>CM031614.1:62904227-63056727 GCA_018398815.1 Conus ventricosus
GCCTTGAGGACTGCAGTTAGGGGTTCACCAGGCTCGGGCCATAGGTCACGCAGTGTTGTCAAACAGAAGGCAATCCCTTTTTATACAAAACATCCAAGACAGACGATTGCCGTCTTTCACAGAAGGTAGCTTTGACGTGATATTGATCGCAGTTTTTGTCTGTTCAGCTAAACTCTGTGATGGTTTCAAGCAGATCGTTAAGATCAGCACTTCACGGTTCAGAGTTTGAAGTGTTCATGGCCTGGTCTAGTGGTAGACGTGATGCGGAGGGTCAGTGAGTCTGTAACCTTAACCCGTTCAGTGCCTCACAATAGTACAAACAAAGGTGTTCCCAGGTGCCGGGGAAATCTCATGATTTGGGGGTCATAATTAACAAAAAATTCTAGCTCAGAAACTACAAAAGATAGAAAAATGAAATCTATATCATTTTTGAAGGAAATTGAATGAAGATTTTGAATCTGGGCTTCTTTTGTTTTAATTTTGATAATACAAAAGTATTTAGGCTTTTAGATTTGGATAGATTTTTTTGCACGATCAAAAACATATGTATTTACCACATCCAAATAAGAACACACAGCGAAAAAGTTGAAAATAAAGTTTGTATTGTCACACTACACCTGTAAATGAAAGTAAAAAAGTTTGGAAGTCTATCAAGACGCTCACACATCGATGCAGACTGACCAGTCCACGACCACGCCCCCCCCCCCCCCTCCCCACCACACCCCCTTGCTCAACTTCAACCCTCTCGTTCACCCCTCATCTTCCCCTACCTTTACGTCTGCACCGTGTCACGCCGCGAGCAGGCCACGATCCCCTCTCGCACTGATTTTCACATCACTGGACACCAGCACGCTGTGCAGAGTACACACTTGGCTGGCTCGTTCGACTGACGCTGTCAGCTGAACACACACTGAGGTCACAGAGCACTACTCAATAACTGACGAATATGGTCGGCAATTCCACCACTATCATCATCTCACCTTCATGCTCGAGTTAGTCGTTGAATAAAAGATTATTGTGTTTGTCAAAAATCATCAGCAGAGCCTGCTCAGCTGTGTAAATACGTTGATTTGGTCGCTGGGCTTGTCGAAGTTTGCTCCGCCATCTTTGCAAGCGAGACACGAAGTGCTGGCCGGTCATCCAGTCAGTGATAAGAATAAATGGGCTTTCCCCTCACGTGTGGTCATTTACATATTATTTTAAGACTACAGACATATAAGGCTTTCTACGCAAACTCTATTTGAGTCCGTTGATAGAAATAGTAACGAATGAAAATTCAAGAAAAATGCATGACGTCAGGGGAACGACCATAGGCACTGGGAAAGCACTTTTAATTCCGCGTCAGCTGACCGACTAAAGGCACGCAACTGGTTAATGGTTATGTCTTTGGTTTTGGTGCAGATGGAAGCAGCTGTAAAGGATTTGAACTTGGTGGGCTTTTTAGCTTGGCTTTGGGCTGTTACAGAGACTGCTGTTGAAAAATAGCTCAGGTGAGCGCACACTGTGCTTGTCTTGTCAGCCGGCTGGCTTTCAGGTACTGGTGTTCCAGCTGTGACCCACATTCTTGGGATCTGATTCAGTAGAACGAGTTTTGATTAACAGAGCCAAAATTCTCATGTCCTGTTAATCTGGTGTCAGGCAGAATCCACTTTATGTGATTGATTGTCTTTTCTCTGTTGTATCCATAGACATGTGCAGTTTCAGTGTGATTGATTGTCTTTTCTCTGTTGTACATCTGTATCATAGATTGTGCATTTTCAGTGTGATATGATTGTCATTTTCATGTGTTGTTACTTGTATCCATAGACATGTGCAGTTTCAGTGTGATTGATTGTCTTTTCTCTGTTGTATCCATAGACATGTGCAGTTTCAGTGTGATTGTCTGATATTGTGTTGTATCAATAGACATATGTGCTGTTTCAGTTTCAACAAGGACGTGTCACTGCGTGCACACTAGTCCATATACAATACACCACATCTACTATACAACAAGATCACGCTGAGTTGGATTTACAGCTGTCATAACCAAGATGGAAGGATTTAAGGCAAGGGTCTCATGAAGATGACTAAGCAGATGTCTGACCCAGTTGTTGACCTGCAGATTAGCCCGATGTGCTGGTCAGACCTTGGATGCCCACTTGATATTGTCTGTGCCGCTGTCATATTTGTGTGTGTGTTTGCGTGTTTGCATACATGCATGTATGTGTGTCTGTGTATGTGTGCGTGTGCATGCATGGGTGGGTATGTGTGTATGTGCAAGGTATGTAATGTGTGTGGGTGCGCATGTGTGTGTGTGTGGGTGCGCATGTGTGTGTGCGCATGCATATGTAGTGCAATCTGCGGGTTTGTGTGAGCATACCACTGCATGTTTACATGGGCACAAATGTGCGTAAGTTTATGTGTGTTTGTCTGTGAATATGGCATAGATGCATGTGTGTGTGGTGTGTGTGTGTGTGTGTGTGCATTTAAGTATGTGTGGGGAATAGTTCAGATGATGACTCTTGTTATTATTGATCTACATTAACAATTGCTATAGCAATGATAAAAATGATGATAGCAATGACAATAATGATAACAATAATAATGATATAACAGTAATTATACCGGTTATAATAGTAACAGTGGCAACAACAACAAAAACAATTATAAAGATAATGATAATGTTGCTGATGATCATTATGGTGAAAACCGGACTAATAGTGATGAAAATAATGCTGACTGGGTTGAAAATGATAGTAATAATAAAAAAAAGATAATAACATCAGTAATGATGACAGTAAAAACAACAGTAAAAGTGATGATTATGATGATGATGCTAATGGAATGGAAGTGCATAAGTAACAATACAAAGCATGTTACGTGAAAAGAGTTGTACAGTAAGATGAAGCGAAAAATAATCCAATTAACGGACAGACTGAGTACCACCGCCCCTGACACCCCCTTCCCTTTCGCTCCACCACAGCTCGTGGGACATATGACATGCCCAACCATGCATTTCATAGATCTACTACCACCCATCCCCCCCCCCCCCCCCCCCCCCCCCAAGAACATGCGTGCCTACTGTGGATCATGCAGAAGACGACAGTCTTGTTCTGTCCATCCATCCACACCTGCACATTCACGGGCATCAAAAGCCCCATGGTTGAGGTCCCCCTGGATGTGCAGAGTACCTGAATATATGTTCCTGTCATGGTGTACCGCCAGCTCATCACTTACTGAGAATAAGGAAAGAAATAAACTGCAGCAGAAGTAGAGGTTCATGCAAAGTAAAATTTGCCATGTGCAAGCTCTTATGCACACACATGACATCACACACACCACACACACACACACACACACACACACACCACAACAATGGACAGACAAACTCCGACATGACACGCTCAGACATACAAGTGTACACACATACATGACATGTGTGCTCACACATGCACGCACACGCATTATCGCACACACACACACACACACACGCACACACACTCTCAATCAAAGAAACACAGACAGACAGACCCCATACACACGTTCAGATTTTTTTTCAGAAGTGCTATTCCGTTTGTTTATGTATCTGTGCACAGCCCACCCTGGGAGTGACGACGTCCAACACGGCCAAGCTGTTTGTGCTCATTGGTCCAGTCGGCCCTTACTTCCCCACAGGGTTCAAACCTGTCACACTCCTAGCAGATCCTCAGTTCGTGCGGGCATGGCCCGGTGGTTGTGGGGCATACAAAATGGGAGCGTGAGTATTTTTACGGTTCATCTACTTTTTGCTGGGCAAACGAAAACAAAGCAAAGCAAAACAAATGCATTGATGGATAGGTCTGAGGCTTTGTACATCTCTGCACTGAAAGAGATTTTCAGTCATTTGAAAGAAAAAAGGGGCCACTGAGTAAAATATGATTTATGTTCTTCCTGATGGGATTTAGGTTTCTTTTTGTGTGTGTCGCACACCTGTGGCAGGATGACATACAGCCCAGCAACACTTGTCTGTTTACACTGTGTTCTTTTGTTTCACAATCCCCATTTTTGGGGGAGTCTTTTCAAAGATGGACTTGACATTGATGCTGGTCATCCCCAGCATCGGCAGATGATCAGTATGTTTGATCTCTGGGCTTTTCTTGAACAGCCGTTTCCTTTCAGAGCGATTTTCTGCTCGTGCATACTTGTTCTTGTAGTCTACAATTTTTTTGTAAAGCATTTCTGGTTAAGAAGCTTCGTGGGAAAATTCAAATTGTGTTGGGTACTTGTACCAGGTCTGTAAAGCCTACTACTGTAAATTCGAATTGTGTTTGGTATTTGTACCAGGTCTGTAAAGCCTACTACAGTCTAAATTCGAATTGTGTTGGGTAATTGTGCCAGGTCTGTAAAGCCTACTACAGTCTAAATTCAAATTGTGTTGGGTAATTGTACCAGGTCTGTAAAGCCTTACTACAGTCCAAATTCAAATTGTGTTGGGTAATTGTGCCAGGTCTGTAAAGCCTACTACAGTCTAAATTCAAATTGTGTTGGGTAATTGTGCCAGGTCTGTAAAGCCTACTACAGTCTAAATTCAAATTGTGTTTGGTAATTGTGCCAGGTCTGTAAATCCTGCTACAGCCTGTAAAATGACGAGACATCCATCAGTGTCTGTTGCGTAGCTGAGGTTAGTGCAGTCGTTGAGGTCTGATGTAACGTATAATCAGCATAGTTGTCCAACTCTCTGTGGGATTGGATGTGTGAACACTGCTTTCATCAATGTCTGGTCCTGACTGCACCTCTCGAAGCACAATTGACTTCCCATCCAGAGCCTAGCAATGTCTCCTTGTCAACCAGTTCATCAAAAACGTCACGCTAAACATTAAGGGAATGATCACCTTGAGAAAAGTGAAAGAAATTGTTGCACACAGCACATATCTATAAGAAGTGTGTAACAGTATCGTAGCTGTCATTTCCTGCAAGCTGCCAAAGGGACCCAGTCAGTGTTCGACAGTCTGGGACATTTTGCCCTAGTGGTGGCTCACGTTCTTGGCTGATTATCTCCAAAATAGGTTTAATCACACAGCCCCATATCTGTCAACTCCTTGACCTACTCAGTAATTATGTGGTTGACCGTCGTTGATGTTTTGATCTATATTTCCAATTTTGACCTACAACTAGCAGGACAGAGGGATGGAAACCAGCATATCAGTTGACTTATAACCAGCAGGAAATAGAGATGGAAACCAGCACATCATTTGACTTATACCGCGAAAGAGAGATGGAAACCAGCACTCAGTTGACTTTAACACAGAAAGAAGATGGAAACCAGCACATCAGTTGACTTATACCAGCAGGACAGAGAGATGGAAACCAGCACATCAGTTGACTTATAACCTAGCAGGAAAGAGAGATGGAAACCAGCACATCATTTGACTTATAACTAGCAGGACAGAGTCAGATGGAAACCAGCACATCAGTTGACTTATAACTAGCAGGACAGAGGGATGGAAACCAGCACATCATTGACTTATAACTAGCAGGACAGAGAGATGGAAACCAGCACATCAGTTGACTTATAACTAGCAGGACAGAGAGATGGAAACCAGCACATCAGTTGACTTATAACTAGCAGGACAGAGAGATGGAAACCAGCACATCAGTTGACTTATAACCAGCAGTACAGAGAGATGGAAACCAGCACATCAGTTGACTTATAACCAGCAGGACAGAGAGATGGAAACCAGCACATCATTAACTTATAACCAGCAGGACAGAGAGATGGAAACCAGCACATCAGTTGACTTATAACCAGCAGGACAGAGAGATGGAAACCAGCACATCAGTTGACTTATAACCAGCAGGACAGAGAGATGGAAACCAGCACATCATTAACTTATAACCAGCAGGACAGAGAGATGGAAACCAGTACATCAGTTGACTTATAACCAGCAGGACAGAGAGATGGAAACCAGCACATCATAACTTCTAACCAGCAGGACAGAGAGATGGAAACCAGCACATCATAACTTATAACCAGCAGGACAGAGAGATGGAAACCAGCACATCATAACTTATAACAGCAGGACAGAGAGATGGAAACCAGCACATCAGTTGACTTATAACCAGCAGGACAGAGAGATGGAAACCAGCACATCAGTTGACTTATAACTAGCAGGACAGAGAGATGGAAACCAGCACATCATTTGACTTATAACCAGCAGGACAGAGAGATGGAAACCAGCACATCAGTTGACTTATAACCAGCAGGACAGAGAGATGGAAACCAGCACATCATTGACTTATAACCAGCAGGACAGAGAGATGGAAAGCAGCACATCAGTTGACTTATAACTGAGGACGAGAGATGGACCAGCACATCAGTTGACTATAACCGCAGGAAAGAGGAGTGGAAACCAGCACATCAGTTGACTTATAACGCAGGACAGAGAGAGTGGAACCAGCAATCAGTTGCTTATACCCAGGAAGGAGAGTGGAAACAGCACATCAGTTGATTATAACCAGAGGCAGGAGAGATTTGGAACCTGACATCGTTGTTATAACCACAGACTGAGAGATGGAAACAGCACATCATTGACTTTAACCAGCAGGACGAGAGATGGAAACCAGCACATCAGTTGATTTAACCAGCAGGACAAGAGATAGAACCAGCAATCAGTGTGACTTTAACCAGCGGACAGGAGTGGAAACAGCACATCATGATTATAACCAGCAGGACAGAGAGATGGAAACCAGCACATCATAACTTATAACCAGCAGGACAGAGAGATGGAAACCAGCACACCATGACTTATAACCAGCAGTACAGAGAGATGGAAACCAGCACATCACGACTTATAACCAGCAGGACAGAGAGATGGAAACCAGCACATCATGACTTATAACCAGCAGGACAGAGAGATGGAAACCAGCACATCATAACTTATAACCAGCAGGACAGGAGATGGAAACAAGCACATCAGTTGACTTATAACCAGCAGGACAGAGAGATGGAAACCAGCACATCATGACTTATAACCAGCAGGACAGAGAGATGGAAACCAGCACATCAGTGGCAAAACAGGTATTTCCTGTCGCCTGCACCTTGAGGGTGATTGTGGCAAATCTACTGTCATAAAATGATAAGTTGTGTGACATCAGAGGCAGTTAGAAGGGGCGCTGCCAAACAGTGTGGTCTGGAGTGGAGTTGCTATCGACCACACTCTGTTCCTCTCGGTGGTCAGCGGAGAGCAGGTCTGTGTGCGTGCTGAAGGGGTGTTTTTGTGGACCACAGATGGGAAGTGGTGAAGGCCCTGCTCCAGTTTCCATCAAGGTCTGCAGGGGCCTCCTGAAACTGCTGACTGTGTGTTGTATGCTGCCTTCCTCTGAAAGGAGATGAACCTGGAAGCGAAAACTGAACTCTCAGACAACACCATGGGTGGGAGTAGTTCAGTATGAAACGATTTCCATATTGGTGTTTTGGCAATTTTTTTTTTTTTTTGCAATGCCTCCTTCCCCCCGTTTGCACTTTGATGGATGTGCAGGCTGGTTCTCCAATCCATATTTTTAACTCTTCCGCCTCAACTCTGTTGGACGTTTGTAGTTCTGTTGTTTTTTGTCTGAAGCAGTTTGAATTATATAGTAGTACTGAGAAGTATGAAATTCAGGATTTGTATCAAAGGAGAACGCAGTAAACTGTCCTTAAATGTCAAGTTTTCATCAGCATCCCCAGCAGGGTGTTACCCCTGCACCCCACCAGGGGCCTTAAGCGGCCCTGGATCCCCCGGCCACAAACGTTTCAGTATTACAAACATTTCTCACTCCCACCCATGCAACACTGAAAGGCAGTGTGGAAACTGGTTTGGAATTTGATTGATTTCAGTTACGTAGGTAGGAGCGTTCCATGGATTTCTGAAACAAATTGTTAGTGCAGCTGTTTCAGTTTCTCAAGCGTCTGCGATGCATACATGAGTTTCCTGAACCTTGGGCCACAAAGATGGCTGCGACTAATCCTTAATCTCGTCACCACCCTGTGATGTCATTGTTCAAGGAGCTGATATATGTTCCTTATAATAGGCGTGACAGATTTGCGTTAACCAGTTTTCTTTTTCTCTTTGAAACTGAGGTGGTGGTGTTGGTTCTCTCTCGAGCCAGGTTTCATGTACTGATATGCTCCTTCCACGTTGGCTGGGATATCATGGTGGACAGGGGTCCACTGAAGGACTACTCATCATCACGTTGCGTGCCTCCTGGGGTTTCTTCAGCAGATAAATCTGTTTGTCTCCTTCAAGGGTTTTCAGGACAACAGCGCATGACAGAGAAAAGGATGTGGACGTGGTTGGTTCGCAAGTTAAGAAGTGAATGGATTGGGGATGTCATAGAGTGGAAAATGGCATCAGCATCCAGTACCCATCTGGCCTGCTGTTGTGGCTCCGTCAAATGATCGTGGTTATGGTCATCTGATTGACTTTCTTCTGCCAGTCCTTAGCTTGAAAATTACAGGGAAACCATAAGACGTTGAACAAATTTCTTGCTGTCAGATCTTACATATGAGTGGGTAAGACGCTGATGGGGAGGCAATATCTTCATGTAATTGCCAGAAGCTTGTCTTTGTTGTACTGGCAACAGATGAGATCTTTTGCCTTTTAAGTACAATTAAGCTATTTCTGTGGCTTCGCTGTATAACAGAACAATGATTTTCCACCCTCCCTCTGAACAAGTGAATAGCTGCTGATAAAGACAAGTTTTTTGTGGAAATGTATAAATGCATATGAGATATATTTGATTAGGGATTAAGTTCCTGACTTGGGAAAGAGTGTATAATTGATTGTGAGCTCTCATAAGTATCAATAATCATGACAAAAAAAAAAGAAAAAGGTCTGAGCCTGTCTATGAGGGAGGGAGGGGCATGTTACTTCTTTTTTTTTCAGCTGTGCAAATTGACATCATGAAATGAAATTTTACAAAAAAAAACTGGTATTGAAAAATGCCTGTACCGTGGAGGAAGAAGTGGAAGCTATGTAACTGGAAGATGATATTGAAGGATGATGATGAGGATGAAAGTGATGCAGGATTGTGATGCTGACGATGACGGTGTCGCCTGATGGTGATGATAGTGGTGATGGTGATGTTGCAGGAACTAGCCTCCACGATTCGGATCCAGGAGACAGCGGTGAAGCAGAACTGCCAGCAGGTGCTGTGGCTGTTTGGGGACGATCACCAGTTGACCGAAGTGGGCACCATGAATCTCTTCGTCTACTGGATCAACGAACAGGGCGGTCCGTGTTTCTGTCCTTTGGGTGTTTTTTTTCCGTGTTTTTTCTTTGTTTTAGTTTGTCTGCCTCTTCTGTGGTTTTTTATTTGTTTTGTTTGTCTGCCTTTTCTGTGGGTATTATGTGCGGGTGCTGGTTTTCTTTCTCTCTCTCCATCCCTCCTGTATGTGTGTGTGTGCTTGGTGTGTGTGTTGTGCATGTGTGATATGTATCTCTTTTGTGTGAGTGCATTTGTGTGTATATGTGTGTGTGCTTGTGCAGTGCCCTATATCTAAGTGACTAAGCACATGGCGGTGTGCGGAGTAAGATGAGTTATTTATTACCTGTATTCGTGTTTGAATCGGTGCTTAAGCACACTGATTTTTGTTTGTATGTGTATTGAAACGTCTACAAAGAAACATTGTGTTGCTTGACTTTGATTTTAAAGTCATCATTACTAATAACTCGTCTTTTTTCATCATATTGGGCTTTCTCTTCATTGGGGAATTTTTGAAGTTGCGGCTCACTTCAGTTTGTTTTGGAGAGTTTAAGAAGTAGATGCATGCAGAATGCTTAAGACTGTGGATTTGTTTTCCTTCCAAACCTAGTGGATTTTTATTCAAGTGTGTGTTTGGTACATAATCAAGAATTCAACTCGGGGGGGGGGGGGGGGGGGGGGGGGGGGGGGGGGGGGGAATAGTCATAACGAACCCAGAGCAGCCCAAATTAAATGCAGAGAAGTGTGCAGTGAGGATGTGGAACGCCAGATTCTGCATCGGCTCCAAGGTAGGGAAATTCATCAGGCATGAATATGGCAGGGATTCAGTTCTATAAAAGAAGTACGACATGTTTGAATGACGGTAGGAGACAGAGGGACATACAGTCAGATGGTTGGAGCCTTCAGCAGTGAAGTTGATGGGCATGAGTTTGAACCTCTGTTGGGGTCGGGTTTTTACTGCTTGAAAACCCTCTTTCTTTTTCTTTTTTTTTTCCCCACCCGTTTGTAACTGCTTTCTTGATTCAGGTCGGGGAAAGTTGAAGCAGCAAAAGGAGAGGGATGGGCACTTTCATGCCTTACCCCACACATGGTGAACCTGTTACACATGGTGAACCTGTAACACATGGTGAACCTTTAACATGGTGAACCTGTAACACATGGTGAACCTGTAACACATGGTGAACCTGTAACACATGGTGAACCTTTAACACGTGGTGAACCTTTAACGCATGGTGAACCTGTAACAATTCACTGACCCTACAACCAGTAACCTTTTAGAATTTTTTTTTTTAATTTTTTTTTTTTAAAACCTGAAATGTACATTATTGAGAAAAGTGACCAGTTAGTGTTTGAAGGTTTGGTTGTGTTGGACATGCAGAGGAGGAGTTGCTGACCCCTCCCCTCAACGGCCTGATCCTGCCGGGGGTGACGCGAAAAAGTCTGCTGGAGCTGGCCCGAGAGTGGGTGAGTTCCTGCCATGGGTTCTGCTGTGTCGCTTTCGGGTGTGGCCTGTGTCTGTGTGTTATAGAATTGTTACTGTAGTATGTTCACAGAAATGTTGTTAGTTTTGTTACTGCGGTCTTCCAAGGAGATAATGATACTGTTGTATGTTCGTGGAAATAATGTTACAGCAGTGTATTTACTCAAATATATGTCGCTGCAGCGTTCTCCCAGAAATGTTACTGCAGCGTATTCACAGAAATAATGTTACAGCAGTGTATTTACTCAAATATATGTCGCTGCAGCGTTCTCACAGAAATGTTACTGCAGCGTATTCACAGAAATAATGTTACAGCAGTGTATTTACTCAAATATATGTCGCTGCAGCGTTCTCACAGAAATGTTACTGCAGCGTATTCACAGAAATAATGTTACACAATGTTAATGCAATGCAGTGTATTTAAACAAATAATGTTATAGCATGTATTCACAGAAATAATGTTAACTGCAGTATATTAACAGAAATAATGTTAACTGAAGTGTGTTCACAGAAATGACATTACTGTGATGTTTTTTTCAGAAATGATGTTGCTGTGATGTATGCGTAGAAATAATGTAATTGTAGGGTATTTACATAAACAGTGTTAGATTACAGCGGACTGTTTACAGAAGTATTGGTGTGTGGATGTATTCACAGAAATATGTTTACTCCAGTGTATAAAAAAAGAATGTTACTGTGATCTGCTCACAGGGGGAAAAGTAGTGTTGGTTTAGTCACAGAAATTATGTTGCTGTCATGTATTTACAGAAATATTGTTATTGTGACCTATTCACTCGCATGCATGCATGCATGCACAAAATTGTTGAGGTGGTATATACACGGAAGTAATGTTGTTATTGGTATTTTTACAGAAATGTTGTTACTATGGTATATTTATCAAAGTAGTGTTAAAATGTTGTGTTTACAGGAATAACGTTACTATGATGCATATACATGTTACTTTGATGTATTCACTGAAATAATGTTACTATGGTGTATTTACAGAGATAATGTTATTATGGTGTATTCTCAGAAATTATGTTGTTATGGTGTATTTGCAGAAACAAAGTTACTTTGTATATTTATGAAAATGATGTAACTATAGTGTATTTATGAAAATGATATAACTATAGTGTATTTATGAAAATGATATAACTATAGTGCATTTATGAAAATGATATAACTATAGTGTATTTATGAAAATGATATAGTGTGGTGTATTCACAGAACTGAAATTGAGGAGGTGTATTCACAGAAATAACGTTGTGGTGAATTCTCAGAAAATGATATTGTTGTGCATTTGCAAAAATGTGTATGCACAGATTTTATGATACTGTGGTGCTTCACAGAAGGAAATTTGAGGGAGTGTATTCACTTGAATAATGATACTGTAGTTTATTCACAGAGGAAATGTTGCTTTGTGTATTCACTGAAATAATGATACCGTAGTTTATTCACTGAAATAATGACACTGTCGTGTCTTCATAGAAATGATGCTGTTGTGGTGTATTTGATAAAGTGTCGTTGGTGAAGTGTAGCAACATAACTAATTTGAGGTGGCATATTCATGGCAATATGAATGCAGCGTTGTATTCACATAGATTGGATTACTGCCGTGTGTCCACAAGGTTGATTTGACCTTTGTTTGTGTTGACAGAATGAGTTCAAGGTGTCTGAGCGGGAAATCGGCATGAAACAGTTCACTGACGCCTTAGCGGAGAACAGGGTAAGGTGCATCAGAGTCACCCAGCCATATTGTGAAAAGTGTGTGTGTGTGTGTGTGTGTGTGTGTGTGTGTGAGTGAGTGAGTGTGTGTGGTATGTGTGTGTGTGTGTGCAGAGGCACACCTTCACCTGTCTTTTATACCAGTTTTTTTTCTTTCTTACAAGTTCTTACAGGTCCCTGAATGTTCTTGAGAGTTGGAATGGATTTGTCCTTACAACTGGTTCATGAATGAAAACACTATTGGTTGGTATGGTAAACATCCTTTGCTGCAAGTGGAAGCAGTAGTTGATATGATCTGAGAGAGTTACTTCCCATACATATTTTTTTCTAAACCCTACACTGGTTGTCGCGACATAAGTCGCGCCATTACGTCATGGCCTTTACTGGCAGTTGCAACGTAAGTCACACTGTAGGGTTAGCCTTGTGAGCCTAGTTTCACTGACACACACAGATACGAAACTATGGCTTAGTGAGAAACTGGTTTACATAAATGACTGAGCGAGCCCCAGAACATGGATTTTCAGTGTTCTAGCCTAGTTTATGGTTAGTAGCAGCTTGTAATGCATGGTGCGACTCAACTCATCTGGCGAACAAGAATGGCAGTGTCTAAAGGAGAACATGATAGAATTACGAACTTGTTTGAAGATGTTTTTGCTGTATTTCTTGTGGAAAAAGCTGGTGAAGAAGAAATTATGGACAATTGTAGTGAACTGGTGTGGTGGGTGATAGTTTTGATTTAGGTCAAGCACCATGTAATTGTGATTTTGAGATCGACACGGACAGTGACTGGATGAGTGCCTTAGGGTGAGGGGAATCTCAAGATGCCATTCAGTAGGGAAGAAAAACTCAATGTGGCGCTTCCAGATGATCCTAAACCTTTCAGACGTAAACGAGAACAGTGTGGGCTATTACATTTGCTGATAGTGACCATTTGTGTGTGTGTGTGTTATCGGCACATGATTTCAATGTGAAGGCTGAACTGTACCTTATTCATTCTTACCTAGATGACCTGCTTGGAAGACGAGTATAGTCCACACTGACTTTCCTTTGAAAAAGGCTGTAACTTATTTCTGGATACAGTGGAACATCATTGACTGGATTATTTGTGGAAAAGCTCTTGAGAGTGACAAGCAGGATGTGCCACCTGTTTTCACCTGCTATTTTCACATTTTAGACGGGTACGCACCTAATCAGACACTCACAAGCACACCAGTTCTGTGTTATATTATTCTTTATTCATTTACTAACAATTCTTATTGTGCATGTCATGTTCAAATACTAACCGTATCTATACAAAATACAAATTTATACAAATGCATATTATACAAATGTAACTTTTTTTCAGACTTTCCTTCCGTAAATTCGCCAAACAACATACTTAATAGTACATTGTTAAATAACCAGTGTAAGGGTTAAAGGAGCATGGAAAATAGGACAAATTAATGTTTGCGTGACAAGAAAGTTTTAATATTCGATTGAAATATACATTACTTGGTTGATGATTACTATTGTGTCGTAACAGGGTCTTTACAGAGTTCATGTTCAGTAGACAATTTGTGCTGGATAGATCCCAAGTCAGCCGTTTGAGCCAGATCTGCCATGGCCAGAAATGCCCAGCCCTCCGCTTGTCTTGGGCAACTGAGCCCTCTGGCAGAGGGGTGGAAATGCTCGCTGCCTGTGTCCATCAGGACCAAGTTCTGACTGTTGATGAAAGGGTCAAGGAGCAGGCTTCAATGCAGACCAATTGCAGCTCCCTTCTGCCCTTTCCTCTTGCACACTTCAACCCCGACCTCCTCCCCTCTCTTCCCTCCACCCCAAGTGTGAATGGTGGAAGCATGACAACTATATTCTCATATTTTCTTTTCTTATATACTTTTATCCGTTTTCATAAACATTCTTTCCATTGATACTTTGCACGTACAGTGGAAAAATGAATACTCTTACGTCTGATGCCGTATTTGTCTCCCTCAGATCTTAATGGCATGTGTGCAGAGCATGCCACTGTTGAACTACGACTGCTGACTTGGTATCGTTCTGTCATTCATTACTTTCATATGCTATCTCTTGACATAAGGAGGGCAAGAAGAAATTTGCGGGGAAATGTAGATTTTGTTGTCTGATTGTTCTCAGGACAAGTAGAAATCATCTGGGCATTTCCAGCCCTGTTTGCACCACAGTTGGGCACCAACATTCTCCGAGTTGGTCCTTGAGGCACGGTCCACCCTTCCACCACGTGTAGTTATGTTGGATGGTGTAGGTTTTGTATTAGGATTTGTAATGCTCTGGCAGGACAATGGTGGATCTGTGTTGGCAGCACAGAGTGGTATCAGAATGTATCCTGTTCAGGATTGGGCCACATTTTGGCAAAGTGTGGTAGTAAGAGATTCCAGTGGTCTTTCCTGTAATGTGCTGAGAGCCAGACCAACCAACCAACCCAACTAGTGGACCTGGATTAAAACATGATCTCTGTGGTGGAGGCAACTAACCAGCAAAGTCAGAGAAAATGTATGAAGGGGCACAAGTATGGCGTGATGACTAAAGAAGTAAAACATGTTAAAAAAACGATTCCTATGGGAAGTACTGACAGTTTTGAATTATAGTAGACAGCGTAGATGACTAAACAGCACATTAATTACTTGGATTAAATGTTTCCATTCCAGTGTACAAAATGTTGATTGTATGTGTGTGTGGACACATATGCATGCACATACATGGTCATGCACACCATGTACACACCTGGATGTGTGCATGTGCACACATGCTCACACACACACTCTTGTCTCTCACTCTTACATAGTAGCATTTATTGTTTATCTCCAAAGCAGCTGTTAAATCATTCGTTGAGCTTTTTTCCCATTGGTAGAAAAGATGTACCTCTTGCTGTGCACATGCACTCAGGTACACACACACACACACACACACACACATAGAGACGTACAAACGCACACACGGACTCACTCTCTTGTGAGATATGCATGTGATCTGTACCCAGGTCAGAGAGGTGTTTGGGGCAGATACACACATGCATGGGAGTACACAAATGAACATACGCACACACTCGTGCACACAAGCACACACACACTCTTTCTCTTTCTCTCTCTCTTTCTCTCTCTCTCTCTGTCATGTGCATTTGACCTGTGCCCAGATCAAGGAGGTGTTTGGGGCGGGCACGGCATGCGTGGTGTGCCCAGTGGAGGGGGTGAAGTATAAGGGGAAGAAACTGGAAATCCCCACCATGAGGAGGCCAAGCTGACCAACCGTTTCTTCAAGCAACTCTCCGACATCCAGGTCTGGTGATCACCATTAGTGTGTGTTTTGTGTGTGTGTTTGTAAAGTGAGTGTTGTGTGGTGTGTGTGTTTCCTTCTGTCTTTTCTCTGTGTTAATCGCATTTTTTGAATATTTGATGTGTGCATTTCTTTCTGTCATTTCTCTTGTGTTTATCGCATTTTCTAAATTGTTGATGTGTGAGCGTGTGTGGGGTGTGTTTTTGTGTGTGTGTGTGTGTGTGTGGTGTCTTTCTGTCTTTTCTCCATGTTAACTGCATTTTAAAAAAATTGTTGATATAGTTGAGTGCTGTTTTCGTTAAAATAAGAAACGGTGATAATTATTTCCTAAAAAACTAGAGGTCAGACTCGGTACGAAAAACTCACTTCCAAATTTTCAGGGGGATCACAAAAAAATTTGGGGGGTCACCATTTATAACTGCTAGAAAATATAGTGAACACACACACACACACACACACATGAGCGTGCTCTCACTGACTCGCACACATAATGTACAGAGAAATAGTTAGAAATACATTAGAAAATAGCTGTTTATAATAGAGATAGAAATACATTAGAAAAGAGGTGTTTAGTCAAGTTAATAAACATTCTAGACAGTGCTAAAAAGTATCTATTCATATTCATGTTCCTATGTTTCAAAGTGTTATCAACTAACATAAGTAAATGTGAGCACCCAACTATCAGGATTTTAACAGTGAACTTGATTTCTGGATGTCCTCTTTGATTACCATCACATAATTTTCACTATGCGAGCCATTTCCTTCACAGAGATGGGATATTTTCCGCCGATGGCGGTTTCCGTCTTTTTGATGGCCCCAGGGTGCGTTTTTGAGATCAGTTGTAAATCGTTGAGAAATGGGGGGGGGGGGGGGGGGGGGGGGGGTAGAGGTAGGTTTGTGATGAAGCTAATGTACGGCGAGAGGTCGATCGATATTGTGTCTCAATTGATCCGTTCGCAAATGGATGTTTCCGGTTTCTGCTTGGGCCGGTCGAGACTGCTGTCTTTGTTTTCATTCTGCGGTTGACCGAAACCATCAAAGCGGAAGTTGATGTTTGAGAACGCGGCAAACTGTTTGCGAATTTTTTTTCCTGACGCCATTTTCTTTCGGTTTGAACGAGAGTAGCGAAAACCAGAATGTTTCGTCAGATAGCAGAAAGCGAGAAAGTTCTTGCGAAGCAAGTCGATGCTTCAGTTAAAAACAAATGGACTTGGAAGTGGTTGAGGAGGAAGTGAGCGCAAAAGTGATGCTGACCAGTTCCAAAGGCGCCGTCAGCCACAGTGTGATTCTCAGACTGAAAGACTGCATGAGGAAAATCACCTATCCAGGACAAGCAGTCTGCACATGGTGTAATGACGCGATCAAGTATGGCTCACGGGGCAAGTCAGCATTGATCAACCACGTTCTTGCTGAAAAGCACCTAGCAAGAGTGAAAGATCGTCTTACAAAAGAGACTCTTGGATCGTTTGGAGCATCGGCGAGTCTACCCACCACCCCACTCCACCCCGTTTTCTCTCCTCTCTCTCTCTCTCTCTCTCTCTCCCCTCTCTCTCTCTCTCTCTCTCTCTCTCTCTCTCTCTCTCTCTCTCTGTGAAGAGTAATGCTATTTGTTTTGTTGAAGTAATGATATTAATAATATTGCAGGTTATCTCCAGATAGATGTAATGCCCACAATCATCAAGCTGATTATTTTGCAATGGAAGGTTCTCTTTGAAAAAAACAGGTTACATCAATGTCACAGTAGGACCTATACAGAATTGTGTAGTCAAAATTTTACGTAATAAATAGCATACAACAACTATTTTAGTGAGAGAGAGATCAAACAAAAAAATTGCAAGGGTGTTATTGACATTCTACAGACAAGCAAACAAAAATAAGTAACAAACAGGGTAGTACGGAAAAAGTAGTAGTAGTAATAATAATAATAAGAATAATGATTTTTACCTATACCACCGCGTCACAAAAATCTTTTCTTTTCTGGTATAGATATCATGGGGGGAAAAAATCAGTTACACACATTCATACAAACGAGCAGACCGGCAGATATGCATGGATACTTATACTCTGGTGACTAGATTTAGCAAGTGACATCATTAATGTTGAGGAGTATCAGAAGTGTGAAAGTGTTTTTTTTCTTATTGTAATAGAGATGGATCAAGTTGAAAAGAAAAAAAAATGCTTGTGGGCACACAATTTGCACACTTTGAATATGATCCTTAGTCAAATCTCTCACTTATATTATTCTATAAAGGAATCAGAATCCTCCGTGGTATTTGAAGGACAACTATAAGAAATTATTTGATTGGTGTTCAGGTAAACTTTTTTAATAAGTATTTTGAAGGATGGCTATTACTATTAGAAACTAAACTGCTCGCTGAAATGTGATGTGAAGGACAGTAATGAGAAACTGACTTGCAACTGCTGGAAAATTGTGTGACTATTAGCAACTGGAAAATCACAATCCTGTATCAATGGTCTTCATGATTTCCTGACAGACATCAATGGCGAAGGTGAGAAAGTCTTTTTTTTTGTAGGATCAAGGTTATTAATACTTTTGAATACTTTGGTGTCTCAGATGCTGATTTTTGCAGGTTAAATTCTAAAAAATCTTCAGCTTCAGGGGCTTCGCCCCTGACCCCCACCAGGGCCCTTGCCCTGGACCCCACCGGGGGCCTTCAGCGGCCCCCGGACCCCCCCACTTTTTTTCCTCCTTTTTCACATTATGGGAATCCCATCTTGCTTCAATGTTGAAATATTTTATTGTTACTATGCAATCGCTATGCAATGATTATTGGAAGCCCGGTGGAACCTACAACGAAACTGTAGACCGGCCATTCTTGCTCTGTGAGCAACATGTTTGTACATCCAGAACAGAGCCATTTAAATGATCTGAAATGGTCATATTGCATAGATTGTTCGACTTTTGCTCCATTCGTTGGATTATCGCCCACAAGCCACTTTTGAACTGTCGGATTTTTATTCTGAAAAATCGAAATTCCTACGGTTTTCCATGCTTTTCCCACTTGGCTGAATCATGTGATCTTGTGGTCCAATCATAGACTGGATAGGCCTAGCCTATTTTGACGACTCTTATTGGTTTTCAGTAGAGAAGAGTTCTCAAGCGGAAGTGTTCATCGATTCAGGACATTCTAAAACGTTGAGGAAATTTATGTTTTTAACTTCGATCGTGGCGGATAAGATGAAAGCCCTTTTGCGTGATGCGCTGCTCAGAAGTTGTAAATGTGTACAGGAGAAAATCAGTGCATCACGGTAAATTTTGGTATGTTTTTGTGACGCACTGGCCTGAATTCCCGTGCGTCAGATTGGAAGTTTTCCAGTGTGTCAGATGGGAAGTTTATGCGTCAGAGACGCACATTGCTGCATAAGAATTATCACTGAGATATGGCAATATTTTGGGTCACACACAAATGATTGGATCGGTCGCGACCTCTTCTTTGATTGAGATGCCAGAAAAGCTGACCTGAAGAGAAAATTCCACTCCTTTTCACTTTGGTGTTGAAAAGAGTTTAGGGCAGACAGAGCAGGGAGAGGGAAAGGGGGGGGTTTGGGGTGGGGGACTATGGGGGGAGAGGGTTTTGGGTGGGGGACTGGGAGGAAGGGTTGGGATGGGGGAATGTAATGGGGCTCCAGACCTCCCTTCTTCCCACAACCTGGCTCGGTTCTGGAAAAAAAAAAAAATCCCCAAAGGCTTTGAACATTAAACATAAAAGTAGGAAAAAGTCGACGAACGCTTCAGATCATTGGTAGATGGCAAGACATTTCATCAGTTTCTGCCCTGGACATTGTTGACAACAGACTTCACACCAGACCAAGAAGAACAGGTTTTTCTGCTCCCTGTACACCATAAATCTGACCTAACCCATCTGTCGCTGTCAGCATCTCCTCTCCCCCCCCCCCCCCCCCAGCCCTCCCCACTTCCTCCCCCAGTTAATGCCCCTTCCTCCAGTTGCCTCGTGAATGTTGAGGGGGGCCATAAGAAGCATGCTTGCTGGGGAGAGCAGCTGGAATTTCTCACAAATTCATTTTCTTTAGAAATCGTGTGAGAATTTTTAGACGAGAACTGAGCAGCACAGTACAGCAGTGCACAACATAATACTGAACAGTGCTGTACAGTTAACACACTAAACACAGTATTTTCATCATTACTATCATACTTACATCCATAGCCTTTATCCTTGGTGGAGACCAAACTGTGAGCATTCTATGATCCATGCTCAAATTAAAACAACACGGTGCCTACCTGGGTATCGCTGACTGAAGAGTTAAAACAGCACGGTGCCTACCTGGGTATAGCTGACTGAAGAACTGCCTGTCAGCGCTTAACATTTCTTTTCCATGTCATGTAGTCGAATGTCAGTCACTCAAACTTTTGCTTATTTCTCCAAATTTCACAGAGGATACATGCTATGTACATTTGTGTCATCCATACCAGAGGCCCAAAACTGGCCTCCTCTTCAGAGAGTCGTTGATGGGATTTTTATGCATGCAGGCAAGATCATACGAGTGCGTCCACACGTGGAACTTATATTTTTTGTGTTTGCGCGCAAGATCATATGAGTGGGTCCACACATAGAATCTCGACTTGCTGTCTCATTCGAAGGACTTTCATGAAAGGGAGTCAGAACAAATGTTAACTGGAAGGGAAAAGTACACCTGTCTGAAACGGTCTGGCAGATATTGAAAACTGCAACCCCAAAAGCACCACAGTAACGAGTCCGGTGCTGTGCCAACTGAGTTATTCAAGCCCTCAATATGATTGTGTTCAGAGCAATACTCATACAGTAGACAGCTGGAAGTAGTGTAATGCAACAAAAAGGAGTGCATTAGAGAGTAACACAATGCATTGCTGAAATACAGTATAATACTAAACTGCTAGAATACAGCACGATACAGTGAACAGCTGGAAGACAATACAATAAATACAGTACAATAAACAACTGGAATTCAGTGCAGTGCAATAAGCATCTGACATGAAATCAGTGATGTAGATTTTTTAATCACCCTATAGGACACTGTGTCCTAGAGATTAAATGTCAATAGGACACAGTGTCCTGGAGTAACGAAAATAATAGGACACCGGACTCGGAACAGGATTCATTGTGATAAATGTATTTTATTAACTCAAGGTCCGCCGACTAGAACTGGAGAAAAGTATTAAAAAATACAAAAACAAATAAAATCAACACAGTTATGTTGATGCCTTTTCCTTGTCAAAAATGAGCCATGGAAACTGTGACTTCCATGACTCTTGAAAACGGCGCTCTGTTTTAGGCCTACTACTGCCTGTAGTCTTCGACGCATCAGTCGTCGATACAGGAACTGGAAGAGGCACTTGACGCATCAGTCGTCGATTCGGAACTGGTAGACGCACTGCCACTCACCTCTGGCACACTCGCCGATGGTGCGAACATAGATTTCAAAGATCGCTGATCTTTTTCACATTTGAGTCTCTTCTTTGGTGGCATGATGAAGACTGATGGCGTGATGCACACGTTTTTACCACTGTCGGATGTGAAGGAAAACAAACCGCGCGCAGGCCGGAAATTCAACAAGAGTTACTCGCTCTTGCTGAATTCTAAGTCTGTGCTCCTCTCGCCTATCGCATCGCGCTTCAGTCGGTGCATCAGCCTCAGAGCTGTGCAAATTTTCCCGAACACGCGATGCGCTTGGCTCTGCCTTTCAACGCTACTCGGTCTCGCACGCCTCTGCACAATAAAACGGCTGTAGACTTGTCCGCGACCTCGCGAAAACGATAGGACATGCGACCGCTTCGCTTGTATTAGGATCGGACATTTGACCGGATGGAGGTCGAGCCAATCGGTCATTTTACATTTTTATCGGTCAATGACCGGAGACCGATGGAAATCTACATCACTGTGAAATACAATAAACAGTTGGAAGACATTAGAGTATAACGCATTGAATTGCTGAAAAACAGTACAATCCTTTATGATGAACAGGTGACTGTAATAAAGTAGAAAACGGAAACCCCCCAGAATTCAGTATGGTGCAAAACAACAAACAGGTGGAATACAGTACAGTCTGATACAGAAAATGGCTGGAATGCATTTAAGAACAATACCAACAAACAGCTGGAATGTAGCAGTGTACAGTGTACTTGAGAACTGGAATACAGTACATTGCAGTACAGTGAACATGGAAACTGTAGAACAGTACTAGACAATAAATAACTGGAATGCATCCTGGTACAATAAATTGTTGGAATACAGCAACAAGGTGATAAACAATAAAATAATAAAAATGGTGGAACATAGCATTCTGTAGCACAATAAACGGCTGGGACAGCACGATAAACAGCTGGAATACAGAACAACACAGTAAACAGTGGGGATGTGAAAAACTGCTATGAACAGCACGATATACTACAATAAGACACAGAGCCTGAAAATGGTACAGCACGACATGTTGAACTGTCAGGGTTGTTTCAGTGCATGTCGCAGGCTGTGGAATTGGTACCTCTGACATTGGCCCAGTATTTTTTGTTTTGTTTTCGGTTTTGTTTGTTTTAAACCATTTCATTCGTGGTGCGCATTGGTGGCATTTCTTCCATGTCGTCCTCTCTGGCTTCTTCATACACTGCCACAGTAGTTCACTGGCGGCAGTCTGTGTCCGGTCTAAACAGGGCAACTCACCGGAGGAGACACTGCACTGTCGCCGAGTCTCTTTGGTGGTTTCAAAGTGCTACACTTTTGGCATAGCATGCTACACTTTCATTGACAGTGCTACAGTGCAGCACTTTGTTGTGAAATGCTATGCACTAAAAACTACAAACACAATGTAGATCTTTAGACTGTGGACTTATTATGTCAAAAAAAAAAACCCACCAAAATTGGTCAAATTCAGTAAGGAGAGGAAGAAGAGGCAGGAGAAGAATGGCCGATGATGACAGCAGGTTTACTACTTTGTTGACTGTTCTGTGACTGCCATCCCATCATGTGCCAAGCATACTGCAACTGAATGCACTGTTACGTCTGACTTGTCAAATGTTGGGGATGCTACATAGAGTTTTGAAGAAGAAACCAAAGGAGAAAAAAAACACACTTCTGGTTCCATGATGCGTATCAGTGCTATGCTTAAATTCTGAATGCTACTCTTCAGATGTTGAAATGCTACGCTTTGTGCTTTTGAGGCCTGGGCAGTTCTGCCATTGTCTTAGGAAGACCAAATGATGTTTGCCTTGCCTTGCTTTCACAGGACTTTCACAACATCCAGAAAGTCTGAGCTGGCTTCTGCTCTGCAGACATTGCCTGCTTCAAAGCCTCACGATATTATGGCCCCCCGTGCAGAGACTGAAAATAATACAAAAATTTCAGCGCAAAGTTACAACGTACATTGGATAGTCTGAAAAAAATTCTGCACATTGGATTAGACAGAAAACATGGTTTTGGCTGAAAATAAAAGGACTTGTCACAAGTGTTGTGATGGCCATCTAGCTGAAAATGAATGACCTCGAAAGTCGTTCAGAATGAGTTGATTTGCACTCTTGATTAAAAGCTACTTTTGGGAGGCCAGGGCCTTACCATTTAAGTTCACAGTAGTTTGGAGATAGATAAATGAACTGTTAGACAAGGAGATATTTAAGTCAGTTTCACAATTCAGAGCAGGACCAAGCTCACAGGGTTGTCAGTCTCAGCTTGCAGGATGTGGATGATGTATTTCTGTCTTCTGAAAAAAGATAGTCTGATTTAGATCACAGAACGATCTGTACCAACATGAAAGTGGATCATCAAGTTCTCTGGAAAAGCACACAAATAAATCTGAAATGACAGTCCACAGTCTGGTCATGCAAACTGGTAATGTGTTCAGTAAAGAATAACCTTAGCATGGGTGACACCACATGTTGGGAAAGGCCAGAAACTGGAGTTTGGCCTCGCTGTTTGTCTGGAGATCCAGAAATCATGAAATGTAAGGGTCGTTTTTTTCCCCCTGAACGTTTTGGTAAAAGTGCATCCTGATTACTCTGTCCGATCCAGGTTTTTCTCCTTTCCAAACTGATTATTCTTTCATCATTTTGCTGAGAGAATATGCAAATCTGCTTCAGCCAATAGTCATGATACCCAGGGGTTCCACTGACTTTTTAGTTTTTGCGTCAAGAAACGCACGCCTCCGCAAAAATTGCGTCAGCGCTGAAAAAAATGCGTAACAAAGTAAACTGTACTCGCTCCCGTCAAAACAGCTCTGAATCACGCGCCTTAACACCGCTGAAGTGCAGAGCAGCTCGCTGCAGGAAAGCGTTTTCTGTGCCACACGAGTCCGGGCCTTCCATGGCAAGCAGCATGGTATTGTCCACATTACTGTCACTCAGCCGCGACCGCTGACATGTCTTGACCCGGTTTTGAGGCTGAAGCCACGTTCGCATGGCACACTGCTCACTGGGAATAACAAGGGCAATGTTTGCGAGTGTGGCGAATGCGGGCATGTCGTCACTGTAGTCGAGGATGACATGTTGGCAGGCCTGATCAAATGTGATGTTGCCTAGAGTCTTCATTGTCCGTTTGAATTGCCGAAAACCAGTGCGTAGTTGCTCGCCTGACAACAGCGCTGGCTGCTCTCCGACCTGCTGGCCGAATTTGTTTACCAGCAAGGTGATTGCGTCATCGCCGTAATTGTCTGCTGCGTTCGCTGCTGTGGCTGGGTACCGCTGCACATCGAACACTTTCCCCAGGGCAGACACATTGTCGAGTTGTTCAGCAGGGAAGCGCTCGTCTAGGTTTTCTATCAAATGTTCAATGAACTCTGTCCGCGCATTGTTGTGTGCAGCAGCATTCACATCATTCATTCTTTGTTCCTTGTATGTGTTGTTCTGCACTTCATTGTTGAACTTCGTCTCAGTTCCTCCGCTGTTGTCACGAAGTGCCTCCAACTGCTGTTTGGTCCCGAGAACCCTGGGGCGGATTGCTGACAGACTGATGTGGTCGCGCTGGAAAAAACGGTTCAGTGTGTCCATGATTGGCAGTAGATCTAGAAGCGCTGCAGCCATGGCGACAAAGCTGAACCGCTTGATCTGAGCAAGCAGTCCCCTTGCAGTCGCGTTTCACGTGCGACCTCCTCGTCCAGTTCTATCACTAAACTTGGCCAGTTTTTAAAGATGCTCTCAGTTGCAGAAGTGAGACTCAGCCAGCGCACTGAACAGGGTTCCTTCAGGCTCACAAAGTCAGATGGATCAAGAGCTGCGTGTAGCTCACGGAGTCTCTCGTACTTTGCAGCAGAGTACTTAAAGAGCTTGAACACAGCATTCACTGTTGTTCTGAAGTCGCTCACTTGCTTTGTCTTGCTGGCTGCTTTTGAAGCAACAAGGGCACACCTATGTGCAACACAGTGCACATGTGTCAGAAACGGAGAGTCACGAGTCAGTCTAGCCCCTGCCCCGTTTTCGCGACCCAGCATGACCGGCGCTCCATCGGAACCCAACCCCACAACTCTACGCACGTCCACCCCTCTTGTCCCCAACACTTCCCGCACTTTGTTAAAAACACACTCTGCTGTTCCGGCCTGAACAGTGTAGTTTCCGATAAATAAAGTCAAAGGGGATCCATTCTTGACTATTTTCATGAACACTATGAGTTTTTTGTACACTGAAATGTTCACCGTTTCATCGATCATAATCCCAACGAACGGACTAGCGGCTATGTCGGCATCCTGATCTGTTCGCAGCACTGAAGCCAGGCTGTCCTGCAGTTCTGCTGCTGCTGAGTTATTCTGGTAGATTTTACCTGAAGCAAGTGTTGAACACCCGTTCGCAATCTGCAAGGAGCAAAGAGACTGAAATTCACTGTTAGGATGCTGTTTTTGAGCCATGTAGAGAGCTGTCCTCATCAGGCCAATCTGTTTTTCAGCCCGTTCCCCCTTCGCCTGTTCATTCTGTTTTTGCATCAGTTTTTGTCTACCCTTCAAACTCAATGCAATCTGATGTTTCTGCGAATCCCTTGACGTATGAGAGCTGATGCCTGGAAATCAGTTGAGCCCTTCGTAGTGAAAGCATTCTTTGCCCCAGCCCGCCTGCCACCTCACAAAACATTTTTATTTCCCCAGATCTAAACTCGGTGACTAGCCATTTATATCTTTGCCGCCACTCAGGGTTGAACTGCCGTGACTCTGCACCCTTTCCTAACTTTGCTGGCATGTCTGACGCGATTGATGTCGACTGGCCTTGTTCCGAAGATCTCTCCGAGTCAGTCTCACTCATGGAAGCTGGCCTTTGTTCTTTTTCCACATCAACGATCTCCTCGAGATTTCTTCCAGATTCAACATCTTCACATCGGCGCTTTTCTCCCCCACCGAAAAATGCAAACATGTTTGATTGTCTCTTTGCCATTTTTGCTAAGTAAGCCCGCGAAAACAAGCCGGGTCAGTCAACCTTGATATTATTCCTACACGCTGTGACCACGGTAAAGTTCCCATCAATGGGCGCACTCTGGCATCCAGAATCACGTGGGATGATCGTGTGTGCGTGGGAAGTCACAACGTATTCCGATTGGAAGATGGCACCATCGCAGACACGGGAAAGATTCCATTTTATTTCGAGGGGAGAAAGGATGAGGCGTTTTGGAACATTCTTGATCTAGCAAAAAGTCAGCGAGTGCCACAGAGTAAAATGTGCACGCGCAGTGTCAAGCAGTCTGCTGTAGGTCTGTGCCGTGTTTTGCCCCTCTGAAATAGGCTGGCGGTTGAGAACAGGGTCCTGGGAAAATTGCGTCGCTAAACGCACGGCCGCGAAAAAAAATGCGTAGGAAGGCAGAAAAACGCAATAATTACGCACAATTTTGCAATAAATGGAACCCTCATACCATTCTTTGAGTCCAATGAAGATGACATCTGTGATTGCCAGTGTAGTAACCACCTAATCTTAAATTACCTTGGTGAAATAGGCTCTTTCTGACACAAATTACTTTCAGATCTGATGCATCAGCATACTTTGGCACAGACTCGTGCTCTCTCGCCGATTTTTTTCGATGTTCCGGGGCTTGTCAGAAATTTGACACAGCCTGACGTTATTTTGCACCTAGAAGTTAGCATGAGTTTTCGCTCTTTGGTCAGATAACCCTTCCCATGGTTAGAATCTGCAGGTAGAATTACTACTCAAGAATCTGGTCTCTAGAATTTCATCCTGATTTTTTATGATGTGCCTGTCGGCTATAAGAACATATCTACTACTATTTGTGTGTGATTCAGCGTATTTTGTATTTTTACGAATTATGGGAACAAACTTCGGGGATATCATATGGGTAAACAGGTCTGTAGTTGTATGTTTGCAAAAAGAACAAAAGAAAAGAAAGAAAGAAATTTTAAAAAGTGTTAAAGTATAATTCTAATTACAAATACAAGTACTTTCATTGTGCTTTTATTTTGTCAATTAATGCCAGCTGAAAGGCCACTTTAAATGGGTCGTTTGTGATTCTTGGTTCTTAACTGTGTGACAAAGCACCAGTTGGTTAATTGAGTAGGCAAAATGAATAAATAGGTTCAGTTTGGCAAAATCAAGGAATATGGTTCAATCTTTTTTTTGAAACATTCTGTTTGTGTGACAGATTTTGTCTTGATCTATTTCGACAAAGCACTCTCGCTCACTGATCTTACAACTCTTATTTTTCACGCCTGATTTATGATAATCAGGAGATTGGTATATCTTTTAGCTTGTCACCCCATTGTATTATTAATACAGCTTATATGTAGGGTTTATTAAAACCTGTTTCATAAAAAGTGGAGAAAAAAAATGTACATGTCACATGCCTATTTATTTTTGTTTCCACTAGAAATTGCCCAGGCTTTAATTATCTTCATTTTCCTAGTAAATTTATTGAAATTTATCTGGACTGCACATGTGGAGGTTCAAGGGCTAAACTTAAAAGTATCAGTTTTAACTTCACAGTTCAAATATGTCAGCCAAATGACATACCTGTTGCACTGATAACATTCCACCCCACCCATATGCTACTCCCACCCCATCCCCTAAGATACATGGTTGCAAACGTAACTTCCTGCTGGAGAAAGCAAGACCATATTTCGGTTGAGGTGGGAAAAAAAATCTGATTTTCCATACAAAGGAGTTCTTGTGACGCCAGATGCACAAATTCTGGTCACCACAGACTATTTCTGGAGTTCAGACTGCAAGCTGTCTTCATGAGTTACAGAAGTGGTAAATACAAATGATAGTCAACAAACATGATTGCAGCCTCCGGTGTCTTGAAATAAGTGAACTCCACTGTGTAAAGGTCAGTAACATCAAAGTCAGTTTTAATGGTGGTCTTGACATGGTGAAAAGGAGATAAGGTGTCTCCAAATGCTGAGATTTTCACCTATCAAAGGTGCTCAGTTCCCTGACCCCGACAAAGACCTCTGTGCCTTGACTCCACCAGGAGGCCTAAGGCACCCCCCTGGACCCCCAGCCTTCCTGTAATTTTTTTCTGGTTTCATCCATGCCCTCGGATTTGACCTTGCCCTTCGTGCTCTCAGTTGTGACATGTGTAAACATGGCGTGGTGGGTCGTGTTGTTGGCTAAATGTTTTACTTGTGAACAGTGTTGTCTCAGGGTCTTGTGGGCTGGCCAGCCACGTTGATGCTGTGGCTCAGTGAGTGACGTGCAGAGTGTGGTTGCAGTATGGACGTATCCCCACCCGTGGATGGAGCCAGTGGACGACGACACTGACCACGTGAAGACAGCCTCTCACATGTAGAGCTTCCGCCGGGGCCACCTGTCATTTTCCACGCTGTAGTTCAAGATGTCTGCGACACGACATGGGAATGAGGTTTGGGATGAAACCCTAGGGGATGCGCAGTGTGAAGTAGGGAAACAGAAGGTAGTGTGTTGTGTGGTTGAGGACAAATGTTTGAAATGAGGAAAGGGCAGTGCTCTTTTTGCTGAACCTGGTGAACAGACATATGCTGTAAGAAGGTACTCCCTGTTTTCATTTCAAAATGGTTGTTCATGAAAGCTTCTTCCTCAGTTGTTTTGAAAGCTTTCATTCATTTTGAAAGCCTTGGGGGTATCTATAAAAACAAGTTTTCATGGTTGAACAGAAACTGTCATTGTTGTACTTCACAGGATGGGAGGGGGGGGGGGGGGGGGGGGGGGGGGAGTGTAAGAGAATTTTTGTTCACTGTTAAAATCATGTTTTTTTTAATTTTTACAGTACATAAGAAAAAGCATCCTTGTGCAAAAGGTAATGCTGTTGAGGTGATGTATATATATATATATATATATTTTTTTTTTTTTCCCCCATGGTAACGTTTAAGGGCTTGAGTATAGAAAGTAATGTGACACTGGTAGTGCTGAACACATTTTGAAAAGCACACACATGAGACCTTGTTTGACAGCACAGGAAAAGAAAGGGGTAAACACAGGGAATAAGACGTGGTCATCTTGCACATCAGCATACCGCTTTGGTCAAATGTGCAGGGTAGCTGTCACGCATACTCCAATTGTGAGCACTACATTTGTACCAAGAATTCAGCAGTTGAAATGGATCATATCGCACAAATGCACCAGTTGTATCATTTGCCATGTATTTGTCGTCAAGTAATGCATGTGTTTAAAAGTCAGCTGAAGCTTGTAGAGCAGTGTGATCACAGCCAGTGCCAGTTATGACCGGTGTTGCATGCTGTGCACTCTCAGACCTTGAACCAGCAGGTTTTTTTTTTGTTTTTTTTTCCCCTTTCCAAACCAATGCTGTAATGACAAATTCATTGTCAAAGGGCATGTTACTGACCTGTGATGGAGGAAAAAATCTGGTGTTTTACATAGGACAAAAATTTGATGAACAAATGTGTACATAATATATTCAGAAACATGACATTGAAACTGTGGTGTTTGAGAGGCTTATTTTTTCTCTTTAGCCTTCAAGCACATGAGTAGATTGTGTGCATGCTTGCTTTTGAACAAAAGGGCATTTTGATGGCAGATTTTCCTCCCATTCCCAAGTGAATTGTGAGCCATGAAGGACTGTTGAAGGGAGGCCAGAAATGTGACGATTGTTTTGTGTTTGTCGGTTATCTGAAAGGAATGATGGGATGGACAGCTGTTGCAGTGTTGAATGACCTTCAACTCAGTGGTGATGTGCTGAAGGTTATCTTGCAGTGCCCCCCCCCCCCCCCCACCTACCCCCTTCCCCCAATTAAAATGTGACGAGCCAAAGTTTCCAACTTCCGCAGGATGCCAAATTTTGTATACACGCACGAGCTCCATTCTAAAGGAAACTGCACAAGCCATTAGCTTGACTGTAAGGTTGTATGCTGTTCTTTCCCACAGGCTAAAAGTAGAGTAGTTTTGTTCTCAAATTGTGCTGTTTTAAGATGGCACAGAGGTCGGTCTTTCCTCAAACAAGAAAGTGGGACGAAGGCAGGTCAGATTTTGAGAGCCTGGAGGCGACTGAACCGGTGGTGTGATAGGTAAAGGATACAACATTGAACCCGTTTCTGTGATGAAGGGAACGGTGTAATTCATCCCACTGCGTTTGTTGATGGTCCAATAAAAACATTGTAAGTTAAGAACATGCAGCAATTTACAAGTAGCTCTCAAGGAAAATCTGTGTGGACATTTTATGTGCAAACATAAACTTACAGAATGTGTATACATTGTTTGGCTCGGTCACTTCATGTTAGAGTGTTGACTTTTCAAACTATGGCCGAAAGGTTCTTTATGAGTTGTCAAAAGCCTGTTCAGTGCGTCACCTTTGAGTTGAGGGTGGGTGGTTGTAGCATGGCGCCATCATAAGATAGTGCCAGACCCACTATTTCAGCCAGGTGGTCAGGAGAACTGTGCCAGTTCCAGGCGTCCAGAGCCCTTCATGTGATGCAGTCAAAACTGATGATAGAGTCCCGTTCACACCACAGTGTTCAGTCTGTGGGAAAGCTGCAAGTACTGCTGTTCATGCTTGAAGACAGAACTGGTTCTTTATGATCAGTGTTTGGGGCCACTGCTTTTCCTTTCTTTACAGACTAGTGGTGGTATTCTAATGTGTTCCTTTTCTGCTTTCTGGCCAAAGTTTTCCCATCTGGAGTTCAGCAGAAAATGTAATGACGGCCATTGTCGGCAATCGGAATGGAGTCGCTTCACTGGCACAAAGATCTGTCAGAGATCAGCGCTGGTTGTTCTCCTCACCTCCTCCCCCTCCCTCCCCGATAGGACACAGTTCATGTGACAACAAAATGGTCAATGTGTACATGCCAAATGCGTTGGTCCAGCTGTCTGTTAAAGCCCTGTCTTAACATTCTAGTGAAGGGAATTATTCTGCAATGATGGCCTCTTGGGGATGCAGCACATGTGGGGGTTCCCAGTCTTTGAAACCAAGTTTGTTTCTTTTATGTGTTTTGGTGATTCGGTTTTTAATGGTTCCTTCAAGATACACTAGTGTTCATAGGGCATGCATTGTTGGTTATGTGTTTGTTCTTTTCCTTTTCACATGTATTATTTTTCTTGCTATGGTTGTGCTTATCAAATGTAGTATTTGTTGTGCGGAGCGGAAATCTCAAACCGTGTGATGAGTGAAGAAGTTGCTGTCTCAGACTTTTGTTTTTTGAATACATTTCCTTTTTATTCCTCCATCTTTTTTTAATAGGAGTTAGGTGAGGGAGTACATAGGATGTGGGAAATCAGATGTGATCTTTTCTTCATCTCCTTACTTAGCCATGTGGCTGTCTGGATTTCCTCTTTTTCTTTAAAAACAAATGCAGTTTAGTAGCAGTGTGGTCAGAGTAAGCTCAGAATCATTCATGTGCATTCCATTTCTTTTGGGAGGAGAGAGTGGATGTGGGGTGGGGGATGGAGGGGTAGAAGGGTGGTGCTGTAAATGTACGGAAGTCTAGTTCTGGATATTTGTGTTTGGTTTGGGGTTCAGTGCCTCGCATCAGAGAAGGGAGGTTACCATCACGGTTGGATTAGGACTCTCAGTAGGTGTTCTTCGGCGTGACAAGAGTTTGAAATAGTTGTACAGGTTGTCATAGGTGTGAAATTGAATCCTATTCTACTTAAATTGGCTTTTTCATCCTTTGTAGTTTGGAAGAAAAAAAAAAGCGTTCATATCCCACACAGTAAAACTTGCCTTGTTTTTGCCTTATAACTCTTGGCTGTGTAATTTGTGATAGCTGTAGTGTTTCGTTTTTGGTTTTTAATGTAGTGCTAGTCGTCATACTCATATTGGCTTTTTTGGCATGAAATGTTTATGTTAAAAATATATAAATGGACATTGTATTCTCTTATCTTTTCTCTTTTTGCCGATACTTGGTCATAAAACAGGAAAGAAGTTTTTGACATTGGTTTGATGTGTCCAAAGCTGTACCAGTGAATCTCATTTTTAAAATCATGTAGCACAAGTGCGATTTTCAAAACGTTTTATTTGCCTTTGCGTAATCAAGAAATTGGCTACCAATGTTGTGTGTTTTGTGACCTTCAGTACAATGTGACATTCGCATACTCTTGCCTCATGCTGTAACGTCTGACAGTCAGAACAGAGCGGTAGATGCAGCTGATTATTTTACGCATTGGGAAGGGAACTGCTTGTATTGTCATGGAAAATGTGAATGTTCTACCAAGTGTTGTGTTAGGTTTGGATGCTTCTTCATCGGAAGAAAGGAGTGCAGGAATGGTAAGAAAAATGGGCTGTGTCCTACAGTTTGATACTCGTGGTTATTGTTATGTATTACCTTTAGGAGAAGGCTTGGTATAAGCCTGAGAACAAGTCATGCATCTTATTTCATGCTGAATGTAATGTTGCGCCATTTATCCATAGAGAACAAGATGTGTGTGATAATTATTTTTATCATTGGATAGTGCCACAATAGGCAGTTATATACGTTAGCAGAAAGCTTTAGATGACTTGCTGAAAGTAAGTGTCTGGGCTTCTTGTCTCTGTAATGTTGGGGAGAATGTGATTTTGTCATTTCAAATTAGGTGTGACTTTTCTTTTTCCAAGTTTTGGTGGGTAGTATGGTTAGAATTATTATATCTAAGTTAGGAATGGCTCTTTTGTTATTGATAGGAATTTCGGAAAGCAAGATAGGTGATTTCCATGAAAAGTGAAAGTTGATTTTTAAAATTTTATTTTTTCAGCCAAGATTATCAAAACATTAGCATTTCCATGGGGTAGACATAATTCCCAATCAGACTTGGTTATCTGCAGTGACTTGAATAGAAGAGACGTTTTGTGACAAACTGAAAACAGGATGTGAAAAGAGCCGAGAACCTTTTGTTGTACAAAGTCTTGTAAACAGTGAGATTTACAGCAGACTTGCCTACCAGCAGACAGTTTAATCTTGAAAGAAAAATTGTTTTGTTTTGTCTTGTGCTTTTGCATGGTATGGTGACAAAAGTTCAAGATTGGAAGACTTGATTCACTGTAGTTTTGTTCATTGGAGATTTTAGAGTTTGCACTCCGATCAGTTATTACGTAATGTTAACAGCTGTTGACGTCTCTGCCATCCTCTTGTGGCTACTACAAGATTGTACTTAACATGTGCACTTAGCCACTAGCTTGGACACATGTTTGTGTGCACATATCAAGCACACATGAATGGTTTTAATTATGAGTGCGCACAAATCGTTTGCAAAAGATCCGTTTTAAATGTTTGCGAAAGATTGATTCAGAGAGCTGTGTCTGTAGCAAGACACCTGTGACAGACAGATGGATATTATTTGTTCAGTTTTAACCGCTGGTATAGACAGACTTTCTGCAGAATGGCCATTTTAACGTGTTGAGGAAATTGGTTCAGAGAGCAGTGTCCATGACGATACAGCCATGACATGTTGATGGATATTATTTGTTCGGTTTTTGTTGGCTCGGTTGGTACAAGGTTTTTCCTTTGGTACTTGTTGGAAGAGAATCTCACTGCTATTATTTCAACATTTGGATCAGCATCGTCTCTTTTAGCATAATATTCAGCTTTCCTCATTTCTTTGTTTTATTTCTGTTGTATTTTCATACGATTTTATATCACTGCTTTAAAATGAATTGTGCAGACAGTATTGAAGTTATTGATTTCAGTTTTGACTATACCTGAGAAGCATTAGTTTCCATTTGTGGGTGAAGTTTTCAACACCTTCGTCACCATATGACATCTACGCTGATGTTTGTATGGAACACATACACACACAGGGACATGTTTCATGAAAGAACATTGTGTGAGGTCAGGAAGATTCTATGGCCCTACAAGATGCTCATGTCTGCGCCATATGAGGACAGTGGAGGCGAGTTTCTAGGACACAGGCTGACCTTCAGTGCTGTTGAAGATGCTGTGCAAGAGTATTGCTGCCACAGTATCGAGTCTACATTCATCCAACAGACAACGCTCCCAAGGATCAGCTTCAGCGCTCAACTGATGAAGAACATTACTTGTTGAAGGGAAATATGATAAATAGATCACAGTCCGAGAAATATTTTGGAACAAATCACAATGTAAGCTCAACTAAGAACCCATGGCAAATCACTAGGTTTACATATATTGATGCCTTCATAATTAGGGAATTCTTGATGAAAGTGGTAGATATAAGCCCACATGATTATGGAATAATTAAGGAATTGTTGATGAAAGAGATAGATGTAAGCCCACATGATTATGGAATCCTCGAAGAAAGTGCTTGTGGTCGATGCCTTCATAATTACAGAATTTGGGATGAAAGTGGTTGATGAAAGCCCACATGATTATGGAATAATTAAGGAATTGTTGATGACAGGTAAATGCAAGCCCACATGATTATGGAATCCTTGAAGAAGGTGCTTGTGGTCGATGCCTTCATAATTAGGGAATTGTTGATGAAAGTGGTAGATGTAAGCCCACATGATTATGGAATAATTAAGGAATTGTTGATGACAGAGGTAGAGACATTGTCAAGAAATCTGACTGCATTGATTTTGCAGAATGCCAGCATTGGCAGGGCCAGATGTGTGTGAATGCAAAATTTGCAGGGCAGCGTCTTTGTAGTTGGTTACACGAACTTCTTGAGCTTCATCTTCAACATTGTAGTTAAGAATTGTGGTATCTGTTGAATGTTGGTAGTTTTTAACTCGCTTATAATCCAAAGTTTAGGTCAGACTGGTATGCTTGGTACTTGAGTGGGCTGAAAGGAGGAAGCAGCATCAGAAAGAAAAAAAAATATTGGACAGGTAATGCTGTCTTAAGTCCAGTTGTTCCAAGGTTCCACGTTTGCTGGCAGTTTTAGTCAAGGAAGCGAATCTCATGGCCTGTTTTCTTCCCGTCAATGTTTCTGTGGGTGTTTATCCATCGTTCCGTTAACCCATGTTGGGCTTTTTGTAGGATATAACGTGTTTTTTTTTTATTAATGTAATTTGTTATTGGTGCCTCTGATGCATGCTGGTGATTTTTTTCCCCTTAAAACTTTTGCTTTTTTAAAACTATGTATTAATGAATATGTAGTATGACAATCTTCTGCTGTTGCAAGAATCTGCAAACAGAGAAGAGGGCATGAGTCTGTTTTCATACTTTTTTTTTCTCTTGAATTTTTGCTTTAAGTTGTTTTTTTTTAGAAAGAACACATTGATCTACAGATAGGGAAAGGAAGGAGAGGGGGGGAGCTAGACAAAGAGTTTCTAGTCTATCAGTGAATGTCTCAAAATAGGGTAATTTTTCATGAGAATCTCATGCTCGGTGAAAACATCTATTTGAATTTGTTGGATTTGCACACAGTTGGATTCTTATGCATCGTTTGATTTTCTGTTGAATTTTCTCTATAATCTTCATCAAAACGGTTATCAAATCATTTTGATGCCACCAAATAACTACTTTTGTGAATAATTGTTTCTCCTATTTTCCACTCCTGTTCATATTTTAAAAACATTGATATTTGAAACACTGTTCTCTTGTAAGAGGGACATAGTTTTTTGCAGTCATATACCAGCACAAATTTTATTCCTGTGAAGATGCCATAATGATGTAAACATCACTAGCTAATGCCATTCCATTGATAAATGCAGAAAGGAAAATTGTCACAGAATTTTGTCATGAGAAACTTTTGTTTTTCACTATTTGCATAATGTTCAAACTGTTCAGTGCTCTGTAATTTCTTTTTTTAATTTGTGTTCGAGTTATCTAAAAAAATGTTAAAAGCAGTCCAGGAAAAGTGTTTTTGAATCGCACAACAGCAGTTCAGTGTATCCCCAAACAAATAAGCCAAAATTCAGGCCGACATGAATTGGTTTGCTCGTTCCCAACAGCAGTATTTAGCGAACCTGAAAACAATTTTCGATCCAAAATTAGGCAAACCTGAAAGGAAAATTTCCATCCATTTACAGGTCAGATCTACTTGCATGGATGAAACCACATGTCCGGAAATGCCGGAATTCTACCTCGCTGTTTGTGTGGAGAGCCTGAAATCACCAAAAGTCCTGGTTGATCTTTTCCCCGAAACGTTTGGGTAAAACTGCGTCTTGATTAACCCGTCCGATCCAGGTTTTTCTTTACCAAACTGATCATTCCTTTGTCATTTTGCCGAGAGAATGTACAAATGCTGCTTTGGCCAATAGTCACGATACTGTTCGTTGACACGCCTAATGAAGATATGTTTGCGATCGATGTCAGTGTTCAGAACAAGTTTTGTTTCACATGCCGTCACACAGCAGAGGCTTCTTCGGGTAGTAACCGCCAAATCTTGCATTAACTACAGTGAAATAGGTTCTTTCTGACACAAATTGCTTTCAAACCTGACTCATACCTTGGCATAGACTCGTGCTCCCTCGTTAATTTTTTTTCTATGTTTCTGGGCATGTCTTAAATTTGACACAGGCTAACGTCGTTTTGTGCGCTGAAGTTAGTAAGAGTTGTTGCTCTGGTCAGATTTCCCGTCCTATGGTTAAAGTCTGCAAGTACAATTACTACTGAAAAAAAAATCGTCTGTAGAATCCCCCCCCCCAAAAAAAAGAAAAAGAAAAAAAGTTTGTTATATTCATCCTGTTTTCTCCAATGATGGAAACAAAATTCGACAAAATCGTATAGGTATACAGGTCTGTTGTTGTTGTATGCTCGCAATATAAAGAAAGAGAAAAAAAAATGTTTAATATAACAAATTACAAATAAAAGTACCTTCATTGCACTTTCATCCTGTCAGTTAATGCAAGCAGAAAGGCCATTTATGATTCCTAGTTCTTCATTGTGTGACAAAGCACCAGTTGGTTAATTTAGTAGGCAAAACGAACAAATGTTCAATCTACAATTTTTCAAAACATTGTTCATACGACAGATTTTATCTTGATTCATTTTGGTGAAGCAGTCATGCCCACTGATCTTACAACTCTTATTTTTCATGCTGATTTAATCTTCGAGGGTTGACTGCCAGAACCCAGTATATGAGATACTATATATGTATACGAGATACTGGGTTCTGCAGTCGACCCTCATATATGATAATCAGGAGATCGGTATATTCTTAAGATTGTTACTCCAGTGTCTTAATACAACTTATAGATAAGGCTTATTAGGCCTTTTTGATGAAAAGTAAACGAAAACTTTACATTTTACAAGACTGTTTTGTTGCTTCCACTAGAAATTAAGTTGTGCTCAGAATTCAATAATATTCATTTTCCTAGTAGATTTAATGAAATTTGTCTGGACTGTTCAATAGCCACAATGTGTGGGGTTCAAGGTTTAAACCCAAGTATCATTTTATAACTTCACAACTTAAATCTGAGCCATGTCATGAACCTGTTGCACCAATAACCTCCACCCCACCCACGTGCCACTACCTCCCCTTTCCCCTTAGACACAGGGTTGCAGGCTGAAAGACCACACAAGTTTTCTTTTGAGTGAAAAACAAAAAAAAATCTCTATTAAAACAAGGGAGTTATTCTAACACCAGATGCACAATTTCTGGTCACCAAAACTATTTCTCGAGTTCAATCAGCAGACTGTCTTCTTAAGTTTCAGAAGTGGTAAATACAAGTTACTGCTGCCTCAGGTTTCTTGAATCAAGTGAACTCCGCTGCATACTGGTCGGTAACATTAATGTCAGTTTTAATAATGGTCTTGTCGATTGCATGGTAAAAAGGAGGCAAGGTGTCTCCATAGGCCCAGATTTTACCAAGGATGAGAACAGCTCCGCCACTCTAAAAAAAATGTCCGCCGTTTGAAAAAATCTCCGCCGAAAAAAAAAAAAAAGCTATCGCGATTTTCTTTGCTCCCAATCTCGGCGAGATTACTCTAGGCTTATACCCAAATGGGCTGGTTTTTATTCGGTTGACTCGGCCAACCACTGCACATCCGCTTACAGCGCCGATCGACCGAGTGTCATCTGTGATTCATGGCGTCGAACGAAATCGCAAAAAAAAAAAAATAATATATATCCCAACCGTTGGAAAGAAAACTGGCTCGAGGAAGGTGTGTGTGGGAGTAGAGTTAGAGATAGCATATGCAAAAGCAGTGACGAGCAGGCGTTATGTCTAGCTTGCAACAAGAAAATCAGCTTCGGAAGTCGTGGCTTCATTACGATTGCTGACCACATGAAACGCCTGGTTCACAGGCAGCGTGTCGCTGCATTGAAGAACAATTAAACTTTGGAAAGTAAGCTGTTGATTTTGCTCTCTTCTTTGTTATATTTTATCATTCATTTGCAATGGTCAAACTATCTCAGTTAGCTGAAACATTCGTCATTTGACTATGTTGTGAAACAAAACCTGACGTCTAGTTATATAATAGAACCAGGGCCAAGGGCAGGTAATTTTCGGAAAAATCACAGGGTAACACTGGGCCATGAACAAGATGTTAACAAATATTTCACCGATCTTTTCCAACAGTGTCGCCTGAACGCCAAGAAGGTAACTGTGCACTCTTTCCTGCGCACTCTTGACGTAAGGCTCATGAGGTGTCTAACCATGTGCACGCACGATACAACAGTGAAGGTCGGCTGGCTCAGCCAACACAACATGTGGGTGGGCTCACACTGAAAAAACGTGGCAAGATGCCGATACTTTTCTGTGGCAGAATATCTGTGTAGTAAGCGTTCAATCATCGTGGTTCACGGCAACAAAATAGTTCTTCAACTAAGGCAACTGGGAGGCACTTTCTGTGGTACTGAAAACACGGTCATTACATCAGGTCATGTTTCACATATATACACTCTTTGCTTTTCTTTTTAAAAATGAAAAAACCACTGTGATCAATGTGCCCCCCCCCCCCCCCCCCAATTCAAGATTTTTCATGTGGCAAATTGCGCAGATCAGACAACAACAACAGACGTACAAACAGTTCTGCTATTCAACATAACCTTCACTTGGAAATTCACTTCAAACAGCAATGTAACATGATTACCACACTGTGACCTGTTTTTAGCGATAACCTGATTCCAATCCTCTGACAAGGCATTCAATACCCATGATCCATACCTAAATGACCTGAGTGTACATATTAATACAACTGGAACTTTCTAAACAAACAAAAATATCCAAATACTACAAATTGAGAGCAACACAAAAGAAACATTTCATTGTAGATCCTCCACAGGGAGGTAAGTGTCTATGATTTCACCAATGCTAGTGATGGCCATGTTGTCCTGTGAAAGATCTTCAGGTTTGCTTCTTTTGGTGGCAAACAGATGGAAAGTGCTATGTGTGAGAGTGTTTGTGGTTGTGTGTGTGCGAGCGCGTGCGTGTGCATCTTCTGTGTGTGCGTGTATGAGTGTGCGCATGTGTATGCACGTTTGTGTACATGCACGTGCGTGCTTATGTGTACGTGTGAGTTACGTGTACAAGTGTGCGTGCGAGTCAGACTGAGTATTTCTTCACACACATTTTGTCTTCTACATTCTCCACTAAACTATTGTTGCCATGAGATGTTCTACACAAGTACTGAAGTTTCTTTTCAATCTTTCCAATTACAAAAAAAAAAAGAAAAAGCAGATAGCAAATAATTATTTCTTATGCGAAAAACCAAAACCAAAACAGACCACTGTGGAAAAGCCAACAGTTCGCAATGATCATTAAGATGAATCACACACCAGTTTTCAATCACTGATGTGAAAACTTTGCTTACCACACTGTGTATATAAAAATGAAAAGAAAACAATGTGAAAAAATAAAAATAAACCAAACATCTCGATTTTTACCAACCTCTGCAGTGTGGTAGTCAGCATAATGCCCTGCAAATTGTGAAGTTTCAAGTCTATGTCCCCTTGGGGGAATACACTAGAGAGAATTATCAGCCATGGTCGGCCCCTACCCTGGATATACTGAGTGTGCAATGGCCTCGAAGGGGACAACTGGGAGTGCAGCTTGAGCTCCATCCACCCAATGGATATGTTCTGAGTATTGGTCTAATCTCCTGACACTGCAGGTGTCTGTATCTCTCAGGCCTGGATGTTGATGGAATGTTGGAATGAAAGGAAATGTAGAGTACTGCTCTGCACTGTAATTTCTATCAATATGAAACTCCAGAACATCATCTTGAGAATCCCAACTGATCATCATTTAAACAACAAAAAATTGATTCTGTGGCCCCACAGTCTTGCTGTCATAGCGCATTTACTGTCATCAGTACTAGTAGGCAACGTCCTCTGTATATTGCCATGATCACAGCACGAAATACTGAACATATCTAAATGACTCGGCAGCAGTGCAGTAACTTCTCTGGCAGTTGCCTCTTCGCAAAACAGATAATTAATTCCTACCAGATGTTGCAGCTGAATGACCCTGGCTTGGACGAAGGATTCCAGAACAAGGCATGTAGAAGTAATGCCGCACAGAGGGCACAGAAAAAAGGGCGGCACATGTGAACAATTATGGACGATTCACAAGCACAAAACAAAGGGCGGCACATGTTAACAAATTGGACCGATTCACAGAGCACAAAACAAAGGGCGGCACATGTTAACAAATTATGGACCGATTCACAGAGCACAAAACAAAGGGCGGCACATGTGAACAAATTATGGACCGACTCGCAGAGCACAAACAAAGGGTGGCACATGTGAACAAATTATGGACCAATTCACAAACAAAGGGTGGCATGTGTGAACAAATTATGGACAATTCACAGGGCTCAGAAGAAAGGGTGGCACATGTGAACAAATTATGGGCCAATTCACAGAACAAAGGGTGGCATGTGTGAACAAATTATGGGCTGGTTTCACGTTTCAGGACATCAGTCCAATAGTGGAACATTTCCTCTCTGTGCAGGTAACTGTAAGTAGTGACCTCTGTGCAGGTTAAGCACTGACCGGACTGCACAAGCAGTGGGGCGGCGGCGGCTTGTGTGCATTGTAACACTAACATCTCTGCAGGGTAAGGAAACTATTACCCTGGATCTAGGGTAAGCACTGACCCGTGTGTAGGGTGAGCACTGACCTGTGTGTGTAGGGTGAGCACTGACCTGTGTGTAGGGTGAGCACTGACCTGTGTGTAGGGTGAGCACTGACCTGTGTGTGTAGGGTGAGCACTGACCTGTGTGTGTAGGGTGAGCACTGACCTGCTAAGGGTGAGCACTGACCTGTGTGTGTAGGGTGAGCACTGACCTGTGTGTAGGGGGAGCACTGACCTGTGTGTAGGGTGAGCACTGACCTGTGTGTGTAGGGTGAGCACGACCTGTGTAGGGTGAGCACTGACCTGTGTGTAGGGCGAGCACTGACCTGTGTGTGTAGGGTGAGCACTGACCTGTGTGTAGGGTGAGCACTGACCTGCCTGTAGGGTGACCTGTGTGTGTAGGGTGAGCACTGACCTGTGTGTAGGGTGAGCACTGACCTGTGTGTGTAGGGTGAGCACTGACCTGTGTGTGTAGGGTGAGCACTGACCTGTGTGTAGGGCAAGCACTGACCTGTGTGTGTAGGGCGAGCATTCACCTGTGTATAGGGTGAGCACTGACCCGTGTGTAGGGTGAGCACTGACCCGTGTGTAGGGTGAGCACTGACCTGTGTGTGTAGGGTGAGCACTGACCTGTGTGTGTAGGGTGAGCACTGACCTGCCTGTAGGGTGACCTGTGTGTGTAGGGTGAGCACTGACCTGTGTGTAGGGTGAGCACTGACCTGTGTGTGTAGGGTGAGCACTGACCTGTGTGTGTAGGGTGAGCACTGACCTGTGTGTAGGGTGAGCACTGACCTGTGGTGTAGGGTGAGCACTGACCTGTGTGTAGGGTGAGCAACTGACCTGTGTGTAGGGTGAGCACTGACCTGTGTGTAGGGTGAGCACTGACCTGTGTGTGTAGGGTGAGCACTGACCTGTGTGTGTAGGGTGAGCACTGATCTGTGTAGAAGGTAAACACTGACCTTTGTTTAGGGTGAACTGACCTTTGTGCAGAGTAAGCCCTGAGGGGCTGGACTGGTCTTCTGTCTGTCTATGTCTCAATGTCTGTATCATATCTGGGCTGGACTGGTCTTCTGTCCTGTCCATGTCTCAATGTCTGTATCATATCGGGCTGACTGGTCTTCTGTCCTGTCCATGTCTCAATGTCTGTATCATATCTGGGCTGGACTGGTCTTCTGTCCTGTCCATGTCTCAATGTCTGTATCATATCTGGGCTGGACTGGTCTTCTGTCCTGTCCATGTCTCAATGTCTGTATCATATCTGGCTGGACTGGTCTTCTGTCCTGTCCATGTCTCAATGTCTGTATCATATTGGGCTGGACTGGTCTTCTGTCCTGTCCATGTCTCAATGTCTGTATCATATCTGGGCTGGACTGGTCTTCTGTCCTGTCCATGTCTCAATGTCTGTATCATATCTGGGCTGGACTGGTCTTCTGTCCTGTCCATGTCTCAATGTCTGTATCATATCTGGGCTGGACTGGTCTTCTGTCCTGTCTATGTCTCAATGTCTGTATCATATCTATGTACTAGTTTGTTTTTCTGCCTTTCATGAAGTCATTTTTTCTGCCTTTCATGAAGTCATTTTTTCTGCCTTTCATGAAGTCATTTTTTCTGCCTTTCATGTGTCCAGTTACAGTTTTCATGCCGAATGACAGTACGGATGAAAAAAACAAAACAAACAGAATGACTAACTGGATGCTAAAGATGACATGGTGTAATATACTTAGAACCATTATGTTTATGACTGATAACTGTAACAAAACTAAATACACAAGTATCATGACAAACATCCAATTGTTTACCAGACTAATACACAAAATTTTCCTTGGAACCCATAAATCTAGTGCCCCCCAAGTACAACTTTTCCCTGCACACAAACACATTCATAAGCCACGTTTAATTTCGGTCTCAATCATTTCTTCCTGGCCGATTTCCACAAATGCAAGCAAACTCTAGTTGTCTGAACAAAAGCAAGAGGAATGGAATTTTGGCAAAACTGATGGAGTAATTTCTCCCAGGAATGGACTGAAGCCAGGATGTTCCCATCTTCGCCCTGAGTAAATCCATCACATCATATGTACCCACTTTGTGACCAACATCATCCGACACAAACAGTTGCTTTCACAATCGTCATCATCATTATGCACACAGCTCTTCACAAAAGTCCAGCATGTTGTAAATTCAAATATTGTGTTACCACGAAGGGAAAATGATTCTTGATCAGTAAAAGAATGTGCAGTATGTTCAGTTCAGGTGTTGTTTAATTAGAACATGGTTAAAAAGAAACAATGGATGTTTCATTGACTGTTTTCTGTTTAAAAAAAAAGGGGAAAAAAAAGGGGGAATGAATTAAACCCAAATGACAAAATAACACTTAACATTTCACTATATTTCTATAGATTTAAAAAAAAACTTAAGTAATCATTAATTACGCTATCTACTGTTAAGTTATCTTTTATGGTCCGTCTGAATTAATCAACTCATCCTTCTGTAAACATGTGTAGAAGCCAATAACCTATGAACTTTACATACTTTATCTGACCTTTAGTTTTGACAGAAACTTTAAACGATGATCTTTCTTTCTGCTTTTATACATTATTTTCTTTTTATCAACTGGTTTACCCAGCTGGCAACAAATTCATCCACCGAGTCATATTTCTTCATGTGTTATACACTTGAGCGCTGCACTACATAATGCCATGTATATTTGTCACAGTTTGCATACACAAAGAGAAATAAAGCTGAGAATAATTTAACCCTAAACTGGATGTACCAAAATTTTGCTTAACATAATGGAAGGATCCCAACAGCATTAAGTATAATATAACCTCCTTTGTTGATTGAGTGAACATTTCAGTACCTTCAAGTTAAAAACACTCTAACATAGTTTTTTTGGTTTCATATTTTCTGCCAAAACATTCTTTACTTTTACATCTTTTCACTGGTCAACCTTTCAACCTTTACTACAGGAATGCGGGAACTTCCGACGGTTGAGAGAAGAGCTGTGGCCAGAGCCTACCCCCGTCGAGGACAAGCTGTACGGCACGGTGGCGTCCCTACAGAAGACCACGGCATTTCTGGAACGAACCGGTCTCCGCGTGTGAAGGCAACGAGAAGAAGAAGAAGAGAACCTTTCAACAGTTACACGTCAGGTCATTTCTCCAAGCACTGACAAGCTGAGATTTCAGCCTGTGTTACAATTCACTTTTGATTTACCTGTACATTTCATTCAACCTAACCTTTAGAAGCTTTTGCACCGGTCACATCCTGTAGAAGTCTTCTGCTTACACGCACACACTGTATCATCACCGTCTTTTGCTTCAAATACAATTTCTTCGTTGCATCATATCAGATCCAGTTTTTCTTTTCATGGGAACACAGAACATTCCTCTTCACCGTTCTCGTCTTTCCACAGGTGCTGCATTATGTCCCTGGTCAAGAGAAGTTTTGGTTGCATGTCCTAGAAAGGGCCGACAACTCCTGGGTCCCTAGTGTTCAGGTTCCTCAAAACACGGGAATGCAACCCACATCACTGTCGGCTCACAAGCGAGAATGAAATATGGCAATCTTTCTTTAAGTCAGCAAGCTTAGAGCATAAGGCAGGGTCTTGTGATGTCACTTCCTGAACTTGCGCCGTGGCAACACAGTGAAATACTGACCTCTGTGGATTCTTGGTGTGCAAATCATGGATTCTTGATGTGTAAACTGTTACTGATTCTAATGTGTACATATCTATTGATTCTGGGTGGACCCATTCTTGTCGATTTTCTGTGTGTATAATTGATAAGCAGTGTATGTTAAGATGTTTCTGTGTGTATAATTGACAAGCAGTGCATGTTAAATGTTTCTGTGTGTACAACTGACAAGCAGTGCATGTTAAAATTTTCCGACTTGCAGTGTATGCCAGTTGTTGATTTGCAGTATATGCAAATTGTTGATTCAGTGGGTATGCAATTCATTGCCTTGCAACTGTTGCTGAATCTGGTATTGGACCTGCTGCTGATTCACATTACAAATCAGATTGTTCTTGATCTTCAGAATTCAGCCTTGCTGATTCTTTATATATAGAAATGAAATTATGGTCGATATGTAGTTTGTCAATCAAACATGAACTTGGATTATGCACATTTTGTTGTTTCCAAGAGCTACAAAACCAAGCAAGCATTGATAGCTCCCAATAAGACATCCTGAAGGTCTTGGCCTGCACACATATGAAATTCCTATGGTGGACAAAGGCCGAGTTTAAAAAAAAAAACAACTTTGCATCTATGACCTCTGTTCCATTACAATGTCACCGATGTCCATTGATTTTCTTAACAGAGGTGATGTTTAACTGCTTTTTAGCTATGGATTATCGTTAGATTTTGTTTTATAAAGATACATAATTTAAGCTCAGATTGAGCATACTGTTGCATTTAGATAACAAATAGTTATTTTAGTTTAAAATCTCATCTTAGAATTTATTGTCAAATGCGTTGTAGGAATGTAATTTTATATAGTATTATTCTTATATTATAAAGTCACCTTGAAATCCAAACTCTTTTATATGAATGTATGCCATATGTGACAAAATGGGTGATGTGACAAAATCATTGTTTATTTGCTGTGAATGTGTGTGACCACAAACTAATTTCTCGAACTGAGATAATAAAGTTTACTTGACTTGACTTGACTTGACTCAATGTGTGACCATGAACTTGTTTCCATCACCATCTAACTTGAGGAGCGGAAAAAAAAGCTTTGGCCATTCACTAAAGAGATATCAAAAGATAAAACCAAAAAAAAAAAAAAAAAAAAGAATGTGGCTTGAAAAATGCTTTCACCCTTCCAAATCCCATCTGAATTAGGATTGAAAATAAGGAAAAAAAAAAGAACCAAACCAAACCTGTACCTGTTGCTGCCTGGTGTGCTACTGTGATGAACGAAGACGCACATCAAAGTCCACATCCACTTCTCACCCAGTGCACCCTGAATGAGCTGTCGTGCTCCAGAATCGGTGCCCTACTGGATAGCCAGCCACACACAGCGACTCGTCTTTGACATTTGTAGAAGACAGGAGAAAAAGTGGTGATTCAGCCGTGGTTTGTCCACAGGGAAGATTGTGATGATTCGAAGACGGCAATGACACATACATGCCCTTGCCATGTGTAGACAACACGACAGGAGATGTAACCGTCATCGACGAGAAGTCGACCATGATCAGGAGGTAGCAGTGACGCACACATTCCGAGGCAACAGGTCTGTAAATGTCTGAAGAAGAAACAACAGGCATCGTGGAGAAGGCGGCTTCATCAGACGCTAGCATTGATACGTATGTTCAGAAGTGTCTCTCTGAAGGCTGCAGAACGGAACAGCCTTCAATGAGAACCTAGCACTGATAAAGAAGTTGCTGTCATATTAACAGCAGTCACTGAGATCAATCCGGGACAGATATATCTGCTGAACATGGGACTCTTTCTGGGTCTCCACTTGGCGAGATGGCTCTTCTCACGTCACCCCAGTCCCAGAAAGCCATTCTCTGCACACACACACATCCAGGGACTTTACACGGTTGGACTCTCCCAGTCCCAGTCCCGATCTGTCCAGAACACAGGCACTGTTGGATCACTGAACAGGTGGATTCATTGGCAGCCAATCCACTGAACTACAGCTGCCATCACATCTGAGCGACGGCCTTCGCCCGGCACAGCCGAGTTTGTTAGGGCAAAGCTTGAATCTGGTCCTCTGTGTGGACCGGCAGCTGCCGACTCGACAGGCAGCAATGGCAGCGAGGGTTGGAGGAGGAAAACACAGGGAGGGGGTGGGGGCTGGTATCACAAGGGCCAAGGCAGGTCGTTAAAGTCCACTGGACCTCCCAACCAGCGTCGGCTTCCAGCAGGCTCATGAGAAGGCGAGGGCGGCTTCATCGTTGCCGTCATTGCCTGGGTTCTGCAGCTGTCCATCGTCTGTTCTTGAAGGACATTTTGAAGAGGGAACCCTCATTGGAGGACTCTGTTGACAAAAGGTTGAAATGATGAGGAGAGGAGGATTAGGATGTAAGCACGTGTCTACATGTAGATATATGACGGAGGTAGCATGCTCTGCACCACTTTGCATGTTACACTGGACTTCTTACATACAACATTAGGCAATAAGCATTCAAATGACCTACAGAATTCCACACCAAAAAAAACATGCAATCTTTCTCACACAGAGAAAGAGAGATGTTGTTATATTCTTGAATACATCCCTAAACCACTCCTCGCTCTCTCTCAAACACAAACGACTCTCTTCAGTCACATACTTGGCAAAAAAAACTAACCATATTGATCAAACAACAACCACTATTTGTCATATTACTGTTAGAAAAACCATTCAGAGAGAAAGACAAAAAAAACAAGCAAACAACACAAAGGCAGAGAGAGAGAGAGCGAGTGAGAGAGGAGAGAGAAACGAAAGACAAAAGAAACAAGCAAGCACACAGAGGCAGAGAGAGAGAGCGAAGAGAGAAGCGAGAGAGAGAGGAAACAAAGACAAAAGAAACAAGCAACACACAGAGGCAGAGAGAGAGAAGAGAGAGAGAGCGAGAGAGAGAGGAAACGAAAGACAAAAGAAACAAGCAAGCACACATACAAGGCAGACAGAGAGAGAGAGAGAGAGAGAGAGAGAGAGAGGGAAATGAAGCAAAGTATCCCCAGAATGCCCCCGACCTTGTGAGGACATTTTGACGTTGACCCCTTGTGCGACGTGGCCACGTGGATGGAGGATGGGTCCCACCTGGGGGCACTGCTGCTCCCACAAGCTGGGGGGTTGCTCAGAGATCCCGATGATGTGGCTGTTGCCGTTGCTTTGGAGGAGGACAAACGGGGCTGGGGACAGAGGTAAAAATCACTCTCACAGTTCCATAAATGGCACAAATATGTTGTGGTATTTGCCTTCTGCGCCAGGAGTTGTAGTCTGCATTGTGCATGATAGTGAAATGGCTAACAACCTATGGCAGGGCTCAAAATATCCATCCCACTCGACTAAGGTAACTAAGCTTTCCAGGAAACATAGTTGTTCCACTTGTCCATTGAGCAACCAGTTGTTTGACTGTGTCAGCGCAAGATGACAGCAGCAGTAAGCATCAATACAGACCAATCACACTTCCCTCCTCCCCTCTTTACTTCAGCCACCTTCACTGCATGCAACCCCTCTCCACCCCACCCAAAGAACTGAATTTTTTTATGTAATACCCTAAAAGTCAAATTTTCAGCTCTCTCGTTTCCTATTGCACAACAAATTCTTCAGCTCTGCAGATATATAAGATCATCTGGACCCTCCCCCCCCCACCCCCACCACCTGGACACAGTAATCTCCCCTCTGATCCTCCCACACACCAGTGACCTTGAACATGAATATTTCCTGTTAATTTGTATGGCCCAAAACTGCACCAAGAGAAATATGAACAAATGCTGCCTCACCTGCACAGGGTTCAGCAAGAGTTCACTGCTGTCCGCCACCACCTGGGGAGTTTTACTGAAACAGAATCCAGGAAATTCAGTGAACTGAACACCAGGCCTTGGTCTACAGCCTTCGTTTCATTGTCACATGACACACGCTGGACCCTCAGAGGACGACACTCATCTCTTGTGATGCAATGTTACAAGTGGACTGTCTTTAGCTATGAACATTTTTTTAAAAACTCGTTTTCCCCTCTCCTCCTCACCTGTTTTCCCTAACTAAAACTGCTCTTTACGTTACATGTAGATATTCCAGGATTGTGCTCATTTATTTTTCTAGACACAAAACTCACCATCAATCTGTTAATGCATCTAATGTGTCACTCTCCAGTTGGACACCAAACTTGCAGTTATTCCAGCTCCCCTGGTATATGCCACTAAAACATGTCTTCAGTGAACAAAACTATCAGGTTGAGTGACTGAATTAGGGCCATATGATATGCCACTAAAACATATCTTCAGTGAACAAAACTATCAGTTGAGTGACTGAATTAGGGACATATGATATGCCACTAAAACATATCTTCAGTGAACAAAACTATCAGTCTGAGTGATTGAATTAGGGACATAATGATATGCCACTAAAACATATCTTAAGAGAACAAAACTATCAGTTTGAGTGACTGAATTAAGGACATACGATATACCACTAAAGCATATCTTAAGAGAACAAAACTATCAGTCTGAGTGACTGAATTATGGATATATGATAATCCCCAGTTTCCTTTGAAACTACAACTGATGATCCATGGCCTTGTTCACACAGATTGTTGTATTATGACCTTGTCGTAACTGAATGATCCCTTCTCAGGGGAGAGAACACATTCAACTGTCTTGCAAACACTACTTAGTGGTGTTTCACAGAATATCAAGCTTCTTAATACTTTCCAGATGGGTGCGGCAGAGCAACGTCGCTTCCCTGCACGAGCATGCACCGCATGTGCTTACAACCGTTGCAGATGCGCAATTTTCGCACTTTTTAAACTTATATTTTACATTTAATATAAACCTAAGAAGCAATTGTTATATATCAACAGAAAGGGTAAAGCACAAACTTTGTAATGAGCATAGAATTAAATACATTTGGGTAAAATAGCAACGCCACTATTACAGACACAACATAAGTAAAACACAGGAGAACACAATTTGCTTACGTTTGTTTGCAGGGTTCCTACAGACTCCAAAGAACAAAATTCAAGGAGTTTTCAAGGAGTGTTTATTTTACTTTAAGGCAAGAGGTGGCATGAAAATTAAACCATTGTTCTTTTAAAACTTCATTTTTTCTATCGTTTATGTTTAAATTAACATGGAAAAAACATATTTGGGCGATTTCAAAGCTCTTGTGTGATTTGGGGATCACAAATGGGGGCAAAATTAAGAAAACTGAAAAAAAAAAAAAGGTTCATGACAAGAACTGTATTTGTATCATAGCAGACGTAAGGCACTTGAAACATGACTTTTCTTCTTGTTTTGCTGAACTATAGTAATGCAATGACAAAAGGATTTTTATATACTGTTTTGCTGAGCTAAAGTAATGCAAGTACAAAAGGATTTTCATATATCTAAACTGATTTTTTTCCCAATATTCTTTTTCCATATGGGGGGAACATCAGGCTTCGCTTTCAAATTATTCCAATAGAAATAGCAAATGATACGTGCTGTTTTGACTTATAAATAAAATATAATTGCATGCAGAAATCATTTCTAATCAAAAGAAAATTTTTTTACCAAGCTAGCTAGTCTGGATCCAGAGATATTGTACTCCTTGCACATCATCCATTGTTGAAAGAAGTGATTTTGAGAAAATGGTGTTTGAAAGTAAAAAAGTTAAGCAATTTTCACACACACCTCCTTCAAATAAAGTCTTTTTTTTTATAAGAAAAATATGAAAATAGACATAATGAACACCAGATGTTTTCAACATACTTTCTTGAGCACAAAAACACATAAAGCCCAGAACACAATTTTTGAAAGAAAATGGTCAAATTTTCGTGCCACCTCTCTACACTACTTGCATAAAAAAATTGAAAAAAAGGAAATGGCAGTTTTGATTTTTCTGCGTTCAGGTTGATGAAAAAAATCATTTTAAAACATTTTTACAAACATTGTCGCGATCATGGATTGCCCTCGGCAATTCAACCAGGGAAATAATTTGTAACGTCATCAGTTTGATGAAGTTACAAATTACTCCCTTGGTAAAATTGCAGACGATCCAGGATCGCGACGATGTTTGTAAACATTTGCTTTCAAAGTTTTTAATTAACCTGAACGCAGAAAAATCAAATGCCATTTCTTTTTGTCATATTAAAGATTTTTGGAGCTGGTGGCTTGATTTTCTAAGGTTTTCAAGGAGGTTTGGTCAACAGAACCACATTTTACTGATTTTCAAAGGTTTTCCAGGTCTTGAAATTCCCTGTCAGAATTCAAGGAGTTTCAAGGAGCGTACGAACCCTGGTTTGGTTAGTATGACAACAGCAAATGAGGAAGAAAAGGGCATAAAACTTCACTCTTACTTTGAACAGATGCAGAGAAAGCCTGAGGTATTCAATATGTGTAATCCAAGTGAATTCTTTTTTTTATTTTTTTTTAAAGGAAATTAAATCATTGCACACAGCACACACTTTTCATCGTTTTGGCTTCAGATGATAAAGACGTATAAAACTATCGAATACAAACAGCAAATAAATCAAGCTCAGATTCTTTTCAATAAACTTGTACACCTTCACCCCCCTCATTTACTGAACCAGTTCTAAAACCACGTCATTCTCCTTCTGCCCAATATAGTGGTGAAGCAGGAAATTCCACACATGCCTTCCCAGTGCCAGATGGGTCTCTTTGTATGGACTGCTCTGGGGTCCCAAATGTCATCGCTAGTGCATGTAAACTTACCCTTTCAGTGGCTGGAACCCTATTCAAAATATTTATGGCAGCTGCACGGCATGGAGGCAGGGCACGTCTGGACAGTACAGCAGTGCTGCCGTCACCAGGGGACGGTTCGTCATGAACAGGTCGACTGTGTTACCATCACTATCGCACGACGCGTCGTGAAAAGGTTAATTTAGATTTGCTTTTAATAGGGCATTACACCGATTACAGCATTCTGTTTTAAACAGGTCATTACACAGGTAACAGCCATCCCGAAGATTTCCCCTAATTCTTCTTAAGTGTCATGAACCTGAATATTAAATCTGTAATGAATGAAATATTTAAACGTAAATCAAGAGTGCAAATCTAGATCAACCAATCACAAACTGATTTCCAACACAGGAGAGATCTGCTTTGGTTCTTTCCCTTTGTGCAAAACCAAAACACTCCCCAGAACATGCTGGGAGGTCCCGTTTCATCTCTGAAGCTGAGCTTGCTGAGTTGCTCATGGTGGTCTTGGGGTCAAATTTCCATCGGAACAGTTATATCACTGTGGAATTTTCTGTACTATGGGCCCTGATGGAAAGACTAAAACTGCACAGATGAATATTACCCTCATCATGACTGTCCCGAGACCCACACCATATTATGTTCAAGAAAGAAAGAGGACAGTACTGAGAGTTCTGGCAGGCTTACGCTCAGAAATGGGCGACAGGCGATATGAGCTCTGTTATAGTCTCAGACCCTTAAAACAACAAAAAAGGCCCCCACCCTCCCCTATCGTGCCCCAACAAGTCATTACTGCTACTGTCGACATCTTTACTGAACACTAAAATTCAGGAACAATAAAAAGAAAGAAAAAGCCCACCGTCTGTCCGAAAGTCATGAATACTTTCTATAGGTTATTGAAAATTCAGTTATGTTGTTCAAAGCCAAACAGACACAATAAGTAACAATATCAGGGCTGTCACATCGTCACACTTGATTCCTTTCATACTGTAGAAAAACATTTCTTTTCAAATCACAAAAGAAAAAAAAAAAGCGTGATCGACCATTTTTCTTGAAACATGCAAAAATTGCTTTAAAATCTTTCTTCCGTAAGATCCAAGATCAGATGAAAAAAACCCACATGGGAATGCACAAAGACAGGTGTCTGGCACTTACTTCAGCTGTTCCATGCACTCTTCAGCGATCTGCTTTCCAATGCGTCCAGCTCCTGGTTTAGTTCCCCCTAACAATCCTGAAAAAAGTCACTTTGTTTACAATGAAATTCTGACTTAATTTCTAGAAGATTTGGTGAAGTACATGGGTGAGAAATAAATAGCAAATCCTCCTCATCATGATTGAAACTGAATGTCAAACTAGTACAACCTTTTGCCCCTACAGCGAATCAATTCATGGTGTTTAACCCAAAGCCAATGTTGTCTGTAGTACCCACTCAACAAGCCACACACATACAAGAGGTACACAGAACAAAGAGAAATTTCCCCTAGTCGTTGCTGTACACTCTTTTGCTTCAGAATGTACATGCACATATGTGTATGCATGATATCAGCAGGCACTGACAGAACTGGGAAAAACAGAATTCACATTTTAGAGAAATAACAGTTTACGATTCGACATACGTGGAGGGAGATTGTGTGTGTGTGTGCGTGTGTGTGTGTGTGTGTGTGTGTGTGTGTGTGTGTGTGTGTGTGTGTGTGCATGTTTTTTGTGTGCATGTGTGTGTGTGTGTGTGTGTGCGTGTGTGTGTGTGTGTGTGTGTGTGCGTGTTTTTTGTGTGCATGTGTGTGTGTGTGCGTGTGTGCATGTGCATGTGCGTGTGTGTGTGTGTGTGTGTGTGTGCGCGCGTGTGTGCATGCATATTTTTTGTGTGCATGTGTGTGTGCGCATGTGTGTATGTGCGTGTGCGCGCATGCACGTGCATATGGAAGAGAAAGAAAGATTGGGTGAGAGAGGGATAGTGTGGGAAGGAAGAGGGAGGGGACAGAGAGAGAGAGCGAGAGAGTGAGTCACCAAAATCTAATGGTGAGTAGTCATCATCGTCTGGTATTGTTACAGCGGTTTCCATCGACTGACCCGAACTCGAGACCTCTTGGCATCTGTAATGATCACAACCACAGCAAACTGTAACGATCACAACCACAGCAAACTGTAACGATCACAACCACAGCAAACTGTAACGATCACAACCACAGCAAACTGTAACGATCACAACCACAGCAAACTGTAACGATCACAACCACAGCAAACTGTAATGATGACAACCACAGCAAACTGTAATGATGACAACCACAGCAAACTGTAACGATCACAACCACAGCAAACTGTAATGATGACAACCACAGCAAACTGTAACGATCACAACCACAGCAAACTGTAACGATCACAACCACAGCAAACTGTAACGATCACAACCACAGCAAACTGTAACGATCACAACCACAGCAAACTGTAACGATCACAACCACAGCAAACTGTAATGATCACAACCACAGCAAACTGTAACGATCACAACCACAGCAAACTGTACACTCTGGTTTTCACTTGTCTTCCTTATCTATAACAAAGACAGAAGTTGACAAAGATTTTGAGAGTGCACGTGCGCACGCCAGCTCTTTCCATTAAACACACAGAATCATCACAAAGTCGGAGATCCTGACAAGGCATCAGAGGTTTGAAAAAAAGAAGAAGTCAAAGACAGGTTCCGTGGAAAAGGATTGAAAAGAACGTTTCACATTATACAGCAGGACCTGTTAACAGCCTGAAGAAATCATTAAAAATGCGGACTTTTAAGGAAGAATCCATCTTTACCAGGAGGTCAGTTTAGTATAGATAAAACCAACAATGTTTTAAAGAAAATCAAGTGTTAACCGTTTAACCAATAATCAGCCCTTTCACCAGTGCCGACTGACAACAAATCTGCTCATTGAAATATCACGCTACTTCTATCCCGACACTCCTAACCAACATACGGGTTGTTTGGGGAACACTTCAATCTGTTAGCTTCAGTTTAAGTCATGTTTATAGCCCAACCATCACATCAGGGCTGTTTTCATGGGAGCCAACTGTACTGCATTTAGAAACAGTTTTTAAAAATGTTGAACTATTCTCCCATCACTCCATTTTGATGTTGACCCAAATGTCTTTGCAGGGAGATAACTGTCATATATGGACAATGAGAAATTCCAAGAAAAACAAGTCTTTACAGGCAGTTCATACTAAAGATCCTCTCCTTACCAGAAGAATCTTTAATATGAACTGCTACTGCAGAATTGTACCTTTTCATGGTACACCATGAAGAAAAGTGACTTTAGGAACAAAATCTGCCCGAATCTTAAAAATGTGATCATCGCCATCATAACCTTTTTGCTCTAGCATAAAATCACCAATTGTATTTTCTGACTCTGTCCAGAATGGACGGTTTATTCTTCAATGCCAACTCATTCCTCCCTGCAGTATTTCACCTTTTTTTCCCTTTTTTTTTGTCTTGTAATTTGTTTGTCCCCGTTTGCCGATTTACTACTAACTACAAAAACTTTTTTCCACCAGGCTTCTTTTTAGAGGGAAAAAAGTCCCACATCATGATGTGTAAAACTGACAATAAGTTATGAAGACTTAATTCAACTGTACTCAAAAACACACAAAAAGACTTGTAAACGTGCAACACAACCGACTTTTATGCTTTCTCCTCCTACTTCCTCCCACACCCCAACATGCAGATCTTAAAATATCACCCTTTTCTGCATGCTCATTCTTTGTAGATTCCTACTTATTTGTTTACTTGTCCAGACATAAGAAATGGAACAAATCAAGTTGTTCAAAGCCCAGCTAATCAAGAGGTCACAACCAGGTTGAAAGGAAATTAAATACAAACAAAACAAATGATAAGATAAGATAATTTGCTTATAGCCCAGCCGACCGCAAAGGGCCACATCAGGGCTGAAACAAATGATATAACAAATTCACAAATGTAGAAACAAAAAAGAAAAAAAAAAAGAAAAAGAAAGGGAGGAGGGAGGGACTTACTGGGCTACAGAGTTGGTGGACACAATGTACTCCACTTCTTTAGTCCAGGGATTTCGGAAGCCAAAGCAGGTGGATTTGAGGTGCAGGAACTTGCCGTCTTTTAACCGGAATCTGTACACCTCTGTCTCCACTTTTTCTTTTGTTGATAAAACTGCCAGCAAAGAACGACAAATGCATGTATGTAAAAGGATGACTTTCTGCTTAAATGTTCATTGGACACTGAAATAAAGACACACAAACACACACACACAGAGGCACATGCCCACAATGGCTGACAGACAAAATTCATATATACATATATATGCATGCAATGCCCCAAACATTTCAGACCAGATGAGGAAAGCTACACTGATCTTTATTTCTCATCCTTTTTTTTATTTTTAAGAAGTAACAGATGTAGGCATGTACAAAGAAAAGCAGATAAAAAAAATTTGACAACATTACACAACTCTGCCGACTGTAAAGAAAAGCGCGTCTGATTTTGAAACTTTTTTTTAAAACACCGACTACGTTTCAACTAGGGATTTAAAACCTCAGGTTTACAGACTCTCCGTCTTCATGCTAGGTAACGAGATTGAATCTATGGAGAAACCACTTGCAGACAAGTGAAGGCAGGTTCTCGCAGAAACGGCACATCTTACATTTTCATTATTTATTCATCACCATCACCGTTCTACTCATCATCGATTTACCTGTCCTATGTTTCATGCCCTAACAGCTCATTTCTCTGTTGTCACTTCTCAGAGTTCACCGTGCACAGCCACACACTTTTGCTCATCCTAACACCAGCAGTCAACAGAGAGTGACTTAATGTAGGATCATCCCCAGACTACCCGCCAAAGGTGCTCCTTCACCATCACCAAGTCACTTCAGTGGTGTTCACTCAAGCTTGCCTGGATTCAGCATGTACAGACTTTCTCACAAAGCCTCCTTCACCTGATACCAATCATTGTTTGGTCAAAGAAGGAGACAGTGTGCGCGTCACCTTCTGGAGTGACGGCCATTTACATAATCTTTTTCCATGATCAGTCTCCACTGATCTGCTGACACTAACACGAACTCATTACAAGTATGGGTGTGGAGGAAAATGGTCACAGAACTTCATGGATAAGATAAGATAAGATCATGTTGCTTTTAGCCCAGCCGACCGCAAAGGGCCACACCAGGGCTGGAACTTCATGGAGGTGTCTGTGAAAGCATGGCTTGACAGTTCCTGACCAGTACTGCAGATGTCAGCATCTTTTTGGCTTTGTTGATGCCAGGACATGTCATGAAAGGAAGCATGATCTCGAGCCCAGTAATGTAGTCTCAGATAAAAACGGAACTTCATAGCATCTTTATAATCCTCATTCACATTGATAACAGACCTGTTTTAGGAAAATAAACAAAATCAGGGGAAGATAACATCTGACGTTACTTTATAAACAGTTACCTTTTTTCGAGTTTATGGTCCAGCAAATAGATTTACATATTTGGTTTGATGCGCACTGTATGAGTACAATAAGTGTATCAAGAGTCTGCATTTCAGCTGCACTGTTCAACACCAATGTTTTGGCATTTCTCTCTCTGATTCAGTTATCATACCGACTGATGGGGAAAATTGCTTTGGGCATTATCTGTCCCACGAAAACAGCCAGGTCAGTCTCCCTGAATGGAAGCTCCAACACAGATTACCTCCTTCGCAGATTTCTGAACTTGTATTATATATATATACATGTAAACACACACATACATATCTTTATATTAATATATATATATGTATATACACACATACGTCTTAAATAAGGACATTTCATGCCCTGATCTTGTGGTAATCCAATTTTCCAAATTCCTCTCAACATTAACGCTCATGGTGAGTTTATGTCAAAGTTGTGGTATGGGAGCCATCATTAGATGACTGTAGTGGCACATTCCACTGGAGGGATGCTCACTAACACTGGTTCTTTTGCTACGCAATTTCTGTCAGCATAAGGATGAGCAAGTGGTGTCCTGCGTATGTTGGATAAGAACAGGTGCCACTGAACACCAGTGAAGTGACCTAGCAGCAGCGCAGGGTTTGCTCTGGTGGGCTGGCTCATGGCCACCTGATACTGGCTGCTTCCTGTGGGATGTGGTGCAGGGGCTGAGACTAGACAAACCTGGACAGGGCTGCGAACTGGAGAGCCGGAGAGAGCAGCACTGGAATAATACCTCGAAGGAGCGTAGATGACACAGTAACAGGAGATAAAATATGAAAGAAAAAAAAAAGAAAGAAAGAAATAAGAGCAGACATCACCACAAGAGCAAGGAAAGAAGGACTACATGATTAGAGCTCCCCCCCTCTCTTTTTTTTGTTTTGCTGCCTAATCTTCCATCACCCTTCACTGGCCTTACTCCCACATCGCTCATTCTGACCACCCTGTACACAGCCTTACCCAGTCTTATCCTGTAAAGCACTTGGCAGAGAACAAACATTGCCCGCTCTTCATGAAGAAATCCACCAGAAGTGACACTGCAATGATGGTGGGTCATTTGGGTGGTGTTCAGCAATGTCTGTTTTGATCCAACACGTTAAGGACAGCAACAACTGCTGTACAGTTTCAATTTATGAAATGAATGCTCATGAGAATAATGACTGGAATGGAAAAGGTGCTACAGAGTTCTTCACGGGTTGGGGTGACCCAAAATTCCAGGAATATTTACGTAGCACATTCTAAGCACAAGCATACTTCAAATACACCGACTCCACATGGTAAATGAACAAACAAAAAAGGAATTGTCCAGACAAAGGTCTATGACCAGAAAGGTCCACAAACTATGAGCTCTTCTGTACGCTAACTATTGCAAGGTGTTAAAGCCTTTTGTTTTCACTACAAAGATTTGCAGCAAACATTTTTTTTTTCCTGCTGTCCCAACCTCTGCGCCATTTTAGAGGCAGTGCACCGACGCTGCTCATTCCGACACCCCGTCCACAGCCACAGCCCGGTGAGCTCTCCCTCCGAGGGTGCCGCCACGTCCATCCAACAACAGCCCCCATGGACTCGCCGATACCGGTAACCCCGACGGAACCAAAATAAGGCCACAGACGTGGAGAGGACATTGAAACCGAGGTCACCATACGAGCAGGGCATGAATGGCCACAGAATTTGAGACCTTTTTTTCTTATGCTGATCAATGAGAATGAGGATGATTAAGATGATGCTACGAATTTCCATTTCGGTCCAAGACTACATGACAAGGCTGTACTCTGCACTTCCTTTCATAATATATCCCGGTGTCAACCAGGCCCGAGAGATACAGGCACCTGCAGTGTTGGTCAGGAAATTTGAGCAACACTCTCAGAAACGCATCCATTAAGTGTATGAAACTCGACTGTGTGGTCCCAGTCTTCCCAACTGAGTCTGCAGCAAACTCAACTCTGGGTAGGAGCCGGTCGGGCAGAAAAACCCACATGACTCTGATGGGATTCGAACCCACAACCTCCCAGCCGGGAGTCCGCGACGCTAACCACTTCGCCACGGCGGCTGGTTGCAGTGAACATTTAACCAAGTTAAGATTAGAAAATGAATACAAATAAACACTTGACGAGCTCCACCCCACCTCCATTGCTTCAGTTCATGGCTATGAATCAGACGAGGACCTCGATGATGAGACCATGTCCCCCCCGATCACCATCTCCCCTTCTTGCTTTACTCATGGTAATGAATTAGATGAGGTCAATGGTGAGGAGACTAAGGGGCTCAACTCTGGCTTAGAACTAGGAGCTGGACCTGCATTCATCAGTCACTTCATAAGCATACCCTTGGAATGTATGGCAGCGTTGTGGTTTTATCAAAAAAGATCTCGACACTGTCTGCTGAAGTTACCACCGTCTCTGCTGACTGTTGCCCATTCAGGTTGGAAAACTACTTGTCTGAAGAACAAGCACACTGGACAATGCACACTCTGACTTCTAAAAACACCACCAACAACAAAGAAAAGGAGATTCTCCGTAAATATGTTTTCAAAGAGGCACATGTTTCACAGACATCCACAAGAAAGGCCAAGAGAGAGAGAGGGCAGGGGCATTGCATTTTCTTTCTTTCTTTCACTCTTTATCTAAAACACACACACACACACAAACCTTACAACACACACACACACACACATAATGTGGACATACCCTTTCGATGCACTCGGCCCATGGTTGCAATATCGTCCTGGTGGTAGTATTCATACACTGAATTTCCTAATAACTCTTGAGGTAGATAACCTAAAATCACAGTTGCCCTGAAAAAAAGTTCATTCTGTTGTTACACACATACATAAAATAATACGTACTTGTCATCACATGTAAACTTAGCATGCCAGAACACATCGTTCCAAACACATGGCTTCTTTCACACCCCTCAACTCGCTTATCCCCTCCCCACTCACCCCTCCCTTTCTTACACCACTTCCCACTTCCAACAAAGATACACATGCTGACTGAAACTACCTATCATCAGGTTAGTCAAAGGTTGCATTGAAACACACAAACACAAATATATACATGCATACACACAAACACACTCTCTACCATAGATATACACACACATACATACATCTTACAAACACACCTCGTCACACACACATATACTCACACACAAATACACCTAGACAAACACATACACACACATTTCAATCTCACACACAAACACAAATGCAAGAGCTGACATAAAAACACTCTCTCCCTCCTCCTCTCACCATTCACACGCACAACTCAACATCCACTCCCCTGTCTGCCCTCCTCCAACACACACATTCACCCCCTTGTCTACCCTCCCCCCAACACACACATTCACCCCCTTGTCTCCCTTCCTCCAACACACACATTCACCCCCTTGTCTCCCTCCCTCCAACACACATTCACCCCCTTGTCTGCCTCCCTCCCAACACACACATTCACCCCCTTGTCTGCCCTCCTCCAACACACACATTCACCCCCTTGTCTCCCTCCCTCCAACACACACATTCACCCCCTTGTCTGCCCTCCCTCCAACACACACATTCACCCCCTTGTCTGCCCTCCTCCAACACACACATTCACCCCCTTGTCTGCCCTCCTCCCACACACACATTCACCCCCTTGTCTGCCCTCCCTCCAACACACACATTTCACCCCCTTCACTGCCCCTCCCCTCCAACACACACATTCACTCCTTGTCTCCCCTTCCGCCAACACACACATTCACCCCTTGTCTCCCTCCCTCCAACACACACATTCACCCCCTTGTCTCCCCTCCCTCCAACACACACATTCACCCCCTTGTCTCCCATTCCGCCAACACACATGCAAAAACAAAATCAAAGCGAGGCGAGGAAACCTCACCATCTTCACCTTTCATCTACATAGGAGAACTTGCCGTCTATAGAGTGGCGGGACATGTACTCCATGGACCGCACCTTGATGTGACCCCGCTCCTCACACAGCAAGGGGCTCACCGAGTTTTGCACACGCCCCACCGCCACCAAGCAACTGAGGCTGGAGCTGTCGCTGTCTGATTCGTTGTCGTCTTCCAACCCAATCTTGGCTGTCGACCAGGATTTGAGGTAACCAGTGCAGTGAATGACGGTAAAGTTTTTTGACTCTGGAAGGGCAAATAAGAGTCAAGTGTTAGGAACTACTTTCTTGGAGGTAGCACTAGATTATATTAAAGTTTTTACGGAGCGATGTTTATGAACTTCTTTCCTGATTAAGTGCCCAGATTGAAACTCTTCAGGTTCCAATGAAGGGCCCCACTGGGATTTTTGAAAGGTCTCAGTTTTTGGATTGACACCTTATTTCCATAATAATACTATAAGTTAAAAAACAAAAACAAAAACCCACACTTCTCTGGCCTTTCCCCTGTCGAATGGAAACAAAGAGTCCTGACATGCGCTTGTGAGCAGCAGAATGGTCATCTGTGTAAACTGATCGGAACATTCAATGTGTTTCAATGATAATGTATAACCCAGGCTCTTTAAAAATGAAAGTAGGAAGTAGGATATTTCTCTCCTCATTGTGTTACAAGTCGGTTTTGAAAACTTCTTATCGCCTTATTTTCAATGACATTTTTTTTAAAGATTTTTTTTTTTGGGGGGGGGGGGGGGGGGGGGGGGAATGGATTAAAATTTATGTGAGCCGATGAACAGAAAATAGACTACCTAGTTGGCACTAACATTACTGTACTACGGCATAATGACCCGTCCCAAACAGGGGGCAACACCGAACTCAATCACATCATGGACCATTAACACAGCAAGGTGTGAATTCTGACAATCATGATCAAATTTTGCTGCAGCCTCTTTGATAGCCCTCTGGACGCAAATATGGCGCCGAATACAACACACAATCTGCAGGGTCCTTACACAGCAACTGGGGCTCCTCATGTCCTATGTCAAAATGTATATATTTTTCAGCAAATCAGTCACAGACTTAAACCTGCAACTGTTGTGAATCATCAAAGAGCTTAATGCGTAGCTTTCACGATCAAGATCAGTTTAAGATCAGAATTTCTACAGTCCATCAGGTTTAAACTGCTTGTCAAGGGGCAGAGCTTAAACAGACTATCTGAAAAATTAAAGTCTCAGAACTGAATAAGCCGGATTAAGTTGTGATGCCACCATTTACTAGCTGGTTTGGGGACAAATCTATCAACGTGCGACATGTTTAGCTCTCTGATCTAGGCGAGTAAATAATTAATCAAATTGAAGTGCTAGGAACCACACCTTGGCTGACGAGACAAACCTGTTGAGTTGGCTGCCGCCAAACACATGTGCAAGTTGCTGTCCAATATGGAAACAGCTTTATAAACGATGATTCTCTCTAACTTGTTTGCTGGGGCACAAAACACATGTTTTACAAGTTGACAATAGTACAACAGATTAAACAATTTTGACAAAAGCAAACAGTAGTAGAATCATGCAATCATAAAGATTAAATCATGATGAACTTTAGATCCAATTCGGGGTGCTGATTACAATTTAGAGATAAGTCTTTCCTAACATTTGTGTATATGATTGGAACACAAAAGGCCAAAGATTAGGCTATAAAAAGGTCAAAGCACCTATTACTGTGGCAGTGATTCAAATCTGAATGGCCGTTATGGCATTGTCTACGGACAGTAGGTCGCTAGGTTGCTGGTCAGTGTGTCATGGTGAAGCAAGAAAGTTCCTATTTGGCATCTACTGTAAGAGACTGTAACAAGTGAAGTGCACTTAGTTACCCCCCCCCCCCCCCCCCCCAAAGCTTCCCCTCCTGTTTGACATTGTCATTATGCTGTAAGTACACATATTGTCTTGTGCCGACTATTTCCTATTCATCTGTTCACATGTAAACGATTCAACGTCCATCTTGCACTGAAGTGAATGAAGATAAGTGATTGCTCGTTCATTTTCATTGTCCTGAGCGTTTTGTATCTTGCCTGAAGAAGACCTAAGAGGTCGAAACAGGTCGTGTTTTGTCTTGTGATTCGTTTGTCTACGTTTTCTTGGTGGTTTGCTATTAACTACATTTAAAATTTACATAAATTTTGGTCCATTACCTTTTTACTACCCCACACCAATGAGCAGTCTGTGGGGAAACTCAAGGGAGCCAACTGATACTACCGAGTTAAGAGAATCTTTGTACCAGTACGGTTCACTGTTTTGTAACCAAACTTATTCCTCAACTTCACATGCCAAACTGACAACAAATCACCACCTCTATTAGCATAGACCCTATCACTACTATACAGGTAGTAGAGGGCAAATGAATGTTATTACTATATGCATGCATAAGTGATCAATGCAACATTCTGTCAAGAACCAGCTGCCAGTTGGATATTTCTAAAGCCTTGTCATAAGACAGAGAACTGAATGCATGAAAGACAGAGATACCCTGCCTCCTAAATGATAGCACTCCGAATTCATGAGATGTAAAATAAAAAAAAACACCCAATTACCATAGCTGGCACATGTTAGCCACAAAGAGAGGCAAGCATGCTCTTTCTCTCTCACATACCTTTACAACAAACATCTTTTACTTATAATATGTGCACAAACTTTAAAAACAAAGACCCTTCATCACATACAACATCTGAAAAAACAAACAAACCCACAAACTTTTAAAATACATATGCTGACTCACACACTTTTAAAACAAACACATTTGGTCACACAGACTTACAAATCTGTTCACCAACGCAAATTTTACACAACACACACCATCACTCCCACAAACCTTTCAAGGAAACACCTGGACTCACCTGTGCGTCGCTTGCGGTGATACTGGGAATCGGCAGGCTCCTTCTTGACCTTGATGGGGGCCGACATGTCCGAGGATGTCTTGCTGTTGCTCTTCATGCGACAGAAGAATGAGCGCCGTGCCCCTGAACACAGCTGCGTCTGCTTCTGGGGCACCTCTGTCTTGACTGGCATCATCGCTGGAACAGAGATACGGGGTGCTTGGTTCTAACCTTGGATAACCAAACACATTTCTCCCCTTCTTCAGTCAATTTTGAACAATGGACTTGGACTCGTTTTGTTTTTCTTATTCTGAGGAGGCGATAAATTAATGACCCACCCACACAGCACTATTTTCAACCACAGCAAGTAAAGAAACCAAGGCAAATAGCAGGATTCCCATCGCACTGATTTTGAGTTCGTATTATACTGATGCTTTTACTCTAAATCAGAGTATTTCTGTGATGCACTTATTTTTGTGAAGCAAAAGCCATCATCGTCTGTGTGAATAACTTACCAGTTTACCTCAGGAATGAGCGAGTGCTTTCATCTTCAGAACAGTAAGCATCACACATGTGCGCAACCCCCCCCCCCCCCCCCCCCCCCCCCCCCCATATACACACACACAAACACCCTTCATATCCCCAATGAAGGCCTGAACCACTTACTTTTTGCATCAATGAAACGTTCCCTTGGCGTGAGGTCTGAGGAGGAGAGCTGCTCTTTGACCTTGGAGATGTCACGAGGATGAAGAATGTCAAACAGACTCTGGCCAATCAGATCTGACTGAAAAAGAGTCCCCAAGTCTGTTACACACAGGGAAACATTTAACTCTTTGCATTGATAGACAGGTGTAAAACCCCCATGCTGCAATAGATCCATAGGGTACTAACTTATGCTGCAATGCCCATTGTGTAATAACCCCTGCAGCAACAGACCCAAAGCGTAATTAAACCCATGCTACAATAGACCCATAGGGTCATAATACATGCAGCAACAGACCCAGTGTAATAAACCATGCTGCACTAGACCCATAGTGTAATAACCCATACCGCAATAGACCCATAGTGTTACAACCCATGCCACAGAAGACCATAGTGTAATAACCCATGCAGCAACAGACCCATAGTTTAAAATCCAAGCTACAAAAGACCCATAGTTTTAAAACCCATGCCGCAATAGACCCATGGGTGTAATGGCCCTATGCAGCAACAGACTGATAAATCAAATGACTCTATGCAACAGACTGGTAAGTTTAACTGTATGTAGCAACATGCTGATAAGTTAAATGAGCGCATGTAACTGTAGGCTGCTAAGTTAAATGACCATATCCAGCCATACACCAGTAAGTTTCATGATCGTGTGCAGCAAGACTGATAAGTTTAATAACCCCATGTAGCAACAGACCGATAAGTTTAATGACGGTATGTAGCAACAGACCGATAAGTTTAATGATGGTATGTAGCAACAGACCGATAAGTTTAATGACGGTATGTAGCAACAGACCGATAAGTTTAATGATGGTATGTAGCAACAGACCGATAAGTTTAATGACTGTTTGTAGCAACAGACCGATAAGTTTAATGACTGTTTGTAGCAACAGACCAATAAGTTTAATGACGGTATGTAGCAACAGACCGATAAGTTTAATGACTGTTTGTAGCAACAGACCGATAAATTTAATGACTGTTTGAAGCAACAGACCGATAAATTTAACGTCTACATGCAGCAATAGATCAATAAATTTAATGAACCAAGGCAGCAATAGACTGAGAAGTCTAACTGCTTACAACGATGCCTGATAAGTTTAATGACAACAAGCAGCAACACACCAGCAAGTTTTACAAACCAATGCAGTAACAGACCAGCAAGTTTGATGACTATAAGCAGTAAAAGGCATGGAGTTTCAATGATGTCCATTAAATCAGACAGACCTATTTAATGAACTCTTATGATAGCCTATCATCCACCTCAGCAGTGCGTATATTTCACAGAATGTCGTCCATTTTTCAGGTGCAAGAAGTTCAGGTCACTGACACATACACTGGCTTCTACTTCCTTGAGTAGCATGAACACAATTTGTACAACAGCAGCAAAACATCAGTCACTGAATTCTAAAGGTATGCGTTCATACAGTTTACATGCACTTCCTCTTTACATTTATCGGTCGAGCAAACATTGCAAACACTGAATTTTCAGTTCATGTTGTTCATAGCCCAGCTGGCCACAGGGGGCCATACCTGGGGCTGCACCAAACACAGACTACAATGGAAATCTGGATACCCCACGCTGTACTCGCACACCAACGCTGTCACCTACACCTACCCAAAGGTATGACAACAGTAATAATCATGATAATTATGCCATAGATGAGATATCGATGATGACAGCGATAATAATGCATGAACCACAGCAATTATTTTCCTTCCAGAACCAGCAGGTGAAAGTGATGGAACATGAGAAAGAGATGAAAACTGTGCTAATGATGATGATGTACTTTTAACACAGGTGAAAACTGACTGTGATAACGATTCAGAGAAAACAAGACCAACAGATTATTTCAGCCTCTGACTGAAACGTTCAATGACGAAGAAACAATGTCAGATGGATTTAAAGATCTTGTAAACTAGCACAAAGGTTCAACAGAGGACAAATTAGTTCAATAGTATAACAAGCAGAGAGACACATCAGATTCACCGAACTGAAGAAATACACGGATCAATTATTAAAAAAGAAAGAAAAGGGTAATGAAATAATCAGGTAGATGTAATGATCTATGTAATAAAAGGAATATGAAATTCAATGGCATGTGAAAACATGGTTAATTTCAACTATATAGAGCCCAATAACTTACAATATTGATCTTATCATTGCCACTGTTTGAAAAGATTCATACGAAAATTTGACAGATGTGTTTGTGTCTGTGTGTGTATGTGCGTGTGTGTGTGCATGTTTGTGTGTAAACATGTGAGTTTGAATTGAATTATGAAATAACTTCACTTCACTTTTAAGCGGATTGCACAGCAAGAAGACAAATACAATCAACTGCATGCAAGGAAGCATGGCACAAAAGCAAAAGATATAACCAAGGATGTCAAAAGAGAAAATTAATCACTGATAGTGATGCCCTAAGTGTTACTCCAGTATTCTACTGCCGTTTTTATCCCTAGTCAGGCTTGGGGTAGATCAATGAAGGGGTGAAAAGCCCACGACTAATAGGATGTTAATCTCCTCTTTGCTCGACTGATCCAGAGAAAATGGGTTGCCACAGTACAAAGCCACCTTTTCATTTCAATTTCTCACCTGCCTGCATATGTTCTTGTTGGTCTGTCCAACTGGATTTTGCTGCAGACTTATATCGGGGGCAATGTCCGTCATGCGTGTGCCTGTGCCCTCCTGATATACCATCCCCATGATCTGTTCTGACAGTCATTCCAGCCTGACTATCATGGGTGACTGACCTACAGGTGAATGACCATCCCTATTCCTAACTGGGGTGTCTCTGATCCGTACTTGAAGGGCAGATAATCACGTACTACATTCATCAGGTGACAGATAATCATGTGCTGAAGCTAATGAGAAGGAACAGTCAACGACCAGGAAGAAACGTACAAATGAGAGCAGGTAAAATCCTCCAGATTCCGGCAGAGGTAGAATACAGACTATGAGCATACGATCTGTCAGCTTCTCTTTTCCCCTTTACTCTCTTATTCTTGCATCTTTCTCACCTCTCATATGCGTCTTTTTTTTCCCTACTCTCTGAGTGTGTGTGTGTGTGTGTGCGTGTGTGTGTGAGAGACAGAGAGAGAGAGAGAGAGAGAGAGAGAGAGAGAGAGAGAGAGAGAGAGAGAGAGAGAGAGAGTGTGTGTGTGTGTGCGCGTGCGTGCGTGCATGGGTGCGTGCGTGTGCGAAACATGAAGGTTGAAACAGTCAACTGACTATCAGAGAATGAGGAGAAAGTGAACTGTGGCAGTGTCAGGAAAATGCTGGGGGTGGGAGAGGGGGTTGGGTGGAGATCACAACAGACTAGAAGGAGGGAAAGAGAGAGGAAAAGACAGAATCAACTGGACAGGGTGAAAAAGAGAGAGAGAGAGAGAGAGAGAGAGAGAGAGAGAGAGAGAGAGAGAGAGAGAGAGAGAGAGAGAGAGAGAGAGAGAAGAGAGAGAGGAACTGCTGAACATATGATGCAGACAGAAAGACAGCTGGAGTGAGAGAAAAGGGATGGAGACAGAAAACCTCAAGTGACATCAGTGGGATCAGAGAGAGTGGAGGACAGCTGGAGGGAGGGCAGGTTAGAATGAGGGGAGGGGACAGGAAAGAGAGAGAGAGAGAGAGAGAGAGAGAGAGAGAGAGAGAGGAGAGAGAGAGAGAGAGAAAGAAAGAGAGAGAGAGAGAGAGAGAGAGAGAGAGAGAGAGAGAGAGAGAATGAATGCAAACACATATACAAGTGGTTTACTGCAGATAAAATGGATACCTATGGCAAGCTTTGTTGTTGCCGTTTCCTCCCCCCCCCCCTCTCTGGCCTTAAAAAGAAAAAAACAAAAAAGTTCACAACACACACATCACCAAGCCTGTACACCCACTCTTGGCCTATCTGGAAATAGAATACAAAGAGACATACAGAATGCGTGCATGCACGCTCGAGTGCTCAGCATAAAACTAAATGGTGGAGGAAGAGGAGAGGAGAGACAGAGGTAATGGGGGAAGGTAGGGGGTCAGGTCAGTAATGAATTCTTGACCACAGCACACAAGGGAAAAATATATTTAAACATTTATCAGTGTTCCATATGTGCTAAGCTTTCTGAATGATAAACTGCTTTTTTGTTTTCAATGTCATAGGATTCCATTCCACACGTTTCCATGTGAATGTGAGTGATGTCATAAAAAAGATCAGTTCTTTGGGGGGGGGGGGGGGGGGTGGGGGGGGGGGGGGGGGGGGATTAATACCATACTTTTCATACAAACAAGCTGAAATGAAAATTTCCCACTAAGAGTGTTTGGTGCAAGGTTAGTAACATGTTCAAACATAAAGACACCTTTGTTGAAGATGAACAAGGAAGAATATAAAGCTCTCTACAACAATCTATTTGATGAGAAGATGATTTAAGAAGAAAGAATATGAGAAAACATCTGCATAGACTTCTGAGGAAGTTTTACTGGCTGAATTCAAAACATGTTGTGGCTTAATCTAATCACTTTGAAAGTATGCATAAAAAAAAACTGTTTCGAGGTATGTTGAATCAAAAAATATTTCAATTCTGTTGAGTTGAAATACATCTTGGATTAAAAAACAACAAACAAAACTGAATCTTGATCTGACCAAGACAAATCATTGTTACTATTATACTCACATGACCAAGTAATTTGTGAGAATCAACCTTATCTTAAATGCTTATCACAGACTTTCAAATTTTTTTGATAATTTTTTTTCACTTGCTGTTATTGACATGAATTCAGATTCTTTAGAATGAGCAGCCATAATGATAAATTCTGTGCAATTTTTAAATTTTTTTTATTTTTGCTGTCCCAACCTCTGCGCTACCTCAGAGGCAGTGCACCCACGCCGCTCATTCCGATACCCCGTCCACAGCCACAGCCCGGCTGGCCCCGCCGCAGTCCCGGCACCAGCAATCCACAGGGAGCAGTCAATGTCAAGTCGTCAAGAGGCAACCACCGGAGGAGACACTGCACTGCTGCCGAGTCACTTCGGTGGTGTTCAGTGGCGCCTGTTCTGATCTAACATACGCAGGACACCACCTACTAAGCCCCCTACTGACGACAATAATTGCTTAGTCGCGGAGCTGGCGTGAGTGAGCTCTCCCTCCGGAGGGCGCCACCACGTCCGTCCAACGACAGCCCCTATGGATTCGCCGATACCGGTGACCCCGACAGAAGCAAACCAAGGCCACAGACGCGGAGAGGACATCGAAATTGAGGTCACCATGAGAGCAGGGCATGAAGGGCCACAGAATTCGAGACTTTTAAAAAAAATGCTGATCAATGGGAATGAGGATGATTAAGATGATGCTACGGATTTCCATTTCGGTCTGAGACTACATGACAGGGCTGTACTCTACGCTTCCTTTCATAATATATCCTGGCGTCAACCAGGCCCGAGAGATACAGGCACCTGCAGTGTTGGTCATGAAATTTGAGCAACACTCTCAGAAATGCATCCATTAAGTGGATGAAACTCGACTGTGTGGTCCCAGTCTTCCCAACTGAGTCCGCAGCAAACTCAACTCTGGGTAGGAGCCGGTCGGGGCAGAAAAAACCCACATGACTCTGATGGGATTCGAACCCACGACCTCCAGCCGGGAGTCCGCGACGTTAACCACTTCGCCACGGCGGCTGGCCTGTGCAATTTTTTTCCTTGCAGTTATTAACATGAATTCAGATTCTTTAGGATGACAAGCCATATTGATAACTTCTGTCCGATTAACAAGTTCATTGATGTCATTCTGTAAATCAGCGCATACAAAGTCTACATTTCAACCAGTATTATGGACAGTAGTGTTTTTAGCCAAAAAAAATTTGTAAGATGACAAGACATGAAGGAGATCATTTATGTACACTGTAAACAATATTGGTCTTGAGGCTGAACCATGGGGGACACCAAAACTGATAGAGATGAAAGTGGATGATACAGTGATATCTTGAAAAACTGTCTACATTCTATTAGACAGGGAAGATGAAAGAGGCCTCACAAAATCTGTGCTAACCCATACAGATCAAGTTTTTTCAAATGAAGATCATGCTCACTAGCATTAAAAGCTTTGACAAAATCCCAAAAAAAAAATTGTCCTGGAGAGAAAATCATCAATGTTTGAATGTCAATGTTCCACTAGACTGGTAAGTATTGGGTGGCAGCAGTGATTTTCTCCGACTCCTTTCCATTACTATGAAGCAAACAATGTGTGATGAAGAGTGCCTGAAAATTTGCTTCAGAAGTTTTTCTGTAAAGGTTTAGACACATTATACAGAATTGACACTGAACTGTAATTTGAAAGGTCATGTGGATCACCTGATTTAAACAATGGAAGTACTTTGGCATCCTTGAAATATTGTGGATAATAATATTTCTCAATACTAAGGTTATAGATATAAGCTAAAACAAGAGAGATAGAGAATATATAACAGAGAGACTGAGAGAGAGAGAGAGACTGACAGGCAGAGAAGAGAAAGTAAGGGGGGACAGGGGAGGGAGGGAGAAGGAGGGACAGATAGAGAGCGAGAGAAACAGAAGCAGTGAGACAAAGACAGAGAGAGAGAGACAGACAGAGATAATGTTGCTTATAGCCCAACTGACCGCAAAGGGCCATATCAGCGCTGTCGCTGCGTCCAGAGAGAGAGAGAGAGAGAGAGAGAGAGAGAGAGGAGAGAGAGAGGAGAGAAGAGAGAGAGAATGAACAAATGAAATTTCATTTGAAGAGGGTAGAAGGATTTACCATAGCTCATACTTTTTAACATCCAGACCTCTGGGCACAAATACAAATGCATACTGTAAATAAACAAGTTTTGGGGAGGAAAAAAAACAGGAGAAAAGCATTCAAAATCTAAACCGATCAGTCACATGAAATGCCTCCAGCCTACAGAACCAGATGCCCATTCCCTTTCCACGCACTCCTACCTCACCTGCCATCTGCCACCCCCCACCCCATCCACCCTACCCCTTCAACAACCCATTCACAAATAAAACAAAAACATCAATAAATACACTCACCTCCAACACAATTCACAAGCTCATATATCAGACTAGCAGACTATGGAGCAACGACAAAATACTAAAAGAGAGAGAGAAAGAGAGAGAGAGAAAGAGAGAGAGAGACAGAGAGAGAGAGAGAGTCAGCCATATGCATTTAATTAATCGATCTTACATCAAAACACTAAGCAGACTATAAATTACATACTTTGCAGATATCCAACAGTAAAAAAATAAGTATTACCCTCTGAAACATACTGAACAAACCGACACATTTTTAACACCTATTTTCATCTGCTTTACCACTTGTACACTATTTTTTCATTTCATTTCCTTTTACTCCATTTCCTCAGGGGAGTTATTTATCAATTTATATATTCATTTATTTTTTGTGAGTTCAAACGCAGTTTCCAAAGGTTACCCTAAAGGTTTCCGCATGATATTTAGACTGCTAAAGAAAAAAAAAGTGTTTGATTTCAATCACCTACACAAAAAGCTCCAAGGAAAACATTCCCATGACTGCATCCCTCGATCTGTCAGCGCCGTTACAATTTTTTTCCCGCTTCAGCTCTTCCTCATTACTTCACGAGGCCTAAAGTGAACAAAAAGAACAATGGCTGAATGTTGTTTTCTGTAAAGAGCATCTTGAATCCACACCAAAACTGAAAATCTAAACGAAATTTATTATCTGAAATGATCAGTCAGGATGAAAATCATAATGACACTGAGGGCATCTAAGGTTATGTACGACAAGGCAGTGTACTCTTGTGCTTGCTATTTCATCACCGTTGACTATCAGTTTATGGGTTACAAGGAGGTACAGTTTGTTTATCAAGGTCTGGCCAGGCTGTAATAGATTCCAAAGTGCCCTGTCATGGTTAACTTTGTTGTGGCATTCAGCGCCTTCGAAGACCAATGATCAGGATTTGAATCCACACAAATCACGCATGGATCATCCTCTGTGCACATCAGTAAGGTGAGGGTCAGTGTCTACACAGCTCACAATATGGATCATCCTCTGTGTACATCAGTAAGGTCAGGATCTGTGTCTACACAGCTCACAATATGGATCATCCTCTGTGTACATCAGTAAGGTCAGGGTCTGTGTCTACACAGCTCACGATATGGATCACCCTCTGTGTACATCAGTAAGGTCAGGGTCTGTGTCTACACAGCTCACAATATTGATCATCCTCTGTGTACATCAGTAAGGTCAGGATCTGTGTCTACACAGCTCACAATATGGATGATCCTCTGTGTACATCAGTAAGGTCAGGATCTGTGTCTACACAGCTCACAATATGGATCATCCTCTGTGTACATCAGTAAGGTCAGGGTCTGTGTCTACACAGCTCACAATATGGATCACCCTCTGTGTACATCAGTAAGGTCAGGGTCTGTGTCTACACAGCTCACAATATGGATCACCCTCTGTGTACATCAGTAAGGTCAGGGTCTGTGTCTACACAGCTCACAATATGGATCACCCTTTGTGTACATCAGTAAGGTCAGGGTCTGTGTCTACACAGCTAGCTCACAATATGGATCATCCTCTGTGTACATCAGTAAGGTCAGGGTCTGTGTCTACACAGCTCACAATATGGATCATCCTCTGTGTACATCAGTAAGGTCAGGGTCTGTGTCTACACAGCTCACAATATGGATGATCCTCTGTGTACATCAGTATGGTCAGGGTCTGTGTCTACACAGCTCACAATATGGATCATCCTCTGTGTTATGAGTATGGTGAGGGTCTGTGTCTACACAGCTCACAATATGGATCATCCTCTGTGTACATCAGTATGGTCAGGGTCTGTGTCTACACAGCTCACAATATGGATCATCCTCTGTGTACATCAGTAAGGTCAGGGACTGTGTCTACACAGCTCACAATATGGATCATTCTCAGTAAGGTCAGGGTCTGTGTCTACACAGCTCAAAATATGGATGATCCTGTTATCAGTATGGTGAGGGTCTGTGTCTGCACAGCTCAAAATATGGATCATCCTCTGTGTTATCAGTATGGTGAGGGTCTGTGTCTACACAGCTCACAATATGGATGATCCTCTGTGTTACAGTATGGTGAGGGTCTGTGTCTACACAGCTCACAATATGGATCATCCTCTGTGTACATCAGTAAGGTCAGGGTCCGTGTCTACACAGCTCACAATATGGATCATCCTCTGTGTACATCAGTAAGGTCAGGGTCCGTGTCTACACAGCTCACAATATGGATCACCCTCTGTGTACATCAGTAAGGTCAGGGTCTGTGTCTACACAGCTCACTATATGGATCATCCACTGTGTATATCAGTAAGGTCAGGACCTGTGTCTACACAGCTCACAATATGGATCATCCTCTGTGTTATCAGTATGGTGAGGGTCTGTGTCTACACAGCTCACAATATGGATGATCCTCTGTGTACATCAGTAAGGTCAGGGTCTGTGTCTACACAGCTCACTATATGGATCATCCACTGTGTATATCAGTAAGGTCAGGACCTGTGTCTACACAGCTCACAATATGGATCCTCCTCTGTACATCAGTAAGGTGAGGGTCAGTGTCTACACAGCTCACAATATGGATGATCCTCTGTGCACATCAATCAAGGTCAGGGTCTGTGTCTATACAGCTCACAATATGGATCATCCTCTGTGCACATCAATCAAGGTCAGGGTCAGTGTCTACACAGCTCACAATATGGATCACCCACTGTGTACATCGATCTAGCACACTTATCATAACCATGTTTTGTGTTTACATGCTTGGGTGTTGTCCCATGTACAAATCTTAACGTATCGGACAGATAACTGCAGACTTCTAGGCAGAGAAATTACCGAGTTGCACATTGTATAAGCACAAATTTTGGTGTTAGGTTTCTGTCCTATATTGTGACTGTGTATGTCCAGTATTACAACAGGCACAACACCGTAGTTTCAGTCTGGTAATTTGAACACCTTTCTCCATGAAGCACCACCAAGCTGACAGAACTCGACTGCATAGATCCCCGTCTTTCTACCCGAGTGCACAGCACACTCAACTCTGGGTACGAAGAAGCTGGGTATGAAGAATTCTCCCCCAACATTTAGCTTACAAACGGGAATCTAACCCACAACCCCCCCAGTCTACCATGGTGTTGTTATACTGTGAAACGGTTGCTGTTTACTGTTTGTGTGTCAACTGTTAAGCATTTTTTTTTTCACTGCCAGAATAGAGAGGCAGTTTTAAGTGAAAGTGATTACGAGGTAGCATTTCCCACATCCGAGGCAGTTATTGCATCAAGTCATTTTCAAATCGTCCTCCTTGCCGGTGTGACCCCAAACAAAGATGGCTAACATCTAAAACTGTCCATGTATCTAAAGTATGTATACTTCAACAGATTGTTGTGCAAGACAGGGAGATACCATATCCCTTAAACATTGCAATGGAATTGAAAGAGTACCTAAAATCTAAGTAAGATAAGATAAGATAAGATAATGTTGCTTATAGCCCAGCCGACCGCAAAGGGCCATATCAGGGCTGTCACCACGTTAAAATCAACTCACCAGTCATAAAAAAAAAAAAAAAAAACCACTTTCATACATCTCATTAAATGACATCGTCTACAAACGCACCAGAAACTTTGTTAAAAATCTTTCTTCCGTAAAATCTTAAATCAGATGAAAAATGTTAATCTCTCTCAAAAACTCAAGGATCACATCAGGCGGGACATCCCTGAACAGGATCTTCATGGACTCCGCTGTAAAATGTTTGTGTCTCACATCGTGCAAGTCCCAACACTCTAAAAGAACATGTTTCATTGTGAGTGGCGCAATGACATGGAATGCACCACGGAGCTTCGTCACTCTTTAAAAGGTAAGCATGGGTAAAATACGAATGGTCGGTGTGCAGCCGGCACAGAACCGTTTCCTCTTTACGACCTCCCGACGTGGATGGGAGGAAGTCCTTAAGGTTTGGACGGATCTGAAGAGTTTGTTACTCGTCTGTGTGTTCCAATCCTCCTGCCAGAGGTCTCTCACATAATCGTTAATTTTGGGTTTCACATCTGAACAGGGGATATAAATGTTGGACAGTTTCTTCTCTTGTGGCGTTCTTGGCTAAACGATCAACCATTTCGTTCCCGCCGATGCCAACATGACCAGGAACCAAGCAAGAGTAATGGTGTAACCGTCCGCTTTCAACTTGCTAAAAAGTTCAAAGAAATGCAAAAGTTCTGGATGCTGAAGGTTGCGGCCAGCTATGGCTTCCAAAGCTGACAGCGAATCCGACAGAACCAGAAAGTCCCTCTTTGAAGAATGTGAGATTATCTTCAAAGCCAGTACCAGAGCAGTAAGTTCAGCAGAATAGACAGAAGCATCGGAATGGATATGTTCCAACAGTATCTGAGAAGGAGCCCCAGGGCAGTAGGCTGCACAGGCCACTCCATCCTCAGATTTGGGAAAACCGTCAGTGAAAACTTTTTGATAGGATGGGAATTTCGAACAGAGGTCAGCATACAATGCCTTGTACGCCAGAGAGCTGGTAGACTCTTTGCGAAAAGCTGCAAGATCGAAACGAATCTCTGGTGTGAAAAAGGTCCACGGAGTTGATCCGGAAACTTGGAAAAATCGGAAACTACTCCCAGGTTTAGACCTGCATTCCGCACGTGAGGCTGCATACGAAGACCAAACGGCGGAATACATTTAGGGTTGTTTTCAAACTTACTTTGGAATGGAGGGTCAAAGACAAATCATAGGCAGGATTCTGCGGTTCTGAGAACAGTCGGATATAATAATTTAAAGACAGTTTCAGCCTGCGGTTGGACAATGAAGGTTCGCCCGCCTCTGCATACAGGCTGTACACAGGGGTGGTGCGGAACGCTCCAAGACAGAGACGAAGCCCTTGATGGTGGATAGGGTCCAAGAGTTTGAGGTAAGAGGGTCTTGCGGAGCCGTAGACAGCACAACCGTAGTCCAGTTTGGAACGGACCAAGGCTCTGTAGAGGTGCAGCAAAGTTTTCTTATCAGCGCCCCAGTCAGTGTGCGCTACGACCCGCAGAATATTCAGAGCTTTCTGGCAAGAAGTTTTGAGGTTTTTGATGTGGCTGAGAAAGTTGAGTTTCTGGTCAAAAATGACTCCCAGAAATTTGGCCTCTTTAACAGCTGGAATGGGAAATTTCCCGACTTGAATTTCAGGATCTTGAAAAAACTGACGGAAATTATGGAAGTGAATACACTGCGTCTTTGTTGGAGAAAAAGTGAAACCGTTTTCATCCGCCCACCGATGGATTTTATCTACGCAAAGCTGGAGCCTGCGCTGGACACTCGGGTACAGGCTTCCAGTTGCGTAGACAGCAAAATCATCCACAAACAATGGCAGTCTGAACCCTGCTGAACTGATTTACAATGTTGTTGATTTTAATACTAAAGAGGGCAGGAGACAGGATGCTCCCCTGTGGAACACCCAACTCCTGCTCGTGGACATCAGAGAGAGTGGTGCCAACCCGGACCTGAAACTGTCGTTCTGCCAAAAAATTTTGAATAAAATGAGGAAGATGACCTCGAAAACCCAGATCGTGGAGATCATGAAGTATCCCCGATTCCAGGTGGTATCGTAGGCCTTCTCCAAGTCGAAGAAAATTGCCACTGCATGCTGTCTGTTCAAAAAGGAGTTCCGAAGGGTAGATTCCAGACGAATCAAATGGTCAACTGTACTCCGATGTTTGCGGAAACCACACTGTTCTTTCGCCAAAAGGCCATCGGTTTCAAGTTTCCACATGAGCCTAGCATTGACCATTTTTTCCATCAATTTACAAACACAGCTGGTCAAAGCTATGGGACGGTAGTTGGATGGATTAGAAAGATCTTTTCCAGGTTTGGGAATTGGAATAATGAGGGCTTTCCGCCAAGATGGTGGAAAGAAACCTGTAGTCCACACATGGTTATATACTTGTAGCAGTATGTTCAGACCTTCTTGCGGAAGATGTTTCAACAGTTGATAATGGATGTCATCTATACCTGGAGAGGAATCGCTGCAAGAAAGTAAGGCAGATTTCAGCTCGTTTAACGTGAAAGGAAGGTTGTAGTCTTCCATGTTGTCGGACGAAAAGTTGCAAGGTGATTTTTCTTTTAGGGCTTTGTTTTTGACAAAAGTGGCTGATTATTAGAAGAGGAGGAATTCTTTTCAATGGTTGAAGCAAGCAGATTAGCAACTGCTTTTTTGTCCGTTATTAAAGAGTCTGAAAACTTGAGATGGTTCACAGTGGGACAGGTGTTCTTCCCTTTGATTTTCTTAATGATGTTCCACACTTTTTCTTGGAAGTTTTCGATGTCAGCCTGGAGCAGAAACTTCTCCAGGACCGACGTTTACTTATTTTAAAAGTGTGTCTCGATTTGGCACGGAGTTTTTGATGGGCTCGAGCGTTGGGACCCGAAGGTCGATGGTATACCTGACGCTGAGCCCGTTTTCGGACTTTGGAAATTTGTTGGCAGTCTGAATTGAACCAGGGCGTTTTGGCATTTGGAGTTTATCGGAAGACACTGGGATACAGGCCTTAGCACATTTGATTACAGTTGTTAGAGATTCTGTTGGATCCGGACTCTGAAGAAAATCAGTGTCCTGGAATTCTTTAGAAATAGAGGCTGCAAATAGATCCCAGTTTGCTTTCTTATAATTTAGATGCTGATAGACAGAGACGTGTTCAGTTATTACAGGTTGTAGAAGGACAGGAAATGGTCACTTCCGTGCAGATCGTCATGGACAGACCACTCATAGTCCAGGACCAGCGAGGGGTCACAAACCGACAAATCTAAACACGAAAGTGAACCTGAGGAAGAGTGAAGGTAAGTTGCAGATCCGTCATTCAGACAGCACAAATCCAAGTCTGAAAGGACATCCTCAATTAGCAGACCTCTGGGTGACGTACTGACACTACCCCAAAGAGGATTGTGACCGTTAAAGTCACCCAACAGCAAAAAAGGTCGAGGAAGTTCTCCTATCAGACTGACAAGGTCCTGACGACAAACCGGGACAGAAGGAGGTAAATAAAGAGAGCAGATTGTCACAGTCTTGTGGAGCGTGACTCTCGCAGCTACAGCCTGAAGGAAGGTAGACAGAGCGACAGGACTATACAGCAGAGTTTTGTGTATGAGAAGGGCAACACCGCCCGACAGTCCCAACGTGGATGGTTGTGCAGGTTTTGAAAGAATATTAAAGCCAGAAAAGAGTAAAGGTCTTCTGGCTTTGAATTTGAGTTTCTTGAAGAGCTACGACGGAAGGTGTTTTAGATTGACACAGAAGCTGCAGCTCCTCAAAGTTGGAATTTAGACCACGGATATTCCAATGGAATACTGTACTATCCATGGTGCAGAGAGCGAAAAGGAGAGAGATCAGGTCATCTCCTCATCAGCATCTGCCTCCAAAGGTGTAAATTTGTTGCTTAATTTCACTGGACTGTGGCCTTCAGGCCTGCTGGCAGACTTGCCAACTGGTGAAGGTCTGGGTTTGGGAGACGGTGGAGGTTTCTTCCTCATCTCCACCATCTCCACAGTAGGTTGAACTCCCTTGCCCGCACGGGCACTGGACAGAGGAGTTCGAGGTCGGGGGGCTGGTTTTTTAATCTGCCCAGCAGCAGATGTTGTAGACTGCTGGGCAGTCTGAGGGGTGGCGGATTTTTTGCCTCCACCAGGGGCATTCACTTTGGTTTGGGAAATCTAAGTCAAAGTCAAACAAAAACCAGACTGAAAAATAATCAAAACAGTAATTGATAACTAACTTCATAATGTATTCGTAATGTAGACATGGAAGAAAGCAACCAGGTTATAGCTTGATCAGTAAATCGCCATCGCTTACATACAAACATGGTTCATTGATGGCAAAAATTTGTTTGCTTTTTTTAAAAAAACTTTGCAATGGTCTTTCTTTCCACTGACTGTTTATTTGCAAGCATGATCCATTTTTTCTAGAAGCTGTCATGACTCTGTAAAGTTTTGCTAAGAATAATAGACATTTCATAGTAACTCAATTACTTACTAAAAAAAATCATTGCATTCAAACTATAGCAATAAAGTATTCATAATCCATTCTTTTGTGTAAGGAACATGAACTCTCTCTCTACACCAATTTCAAATGTATGTAGTGCCATGATTAGCTATAACTTATACACACACACACACACACACACACACACACACACACACACACATATATGTTGAACAGTCGGAGAAAACAAATGCAGGCTAACACAGACATATATTTCACCAAAGCTAAAACAAATACTTTTAATCAGCGAGTGTGTAAAGCACTGGCAGTCAAAAAGTTCAATCCGTTATGAGCTTTCTCTACTTGCAGCATGTTTCACGTCCTGTTTTTCTAACAGTTGTAACACTGGTAACAGAAATGGAACAACAACGCCATGCCTCGCTGTGGCATTTTAGCTGAACAGACTTTCCAGGGTTAACACCATTTACAAACAAATATGGTTATATTCCTACACCTACATTTCGTTAAGGTATATAGAGATTAAAAGACAGGCCTGTAGACAAACCATCAGAGTGTTTTCCTGCACAGCTGACTGTTGTGACTTCAAACCACTTGTGGGGTAGGACTTTTCCAGCTTGAGAACCCTTCTGTTCGACCAGTTCAGGGATGAATGAAGGTGGTGGAAAAAGGAGGACGGGCTCTGAATTCCATCATACCATACTCCAGACACTGTGAACTTCAGACCGTTAGTGCACCTGTCCGATCAGACCGTGAGACTTTAACCGTAACCTTTAAACTGACCTGGAAGCCGTTTGTAGTAAACGCTCCGTAATTACTCCCTGTGAGCTGAAGTAATGACCACCAAGGCAACTGAGCCAGACACCGGTGATTGGTGGTATTGGATGCCCCGTCTGTTGTTATTCCACAAATACAGGCTCTGCCATTGGTTGAGCAAAGTTCAAAGCCCTCTTTGTCCTATACGCTTTGTTCTTCGGAGCACTCCCATCATGCCCCCGTCTTCTCCATTAACTAGACGGCTCATTGGGACAACAACAATCCACACCATCTCTCAATCCATCACGCTCTGTTGGTTCATTTTGTCCAGTTTGCTCTTACCGGCTGCGAATTGTTTCTGATAGCAATGTCTAATTTGACGAGAACAATCAGACATACCACCCACCCCCTGCTGGTCAAGACCTGATCGGTGTTACTAATCAGAAAATGTTTTTTGTTTTTACCATGAACCAAGACCCCTTCTGAGCCACTCCTACGCAAATTAGCCCATGAGTACGTAACACAGTGCTAGGGCCAGCTAAATGATGCGTAAACACAAATGCTGGAAACGGCTACTACCTCACAAATTGGTCTTGTAGCCAAGGTCCACTGTCATCCATCAATTTCCTGTATGTAGGCTCACAAAACAGCTGGTCACGATAAGAGAATAAGGAACAAATGGACCGGTGATTGGTTTTCCCCAAAGATCCAACAACTCTGAGCACGCCAGCACTATTTCTGTGCCATCGCTCATCTTACTAGGAAGTGAACCTATCCACTCCTCTTTTAACTCACCTTGACCTCCCTCATACACAATATTTGTTAGACTAAACAAAGCCATCTGTCTATGTGACAGTCATATTAGATGTTCAGTTCCGACTTTGTGGAGATCACCAGAAAATGATGCACAAATGAAACTTGACACCATGTGAATGTTCCTCCATGTACAACTTTTTCCTGTTCATCATCAGGTTGTTAAATGCGAGTACAACCTAAGTTTAACCTGATAATAAACAGACTGCGGGCCGTCAGTCAGTCAGTCAGTCAGTGTGTGTGTGTGTGTGTGTGTGTGTGTGTGCGCGATGTGATTGTACGTGCGTGTGTGCATGCTTGTGTGCGTGTGTGTGAGTATGATTATGTATGTGTGTGTGTGTGTGTGCGGTGTGTATGCGAGAGAAACAGTGTGTGTGTCCATATATGTGTGTGCAAGCATGGGAGTGTGTGTGCAAACAGGCATACATGTCTCCCATTATGTGCGACTCTCTCTCTCTGTATGTGCGTGAGTGCATGAGAGAGAGATAGGGGGAGGAAGGGAGGGACAGAAAGAGTGAGAGAGACTAAGAGACAGAGAAAATGAGCAAGCGAGTCTATACATATGTTCGTGTGTGTGTGTGTGTGTGTGTGTGTGTGTGTGTGTGTGTGTGTGTGTGTGTGTGGCGCGCGCGTCTGCACATGTATGCTTGTTTATGTGCATGTATGCTCAATGCACATATGTGGGTATGTATGTGCACATACATGTAATCGCACATTGTTTTTTGTAGTAAAGCCGTTCCTTGAAACATGCAGTATTACGCAGATCAACTTCAGCAGTCATCCTCTGAATTCATCCCCCCTGCCACAAAGCGTCTCATCTTGCATCTGCCCCAATCCTGAGCAAACAGGGCTGAATGGGAAAAATGTGTACAGAAGACATTTTCTCTTCCGAGTCAACATCTGTGGCATTTCCAACTTCTACACAGTTCTTCAGGTAAGACTTTAAACCAATCATTAACCCCACCCCCGAAAAAAACACCCTAACCAGCCAAACAAAAAACCACCATGAAATGTCCTTTCAAAGGGCAATGCCTTGCATTAGCAATTCAATGCGCAGTCCATCCATTATTCACAGCACCAACCACATATCCAGAACCACTTCCCCCGCTCCCCACCCCTCTCTTGACCCCCACAGCAACGCACAGACCTCCTATCCACCCCCCCCCCCCACCATTATACTATATATACAGCTTACAACAACATAGGTCAAGGGAAGACTTGTGGAAACACAATGCTTTAAGGCAACTTTTAAATTCAGACAGTGATGAGATGCTGTGCAGAATAAATGGCAGCGAGTCCCAGACACATAGCAACTAATGCTGTGTTACTCCCCCCCCCCCACCCCCTCCCCCCCCACAGTCTTCAAGTTGCATCTTCTTGAGAAGTCTCAAAAGCCTTTGAGTGAAAGACTTAAATGTATGGTAATAATGATGTGTGCTAAGCAAGGTCGGCAAGTAAAGTGGAAGTATCCCATTGAAATGGCAGAAAGCACAAACTGCAATCGTGCACAATAAGTCCCATGAGTGAGCGTATGCATGAAAATGCCTAAAAATAGCAAGAAAAAAAAAGACTGCATACATGTTAAATTACACTTCATCCTCTGTAGAAAAGTGTGTCGGTATCGAGTCAGAGGAATGGATGAACATTAAAAAAAAGAAGAGACATGCATACTGGGGCCCTGTTTAGACATCCTCCTTCATGGAGGGATCAGAAACAGTCACACATGGAGAAACCTCATCAATGGTGAACCTCAGAGTTCACATTGAGGAAGAAGTTCCACACATAGTCCTCATGTACTGAAGTCCATGTGTATGCATGTGCGTGTATGTGTGAGCATGCATGCACATCTTATGTGTGTGTAAGTGTGTGTATACACAAAGAGCACCAGACAATGGCTTGTTTTAGAACAGGGTCAATCCTTACCTGAGAGTAGTGAAGGATAGTTTTCACTGACTCCGACACGTATAGTATTCTGCCTCGATCACAACCCACGACAAACAGGAACCCATCTGCCACCTGGAACGTGCAAAATATCACCTGACCTTCACACTATGAGAACTACTATATATCTTCAACAAGCAAAATATCACCTGACCTTCAGACTATGAGTACTACTACATATCTTCAACATGCAGCATATTACCTGACCTTCACACTGTGAGAACTACCATATATCTTCAACATGCAAAATATCACCTGACCTTCACACTATCAGAAGTACTTCTATGTGCATGTGTGTGGCAAAAGGTGAGTGATGAGGGGAAATGCTATGTTCAAAAGAATGCATTAACTATGGAACTGATTTAAATAAACTTTGGTGGAAAGATGGAATCTAGCCAAAAGCACCATCATCAAATTCTGGCTCAGATCTAAATCAAAGGGCACATTTAGATTTTTTTTTCTCGCCGTTTAATATTATGACACACTATTTTTTACATATCATTTTGTCAATTTACTGATCACCATGACCAAAAATTAGGTTGTTTAGATGGATTGATATCTACAAACTTGTAAGTCTTAATATGGATCCGGATTACAACAGATCCAGTGTGCAAAGGACTATTTGATCTTGTCCAAAGTTTGCGCTTCCTCAATTCTTTCTTCCCCTTCTCATTATCATACCATACAAAGTACACTACCAAATTTACAAATATAATCTTCATGAAAATGTCAAAAGTCACTATTTCTTATAAAGAAATAATAGTTTATGTGATTCAAAACAGTTTGTTAACATTGTGACTGCATTGTGGGCAGCCAGCATAAACATAGGTATACAAGACCTTTGGCCTATGTAACCTATGCCAAATGTCAAGAGAGTTTAGGCCTCATTTTCACATTTATGTTCTCACAGTATCCCACTTGTAATTGCGTTACGTTACTGATGTAATATATCTGGGCTAACTGGCCGTTAATGATATGCCTTTTAATTCCGATGTGAAAGCATCAAAATCTATGGGTGGTTGATTTTTTTATGACACTGTCTTTTTAACTCAAAATGGCTTGTCTAAAAGTTATGGGCTTCACAACACAAAGTGATCATTTTCTTCCCCAAAATCAAACAGGGGCGCAGTCAGCTCCCTTTCTGGATGGCACACCCCGACTTCCCATTTGGGGCCATTTTTGTCTGCACCTGCGGATTCTGGAGTGCAGCATTCCCAAAGGTGGCCAACCTGTCAGCCCCGAAGGCGAAGGCACACATGCCATGTCCTTCTAACAAACTGTACAAGCGGTTCACAGCAGCCACCGCTGAACCTAGGCGTTGACAGTTCAAGGGTGAGCACTCCATCCCAGTCGCAGGTGGCATCATTGGAAGGGTCAAGGATAGAGCACAGCATCTTCTGGCAAGGGCATTAATGCATGATTTGCACTTCTGCTGCAAAGAGGGCAGACTGCTGTTAGGGTGTTAAATTAGTGGTCAGTTTGGCTCAGGCACTCGGGGACAAAGTTCAGACTAAGCTGTCAGCAATAAGGGAAAAGGCACAGTTGCTGGTCTTTGTGGCCGACAGCAGTGTCTAAAATTACAGCTGGGCAGTTTTCATTCAGACTTTCTCGTAGCCAGTTCTGGTTACTGTCAAGTTATTATAATTTTTCTTGGGGGGAGGGGGAGGGCATTAATGGGTTAGGAAAGTTGCCACATATCCATTCCCCCCCCCCCCCGTTTTGTTGATTTTCTAGAAGTCCGAGATCTTTCCTCCATACAATCATCAACAATTCTCTCTCACATGCACGCACACACACACACAGAGAAAACACATAGAACACATGCTGCTGACACAAAGAAAAAAAATGCATACATGCTATACTATATTACATATCTGCACCTATACACACTTCTGGTCTCTCAGACAGTCTGTGCAACTCTGAAACTGATCCCTGTGTCACAGTCATGTCTTACACTGAGGATGAGGTGCTTGAGTTCGTCATCAGTGATGAAAGATGGCTTGAGGCTGACCTCCGAGTACATCTTGCTGGACCCTGCCACCACACAACACAACTCATCAAATCATCGCTACAGAGTTAGAGAGGAAGGGACGGAGGAAGAGTGAGGGTGGCAGAGAAAAAAAAAAAGAGAAAGAGAGAGAGAGAGAGAGAGCAGGCAGACAAAAAAGAAAGGGAGGCAGGGAGAGAGAAAGAGAGACTATAAGTAGAGAGAGAGTAAGTAGAGTGTAAGTAGACAGACAGAGAGAAAGCGAGATTAAGAGAGATGAAGATGAGAGACAGAGTGAATAGACAAATAAATACAGAATGGCAGACAGAAAATGGGAAAGAAAAATGGGGAGGAGGGAGGGAAAAAAGGTAGGTGAGGAACAAAGGGGGAAGGAGAAAGGGGGAGTGAGAAAGGGACTGTAGAGAGAGAGAGGAGAGAGAGAGAGAGAGAGAGAGAGAGAGAGAGAGAGAGAGAGAGAGAGAGAGAGAAGACAAGACAAAATTCTTTGTTTACGGGGATAATAGATAAGCACCGATGTGCTTTTTTACATCCAGTCCTCACCCTGAGTAGGGTCAACAATATAAAATAAAAGGTAACAATGGAAGCATGCAAAAGTGACTAGAACTACAATACAATACGGGATTAAAATTTTAAAAAAAATAATAAAAATAAAAGAGAGAGAGAGAGGAGAGAGAGAGAGAGAGAGAGAGAGGTGGGGGGGGAAAGAGGCGAGAGTGGGTGCGATAAGAGCATGTTTAGAACAATCTGACAAAACATTCCAAGGAGATACAAGACAATCGAACAAATCTGACAAAACATTCCAAGGAGATACAAGACAATCGATTTTGAAGCACCGGGGGAGGGGGGATAGAAATAAAGCACAAATGGAGGTGGGAAATGCATAATGATAGCCCAGTCGCCACGGGTAGGAGGGGATGTCATATGGATAATAGATCAAGTCATTCCAGCAGAACCATGCGAGAGAGAGAGAGAGAGAGAGAGAGAGAGAGAGAGAGGAGAGAGAGAGAGAGAGAGAGAGAGAGAGACAGAGACAGAGAGAGAGAGAGACAACATAAGAATACAAGCATATCGACAGAATGACAAGAGGGCAGGAGGTAGTTGGAAACACACACACACACATGTACTCATATAAGACATACTTACAAAACAAAATAACATACATGTGCATTTCAAGTACAAAAACACTTTCTAAATAGTCAGGTACATACATAAGGCAAAGAGGGTGGTGGTGATTGGTGGTGGATTTATGGCGGAGTATGCAAGTACTGGCACATAAGATGGTTGAAATAATGGTGTTTGAAGGTTGATATGCATTGGCGTTGTTTGGTTGATTCAGGGAGCAAGTTCCATTGACAGGAACCTGAATATGTTAAACTGGATTTAAATAAGTCAATTCTAGAAACAGGGACATGAAGTTTGGGTAGAGTCCTTGAGGAATTTATTGAGAATCTGTGAACTAATGCTGAGGGTGCCTTCCCAGACACAATCTTGTGCATTATGATCCCTTTGTTGTATTCTAATATCAGACTTAATGGGAGAACTTGAATCTTTTTATAGTCCGAGTCCAGAAGACTACTGCTTTTTAGGAGTCCTATTAATTTGAGTGCTCGCTTGTGTAGGCTTAACAATGGTTTGAGAGTGTTAGCGCTAGCACAGTCCCACAGAGTAGATCCATAGTCTATGTATGATTGAATATGAGACTGGAAAAAGAGCTTGCGTGAATGCAGGTCGAGGAAGCATTTGATTTTGGAGAGTTTGATAAACTTTCTGTGAGAGAGGAGAGGAGAGAGAGAGAGAGAGAGAGAGAGAGAGAGAGAGAGAGAGACAGAGAGAAAGAGAGACAGAGAGAGAGAGAGAGAGAGAGAGAGAGAGAGAACAGAGAGAGAGAGGTGGGAGTAGTGGGGGAGATGAATGGAACAAGCACGCTGCATTCTCCAGAACTGGCAACACGACCTGTCAAACATAGTGGACAGCAGCTTGTATCTGTGCGCCCGTGTCTGCATGCATGTGCATGCCTGCACAAGTGTGTGTGTGATACTCTACTTCTTCAAAAGGCATATACAAATAATGTGAATAACATGTGCGTGAGCACATGTGTGTGAATGCATGCATGTACATCAATCTGTAAGAGTGTGTAACAAAGTGTTGCAAACATTTTATTTCACACACATGTGTGTGTGTGCGTGTGTGTGCGTGCACATGTGCATGCCTTTGTGTAGCATGTGTGCTAGCATGCATGCACTTGTGTGCAAGAGCATATGTGCATGAGTGTGTGCATGCATGTATATTTTATTGTGTTTATGTGCGTATGCTTATGTGTGTGTGTGACAGGGGTGGTGGTGGTGGTGTGGTGGTGGGTGGGGGGGGGGGGGGGATGCTGAGAGAGAAAAAGAGAGAAAACTACCTTGTTTCTTGCATTAGGTCTGCTGCTAGTTTACAGATGATTTCTCCTCTCTTCATCATTTTCCACAAGACAATGCAATCTTCCATCCGCCTATCGTGTTTGTTCCAGAGCCAAACGCATACGCACTTCCCCTCCTCCAAACCATGTGCACACACATTCACGCATTGCATGCACACACACTGATACAGACAGACAGAAACACGTACATCAAGACGGACACACACACATGCACATGTAATCCATGTACTGCAACCCAAATAAAAAGTAAAAAAACAACAACCCCATCAGTAATGGACTTTCAAAGCCATCGCCATAATACACACGGCAGAAACAGGATTACAGAGTCATCCATGTAGAACCTGAAACAAGGAACTTCACAGTAGCATCTCTCCCTTCTCCTCTTCCTCCTCCCTCTATCCCTCCTTGCCTCTCCCGGTCAACAACTGTCTGACCAGCAGCACTTAGATTCCATCTGGAAGCTGTGACCGCGCTGGCGCTGAGAGTTCCTTCACCTCAAGCAGCCGGACATCTGGTGGTGAGGCAGGGGCAGGGGAATAGGAGGGGAAATGAGGGAAGGTGGGTTATGGGGGCCGGCAGCTGTACTGTCGACTTCTCACTGAAACCAACTAGCCTCAGATGAAAAATTCAATGCCCTTTCCCCCTGCTCTCCCACCAATCAATTGGATAACCCCCCCCCCCCCCCCCCCCAAATTAACGGATATAAGTGAAAAGATCTGCAGACATCGACCATGCCGTGAACAAACGAAATGGCAGGGCGTCCAAATCTTCCCAACTCTGGGGTAATTTTGGAGTTACTGGGGCTCCCTGTTGGCAGCTTCCCTTTGAGAGTTTCTCTCCAAATTCCTTACTGTCTTCCAATTTGATTAATTTCAATTACGTGATGTGTATCTGGTCACACAAGGCCCTTTGAGGGCTGTTACCACACAGAAAAATAAATCGAATTAAAAACAACAAAAAACCAAAGTCAGAAGGAAAGTCAGGACAGCACTTTGAACACGATCAGAAGGATCAAAGTCAGAAGAGCGCTTTACAAACATGATGAAAAAGCGAAAGTGCTTAAAAACAAACAACAAAAAAGCCACAGAAGGCAAGTGGCAAGAGCGCTTTAACAATGACTGGAAGGAAAACCGAAAGACCACTGAAATTAAACAACTCTAAGGAAAGTCTGAAGTGCGCTTGAAAAAAAAGAAAAAGAAACCCCAAACACACACAAATTACAAGGACAATCATCAGAAGAGCATTAAAAAAATCTGAAGGAAAGTTTGAAAAGTGCTAATGTAAGTCAGAGGTGCACTACATTAACAAGATTCTCCAGAAACATTGACAAGTGAATTTGCCAAGTTGATTAGCTCTGCAGCAATCCTGAAAATCAATTGCACCATCCCAGTCCCTTATCCCAAATTCATCTGTGGCCCTATTTTCTACACTAGAAAGTTGCCTCTGCATAGAAATGGTTCTCTTCAAAATGCAGAACTCAATGGTTTCCATGGCTGTCAGCAAAATATTTCATATCTATACTTTGATCATTGCCGTCCTTTTCGATCCTCTCTCTCTCCCCCCTGCTTCTGTGAAATATAACAGAAAATATGTAGTGTTTGGGTGTAATCAGGCATCTCTGGAATCTGACCAAACGACCCTTACCCCAGGTCACATTTTACTTGGTCTTTGCGTTCACCCATGACCCCTACCTTTGCACAAGCTGGCACTCATAAAAAGTGTCCATTCATTTTTTGTGTGTGGTATGAATCTTGTTGGGCATATACAAAAAAGAGAAGGGGAATCAGTTTTAAGACACAATAAATATTCTCAGAACAGTCTCAATATAAATTGTCGAGTCCTTTAGCATGGCCTTGGTCCATTCAGCTGAAGTGTTTTCCCTACACTCAAGAGAAGTTCGTTTATATACCCAGCACTTTTGCACTCTCACACACACACTCTACCTTACCTGGTCAGTCCAGACTCTGGCTTGGGGTTTCGTCAGGATTCTTTCCAAAGCCCTTCACTGGCATGAACTACCAAGTAAGGTCTGTCACACACAGCCACTGTTGTTCTGTCACTTAGTGTCAGTGTCCGGGCCCAGCAGTGGTACTGTCAAAGCCGTCCTAACTGTTGTAACCGTCTACGGCTGTACTGTCGCAGTGCTAGCGCAAAACTGTCTCCTATAAACTGGAGGCCCTAGCACTGGTCTGTCAATAGTGTTACTGTCACTGTAGTACGACGTAGCTTCCTTGCTAACTACAAGTTAGCTAGTCCGCTCTCCTCAAGGCCGAGTGTCGAACTCCCTAGCTAAAGTCTACAAGTTAGCTAGTCCGCTCTCTCCTCAAGGCCGACTGTCGAACTCCCAAGCTAACTACAAGTTAGCTGGTCCGCTCTCTTCAAGGCCTAGCGCTACGTCGCACTCCCTAAACTAACAAGTTAGCTGGTCCGCTCTCTTCAAGCCCCAGTGTCGTACTGCCGGAGTTCGTCTGCTTGTTTTCCTGAGTGTCAGTACACTTCTCACGCGAGGTGCACTTCCGCTGAGCTCGCTTACGAGCGCAGAAACCGTGCGTCACTACACTGCTTCACAGGTGCTCAAAAAATACATTTCCGTCGCACAAAAACAAACTCAAGGACAATCAAACTGAAACTGGTTTGCATGTGGCGCGTGAGTTGATGACACCGACTTCAATACAAAGTACAAGCAAAATACATTTTTAGATTCAACTGCTATAGAAGAAAGAAGACGTCTATTTCTCTTATCTGCTCCATCACCAGACTTGCTTACCAAAAAAAAAAAGTCTTTGGTGTACTTTCTCACATAAACAGATGTATTTTTTAAACAACGGGTGTATTTCATTTTCAGTTTGAAGCGGTTTCAATAACTACTAAAATCTATTCTATTATCAGTCTACTCACATTCTGCGTTTTCACAAACTAGAAAGTATTTGCAATATATTCGCAGACGATACAAAAATTTATAATACAACTTATAATCATAATACATTACAAAATGATATTGATAATTTATCCAAATGGTCTGCCACATGGAATTTGCATTTTAATGCGGACAAGTGCAACGTGTTACATGTTGGATGTAAGAACCCAAGATACCAATACACAATGCTAAACAGTAATACTGGTGAGCGTGCAGATATTTCAAATGTGATTATGAAAAAGATCTTGGTGTCACTTTTGATTCTGGCCTGGTATTCGATAAGCATATTCAAAACTCTATAAATAAAGCGAATAAAATGATTGGTATAATTAAACGTACTTTTAGTCATATAGATAAAGATATTTTTACAAAAATATACAAGGCTTTCGTTAGACCTCATTTGGAATATGGCAATACAATTTGGTATCCTCGATTAAAGAGGCAGTCTGCTGCTTTGGAAAGAGTACAAAGAAGAGCAACAAAGCTTGTAAAGAATATACAAAATCTTTCCTATGAAGGTAGGTTAAAAGCTCTTGGACTGCCTACCCTAAAAACAAGACGAGTGAGGGGCGATTTGATCCAAGTCTATAAAATATTTAATTGTGTTGACAATATTCCTATTTCAAAATTTTTTACTGCATCAAGAGTTGATATTACCAGAAATAGTGTGGATAAAATTTATCATGAATATTATCGCACTAACCTAAGGAAATTTTCTTTTAGTAACAGAGTAACAAATCTTTGGAATAAATTAACCCCTAACATTAAACGTGCACAAAATACTAACCGTTTCAAAAGCTCTATTGATGATAGGGTATTATTGAAGACTATTTATTTTGACTATGATAAATAAAGACTTGAGCGAGTTAAAGACCTGACCGTGTAAAGACAGATAACACATAGAAGGGGCACGTAAAGCCAGTTCTGGCTATAATTGCTAAAGGCAATTGTCCCTACAAACCCAAACCTAAACCTAAACCTAGAACGATTGAGCCGTTCTGATTAAAAAATGGCGCCAAGTCCAAACGGAAGAGCGGTTACGCATGCGCAGTCCCTACAAACAAATATCTGGTCGCAAGATTCCACAGATTCAGAATTCAAGCAATGTCCAATTTTGTGTCCAAAACAAAAATTCGCTAGAATTTTTCCTTGGTGTACTTTTTATTTGAAAGGTATGCTGTCGTCTTCTGTGTAAAATGGTGTACAATGTACGTTGAAAGCGTAAGGATAGGCAGGTCTGCATAATCAAGGCTGGTGACCGTAATCTAATGGCAGTTTCTCACCGAGTTAACTTTCTTTTCTTTGTGATTTACCAGACTCAGGCCAGTACTCACTGCGTGATGCTCATCGCCATTTCTAAAACAATGACTAGACACGAAGTTGGAAGAGTGCTAAAAATGATGAGAAGGAAAAAGTAAAATAGGAAGAACGTCGCTTAGAAAAAAGGAAAGCCTAAAGAGCACGTAAAAATGACTAGAAAGAACGTTGAAATAAACACACACACACACACACACCACACACACACACACACACACACACACACACCACACACACACACATACACACAAAGAATCCAAACAAAACAAAAACCAGCAGAAGTAAAGTCAGGAGAGTGCTACTGAAAAAGAAGGAGAAAGACAATAGGAAGAACAAGAAGAGAACTAAAGAGAAGGAAAATCCGAAGAGTGCTGAAAATGACTGGCAGGAAAGTCCAAAGGATTAAAAAAAAAAAAAAAAGCAAAAATAAAAGAAACCAGACCGAAAGTCTGGAGAGCGCTTAACACGGTCAGAAGGAAAGTCGAGAGAGCACTTAAAAATGACCAGAAGGAAAATCCGAAGAGCGCTTAAAACAACTAAAAGGAAAGTCAGATGGGCGCTAAACACGGACAGAAGGAATGTCGAAAAAGCGCTGAAACAAGACCAAAAGGAAGAGCATATAACATGACTAGAAGAAAAGTCAGAAGAGTGTACAACATGATCAGAAGGTCGAGAGAGTGTACAACAAAACTTGAAGGAAGGCAGGAAAAGTGTATAACACGACTAGAAGGAAGGCAGGAAAAGTGTATAACACGACTCGAAGGAAGGCAGGAAAAGTGTATAACACGACTCGAAGGAAGGCAGGAAAAGTGTATAACACGACTAGAAGGAAGGTCAAAAGAGCATACAGCATGACTAGAAGGAAAGTCAGAAGAGTGAACAACATGACTAGAAGGTCGAGAGAGTGTACAACAAAACTTGAAGGAAGGTCGGAAGAGCGTATAACATGACGAGAAGGAAAGTTAGGAGAGCGTACACCATGACTAGAAGGAAGGTCAGAAGCGCATATAACACAACTAGAAGGAAGGTTGGAAGACCATGTAACACAACTAGAAGGAAGGTTGGAAGACCATATAACACGACTAGAAGGAAGGAAGACCATATAACATGACTAGATTGAAGGTTGGAAGACCATATAACACAACTAGAAGGAAGGTTGGAAGACCATATAACACAACTAGAAGAAAGGTTGGAAGACCATATGACACGACTAGAAGAAAGGTTGGAAGACCATATAACACAACTAGAAGAAAGGTTGGAAGACCAATAAGCACGACATAGAAGAAAGGTTGGAAGACAATATAACGACTAGAAGGAAGGTCGGAAGACCATATAACACGACTAGAAGGAAGGTTGGAAGACCATGTAACGCGACCAGAAGTAAGGTTGGAAGACCACATAACACGACTAGAAGGAAGGTCAAAAGAGCATACAGCATGACTAGAAGGAAGGTCAAAGAGCATACAGCAGACTCGAAGGAAGGTCAAAAGAGCATACAGCATGACTAGAAGGAAGGTCGGAAGAGCATACAGCATGACTAGAAGGAAGGTCAAAAGAGCGCACAGCATGACTAGAAGGAAGGTCAAAAGAGCATACAGCATGACTAGAAGGAAGGTCGGAAGAGCATACAGCATGACTAGAAGGAAGGTCGAAGAGCATACAGCATGACTAGAAGGAAGGTCGGAAGAGCATACAGCATGACTCGAAGGAAGGTCAAAAGAGCATACAGCATGACTAGAAGGAAGGTCGAAAGAGCATACAGCATGACTAGAAGGAAGGTCAAAGAGCATACAGCATGACTAGAAGGAAGGTCAAAAGAGCATACAGCATGACTAGAAGGAAGGTCGGAAGAGCATGTAACATTGCTAGAAGGAAGGTCAAAAGAGCGCACAGCATGACTAGAAGGAAGGTCAAAAGAGCATACAGCATGACTCGAAGGAAGGTCAAAAGAGCATACAGCATGACTAGAAGGAAGGTCAAAAGAGCATACAGCATGACTAGAAGGAAGGTCGGAAGAGCATGTAACATTACTAGAAGGAAGGTCAAAAGAGCATACAGCATGACTAGAAGGAAGGTCAAAAGAGCATACAGCATGACTAGAAGGAAGGTCAAAGGAGCATACAACACAAGAAGGAAGGCTGGAAGAGCATGTAGCATGATTAGAAGGAGGGTAACACAACTAGAAGGTCGGAAAAGTGTACAACCTGACTACAAGAAAGGTCAGAACAAAGCTTAAACATGACTGGAAGGAAGGCAGGAAAAGTGTATAACACGACTCGAAGGAAGGCAGGACAAATGTATAACACGATTCGAAGTAAGGCAGGAAAAGTGTATAACACGACTAGAAGTATGGCAGGAAAAGTGTATAACACGACTTGAAGGAAGGCAGGAAAAGTGTATAACACGACTAGAATAAGGCAGGAAAAGTGTATAACACGACTAGAAGTATGGCAGGAAAAGTGTATAACACGACTTGAAGGAAGGCAGGAAAAGTGTATAACACGACTAGAAAGAAGGCAGGAAAAGTGTATAACACAACTAGAGAAGGAAGGCAGGAAAAGTGTATAACATGACTACAAGGAAGGCAGGAAAAGTGTATAACACGACTAGAAAGAAGGCAGGAAAAGTGTATAACACAACTAGAGAAGGAAGGCAGGAAAAGTGTATAACACGACTAGAAGGAAAGCAGGAAAAGTGTATAACACGACTAGAAGGAAGGCAGGAAAAGTGTATAACACGACTCGAAGGAAGGCAGGAAAAGTGTATAACACGACTCGAAGGAAGGCAGGAAAAGTGTATAACACGACTCGAAGGAAGGCAGGAAAAGTGTATAACACGACTCGAAGGAAGGCAGGAAAAGTGTATAACACGACTAGAAGGAAGGCAGGAAAAGTGTATAACACGACTAGAAGGAAGGCAGGAAAAGTGTATAACGCGACTAGAGAAGGAAGGCAGGAAAAGTGTATAACACGACTCGAAGGAAGGCAGGAAAAGTGTATAACACGACTCGAAGGAAGGCAGGAAAAGTGTATAACACGACTAGAAGGAAGGCAGGAAAAGTGTATAACACGACTAGAAGGAAGGCAGGAAAAGTGTATAACACGACTAGAAGAAAGGCAGGAAAAGTGTATAACACGACTAGAAGAAAGGCAGGAAAAGTGTATAACACGACTTGAAGTAAGGCAGGAAAAGTGTATAACACGACTCGAAGGAAGGCAGGAAAAGTGTATAACACGACTAGAAGGAAGGCAGGAAAAGTGTATAACACGACTCGAAGGAAGGCAGGAAAAGTGTATAACACGACTCAAAGTAAGGCAGGAAAAGTGTATAACACGACTAGAGAAGGAAGGCAGGAAAAGTGTATAACGCGACTAGAGAAGGAAGGCAGGAAAAGTGTATAACACGACTCGAAGGAAGGCAGGAAAAGTGTATAACACGACTCGAAGGAAGGCAGGAAAAGTGTATAACACGACCAGAAGGAAGGCAGGAAAAGTGTATAACACGACTAGAAGGAAGGCAGGAAAAGTGTATAACACAACTAGAAGGAAGGCAGGATAACACGACTAGAAGAAAGGCAGGAAAAGTGTATAACGCGACTTGAAGTAACGCAGGAAAAGTGTATAACACGACTCGAAGGAAGGCAGGAAAAGTGTGTAACACGACTAGAAGGAAGGCAGGAAAAGTGTATAACACGACTCGAAGGAAGGCAGGAAAAGTGTATAACACGACTCAAAGTAAGGCAGGAAAAGTGTATAACACGACTAGAGAAGGAAGGCAGGAAAAGTGTATAACACGACTAGAGAAGTAAGGCAGGAAAAGTGGATAACACGACTAGAAGGAAGGCAGGAAAAGTGTATAACACAACTAGAAGGAAGGCAGGAAAAGTGTATAACACGACTAGAAGTAAGGCAGGAAAAGTGTATAACACGACTAGAAGTAAGGCAGGAAAAGTGTATAACACGACTAGAGAAGGAAGGCAGGAAAAGTGTATAACACGACTAGAAGGAAGGCAGGAAAAGTGTATAACACGACTCGAAGGAAGGCAGGAAAAGTGTATAACACGACTAGAGAAGTAAGGCAGGAAAAGTGTATAACACGACTAGAAGGAAGGCAGGAAAAGTGTATAACACGACTCGAAGGAAGTTTGGAAGAGCGCTTAAACATGACTGGAAGGTGAAGAACGCTTTAACACAGCTAGAATGAAGGAAGATCGATCTGAAGAGCGCTGAAACACGACAAGCGACTACATGGGTCAGATGAGCGCAGATCAGCCCTGTGATCCAGATGCACGCCAAATGTAAGCCTCTCCTACCCCTTCAAAATAAACCTTAGTATGCGAGGAAAAAAAGGGTCCATAAACACATATTTTTCGTTTTTGTTTTGTTTTGCTGGGTTTTGTTGTTGCTGTTGTTTTCTTTAAATCTAAATCGGTGAGCAAGCGAGTTCATGGGTGAAAAAAGCGAGCTATCAAAAATTAAAGTCGGTACAGATTGAAACGGTAACTTCCATTTCTTTCTTTCCCCTTTTCAATAGGACATGGATGACAAATGAAATAATGTTTACATTACAAAGAAAGTTTTAATATGTTCGAACACATTTGCTAAAACTGATTTCACACTGCTCATTTCATTGGAAAATCGATATTAATTTTGCAGAATGTTCTCGGACCTTCTGCCCAGAAGAAAAGATACACCCGAGTGTGCCAGTGTGACCAGAGAAGCATTGGTCTCAAGCAGCCGGGAGCAATCCTGCACCAACCATGGAAGCTTGGCTGTGTTCACACAGATTGCAGGCACGTACATGGCATTCCACTGAGACGTAAAGGGACACAACTGCTCCCCAGAAGATGCCGCTGTGTGGCCACCAGACGCGGCATAACAGAACCCCCTTGAGGGCACACCAAGGGTGTATCAGCCCGTGTTTCATGACTGCAGAGCTCACCGGCGAAAGACACCACCATCTGCTGCACGCATCCCGCAGTCCCACCCACAGTAACTTTGCGGAAGATCTTTGATCCGTTGTTTTATTCTGAACCCGCAGCAATATTCAACGGAGTGGTCGTAACAGCCTCTCTCTCATCTATAGAGTTGATAAAATCTTTCAGTAGTTTGGGGGGGGGGGGGGGGGGGGGGGGTAATCCTGCTAGCAGAAAAAGCCAACCAACCAAGGACACCGGAGCAAAACAGAGGGCGGGTACCGTGCGTGTATTTCACCGGTATTTCATCAACGATCTGTTGGTTAATATTTAAGCACTCTGCACCCGTTTAACTTTTGGTTTATTGGTTAGACTGCGCGATTTCGGTCAACACTCGGTCTATACACAAGTACGCAGGTGTGGGCAGAAACATTGTGACCCCTGTGTGCGCGACTGTGATCACTGGTAGCCTCTGGTGACTCCCTGTCCATGGTGACGGTCATGCTTATGTGACTGCTTATTCTCTGGTGACCCCTTATCCTCTGCAGACCCCACATGTTCTGGTGTCTCCCTCTCCTCTGGTGACCATCTATCCTATAGTGACTCCCTGTCCTCTAGTGACCATCAATCCTCTGGTGACTCTCCTCTGGTGACCCCCTACCCCCTGGTGACTGTCTAGTGACCACCTATCCTCTGGTGACTGTCTGGTGACCACCTATCCTCTGGTGACCATTAGTTACCACCTATCCTCTGGTGATCATCTAAAGACCACCTATCCTCTGGTGACTATCTAGTGACCACCTATCCTCTGGTGACCATCTATCCTCTTGTGACTATCTAGTGACCACCTTTCTCTGGTGACCATCTAGTGACCACCTATCCTCTGGTAACCATATAGTGACCACCTATCCTCTGGTGACCACCTATCCTCTGGTGACCATCTAGTGACCACCTATCCTCTGGTGACTATCTATACTCTGGTGACCATCTCGTGACCACTTATCCTCTAGTGACTATCTAGTGACCACCTATCCTCTGGTGACCACCTATCCTCTAGTGACTAATGACCACCTATCCTCTGGTGACTGTCTAATGACCACCTATCCTCTGGTGACTATCTAATGACAACCTATCATCTGGTGACCATCTGGTGACCACCTATCCTCTGGTGACTATCTGGGGACCCCCCTATCCTCTGGTGACTATCTAGTGACCACCTATCCTCTGGTGACTATCTGGTGACCCCAATTTTCTGGTGACCCCTATCCTCTGGTGACATCTATCCCTGGTGACTATTTAGTGACCACCTATCCTCTGGTGACCACCTATCTTCTGGTGACCCCTATCCTCTTGTGACAATTTAGTGACCACCTATCTCTGGTGCTAGTGACCACCTATCCTCTGGTGACCCTCTATCCTCTGGTGACCCCTATCCTCTGGGGACTGTTTAATCCCGGTGACTAATCTCTGGTGGTGATTATCTTTCAACTGAAACCAAATAAAGTGTTCACTGGCCGACGCCTTTGTTCATAAAGACGGACCCATCTATGTTATTGTCTCTCTAGACCTCACCTGCACGCCAAATGTGTCAACACTGTTGCTTCTATGTCATATATTATTTGGCACCATTGTGGAAACAGAGCGTGTTCAGAAAGCGAAAGAGTTTCTGTAAATGAAAGAATAGAAACCAATTACTGCAATGTTGTGTAACGGAAGCGTAATATTTTAAGGTGACAACTGCACTGAAGTACCCTTTGAGTCACTTCAATATCAAAGTAAACATAATTAACAGATTTTTTTGGGGAAAAAATATCTTTCTATTAATAAACTCTACCCTTCGCTTCTCCAAATTGTTTAGTATCTGCTTGAAACATACGATCTCTCTCTCTTTCTTTCTCTCTCCCCCCCCCTCTTTTTTTTGATTCATGGCAGATGTATCCGCAGAGTCAGACCCACTCCAACATGCCATGTCTTTCAACTCTTACCAGTGCACAAACTGAAGGCTACCCTACTGCGCATGCAGTAGCTTTCTTGCACCCAGTTCCGAGAGATCGGTGACTGACTGTACGTCGTTTTATTTTCATCGTCTTGAATGTTAAGGTCGAAACGCGTTGTGTTTTGTTTTCTAATGTGTTTATTCTTTCGTTCGGCGTCGCAGCGCACTTCTGTCCATGCTCTCGTTTTGATTTCCGCCCGCAGTCATCCCACTCTGAAACCTGCACGGCAACAGGCGTGCGATCAATGCATATTGTTAGCGATCAGTTCGTTGTATAACCGCCACGGTAACACCCACCACGGGCTATTAGCAGGTACCGACCGATTCGGTGTAAACTTTATGATACTGTGTCAGCAAGACACGGAAATCAATAGGTCATGTGCCTGCCAATGTGAAGTTTCATTCGGACAATCGACCTGACAGAGGGTAACACTGTCGGACATTTTTTGTTTGAATTGGACTATGGACACCGACTCCTCGGTTTACTACGGTAATAATAACAGTAATAATAACAATCATAATAATACAACAAATAATAATGATAATAACTAATAACAATACAGAAAGAATAACCCTGAAAAAAAAATACAGAAAAGAAAAAAGAACACCACAAAAGTCCTAGTGCAGCCAGATTATAGTACAATCTAAGTAATAAAAAAATATATGCTGCATTGTCTCCCTCTCCCTCCCCGCTCACGCCCCCTCCGATCAACAACTGTCTGACCAAGACACTAAAACAATCAACTAACCGACTGGAGAGGAAAAGGGAAAAGAAACGTTCACGTGCTTCATGATTGTATGCACTTAAAAAAAAAAAATGATTTTTTGAAGTCCCGATCCCATCCTCCTACTCCCCCTGTCCCCCTTCCCTCCCTCGACCCGTCCATTCAAATTCTTACTCACCCCCCCCCCCCCATCCACCTCCTCAACCGATCTTTCATCTCATTACTTTGTCCCCAAATGAACATTTTAGTCCATACAACATACAGAAAAGCCTAACCGACCTTTCATATTACTTTGTCAAATGAACATTTTAGTCCATAACATACAGAAAAGCCTAACCGATCTTCCATCTTACCACTTTGTCGAATGAACATTTTAGTCCATAACATACAGAAAAGCCTAACCGACCTTTCATCTTACTACTTTGTCAAATGAACATTTTAGTCCATAACATGCGGAAAAGGCTGAAAAAGATCATGTTGGGATGACGTGTACGGACGAACGCGAGCAGTCAAACAAACAAACAAAACAAAGGCAAAGACAGATTGTGAAGCAAGAGCAAGCACATGTCCTAAGCTCTAGAATCCGTGCGTCTGTTGAGGATCCACTTTCTGCGACACAGCGACCACCATCAGCCATGCACAGAGTGAAGGGAACACACACACACACACACCACACTCACTCACTCACTCACCAAACAAAGGGCTAGGGATTGGAATCGGGGCATGAAATGGAGGATGGGAGCAGAGACCTCTCCGCAGACCGTCTTCACAATGAAGGTGGTCTGTCTGTCTGTCAGTCCCGCCTAAGCCTAAGCCTAACTGCCACGGGGAGGGTACCTCCCATTCTGAGCAGCAGGCCAGGCCAGGCCGGCCGGCGGGTCTCCGGGTTCACTGACCGCTGTGCTGAAGACTGCGGGCAGGGTTCATCGCCTGCGAGAGGCCAGAAATGAGAGGACCGATGGAGAGGCACTTCCCTATTATAGTGCCGGCTGATACCTTGTCTCGGCTCACTCCAGACACTGTCTGTCAAGTTTAATGAACGCCGCTTTCCTGCGCTCTTCCGGTAGGATTTATTCGCTCTCGGTCTGCCTTCCTCTCTCGGTGTATGTCTCTCTCACTGCATCTCCGAATACCCCCCCCCCTCTCTCTCTCTCTCTTCCGAGGCGAGTCTGCTCCCCCTCCACGCACGCTCATGCACGCACACACACACACACACACGTGTGTGTGTGTGTGCGTGTGTGCGCGCGCGCGCGTGTGTATGTGTCTTTTTCCCCCGGTAATTCGTTCCTTTGACCTTCTTCAACGGAGTTTATTTACTAGCAATGCAACAATCCAACTTTAACAAGTTGGGCTCATGACTATTTTCTTTAAAGGGTGAAAAGCGCTCACATCTCATCAGATCTCACACAGCCAACCTGGAAAAAACACACTCAAAAACTCATTCTTTAGATATTTTCTAAACTATTAATCATACGAAGTAAAAGAAGAGAGAGAGAGAGAGAGAGAGAGAGAGAGAGAGAGAGAGAGTGAGTGAGTCACACGCACAAACATCGCGAGATTAAGACATAACCATTTTTACTTAAGGTCACCTACTCTGGCGTTGCCATAAATTGCTTTTCATCGTGTTCTCGCATTCCAGAAAACAACCTTTAAGAAGCTGCCGAGGCCCAGATTTGGTGCGAAATAAAGTTGCCAAAACGACCTTCATAAGAGCCGATTTAATCTTGTCTTATGTTCACCCGGCTGACATAATCGTTTTAAGTGAAATTTCTAACGTGTTTCCTTCTCACACGAACCATTCCACACGGAAGGTTTTTGAGCAAAGGCGAGCGTTAACAGAATCTCAGTTTTACACACACACACACACACACACACACACACACACACACACACACACACACACACCGTAACAACAAAAGTTTAATTCTGATTCTGTGCTACAATGGTATTTATGGTTTTGTTTGTCAGCCAGAACGAAGCGAAGGAGACGACCATTTTCGTTAGACGACAACAGCCACTGTGAAAAAGCCCGGATCCGGGTAGGCTGCCTCGTAACAACGCGATATGAACTGCTCCCTGTGGATTGGCGGAGCCGGCACTGACGATCGTGGGTGTGGCTATGGTGAGGGAAACAGAGGCGACGGCATGGCGGTAGTCTGGATACTTGAGCTGTTTGGTACTTCCGAGTTGCCTGATTCACCTAGCTGAAGACGTGACAACGATGAAAAACGAACACACCACACACACACACACACACACACACCACACACACACACACACACACACACAAACAACAACAACAAAAAAACCGTTATGAAATCCGCATTGCCGACGAAGTACAGCTAATATCCGACTTTCCAATAGTTCAAAACAGCTGTACTCCGTCGTTTCCAAGAAGAAGAAAAGGAAAAAGAATACAATCTTAGCCGAGTGCGACAGGGAAAGGCATTACGGTGCAACAAGCAGTTTTATCTGAGGGATCGCCTCTTGTGCTACTTCTTTGTCCCTACCCCCATCGCCCCTACCCACACCCCCTTCCCTATTGACGGCCATAGGGAAACTGCCATTTTCAGAGGCGACGTTTGCAGCAGCAACAGCAGTATCATACGACAGACAGCTCTACTTGTAGTTCGGGGTGCTCTCCCCGACTACCGTGCATCGCCGAAGTAAGACGTCAGTCAACCATGTTACTTGTTTCCCTGTCTGAATTCTCCCTTGACCTATCACAGTGGATTTTCCTGTATGATGTTGCCAGGGACACCCCTTCTTGCTCTGTGTTGGTGTGTGTGTGTGTGTTGTGTGTGTGTGTGTGTGTGTGTGGTGTGTGTGTGTTTCTGCACCTGCGTTAACTGCAGACAGGACCTCGGTTCTTTGTCTCCTCGAAAGACTGTCACCCAACCCGCCACTAAAAGCCACAGCAGGGGTGTCTACGAGAGCAGCCCGGTGTAACAGCCCGTTCTTACCCCCCTCTGGAACTTACCCCGGGGTAAGTCTGGGCTAGCCTGCTTTTACCCCCGGGGGTCATTCTAGGACTAGCTAGAACTTACCCCCCTAGTTGGAACTTACCCCCCCCCTCCCCGGGTAAGTTTGGGCTAGCCTGGATTTACCCCCCCCCCCCCCCCCCAAAGGGTCAATCTGAGACTATTTGGAATCTTCCTTCACCCCACCCCACCCTTCAAACAAGAGAGGGTTATTCAGGGTTTCCCTCTGCCCTTTCCTAACATGCACACCCGCCTTTTAAAAAAAATCGTGTTAGCCTGCATATTTACACCCCCTCTCCCATTTCCTATATACAGTCTGTTGGGTTAGACAAAGTGTAGTTCTAGACTCTTCTCAATAGATGGACCTCCTACTTCCCCCCCCCCTTCCCCCACACACACCCTGGTTCACTAACAGATACGTATTGACATTTCTCACGCTAGCTTGCACGCGTGGGTCAATATTCGGGTGTGTGAGTACGCCCGTGCATGCGTGGGAAAGAAAGACGGCTACATGCCAATGTGACCAAGTGCCAATGTGACCAAGCGCAGTTGTGACAAAATGTCGTTGTGACCACGAGTCGTTGTGACCAAGTACCGTTGTTGCTTCATCCCGGTTTGCCTCCTTTAACTATTTTACAGCTGTTTAGAGTCTCTTGAGTACCTGTGTACCTTAGCTTGTACAATGCATATGACTAGTGGTCAGTGCCACTGACCCCTGGTCATTATGACGTAAATAGGAGATTTTAACTATTTCACAGCTAATTAGTGTTTCACGAGTGCTTGTGTACCTTGTACAATGTGGATTACTTGTGGTCAGTGCCACTGACTACTGGTCATTATGACATAAATCGGAGATTTTAACTATTTCACAGCTAATTATAGTCTCCCGAGTACCTGTGTACCTTATACAATGCAGACGACTGGTGGTCAATGGCACTGACCACTGGTCACTATGACGTAAACAAGATATTTCGACTATTTTACAGTTAATCAGTGTCTCATGAGTGCTTGTATACTTTGTGCAATGCAGACAACCAGTGGTCAGTGTCACTGACCATTGGTCACTTTTATGTATTTCAGAGATTTTAACTACTTTTACAGCTAATTAGTGTCTCCTGAGTGCCTGTGTACCTTGTACAATGTTGATGACTGGGGGGGGGGGGGGGGGGGGGGTCAGTTCCAACTAGGGGGGTGGTAAGTTCCAGCTAGTCCTGGAATGACCCCGGAGGTACAAGCAGGCTACCCAGACTTACCCCGGGTAAGTTCCAGAGGAGGGGGGGGGGGGGGGTAAGATTGGACTGTTACACCGGCACCAACAGCCCAATTTCTCTGAACGCGTCCGCTGTCATTTCACGCCTTCCTAAATGGGTTGGGACGAGGTTCTAATTATAGAGCCCCCCCCCCCCCCCGATCCAGAGGATCTGAGGTTGTGGCTTTTAGGTCTAGTGGAAAGCGGGAGAAGGGGGGAAAAACCCTGCCCTAAGCAAGATTCGAATCTTGGACCCGGGATCATCTCTTCCTACACGAGTGCGTTACCTACTAGAATTTAAAAAAAATAAAAAAAAAATCAAGTTCTTGTCTCTTAAGAGAAATTCCGCTAGACACGGCAACTGACACAAACGTAACAAGTAAGACAGAACAATAAAGACACCAGAGAAACAAACGATATACCGTTTTTTCCCACACACACAAAGAAAAGTTTCAGGACCGCACACATCAAAGTGCACATTCAATACCATCAATGCAGTACACTGTACTACTGTTGTTGTTTTTGTGTGCATCAAGCTTCGTCTGATATTTTCTCGTTAAATCACGTCTTTCCCGATCACGGTTGGCCTAACCACCTATCGGATCTCTCCGCGACAGGTGAGACGCAACACGTAATGTGTACTGGACTCCGTGCAACGATCGCCTGCACTGTAGCAGTTAAACAAAGGTCAAGGCCAGCCATGATGTATCCAGGCGCACGCTTGTTTGGTTAGGTGATGTTGCTTATAGCACAGCCGACCGCAACGGGCCATTTCAGGGCAGTCACCGCGTTGAAGTCATTCACACAATCCTTTAAATAATACCTTCTAATGACACTCCGGAAAATTTGTATTAAAAAAAAAAAAAAATCTTTCTCCTCTAAAATCTTAAATCACATGAAAAAATGTTGATCTCTTTCAGAAATTCAAAGATCTCATCAGGAACATCTCTGAACAAGGTCTGCTGTAAAATATGTATGTCTCACATCATGCAAGTCCCAAACACTCTAAAAGAATATGTTTCACTGTGAGTGGTACGTGGCATGGAATGCACCACGGAACTTCTTCACTCTTCAAAAGAAACGAATGAGTTAAAAACAAATGGCCTGTGTTCAGACAGCTTAAAACTATATCTTCTCTGAGGCGCACACTTGAGAGTCACTGACTCATAATTCGGATACATCTGAAAACGCCACCTATCTGTTGATCTATTTGCGGTGAACTATACCTGTACATAACTTTCAACGTGCGTCAGCAGTAACGACAACAACGAAAACAAACAAGAAATAAATCGCAAGTAAATAACTCGACACCGCACACCGTCTCGAGACTCAAGAATAACCCGACGCGCTAAATACGGCCTGGAGTGCAGTATCATCGTTACAGGACCAGCTCTCTGGCCATGGCAGCCGGATGGAAATAACCACAAACACACACACACACACACACACACACACACACTAACACTAACATACTGCCCATCCCTACCTCTACCCCTCAACCCCCTGAGCATGTGTAGTATACCTAGTAAGCATTGTCAGCATTTCTGTAGTATACCTAGTAAGCATTGTCAGCATTTCTGGGATGACCTTGACAGACAGGCCGGCAGGCAGGCATCTATAGGGGAGACAGACAGAGGGTGACAGTAAAGAGGAGAGAGAAGAGAGAGAGAGAGAGAGAGAGAGAGGAAGAGAGGAGAGAGAGAGAGGAGACGGACAAAGACAGAGACGAGAGAGTCAGAGAGAGAGAGAGAGAGAGAGAGAGAGAGAGAGAGAGAGACGGACAAAGACAGAGAGAGAGAGAGTAGAGAGAGAGAGAAGAGAGAGAGAGAGAGAGAGAGAGAGAGAGAGAGAAAGACTGACAGAGACAGACCGAGAGAGACAGACAGACAGTCAGTCAGTCAGAGACACAGAGACTGAAAGATAGACAGAGAAGAGACAGGAGTTTGGAGAGAGAGACAAATAGTGGGAAACGGACAAAGAAAGAGAGAGCAGTGACAGGGGCAGTAGTCGATCCTGGTTAATCCCACTGGCCTTTGGTGCCAAACATACCAAGGAGCTACTGTCTCCATTCAAACTCAAAAACTCAACACATCAAACTTCGTGATCGCGCGCATGCACACACAAACACACACGCCACATACAGATACGCACACATTCGCACTTTTGGTCTCACTTTCTTCCCCCCTCCCTCATTCCCCCCCCCCCCCCACACACACACTTCTTTCCACACACATATCATAAGAGACACATTATCTCCACCCTCCCCTCCCCAGCTTTCCCCTCCAGTTTTCTCTCGTCAACATTAATACACCACGCACCCACGCTCACACTCTGGAACACATATACACACATGTGCACGCGCCACGGACAGACAGACACACATATGCACGCAAGCATGCACGTAAACACACACACACGAGCACGTTACCACCTATAAACACACAACACACACACAGAGTATCTACATACGTGCACGCCTTCACGCACGTTCACACAGACATACACTCAGATACACACACACACTGACCTCGCACGGACTTCATGTGCTGCACATTCACACATACATACACTCAGATACCTACCTACAAACACACTGACCTCATACACACACACGCACACTGACCTCGCACGGACTTCATGTGCTGCACGTTCACACAGACATACACTCGGATACACACACACAACAAGCCCTCGCACGGACTTCATGTGCTGCACGTTCACACAGACATACACTCGGATACACACACACACACACACTGACCTCGCACGGAACTTCATGTGCTGCACGTTCACACAGACATACACTCGGATACACACACACACACACACACTGACCCAGACTTACATCATTTATTTATAGCTCCGCGACACTGTCCTCGCACGGACTTCATGTGCTGCACGTTCATACAGACATACACTCGACACACACACACACACACACACACACACACGACACACTGACCTCGCACGGACTTCATGTGCTGCACGGCCATGCGCAGCACGGTCAGTTTGTCCAGCTTCCGGTTCATGGCGCTGCACATGGGAATCATGGCCGACAACTCCGTGATGTACGTGTTCATCTTGTCCCGCCGCCTCTTCTCGATCTCGCTGTGATTCTGCCTGTGAAGGGACCACCAACACCACACGTGTCATGTGTCTGTCCGTTTGCAAAAGTGTCTGGGATACAACAACGTGTCAGTCGACCACACTGGTCCCGTTTCAGAGCGGACACGATTCAGAGGAGCACAGTCTTGACCCGATGGCAAGGAACGCTACGGAACTATCCGCCAAAGTTCGTGGGCAACTTTTTACATAATAACTAAGCTGTAGACATCTTTATGGCGGGGAAATAAAAAAAAAAAACTAAACAGGTTGAGCTGATGGCTCCATCCATCCTGATTAATCTATGCCCGGAGATTCAGATACATTATTTTCACAGCAACACCACAACGCACGCAGGTGCGCGCGCGCGTGCGCACACACACACACAGAGGCCTGTGCGCGAGCGCTCACAAACAGACACGCACGCACGCACACACGCACGCACGCACGCACGCACGCACCACACACGCACACACACCACACACACACACTCTGTAAGCGATAGACTCCCTATGGGTGAACAGACATCGAAAATGGATAGCTAGTGTACAGACTCATCACAACTTTAAAGTTGGTTTGTTAAAAACTTTAAAAAAAGAATTGAGAAGAGAGAGTGAGAGAGAGAGAGAGAGAGAGAGAGAAGAGAGAGAGAGAGAGAGAGCGTGTGTGTGTGTGTGTGTGTGTGGTGTGTGTGTGTGTGTGTGTGTGTGTGTGTGAGCGCGCGCGCGCGCGTGTGTGTGTATATGGGCGTGTGTGCGTGCGTGCGTGCGTGCGTGTGTGCGCGTGTGTGTGTGTGTGTGTGTGTGTGTGTGTGTGTGTGTGAGAGAGAGAGAGAGAGAGAGAGAGAGGAGAGAGAGAGAGAGAGAGGAGAGAGAGTGAGAGTGAGAAGAATTTCAAAGAGATATTAAAGGGCTACAACGGCAGAAAACAAGTGGACAACAGTAATGAAAGATTATCACAACCCCCCCCCAAAAAAAAAAAAAACAACAAACAACAACACAACGACACACACACACACACACACACACACACAAGCTGAGACGGAGCATGCTACACACGATGTCTCGGCTCATTGTCTAATCTAAAGACTAACACTCATGCCCCACTTACTTACGGACCACTGGAATGGGGAAGACATAAAAACCCGCCCCGAACCGATACTCGAACTGCAGATCCCGAGGCTCTCCCTTTCTCGGGAAGCCCGATATACACCAGGACACCTTGAGGATGGACGAGTTAACACGCTTCACCAGCGTATGAACAACATTATCACAAACAACAAAAAATCTGACCTGGAACCTCCAGACAAACCCTGACCAGACATCCCTGAGACAAACACACCAGACAGGCTCTGATCTGAAATCCACAACCTGTGACAGGCAGGTTCTGATCTGAAATCCACTAGCCTGCGACAAATATCATCAGACAGGCTCTGATCCGAGTTCCACAAAAGTCTGCGACAAACCTCAACACACAAGCCCTGACCTCAATTCCCCCAGGCATGAGAAACATCGGACAGCCTCCAGGAACCGACCGTCAAGACTGCTGGACTAGAGCTCGTTTGACTATTGTTAACACTGCACTGATTTCTCTGGGTCCACCACTTACGGCTAGAACCGACAGGCGGTCTGTACACTCGGATCGGTAGACTGGAATGACGCGGGGTCAGTGGGTAGTGCCCTGCGTCTGTTGAATCAAAGTGACTAATGGCAGCGCCGGGTCCTCTTCGGTGGGTGGCCCCATGACGACCCGACTGCTCGTCGTGGACCACAGGATCGGTGGATGCGGCAGATCAAGCCCAGGTGTGGTGTTGTGTGTGTGTGTGTGTGTGTGTGTGTGTGTGTGTGTGTGTGTGTGTGTGTGTGTGTGTGTGTACGTGTGTGTGTGTGTGTACGGTGTGTGTGTGTGTGTGTGTGTGTGTGTGTGTGTGTGTGTGTGTTGGGAGGGGGGGGGGGGGGCTGAATAAGCGGTGTGGGAGCAATGCTAATTAGGACATGGAAGATGGAGGCATCTTCCATTTGAATGACAGCGATAATGGCGATGACAAACTACCAGACAGCTCAGTGTAGCGTTGCAGTATGATGACCGTCTCCCGCTAACAAGAACCCGAATAATATTTCACACAGAGAAATCTGTTGTGATGAAAAGTTTTGCAACAATCATCACGATTATCATTATAAGTGAAAATATAGACGTCACGTTACAGTTGTCCTTAAAACTTTTATTTAGAGTGTGCGCATACTTGCGTACATACAGACACACATACTCGCCTGCAGACCAAGTCATACAGACGAGCGCGCGCACACGTGAACTTACATATTTACATACACGCGTACTCTCACATCTCCCTTTGCCCATTTTCATTCATTTACTCACTACACATGCACGCACGTGCGCGCGCGCGCGCGCAACACACACACACACGCACACCAAAGCACTAAGTCATTTAATTGTACATTCCATACACAAACAAACAAAAACACTATAGTTCACTCGCACATTTCTCTCTCTCTCTCCCCTCCACCCCCCTCCCCTCCCCTTCACGCCCCTCCCCCCCTGCTTCTCCTTACTTCTGATGCCGCCTGGATTCAGGGTCATTGGGGTCGAGTGAGCAGGACTGATGGGGATCGTCATCGTCGCTTCCGCCATCGAAGCCGCTGCAACAACCACAGACCAAGACACTGAAACGCGCCGAGGAAAAGTCAAGAACTCTCACGGGTTTCTTCTCATACTGACCAACACACTATGGTCCCTTGGATTTAGTCACCTTCGTCTGTATGTTGTGTGCAACAACGCTGAGGGGAAGGCTACGCTACTCCAGAATCAATCCAGAGTGCGCTCTTCTGCTGTAGTTAATGTATCCGATTTGAGCGTTTGTGGGCAAGCTTCTAGCCTCTCTCTGCTGACGAAGATTCCTCGACTGTTCTGCTTGACTCCGGTCTGCATGCACGCCAGGTGAACAGGTGCCACAACACAGCACGAGTTGCCTTTCATCGTTGCAGTTTGGAAGCAAAGGTTACCTCCCTTGTTTCATTATTTACAGTTTATGTCTCCCTGCCTCACTTTTGAATTTTTCTGTTTCAAGCCAACTGAAGTGCGTTTAATCATCTCCGTGGTGGTCTGGGTGGTGTGACCACAAGTCTGAATGCCGACGGCCCTTTCTACCAATCGCAATAAACTTAACAGAATTAGGCTAGTCGCGTAGCCTAACATGGATTGCACAATTTATATCGAAAAGAGACAGATGAAAAACGAAAAAAAAAAGTATAAACAATCTGATTTACGAATCAGCTTCTTTCCGTTCAAAGACTAGTTCTTCATCTTCGATACGACCAAGACAAAGGTCGGATACCAAAAATGAACATTTTGTTTAGAACTATGTTCGTCCATTATTTTCTTCCCCCTTCTAAAAACATAAGTCACATTCTGTGGTTGGTAGGAACAGTCGGCGGAGTTTTAACCGTCAAGAAAAGGGAATACACACACACACACACACACACACACACACACACACACACACATTAAAGACGGTAACATAGAACACGACAATGTCAAGTGGTTTACAACCTAACAAGAAAGCCAGTTTGCCTATTTCGGCGCACGTGTGATGACTGCATACCTCGGCTAACGTGGAATAGAAGGATAAAGGCTAAAGGGTGGGTGGCACTTCTGGGATGGAAAGAGGCGTGAAGATTTTGTCTGTATGTGTGTGTGTGTGTGTGTGTGTGTGTGTGTGTGTGTGTGTGTGTGTGTGTGTGTGTGCGCGTGCGTGTGTGCGTGCGTGTGTGCGTGCGTGCGTGCGTGCGTGCGTGCGTGATTGTGTGTGAGAGTGAGAGAGAAAAAACTCTGTGTGTGTGTGTGTGTGTGTGTGTGTGTGTGTGTGTGTGTGAGAGAGAGAGAGAGAGAGAGAGAGAGAGAGAGAGAGAGAGAGAGAGAGAGAGAGAGAGAATGGGAGTGGGCGTGGAGCATGTTGAGCAGAGAAAGATGGATGATGGGCCGGCGGGATGTGAGGTATGGCAATGTGTGGTGTGGAGTTGGAGAGAGAAGTGTAGGTTGGGGAGAAAGCTACTCATAGAATCAAGTCCTGCAATTCAGTAGACTGTAACACACACACACAGACACACACAGACGCACACAGACACACACACAACAACAACAACAACAACCGGAAAAAAATCCCCAACGGCTGTATTACTTCGAAGGAATGTATACAATGTTCTTCGAAGCGAATAATACACAAAAATGAAGTAAACAAAACAAAATGAAACACAGCAAAGCAAAGAAAGAAATAAACAGGAAATAAACGTGCTTCAACTTGTCAATTGTATCCATACACAGGACATAATAGAAAATGAGATTGACAGGCAGACAGCGACAGAGACCCCCCCCCCCCAAAAAAAAAAAAAAAAAAAAAAACTTACTCCACTGAAGTGGAGCTCCGTTTCCGCTTCCGGTCCATGGGGGGGGGGGGGGAGGGCGGGGGGTGACCCCCCTTGCAGACAGGACGGTGGTGGTGGTGGCTTGATCGCTGCAGGGGGCAGGAGACAATCTACTCCCGGGGCTGGGGGTGTGAGCAGCACGGATCTGGAACCAGCGAAAGTTAGGGGTTTTATACACGGCACTTGTCAATGTTGTCTTTGAAGTTGTCACTTTGGTCTTTGAATTTGTCAATTTTGTCTTTGAATTTGTCAATTTTGTCTTTGAAGTTGTCAATTTGAATTTGTCAATTTTGTCTTTGAAGTTGTCAATTTTGTCTTTGAAGTTGTCAATTTTGTCTTTGAAGTTGTCAATTTGGTCTTTGAAGTTGTCAATTTGGTCTTTGAAGTTTTTTTTTTTTTTTTTGTGGCATCAGTTATCGGATCAATGGAGCACCTAAGGCGGTGATTTTTTTTTTTTTTTTTTTTTTTTTTTTTTTTTCCCCTAAGGCCGGGAAAACCACCTCTTCATTTTTTGGTGCTTCACACTGTCCTCTTCATCTGCCAAAAAAAACAAAGAAAAAAAAAAAAAGTAATTTCCACTACTAGTTTTCTTTCTTTCTTTTTTTTCTTTCTTTTTTTTTTCCTCCCCCAAGCAGTCCCTCTCACACCATGCGTAGTCTGTATGTTCTCTTACAAATGGACATAGTCTTGCTGATTTTAGTGTTTTTGGGGTTTGATACAAAATGTCTGGGTTTGTTAATGTTCTAATGTGTGGTGTACTTTGGGACTCTCACACTGATCATGTGCTGCTTATACAAAGAGAACAACATAAATGAAACAAAGGACTTAATACTTATTATTTTCTTTTCTTCTTTTTTTTTTTTTTCTTTTTTTTTCCGATTTTCCCCAAAAAGAGAGAGACAGAGACAGAGACAGAGAGAAGAGACAGAAAGGCAGACAGACAGCCAGACAAACAGAGAGAGACAGAGACAGACAGACATACGGACGAGGCGGCATCATAGAGTTGTGTATGTAGAGTTTGTTTCAAATCGTCCCACCATTTGGCTGTTCCCCCAATAGGCAGCCTTGCAGCGAAACGAAAGGGTCCACAAAGAAGGCATGAGGAAAGCCAAGAAGCGTGACAATAGGCGTGAGAGGTTGGGTGTTTGTTTTTTGTTTTGTTTTTTGTATCCACTTCCCTCTTCCCACTGTCCATCCACCTCCTTTCCCCTTCCCCCAAAACTCCGGTTCCTCTCCCCCAGCCCCTTTTCCCCCACTCCCCCCTCCGGGAAAGCCCCGGGAGGTACAAACCAGGCTACCCCAAAATTCCCCCCCGGGTAAGTTCCAAGGGGGGGGGGGGGGGGGGGGTAAGATTGGACTTGTTCCCCGGAAACCAACACCCCAATTTCTCTAACGCGTCCGCTGTCATTTCCCCCGTTCCAAAAGGGGTTGGGGACGGGGTTCAAATTTAAAAGGGACCCCCCCCCCCCCCCCCCCCCCGATAGAGGAATGGGGTTGGGGGCCCTTTTAGGTCTAGGGAAAAAAGCGGGAAAAGGGGGGGGAAAAAACCCTCCCCCTAACAAGTTTCGAATTTGGGGCCCCGGGAAACATCTTTTCCCTACACAGTGCTTCCCTACTAGAATTTAAAAAAAATAAAAAAAAAAATTTCAAGTTCTTGTCTTTTAAAGAAAAATTTCCGTAGACACGGCAACTGAAAAAAAACGAACAAGAAAGACGGGAACAAAAAAGGACACCAGGGAAAAAAAACTTTTTATACCGTTTTTCCCACACACAAAAAAAAAAGTTTCGGGACCGCAACATCAAAGTCCCAAATTCAATACCATAAATTGCATTTCACTGAACCCTGTTGTTTTTTTGTGGGGGCATCAAGCTTGTCTAAAATTTTTTCCCTCTTTAAAATCACCCTTTTTCCCGATCAGGGTTGGCCAAACCCCCTATCGGCTCCCGCGCGGGGTGAGACCAAACTAATGGTATGGACTCCTTTGAAAACGACCCCTTTGCACTGTACATTAAACAAAGGAAAGGGGCCAGCCATGAGTATCCAGCGCACGCTTTTTTGGTTTGGGGGGTTTTGCTTATAGCACAGCCGACCGCAAGGGGCTTTTCGGGGCCAGTCCCCGCTTTAAAAGTCATTCACCCAAAACCCTTTTTAAAAAAAACCTTCTAAGGGACACCCCGGGGAAAATTTGTTTTAAAAAAAAAAAAAAAAATTTTTTTCCCCTCAAAAATTTTAAAACACAGGGAAAAAATTTGATCTCTTTCGGAAATTTAAAAAGATCTCTTTCAGGAAATCTTTGAACAGGTTGCGGGTTAAAATTGTTGTCTCACTAAGCAAGTCCCAAAAAAACTCTAAAAAAAATTTTTTTCACGTGAGTGGTACGTGGCAGGGAAAAGCACCAGGGGAACTTTTTTCCACCTTCAAAAAAAACGAATGATTTAAAAAAAAAAGGGCCTTTTTTCAGACAGCTTAAAACAAAATCTTTGAGGCGCAAAATTGGGTCACTGACTCAAAATTGGGTTACTTTGGGAAAAACCCCAAACCAATTTTTTGATCTATTTGCGGGGGAACTAACCTGTACAAAACTTTCAACGGGTCAGCAAAAAGACAACAACGAAAACAAACAAAAATATCCCCAAAGAAAAAAAACCCCACACCCGCACCCGTCTCGAGATTTCAAGAATCCCCACGCGCAAAATACGGCCGGGAGTGCAGTATAAATCGTTACAGGCCCTTTTGGGCCATGGAAACCGGATGGAAAAAACCAAAAACCCCCACACACAACACACCACACACACTAACACTAACATACTGCCCATCCCTACCTAACCCCTAAAAACCCCCTGAGCATGTTATTCCCTTAGTAAGCATTGTCAGCATTTCTGTAGAAATACCTAGTAAGCATTGCCCGCATTTCTGGGATGCCCTTTGACAGACAGGCCGGCAGGCAGGCACAAATGGGGGAGAAAGACAGAGGGTACAGTAAAAGAGAGAGAGAGGAAAAGGAAGAGGGAGAGAGAAGAGAGAAGAGGAGAGGAGAGAGAAGAAAGGGGAACGGAAAAAGAAAGGACCGAGAGATTTCAGAGGGGGAGAAGAGAGAGAGAGAGAGAGAAGGGGCCCCCAAAAAAACAGAGAAGAGAGAGAGGGGGGAGAGAGAGAGGGGAAGGAGAGGGGAAGAGGAGAAGAGAGAAAAAGACTGACAGAGACAGCCCGAGAAACAGACAGCCCAGCCCAGCCCGTCAAGAACAGAGACTGAAAGTAGAAGGAAGAGACGGAGTTTGGAGGAGAGAAAAATAGGGGGGAAACGGAAAAAAGAAGAGAGAGAGTACAGGGGCAGTACGTTTCCGGGTTAAACCCCCACGGGCCCTTTTGGGTGCCAAACTTTCCAAAGGAGCAAACTGTCCCCCTTTCAAACTAAAAAAACTCAACACATCAATTTCGTGTTTCCGCGCATGCACACACAAACACAAAACCGCCAATACAGATACGCACACATTCCCATTTTGGTCTCACTTTTTTTTCCCCCTTCCCCTTTCCCCCCCCCCCCCCCCAAAACCACATTCTTTCCACACACTTAAACATAAGGACAAATTTCTCCACCCTCCCCCCCCCCGCTTTCCCCCCCCAGTTTTCTCCCCGCCCAACATTAATAAAACCACGACCCCGCTCACATCGGGGAAAAACATATACACCATGTGCACGCGCCACGGACAGACAGAACACATATGAAACGAAAGGGCACACGTAAACACACACACACGAGCAGTACCCCTTATAAACACAACACAACACAGATTTTCTACTTACGTGACGCCTTCCGCACGTTCACCCCGACATACACTCAGATACACACACACACTGCCCTCGCAGGACTTCTGTGCGCACATTCCACCATACAAACACCAGAAAACCTCCCCAAAAACACATGACCTATACACACACCCGCACACTGCCCTCGCACGGACTTCATGTGCTGCACTTTTCACCAGACATACACTCGGATACACAACACACAGCCCTCGACGGACTTCATGGGCTGCACTTTTCACACAAAAAATAAAATGGGATCCCACACACACCAACACTGACCTCGCCAAAATTTTAAATGTGCGGCACTTTTCCAAAAGACAAACACTCGGATACACCCACACCCCACCCCCTGACCCAGATTTTACATCATTTTTTAAAGCCCCGCGACACTGTCCTCCCCAGGGACTTTCATTTGGCGCACGTTTTTCAGACAAACACTCGACACACACCCCAACACACACACACACACACACGCACACACGGCCCTCGCAGGGACTTCATGTCTGCAGGGCCAAAGCGCTCACGGTCATTTTGCCATTTTCCGGTTCATGGCGTGAAATGGGAAACAGGGGCCGCCAACTCCGTTGTACGGGGTTCATTTTTGCCCCGCCCCCCTTTCTCAAACTCGCTGTGATTCTGCCTGTGAAGGGCCCACCAACACCAACGTGTCATGTGTCGGTCCGTTTGAAAAAGGGGTTGGGATAAAACAACGTGTCAGTCGCCCACTGGCCCTTTTTCCCCAGGCGGACACGATTCAGAGGAGCACAGTCTTCCCCAAATGGAAGGAACGTTTAGGGAAAACTATCCGCCAAATTTCGTGGGCAATTTTTAAACATAATACGGCGTAGCAAAGCTGTAAAATTTCTTTATGGCGGGGAAAATAAAAAAAAAAAAAAACAGGTTGAGCTGATGGCTCCATCCTTTTCCTGATTAATCTATGCCCCGGAGATTAAAATTCTTTATTTTCCCAAAACCACCACAACGCACGCGGGTTTCGCGCGGGGCCGTGCGCACACACACACCAGGGGCCTGTGCGCGAGCGCTAAAACGACACGCACGAAAGCAAAACCCCGCACCACGCACGAACGCACGCACACACACCAAAACCAAAATTGAAACCCGTTTAGACTCCCTATGGGTAAACCAAATCAAAAGGGAAAACTAGTGAAACAGATATCACAACTTTAAAGGGGTTTGGGTTAAAAAACTTTAAAAAAAATTGAGAGAGAGAGGAGAGAGAGAGAGAGAGAGCGTGTGTGTGTGTGGGGTGGCGTGTTGGTGTTTTGTGTGTGTGTGTGAGCGCGCGCGCGCCCGTGGGGTTAAATGGGCGGGGTGCGGGGCGTGCGGGGTTTTCGGGGCGTGGTGTGGCGCGTGGTGTGTGTGTGTGTGTGTTGTGTGGAGAGGAGAGAGAGAGAGAGGGGGGAGAGAGAGAAAAGGAGGAGAGAGAAAAGGGGAAGAGGGGAGAAAAGGGAGAGTGAAAAAGAATTTCAAAGAGATATTAAAGGGTCCAAGGGCAGAAAACAAGTGGCCCAACAGTAATGAAAGATTATAAAAAAAACCCCCCCCCAAAAAAAAAAAAAAACAACAACAACACCGCCCACACCACACACACACACACACCCCAAAACACAATTTAGGAAAAGGGAGCTTGCTACACACGATGTCTCGGTCATTGTCTTTTTCTAAAACTAACACTCAGGGCCCCACTTACTTAGGGGACCACGGGAAAGGGGGAAGACAAAAAAACCCGCCCAACCGATACTCCAAAACTGCTTTTACCCGGGGCTCCCCCTTTTTCTGGGGGAAGCCCGAAAAAACCCCGGGACCCCTTGAATGGACAGTTAAACACGCTTCCCCAAAAAAGCGTTTAAAACAACATTATCAAAAAACAAAAAAAAAATCTGACCGGGAAAAACCTCCAACAAACCCTGACCAGAAAAACCCTGAGACAAACACACCAACAGGTTTCTGATCTGAAATCCAAAAACCTGTGACGGGCGGGTTCTATCTGAAATCCACTAGCCCGCGCCCAAATATCATCAGACGGCTCGTCCGAGTTCCCAAAAGTCTGCGCCCAAACCCAACACACAAGCCCGACCTAAATTTCCCCCCGGCATGAGAAACTCGGACACCCTCCAGGAACCGGACCGTCAAGACTGGGACTAGACTCGTTTGACTATTGTTAACACGCACTGTTTTCTCGGGGCCCACCCTTACGGCTAGAAACCGAAAAGGGGGTCTGTACACTGGGAACGGTAGACGGAAGCCGGGGGGTCAGTGGGTAGTCCCCTCGTCTGTTGAATCAAAGTGACTAATGGCAGCCCCCGGGCCTCTTCGGGGGGTTTCCCCTTTAAAGCCCCGACTGTCGCGTGGCCCACAGGATCGGTGGATGGGGCCCGATCAACCCAGGTGTGGCTGTGTTTTGGGGTTTGTGTGTGTGGTGTGTGTGTGTGTGTGGGGGTTTTGTGTGTGTTGTGTGTGTGTGTGTGTTTGTAGGGTGGTGTGGGGTTTTTGTGTGGTTTTTGTGAGTGTGGTTTTGTGTGTTTTGGGGGGGGGGGGGGGGGGGGGGCTGAAAAAAGGGGTGTGGGAGCAATTAATTAGGACAGGGAAGATGGGGGAATCTTCCATTTGAATAAACAGCGTTAAGGCGATGACAAATCCCCGACAGCCAGTGAAGCGTTCGGGTTGATGACCGCTCCCCTAAAAAAAACCCGAATAATATTTCCACAAAAAAAATCTGTTGGAAAAAAAAAGGTTTGAACAATCATCACGTTATCATTATAAGTGGAAAAATAAAAGACGTCACTTTAAACAGTTGTCCTTAAAACTTTTATTTAGAGTGTGCGCATACTTGCGTAAATACAGCCCCAAAACATACTGCCTGCGGGCCCAATTTATACGGGCCCGAGCGCGCGCAACGGAATTAAAAATTTTTAACATACAACGCGTACTCTAAATTTCCCCTTTTCCCCATTTCATTCTTTTACTCACTAACATGCCGCACGTGCCGCCCCGCGCGCCCCACACTCAGCACCCCAAACCCACTAAGCCCTTTTAAATTTACATTCCTACAAAAAAAAACAAAAACATATAGTTCACTCGCACTTTTTCTTTTCTTCTTTTTCCCCCCTCCACCCCCCTCCCCCCCCCCCTTTTCACGCCCCCCCCCCCCCTCCCTTTCCCTTACTTCTATCCCGCCGGGAAATTCAGGGTCTTTTGGGGTCGAGTGAGCAGGCTGAGGGGGATCGTCTTCGTCGTTTCCCCCCGCCATCGAACCGCTGCAAAACCAAAACCAAGACACTGAAACGGCCGGGGAAAAATCAAGAACTCTCACGGGTTTTTTCATATGCCAAAACCCTTGGCCCCTTGGGATTTAGTCCCCTTTGTTTTAAAGTTGTGTGCAAAAAACGTGAGGGGGAAAGGCTACGCTCCCTCCAAAATCAATCCGGGTGCCCCTCTTTGCTTTATTTTAAATGTATGGGTTTTGAGCGTTTGGGCAAGTTTCTACCCTCTTCTGCTGACGAAGTTTCCTCAAACTGTTCCTTGATTTCCGGTCTGAAATGCCCCCCGGGGTAAAACCGGTGCCACAAACAGCCGAGTTGCCTTTCATCGTTGCGGGTTTGGAAGAAAAGGTTCCCCTCCCTTGTTTCATTATTTACAAGAAGGGAAAAATTTTACAACTTCCGCCCAATGACATTGACAAACAAAGCACAAGCAAGACCGATGCATTTCAACCACTTGGGTCCCTTTAACAGGCGAAAAAAAAAATTTACATTTAACATGTGGGACAGTACAAAAAATACGAAAAACAAAAAAAGAATGAAAAAAAGACTCATGTTTTTTTTCCCTGAAGGCGAAATGACATGAGGCCAGGGGGTTTTGGAGAGAAAAAAAGGGGGGGGGGGGGGGGGGGGGGGGGGGGGGGGGTTGCTTTAGGGGAGGTGTGTGTGTGTGATATGTTTGGGTTTGTGTGTCTAGTTTTTTTAGGGTTTATGATAAAAATTTTTGATGGTTGTGGTAAAAAGGTGGGTGAAATAAAAATTTTTTTTAAAAAAAAAAATAGAAGGGAAAAAAAGGTGTGGGGTTTTTGTTGGGGGGGGGGGGGGGGATTTTTGGGGGAAAGGGCAAAAAAAAATTTTAAAAATTAATAGATGGAGGGTTGGTGAAAAACTGTTTTGAAATGAGGAAGGGATGTGGTGGTGGGTATGTAAATTTTTGTGTAAGTGTGTGTGTAAATTGTGTGGGTTGGTAGGGGGGAAAGCCAATGTTGGGGAAAAGGGGGGTATGGTGTTTGGTTTTTGTTGGGTATTTATGGGCCCTTTGGGGGGGTAAAATGTGCCCATTTTGGGAAAAGAGTTGGGGGGGTTTTTGAGTTGTGCGTTCAAAAACTGTCACTTGTGACTGCCCGAGTGGGCCCAAAAATTTGGGCAAGGGCGATGTTGTTTGGGTGTGGTTTAAGGGGAGGGGGACGGGTTTTTGGGGCGGTGGGGGCGGATATAGCCCCGGTGTTTTAGCGATGGTGTTTTAAAAATTGGTGGGGGTTTCCCCTAAGTAGATTTGCCACAAAAAGGCCCGGCATGGGGGCAAAATATAATGTTGCGGCTCTGACTTTAAATGTCTTTTTTAGTGAAGGATTTTTTGGGGGGCCCCGTAAATGGTGTCTGGGTTTTGGGGAGGGGGGAAATTTTGGTTGGGTTTGGAGCAGGGGTGTACCCGGGGGTGTAGCTGTGGTTCGTTTAAACTTTGGGTCGCACGAGGGGTCTTTGAGGTTTTTGTCACGTTTGAAAGTGATCTGGGTTTGGTATGGAAAGGGAGGGTTTTTTTGGTTTTTTGTACAAAGTGCAATTGGATTTGAGGATCCTACAATGGGGGGGGGTGCGGGTTTTAGAGGAGGTAGGGTGTGGGGCCGTCTGTCTTGGGTTTGGTTTCTGGGTTTTCCGGGAGTTTCCGGGTTCGCTATGGGCGGCGGGATGCTGCATTTTATGATGGAACTGGGGGATCCGCGGTTGGGGAAAAATTGGAAAAATTTTGGCGCTTGTATAGTGAAAATCTTCCCTCGCTGGGGGCAAGTTTTGCGGAGACGGAAAAAATTGTGGTATGGGGTCTGTCTTTTTTGGTGGGGGGAGGTAGTCTAAAGGGATGCATGGCTCGGGGGGGTTGTAGAAAATGGGGGTTTTTTGGGAGGGCCCCTTCTAGGGGGATGGTGATGCTAGGAAGTTTGACCCACTGCGAAATGGGGGTAAAGGGAAGTCGGATAGATGGATGGAAGGTTGGGGAAAGTTGAGGAAGTTGAAAGGGGGTCTTTTTTTGGCATAAAATGTGGCTCCCAGCCATCATCGGGGATCCCCTTTTTTTACAGTTCAGGGTGGGCCTTTTGTATGTGTTGAGTAGGGGGTTTTTTTCCAAGGGGTAACCCCTGAAGAGGCAAGCCAATTAAGGTTGGGTTTCCCCTTTTTGGGACCCTGGGCCAAAAACCACTAAATTTTTTGGAATGTGGTTTTTTGAATTTAAATGTGTTCAGGGTTTAGGGGCTAATTTCAGCGAGTCTGCCAGATGGTGGTGGGAAAGGGGGGTTTTTTGGTGGGGGGCCTTTTTTCAAGGGAAAAAAAGTGAGGGCCCCTTTTGTCCAACAGTGTGGGGGGTGGGAAATGTAAGTGAAACCCCGTCAAGTGTAAGAGGGGCGGGGTTTAAAACGGGGTCTGTGTTGGGGCGAGTAATCATTTAGTGTGTGGGTTGTTCTTTGAGGTTTTGGGGGAGGGTTTGTATATGGGGTTGGGAAAGGGGGAAATCTAGGTATTGCGAAAATGTGTTCCCGTGGGGGCAAACTTCAGGCTGAAACAATGGGGCTGCCAGGTTTTTATTTTGGTATTTTGGGGATAGGTAAAGGGGGGCTGTTTTTTTGTCTGTCATGATGAGGGGGGGTTTGGCTGTAGTGGGGGGAAAATTTTTGAGTCTGATTTTTTCTTTGATTTTAGGTTAAACAATGAGTTTCTGGGGTTTTAGGGGGGGGATGTTGTGAGTGGGGTTTCAGAAATTTTTGTTGGAAAAGTTGTTTTTTTTGCTTCTTGTAGTAATTGTTTTTTCCCAAATACCCCCTGCACCACCCTTTTCTGCTGGGTTTGATGACAATGTCCCCGTCGTTCCGTGGATTTGAGGGGTTTTTTTTGGGTTTTGAAAGGGGGAAATGTCGGACAGGTTTTTGGGTTTGATCCCGGGTGATGGTTCTATTTTGCAAGTTTTTATGTAGAGTTCAACTTTCACTGGTTTTTTTTGAGGGTGGTTGGCGGAGCATTTGGGGGTTTTAAAAAGTTGAGGAAGGTGTCAGAGTTTTGGGGTGGTGGGGGCCTGGGGAAATTTTTTAAGGGGCGGGCCCTCCCCGAAGTTTCCCAAAAAACCTTTACGTAATGTTTTGGTGATTTTTTTGGTGGTTTGGGTTTTATAGGGATGAATTTAAAGGGCCTTTTTTAAAAACTATCTTTTTCTCAGGAAGGGGGAGGTTGTCAGGGATGCAGTTGACAAGAGGGGGGTGGGATAATGTGGTAATGGGGTCGGGTTTGTGGGGTTTTGGAAGCAGAATGGTCCGGGCGGAGTAGTTTTTGTTGTTTTTTTAAAATTTTATAGTTTGTTTTTTTTTTGGTCGGTTGCAGTGGGTTTTAAAAGATTGGGTTTTGGGGGTATGGATGGTTGCTGATTTGGGGGGCAGGGGGTGAGGGAGATGATTTTTGTTTTTTGTTTGAAATGTTTGGGGAAGGTTTGGGGAGGATTTCTGGGAAACTGAGTGTTTTTATATGTCCCAAAATGAGTTTACGACTGGCCCCGGGAAAAAGAAACTTTCGGTGGTAGGGATGGGGTGGTGTTGTGGGGGTTTGGGAAGGGGGTTTTTGGGGAAAATGGAAAAACCCGAGGGGTGATGTGTAAATTTAAGACATTGTTTAAGAAAGTTGGAAAAGGGATTTCTGATTTTGGGTTTTTTGAAACTTGTTTTGGGGAATTTGCCTAAATGCGAATGGTTGGTTTGGGGGGTGTAGAAACTGAATGGAAACCCGCAGAAGCTGGCAGGGTAGGGGGAAAATTTGGGCAGTTGGCATTGTGTTGTGGGGGTTAGTTGTTGTTGGGGAGGGAGTGGGAAAAGAGACGAAATGGGGAATTTAAAATGCCGGGAAAGAGATTGAAAATGTGTTTGGAATGGAGGGGCCCGGGAAAAAAAGGGGGGACAGCGGAATCAAAACAAAAAAAAGAATCAAATGGAAGGGGAGGGGAGTGAGAAGTGGTATCAGCGGGTTTACCAAAATACATGGTTTGGGGGGGGAAACGTGACGTAAAATACAACACAAAAAAAAGGGGGATCGGGGTTTACAGGTTAAAAACCCAAAAAAAAGGGTTGAAAACAGGGGGGTTTAAAAGCAACACAACAAAGGGGGTCGGCGGGGCACAAAGATTCTAAAACAGGGGAACGTGCGTAAATTAGAGTGTGGAAAACGAGACGTTGGGGTAAAAACAGACAAAGGGTACAAATCCCTTTGAAGCTCAGTAAAAATTTTTAAAATTGGGGTGACTGAAGGCGGCGAACGAAAACCAAGTTTTGGAAAAGGGTTTTTTGAACTTACCCCCAATGACATTTAAAAAACAAAGCACAAGACAAGACACGATGCCCTTTTCCCCAACCCCTTTTACAGTTTTTGTCTCCCTGCCCCCACTTTTTAATTTTTTTGTTTCAAACCAAATGAAGTGCGTTTATTTATCCCGGGTGGGGCTGGGGGGTGTGACCACAAGTCCGTTGCCCACGGCCCCTTTTTACCAATGAATAAACTTTAAAAGAATTTGGCTAGCGCCCTTTGCCTAAATGGATTGCAAAAATTTTTTATCGAAAAATACAGATGAAAAACGAAAAAAAAAAAATTTTAAACAAAACTATTTTCGAATCAACCCTTTTTGTTCAAAGACTAGTTCTTCAAACTTTGATAGACCAAGACAAAGGGGCGGATACCAAAAATGAAAATTTTGGTTTTGAACAAAATGTTCGTCCATTATTTTTTTCCCCCCTTTTAAAAAATAAAATCCATTTGGTTGGGAGGAACAGTCGGCCCGGGGTTTTAACCGCAAAAAAAGGGAATACACACACACACACACACACACACAAAACACACATTAAAACGGTAACATAAACACGACAATGTCAAGTGGGGTTTAACCCAAAACCCAACAAGAAAACCCTTTGGCCTAATTTTGGCCCCACGTGTGATGACTGGGATACCTCGGCTAAAGTGGGAAAAAAGAAGGGGTAAAAGGGTAAAGGGGTGGGTGGCACTTTGGGGTGGGAAAAAGGCTGAAGATTTTTTCTGTATTTTGTGTGTGTCGTGTGTGGTTGTGTGTGGGGTGGTGTGTGTGTGTGTGTGTGTGCGTGCGTGCGTGCGTGCGTGCGTGCGTGATTGTGTGTGAGAGTGAGAGAGAAAAAACTTGTGTGTGGGGGTGTTTTGGGGTGTGTGTGGGGTTGTGTGTAGGGGAGAGAAGAAAGGGAAAGAGGAGAGAGAGAAGGGAAGAGAGAAGAGAAGGGAGAGAATGGGGCTGGGCGGGAGCAGTTGAGCAGGGAAAAGGGATATGGGGGGGGGGGATTTGAGGTTTTGGTAATGTGTGGTGGGATTGGGGAGAGAAGTGTTTTTGGGTTTGGGGAAAAACCAAATCATTGAATCAATCCCCGCAATTCAGTAAGACTGTAACACACACCACCACACACAACACACAAAACAAACCCCACCACACAAAAACACACCCACACAACAAAAAAACAAAACCCGGGAAAAAATTCCCCCCGGCTGTATTACTTCGAAGGATAAAACAATGTTTTTCGAAAACGAATAAAGCACAAAAAAAAATAAACAAAACAAAAAGAAAAACCGCAAAGCAAAAAAAAGAAATAAACCGGAAAAAAACGTGCTTTAAAATTGTCGATTGGGATCCCTACACGGAAAATAATAGAAAATTTGGGGGTTGACAGGCAGACAGCGACAGAGACCCCCCCCCCCCCCCCCCAAAAAAAAAAAAAAAAAAAAAAACTTACTCCCCTGAAGTGGAAACTCCGTTTCCCCTTCCGGTCCATGGGGGGGGGGCGGGGGGGGACCCCCCCCTTTCCAAAAGGACGGTGGGGGTGGTGGACTTGTTTGCTGCAGGGGGCAGGGGGACAACTACTCCCCGGGGGGTGGGGGTGTGGCAGCACGGGTTTGGAACCCGCGAAAGTTTGGGTTTTAAAAACCCCCACTTTTTCCCAAAAAGGGCCTTTTAAGTTGTCACTTTGGTTTTTGAATTTTTTCAATTTTGTTTTGGGAATTTTTTCAATTTTGTCTTTGAAGTTTCAATTTGAATTTGGGCAATTTTGTCTTTTAAGTTTCAATTTTGTCTTTGAAGTTGTCAATTTTGTCTTTGAAGTTGTCAATTTTGTCTTTTGGAGTTGTCAATTTTGTCTTAAATCTCTCTCTCTCTCTCTCCTCTCTCTCTCTTAAATACTGGTCTTTGAGGGATTGATGTTTTTACTGGGAGGTATATCTGGCATACATGCAACGGATACCGAAGTCTTTCCCCCCCTCCCCGAGGAATATATGTGTTTGTATGTTCGTTGGTATGCACGTTTGTGTGAATGTGTGTGTGTGTGTGTGTGTGTGTGTGTGTGTGTGTGTTGTGTGTGTGTGTGTGTGTACGGGTGTGTGTGTGTGCACGTGTGTGTGTGTGCACGTGTGTGTGTGTGTGCGCGTGTGTGCGTGTGCGTGTGTATGTGTGTGGTGTGTGTGTGTGTGTGCGTGTGCGTGTGCTGTGTGTGTGTGTGCAGAGTGTGTGTGTGTGTGTATGTGTGTGTGTGTGTGTGTGTGTGTGTGTGTGTGTGTGTGTGTGTGTGTGTGTGCGTGCGTGTGTGTTGTATGTGTGAGTATGTGCGTGTATGTAAGTGGGGTGTGTGTATGTGCGTGCGTGTGTGAGTGTGTGTGTGTGCGTGTGTGTATGGTGTGTGGTGCATGTGTGTGTGTGTGAATGTGTATGATTGTGTGGGTGTGTGTGTGCGTGCGTGCGTGTGTGTGTGTGTCTGCGCGTGCGTGCGCCAAGCAGAACGGGGAGGGGAGGGGGGGGGGCATATATGAGCTGTTAGCATGTAAAAATCAGTATTACATTCGTTTGAAAACAACTCTAAATCATGAACACACACCAGAGAGAGAGAGAGAGAGAGAGAGAGAGAGAGAGAGAGAGAGAGAGAGAGAGAGAGAGAGAGAAAGAGAGACAGACAGACAGACAGAGACAGAGAGAGATTAATTTGCACTTACATTAGCCATGAGAAAGTCTGGAGAATTTATTCAAAACTCTTTTCAGAAAAGGCACATCAAAAACGGTGTTTATGTTTGCAGTTATTGCACTAAACGTGTGCCAATGAATTCTGCACGTTTTATTCTTCATTTTTGTTCCTTCTTATGATTTGAACATACTCCTGCAACACACACACACACACACACACACACACACAGTGAGAGAGAGAGAGAGAGAGAGAGAGAGAGAGAGAGAAAGAGAGAGAGAGAGAGAGAGAGAGAGAGAGAGAGAGAGAGAGAGAGAGAGAGAGAGAGAAGAGAAGAGGAGAGAGAGTGATTAATGAGTTACGATGGGTGGTTGATGGGGTGGGTGTGTGCGTAGGTGGATTAATAGACTTTTCAAAAAATTACGCGATTGATACTCGTACTCGTGGAGATGACAAGAAAAGGCCGCTGTATTCTTCTGAAGCCCCGGCAGTTAACCAACTGCAGTTTCTATGGACACAGCTCCTACACAAATAGAAGACAAGAGAGCTGATGACAGAAACCCGAGACAAGACGTGAAGTGGCGCACAGTCACCATCGATCAAACCCATGTAGCTGATTGGCAGTTCAAGGGAACACTCTAGATATGACCTTGGCAGAGAAGCCGTCTTGTATAACTAGCCGATGAGGCGTAGCGGTCAGCGCCTTGGTCTGCTGGCTTGGGGAATCGTGGGGTCGAATTCCATCGGACGCAATCGTCGTTTTCATCTTGCGAGATTCGTCAGCTTCCGCAGTTTTATGCTCAGCGTTGAACGAGCTATAAGGTTCTCAGCCGAAAAGGTGGAAACACAGTTACAGTCCAATTTCATCTTTGATTTCTTTTAGAATGTGTTGTAAACCTCCCCGTCCAATACCCCCAACTCCCCCCCCCCCCCCCCCCCACACACACACACACAGAAGAGCACAAAGAGAGTCAGCAACGTCTTTCAAGCCGGCAATGCCAAGGAATAGAAGTCGCGTGGAGAAGGGCTACTGAGCGTCCTGCCCATTCATTATTCAAATCCACGGTCATTAGTATGCACGGGCCAGTTGATGATGGTCATGCATCGTAATGACCACGGTCCTCCGACTTCGTTCCTGGAGCCGGCGGTTTCCATTCGCCTTTGGTGAAGAGAGAGAGAGAGAGAAGAGAGAGAGAAAAGAGGAGAGAGAGAGGGGAGGTTAGAGAGAGAGAGAGAGAGAGAGAGCGAGAGAGAAGAGAGAGAGAGAGAAGAGAGAGGAGAGAGAAGGATGGAAGACAAGAGAGAGAGAGAGAGTGCGAGACTGCAAGAGAGAGGTGAAGGACGATCGAGAAATGGGGGGATATGAGAGCCAAAAGATGAGGTCAGAGCAGAGAGAGAGAAAGAGGAAAGAAAGGAGGAGGGAAGAAGGGAGTGGGGGCGGGGGGCGGGAAGTGCTGTTTTGATGCAACACGTACACAAACGCACGGGAACGCACACTAGCCACACCAAATCATACTCTCCCTCTCTAGGACTGACAGACAGACAGACAGACAGGCAGACACACACACACACACACACCAATGCGTACGCTCGCTCTCTCCTCCTCTCTCTCCGCAGACAGATAGACAGACACAGACACACACCAATGCGTACGCTCTCTCTCTCTCTCTCTCCTCCCCTCCTCTCTCTCTCTCTCTCTCTCCATAACACACACAACACGCGCGCGCGCGCGCGCACACACACCTACATGTGCATGCGCGCACACACACACACACCCCACACACACACCACACACACACACACACACACACACACACCGCACGTAACTTGGAAAACAAGAGCGGTAACAAGGCCTGGTCATAATTCCTTCCACAATAACCACAGCCGGTCAAAAGCCAAGTCAGTAATCTCCAGAGCGGCAGGAATCGTCTTCCTCTGACGCTCAACAGAAGGAAAGGAAAGAGCGCGTGACGTCTGCAGTTCACTGTGGTAAAACATGGGGGTCCTGCTGCCAGCTCGTTGCACGTGCGACCACCTGTCACTGAAACACCCGAGCCATTCGACAGACACCCCTAGTCTTATACTGTCGGCTCTCGGCATTTTCAGTTAAACTTCATTTGTGTGTGTGTGTGTGTGTGTGGTGTGTGTGTGTGTGTGTGTGTGTGTGTGGTGTGAGAGAGAGAGAGAGAGAGAGGGATAGAGAGAGAGAGAGAGAGAGAGGAGAGAGAGAGAGAGAGAGAGAGAGAGAGAGAGAGAGAGCAGTAAAAGTTGTAGAACGAAAACAAAAGAAAGTGAAGGATTTTTATTGATACATTTGTAAACGTTGCAGGTTATAAACATTTCCTCTTGGCAATGCTGAGATAAATGAAAGGAGATATAAATAAAGCGAAAAGGAAAATACAGAAAGAAAGGCATAAGGCAAACAGGAAAATGAAGGGAAAGGGAAACAAGGTAAAACGGGAAAGGAAGGGAACAGGAAAACAAAAGAAAGCGAAGAAAAAGACAAAAAAAGGTAAAACAGGAAAGTGATGGAAGGAAGAGGAGAACAAGGCGAACGAGACTATAAGCCGAGGCTCCGTGTGATGAACGCACGCATAACATCTTGCACAAACGTAAAATCCCATCACCAACTTTCGGAAGGAAGATCAAACTAGTTTGGCCGTGGGTATGGATGACACGTTACACATAGCATGCACCCTGCGCGAGAAATGGAAAGAATGAAGAAGTAAGGAGACTGAGTGAACGATATTGACTGGATGTCACCGGAAACGACTGAATGAAACACCAGCTGGCAGCTCTCAATCGGCACTACTCAGGTAGGCAGCCCATTGTGTAAACGAATGTGGATTGTAAAGCGCTTAGAGCTTGGTCTCTAGCCGAGGATAGGCGCTATATTAGTATTCATAATAATAACAATAATAACTGAAAAGAAGGGGGGAACAAGAGAAAAAGGAAAGGGAAGGAGAGAGAAAAACGAGTCAAAGGGGAATATGAAGAGACAGGGATGCATGAAAAAAGGCAAGTGATGGAGCGGGGGGCAGGCAAAAAGAAAAGTGCAGGGATCGTATAAACATGGCAAAAAGAAAAGTGAAGAGAACGTGTAAACATGGCAAAAAGAAAAGTGAAGGAAGCGTGTAAACATGGCAAAAAGAAAAGTGAAGGAAGCGTGTAAACATGGCAAAAAGAACAGTGAAGGAAGCGTGTAAACATGGCAAAAAGAACAATGAAGGAAGCGTGTAAACATGGCAAAAAGAAAAGTGAAGGAAGCGTGTAAACATGGCAAAAAAAGAGCGTGTAAACATGGCAAAAAGAAAAATGAAGGGAGCGTGTAAACATGGCAAAAAGAAAGTGAAGAACGTGTAAACATGGCAAAAAGAAAAGTGAAGGAAGCGTGTAAACATGGCAAAAGAAAAGTGAAGGAAGCGTGTAAACATGGCAAAAAAAGAGCGTGTAAACATGGCAAAAAGAAAAATGAAGGGAGCGTGTAAAACATGGCAAAAAAAAAGTGAAGGGAGCGTGTAAACATGGCAAAAAGAAAAGTGAAGGGAGCGTGTAAACATGGCAAAACAGCGTGTAAACATGGCAAAAAGAAACCCCACTCCCCCCCCCACACACACAGAAGAGCACAAAGAGAGTCAGCAACGTCTTTCAAGCCGGCAATGCCAAGGAATAGAAGTCGCGTGGAGAAGGGCTACTGAGCGTCCTGCCCATTCATTATTCAAATCCACGGTCATTAGTATGCACGGCCATTGATGATGGTCATGCATCGTAATGACCACGGTCCTCCGACTTCGTTCCTGGAGCCGGCGGTTCCATTCGCCTTTGGTGAGAGAAGAGAGAGAGAGAGAGAGAGAGAGAGAAGAGAGAGATGAGAGAGAGGGGGTTAAGAGAGAGAGAGAGAGAGAAGAGAGAGAGAGAGAGAGAGAGAGAGAAGAGAGAGAGAAGAGATAGAGAGGATGGAAGACAGAGAGAGAGAGAGAGAGTGCAGAGACTGCAAGATAGAGGTGAAGGACAGATCGAGAGAAATGGGAGGATAGAGAGCCAGAAAGAATGAGGTCAGAGACAGAGAGAGAGAAAGAGAGAAAGAGAAGGAGGGAGGGAAGAAGGGAGTGGGGGTCGGGGGGGCGGGAGAGCTGCTGTTTTGATGCATACACGTACACAAACGCACGGATACGCACACTGAGCCACACACAAATTCATACTCTCCCTCTCTAGGACTGACAGACAGACAGACAGACAGGCAGACCACACACACACAACACACACCAATGCGTACGCTCGCTCTCTCTCTCTCTCTCTCTCTCGCAGACAGATAGACAACACAGACACACACCAATGCGTACGCTCTCTCTCTCTCTCTCTCTCTCTCTCTCTCCCTCTCTCTCTCCTCTCTCCTCATACACACACAGCACACTCGCGTCGCGCGCGCCGCACACACACTCATACATGTGCATGCGCGCACACACACACCATCACACACACACACACACACACACACACACACACACACACACACACCGCACGTAACTTGGAAAAACAAGAGCGGTAACAAGGCCTGGTCATAATTCCTTCCACAATAACCACAGCCGGTCAAAAGCCAGTCAGTAATCCTCAGACGGCAGAATCGTCTTCCTCTGACGTCTCAACAGAAGGAAAAGGAAGACGCGTGACGTCTGCAGTTCACTGTGGTAAAACATGGGGTCCTGCTGCCAGCCTCGTTGCACGTGCGACCACCTGGTCACTGACACCGAGCCATTCGACAGACACCCCTATTTCTTATACTGTCGCTCTCGGCATTTCAGTTAAACTTCATTTGTGTGTGTGTGTGTGTGTGTGTGTGTGTGGTGTGTGTGTGTGTGTGTGTGTGTGTGTGAGAGAGAGAGAGAGAGAGAGGGAGAGAGAGAGAGAGAGAGAGAGAGAGAGAGAGAGAGAGAGAGAGAGAGAGAGAGAGAGAGAGAGCAGTAAAAGTTGTAGAACGAAAACAAAAGAAGTGAAGGATTTTATTGATACATTTGTAAACGTTGCAGGTTATAAACATTTCCTCTTGGCAATGCTGAGATAAATGAAAGGAGATATAAATAAAGCGAAAAGGAAAATACAGAAAGAAAGGCATAAGGCAAACAGGAAAATGAAGGGAAAGGGAAACAAGGTAAAACGGGAAAGGAAGGGAACAGGAAAACAAAAGAAAGCGAAGAAAAAGACAAAAAAGGTAAAACAGGAAAGTGATGGAAGGAAGAGGAGAACAAGGCGAACGAGACTATAAGCCGAGGCTCCGTGTGTGAACGCACGCATAACATCTTGCACAAACGTAAAATCCCATCACCAACTTTCGGAGGGAAGATCAAACTAGTTTTGGCCGTGGGTATGGATGACACGTTTACACATAGCATGCACCCTGCGCGAGAAATGGAAAGAATGAAGAAGTAAGGAGACTGAGTGAACGATATTGACTGGATGTCACCGAAACGACTGAATGAAACACCAGCTGGCAGCTCTTCAATCGGCACTACTCAGGTAGGCAGCCCATTGTGTAAACGAATGTGGATTGTAAAGCGCTTAGAGCTTGGTCTCTAGCCGAGGATAGGCGCTATATTAGTATTCATAATAATAACAATAATAACTGAAAAGAAGGGGGGAACAAAGAAAAAGGAAAGGGAAGGGAGAGAAAAACGAGTCAAAGGGGAATATGAAGAGACAGGATGCATGAAAAAAGGCAAGTGATGGGAGCGGGGGCAGCAAAAAGAAAAGTGCAGGGATCGTATAAACATGGCAAAAAGAAAAGTGAAGAGAACGTGTAAACATGGCAAAAAGAAAAGTGAAGGAAGCGTGTAAACATGGCAAAAAGAAAAGTGAAGGAAGCGTGTAAAACATGGCAAAAAGAACAGTGAAGGAAGCGTGTAAACATGGCAAAAAGAACAATGAAGGAAGCGTGTAAACATGGCAAAAAGAAAAGTGAAGGAAGCGTGTAAACATGGCAAAAAAAGAGCGTGTAAACATGGCAAAAAGAAAAATGAAGGGAGCGTGTAAACATGGCAAAAAGAAAAGTGAAGAGAACGTGTAAACATGGCAAAAAGAAAAGTGAAGGAAGCGTGTAAACATGGCAAAAAGAAAAGTGAAGGAAGCGTGTAAACATGGCAAAAAAGAGCGTGTAAACATGGCAAAAAGAAAAATGAAGGAGCGTGTAAACATGGCAAAAAGAAAAGTGAAGGGAGCGTGTAACATGGCAAAAAGAAAAGTGAAGGGAGCGTGTAAACAGGCAAAACAGCGTGTAAACATGGCAAAAAGAACAGTGAAGGGGGCGTGTAAACATGGCAAAAAGAAAAGTGAAGGGAGCGTGTAAACATAGCAAAAAGAAAAGTGGAGGGAGCGTGTAAACATGGCAAAAAGAAAAGTGGAGGGAGCGTGTAAACATGGCAAAAAGAAAGTGCAGGGAGCGTGTAAACATGGCAAAAAGAAAAGTGAAGAGAACGTAAACATGGCAAAAAGAAAAGTGCAGGGATCGTATAAACATGGCAAAGAGAAAAGTGAAGGGAGCGTGTAAACATGGCAAAAAGAAAAGAAGGAGCGTGTAAACATGGCAAAAAGAACAGTGAAGGGAAGCGTGTAAACATGGCAAAAAGAAAAGTGAAAGAAGCGTGTAAACTGGCAAAAAAAAGAGCGTGTAAACATGGCAAAAAGAAAAATGAAGGGAGCGTGTAAACATGGCAAAAAGAAAAGCGAAGGGAGCGTGTAAACATGGCAAAAAGAAAATGAAGGGAGCGTGTAAACATGGCAAAACAGCGTGTAAACATGGCAAAAAGAACAGTGAAGGGGGCGTGTAAACATGGCAAAAAGAAAAGTGAAGGGAGCGTGTAAACATAGCAAAAAGAAAAGCGGAGGGAGCGTGCAAACATGGCAAAAAGAAAAGTGAAGGGAACGTGTAAACATGGCAAAAAGAAAAGTGAAGGGAGCGTGTAAACATTGCAAAAAATGGAAGGGAACGTGTAAACAAGGCAAAAAGAAAAGCGGAGGGAGCGTGTAAACATGGCAAAAAGAAAAGTGGAGGAGCGGTAAACATGGCAAAAAGAAAAGTGAAGGGAACGTGTAAACATGGCAAAAAGAAAAGTGGAGGGAGCGTGTAAACATGGCAAAAAGAAAAGTGAAGGAACGTGTAAACATGGCAAAAAGAAAAGTGAAGGGAGCGTGTAAACATGGCAAAAAGAAAAGCGCAGGGAGCGTGTAAACATGGCAAAAAGAAGAGCGTGTAAACATGGCAAAAAGAAAAGTGAAGGGAGCGTGTAAACATGGCAAAAAGAAAAGTGAAGGGAGCGTGTAAACATGGCAAAAAGAACAGTGATGGGAGCGTGTAAACATACCAAAAAGAAAAGTGAAGGAAACGTGTAAACATGGCAAAAAAAAAGTGAAGGGAACGTGTAAACATGGCAAAAAGAAAAGCGGAGGGAGCGTGTAAACATGGCAAAAAGAAAAGTGAAGGGAACGTGTAAACATGGCAAAAAGAAAAGTGAAGGGAATGTGTAAACATGGCAAAAAGAAAAGCGGAGGAGCATGTAAACATGGCAAAAAGAAAAGTGAAGGAAGCGTGTAAACATGGCAAAAAGAACAGTGAAGGGAGCGTGTAAACATGGTAAAAATGAAAGTGAAGGGAGCGTGTAAACATGGCAAAAAGAAAAGTGAAGGGAGCGTGGAAACATGGCAAAAATGAAAGTGAAGGGAACGTGTAAACATGGCAAAAATAAAAGTGAAGGGAGAGGTAAACAAGGCAAGAAAGAAAATAAATGTAGAAGGAGAACATGACAACAATGGAAGTTAAAAAAACAAACAAAAAAAACGGAACAATCAATAAGAAATGGGGAGGGAGAGGGTACATGACAAAAGGAGCAAAGGGAAAGGGGAACAAAAAACTACAAAACAAAAAAGGAACGAGGAGACAGAAACGCGGGGGGAAAAAAGACAGAGGGAAACAAGGCTAAAAGGAACGTGAAGGTAGAGGGAAACAAGGCTAAAAGGAACGTGAAGGTAGAGGGGAACAAGACTGAAAGGAACGTGAAGGTAGAGGGAAACAAGGCTAAAAGGAACGTGAAGGTAGAGGGAAACAAGACTGAAAGGAACGTGAAGGTAGAGGGAAACAAGACTGAAAGGAACGTGAAGGTAGAGGGAAACAAGACTGAAAGGAACGTGAAGGTAGAGGGAACAAGACTGACAGGAACGTGAAGGTAGAGGGGAACAAGACTGAAAGGAACGTGAAGGTAGATGGAAACAAGACTGAAAGGAACGTGAAGGTAGAGGGGAACAAGGCTTTAAAGGAAAGGAACGTGAAGGTAGAGGGAACAAGACTGAAAGGAACGTGAAGGTAGAGGGAACAAGACTGAAAGGAACGTGAAGGTAGAGGGGAACAAGACTGAAAGGAACGTGAAGGTAGAGGGGAACAAGACTAAAAGGAATGTGAAGGTAGAGGGGAACAAGACTAAAAGGAATGTGAAGGTAGAGGGGAACAAGACTGAAAGGAATGTGAAGGTAGAGGGAACAAGACTAAAAGGAATGTGAAGCAAGAGGGAAACAAGGCTAAAAGGAACGTGAAGGTAGAGGGGAACAAGACTGAAAGGAATGTGAAGGTAGAGGGAAACAAGACTTAAAGGTCTACTTTGGAGGTTTTCGATAATTGGTCAGCTTATGCAGAAATATGAAATGTTTGATAAATGGTAAAATAAACATCCGATTCGCTCCCGATCACACGAAATCGATCCGCGAAAGTGGGCATTTTCACCTGTAATCAAGAAAACGGGAGGTAATCACTAAATCTTGGCATGGCTTAACTGCTCTTGGATGTGACGTCACATGATTGACAGCGACGGCGACAGAAAGCGTATTCTGATGGTTCTTGCGCATCTCGCTCGGTATTTAATTTATCATGTAAAAGCAGTGACTATGATTGCGACAACCAATGTGACTCTGGGGATGTTTCTGCAAGGCCTGTACCTTATCAGTTTGAACGCTAAGTTCTTTTTAACCACGTCAGTTCAGTTCCAGCTGGACGCCCGAACACAGCATTCCGAAGGCGTAGGGACTTGACCGAAGTCTCAAAGGAGGCTACCGACTGACTTCTTGATGCGATCACGCGTGGACGGCGAGCGGAGATTCTCCTTCTTCAAGCCCTAACGTGTTCATTCAATTTAACAAGTGTGATCTGTCCATAGATAAGAACAGAATAAACGTGCGACTATCGTACTCATCTGTACGAGCTTACCACTCCGCCTTCAAAGTATACGCGCACAATGCAGACGAAGTTTTTGATCCACTCGAACGCGCTCGGCAATTGTCGGAATAGCTCGTTTCCGCGGTCCAGCTGGAACTGACGTGGTAGAAAGAACTTTAGCTGCCCGGCATGGTTGCACGAACCGAATCCACTTCTTTCGAGTATCTGGATCAGATGGAAATGTGTGCAAAGAATATCCGTCTCCTGCTGAGCGGCTGCACTCGCCTACAGCACAATATCTGCCACCCCATCGTGACTTTTTAGGCTGTAGGGGTTCGCAACTCGTGTTGATTTCACTTGGCGTTGGCTTGTTGTGCAGGTCGCGGCTGACGGCCAGTCCATCAAGTGACGTCACGGTTTTCGGTCTACCGCGCGGGGTTTGAACAGGTGTGCAAAAGTCGTTTTTTATCTATTAAATTCTTTCGGCGATTTTATTTAAAAAATGAATACCATACCGTAGTTATATGACATGTAGACCTGTTTTTAACAAATTATCAAAAATCTCTAAAGTAGACCTTTAAAGGAAAGGAACGTGAAGACCAGCCGCCGTGGCGAAATGGTTAGCGTCGCGGACTCCCGGCTGGGAGGTCGTGGGTTCGAATCCCATCAGAGTCATGTGGGTTTTTTCTGCCCCAACCGGCTCCTACCCAGAGTTGAGTTTGCTGCGGACTCAGTTGGGAAGACTGGGATCACACAGTCGAGTTTCATCCACTTAATGGATGCGTTTCTAAGAGTGTTGGTCAAATTTCCTGACCAACACTGCAGGTGCCTGTATCTCTCGGGCCTGGTTGACGCCAGGATATATTATGAAAGGAAGCGTAGAGTACAGCCCTGTCATGTAGTCTCAGACCGAAATGGAAATCCGTAGCATCATCTTAATCATCCTCATTCCCACTGATCAGCATTAAAAAAAAATGTCTCAAATTCTGTGGCCCTTCATGCCCTGCTCTCATGGTGACCTCAGTTTCGATGTCCTCTCCGCTTCTGTGGCCTTGGTTTGCTTCCGTCGGGGTCACCGGTATCGGCGAGTCCATGGGGCTGTCGTTGGACGGACGTGGTGGCGCCCTCCGGAGGGAGAGCTCACTCACGCCGGCTCCGCGACTAAGCAATTATTGTCGTCAGTAGGGGGCTTAGTAGGTGGTGTCCTGCGTATGTTAGATCAGAACAGGCGCCACTGAACACCACCGAAGTGACTCGGCAGCAGTGCAGTGTCTCCTCCGGTGGGTTGCCTCATGACGACTTGACATTGACTGCTCCCTGTGGATTGCTGGTGCCGGGGCTGCGGCGGGGCCAGCCGGGCTATGGCTGTGGACGGGGTGGTCGGAATGAGCGGCGTGGGTGCACTGCCTCTGAGGTAGCGCAGAGGTTGGGACAGCAAAAAAAAAAAAAAAAGAAAAAAAAAAAGAAAGGAACGTGAAGGTAGAGGGGAACAAGACTGAAAGGAACGTGAAGGCAGAGGGAAACAAGACTGAAAGGAATGTGAAGGTAGAGGGGACCAAGGCTTAAAGGAAAGGAACGTGAAGGTAGAGGGAAAACAAGGCTAAAAGGAACGTGAAGGTAGAGGGGAACAAGGCTTAAGGAAAGGAACGTGAAGGTAGAGGGGAACAAGACTGAAAGGAATGTGAAGGTAGAGGGAAACAAGGCTTAAAGGAAAGGAACGTAAAGGTAGAGGGAAACAAGGCTAAAAGGAAAGTGAAGGTAGAGGGGAACAAGGCTTAAAGGAAAGGAACGTGAAGGTAGAGGGGAACAACACTGAAAGGAACGTGAAGGTAGAGGGGAACAAAAGGACTTAAAGGAACGTAAAGGTAGAGGGAAACAAGGCTAAAAGGAACGTGAAGGTAGAGGGAAACAAGGCTAAAAGGAATGTGAAGGTAGAGGGAAACAAGGCTAAAAGGAACGTGAAGGTAGAAGGAAACAAGGCTTAAAGGAACGTGAAGGTAGAGGGAAACAAGGCTAAAAGGAACGTGAAGGTAGAGAGGGAAACAAGGTACAAAAGAAAGTGAATAGGAAACGGAACAAAGCAAAAAAGAAAAGTTAAGGTAGAGAGGATCAAGGAACACAAGGGAAAAAAAAAAAAGAACGGGGGGGGAAGAACTGACAAAGAGGAATGGGAAGGAAGACAGGAACAAGGCAAAAAGAAAAGTGAAGGAAGAGGTTGAAAAGGTGAAAAGAAAAGTGAAGGAAGAGGTTGAAAAGGTGAAAAGAAAAATGAAGGAAAAGGTTGAAAAGGTGAAAAGAAAAGTGAAGGAAGAGGTTGAAAAGGGGAAAAGAAAAATGAAGGAAGAGGTTGAAAAGGTGAAAAGAAAAGTGAAGGAAGAGGTTGAAAAGGTGAAAAGAAAAATGAAGGAAGAGGTTGAAAAGGTGAAAAGAAAAGTGAAGTGAAAAGGGAAACGAGGCAAAAGGGAAGGGAAGGGAAAGAGGAACAAGACACAAAGGAAAGCAAAGACAGGTGAGAACATGGAAAACAGGAAAGTGAATGAAGATGGAAAGAAAGCAAAGACAGGTGAGAACATGGAAAACAGGAAAGTGAATGAAGATGGAAAGAAAGCAAAGACAGGTGAGAACATGGAAAACAGGAAAGTGAATGAAGATGGAAAGAAAGCAAAGACAGGTGAGAACATGGAAAACAGGAAAGTGAATGAAGATGGAAAGAAAGCAAAGACAGGTGAGAACATGGAAAACAGGAAAGTGAATGAAGATGGAAAGAAAGCAAAAAGAAAAGAGAACGAAGAAGGAATCAAGGCAAAAGAGACAGTGAAAAGAAAGGTGGGAGGGCAGAAAGGAAAGTGAAGGGAAATGGGAACAAGGCAGAATAGAACTGCAAAGAGAGGAAAACAACGCTAAGAGAAAACTGAAGGAACAGGAAACGTCAAAGAGGAAAGGGTGACAAGGCAAGAGGAGAAGAGGGAAACGATGCAACAGGGAAGGGAAGGGAAGGGAAGGGAAGGGAAAGAGGAATCAGACTAAAAAGGAAAGCCAATTTATGAGCGGTGAGGATTAAAATACCAGTTTCAAAAGTGTACATCGGTTAAATAACCGTTAAAACCGTTATTTTGCCTTTATTGCTTATTTCACAAAGCACTTGGCCGATTTATAAGCGGTTTGGAAAACTGGGAGTACGTTTATATGCTTCGCATCTTGTTTTATCTTTTTTTATTTTTATTTTTTTTTTTTTTTATTGACGTCAATCATTTTTTTCTCAGAAATTCGTGGACACATCGAAAAAATGCCATTATCTTGCAAGGTTAAATAGTGAAGAAAACAAAATCCTCGTCAGCCAGCCGTTTGATCTAGTTCTGCTCCAAAACTAACGAGTTTGTGCATCGTTCCATGGAAACTGTGGAGTCATCTTTGCGTCATTTTGCTAACAGGCCAACCAAAAGACGGGGCTTCGGTAAAGAAAGAAAGAAAAGACAGATAGATAGAACGAGAGAAAGAAAGAACGAACGAGAAAGAAAGAATGAGAAAAGAAAGGAAGAACGAGAGAAAGAAAGAAAGAAAGAACGAGAGAAAGAAAGAAAGAAAGAAAGAACGAGAGAAAGAAAGAAAGAAAGAACGAGAGAAAGTAAAAGAACGAGAAAGAAAGAATGAGAAAAAGAAAGAAAGAACGAGAGAAAGAAAGAAAGAAAGAACGAGAGAAAGAAAGAAAGAAGAACGAGAGAAAGAAACGAAAGAAAGAACGAGAGAAAGAAAGAAAGAAAGAACGAGAGAAAGAAAGAAAGAAAGAACGAGAGAAAGAAAGAAAGAAAGAACGAGAGAAAGAAAGAAAGAACGAGAGAAAGAAAGAAAGAAAAACGAGAGAAAAAAGAAAGAATGAACGAGAGAAAAAAAAATAAACGGAGAAGAAAGAAAGAAGGACAAAAGAAAGAAAACGGAAGAGAGAAAGAAAGCAATGATGAAATAAAGGGGGAAAGACAGACAAAACGGAAGGGGAAAAAAAGGAAGAAAGAAAGAAAGAAACAAACAAAGAACAACAGAAGACTGACAGACTGACAAAAAGAAAGAAAGAATGAGAGACCGAGACAGGCAGATAACAAGGACAGACAGAAAGACCGAAAGGGAAAAAAAGAATGAAAGAAAGTAGTAAGAAAGACAGACAGACAGACAGAAAGAAAAAAAAGAAACAAAAAAAAACCCGAAAGAATAAAGGCAAGAAAGAAAACAAGAAGGAGAGAGAGGAGAGAGAGAGAGAGAGAGAGAGAGAGAGAGAGAGAGAGAGAGAAACAAAGGAAGAAGAAAGAAAAAGAGAAGAAAAAGGAGAGGAGAAAGAATAAATATGAATGAAAGAAAAAAGGATTATTTCATAAATTTGAAGCAGACCTGGTGAATATGGAGATACTACGCTGAGCAATTGAAAAAACGACAAAAACACCAGGCAGGCATGGCAGAGAGGAATTGGCAACGTTCCAAGAATGCGTATGAAAATCTTCGAGCAGGATAATTTCTTTGCTTTAAGTGACAACGGCACCAGAGACAGTTACTGCTTTTGCAAGCAAACAAGCTTTAAAAGCCCACATAACTGTTTTCTTATCCTCCACTCCCCTCCCCTCCCCCCCCTCCCTTAAAACATAGAGTGGCTGTTAATCTTTTCATCATTTTTACTGTTTTGTTGGGGGGGGGGGGGGGGGGGGGGGGATCTGGCAGAACACGGTTATCGAGGAGTTTTAAACATGGCATATAAGCTCCAATAGTATGAGATTTTTTTAAAAATAAAAAATCATTATTACTGTTTTTGTTATCAGCAAAAAACGCTGATCGTCAAAAAAAAATTACTGTTCTGGCTTAAAACAAGTTTTTTTTTTTTTTTCAACAATAGTCTTTTAAAATTAATATAGCGCAACCGAACAACAGGGCTTTTTACGGTTGTAAACTGATGTGGGGAAAAGTAAGATCCTGTAAAAGGTTTACATCCAGGAAAAAAATCGAAAAACAAAAATAAATACACGATAGCTAAACTACTGGCATACTCAAGGTGCATAAGACTAGACTGGATTGAGAGAGAGAGAGAGGGAGGAGGAGGAGAGGAGAGAGAGAGAGAGAGAGGAGAGAGGAGAGAGAGGAGAGAGGGGGGCGAGGAGAGAGAGAGAGAGAGCGCAAGAGAGACAGATACCGAGAAGGGGCTGACAGAGAGCGAGAGAGAGCGAGAGGCAGACAGACGGAGAGAGAGGTGGGGGGGGGGGGGGGGGGGGCGAGGGAGAGACAGACTGACAGAGACAGAGAGAGTGGGAGCGAGAGAGAGAATGCGGACAGAGAGAGGGGGGAGAGAGAGAGAGAGAGAGAGAGAGAGGGGAGAGAGAGAGATCAAATGTCGATTTCTGTGTATGCACGTACTCGCGGGGCGCATGAATGAACATTAGTGTGTGTTGGTGCGTGCCTCCGGAAGTACGAGGCACGTTCGAGAGTATGTATGTATGTCTGTGTTTAGCTTACGCTGACCGGCAATCTCTGTTTGGAGCTAACAGTACACGATGACGTTGAGGCCCGCGGAGGATTGGTCTGTCCACACCTGTAGGATGGCCGCGGACAATGACCTCCGGTGACTGACTCCGGGGGAGGGACGGGTGGGGGGAGCAGCGGAAAGGGGATGTACTTTGTGCATTTATGTGTAAGCCAACCGTCTGATCCCCCAAATGAACTTTACAAACGACGCTTGATGTTGCCCTTTTTTTTTCTTCCTTAAATTGATCAACACACGCGGGAGTATATGGTGGGCGTGATGCTGTGTGTGTGTGTGTGTGTGTGTGTGTGTGTGCGCGCGCGCGTGTGCGTGCGTGCGTGCGTGTGCGCGCGTATAAGAGGAAGAGAGAGAGAGAGAGAGAGGGGGGAGCGAGCACAGAGAGAAGAGAGAGAGAGAGGAGGAGGGGGAGCAGAGAGAGCGTGCGATAGGAGGGAGGGAGGGAGGGAGGGAGACAGATAACCAGCCAGATGCAGAGACAGAGAGAGAGAGAGAGAGAGAGAGAGAGGGGGGGGGGGGAGGCGAGAGCATGTGAAACACAGAAATCATTTCTGTGAATGCACATACATTCGTGCGTGGGCGTGTACGCCTCAGATGAGGTGCACCAGACGTGAAAAGTAGGCATCTGTACTGCAGCTTCTTGGTCAAAGGCAGATCAACTAGACACGACGGCATTTACCTCAGCGATACGTCGTACAGTGTGCACCTGTGTAGTACTATTACTGCGTACGACGACCCCCGTGACAATTCTCTACCAATGGGGGACGGAGGGAGAGACACACCTTGTGCAACATCGCGGAAGCCACCTGGCAAACGGCGTGAAGTCACACGCAACATTTAAGACCGCAGTAATTTTGCTCATAAACTTGTATGAGTTTAAGGTGGGCATGACATACATTGTGCGTAAAATGTGCGTCTGACGTCAGATCTCAGCCTTTAGAACTCGCTGTGTTCCGATCTTTGCTCTATACGGATTTCCCCCAAACAGTTTCATTCGTTTTATTTTAATCTGTCTGCTTGAAAACGCCTTGCGCGTACCTTGGTGGGCATATGAGAGCAAGGAAGGGGAATCAGCTTTCTGGAACATTACATATTCTGAGAACAACCCAGTCGTGCCTGTCCCTGTCTATACATGCTCCAACGTGTCTCTCTAGCTATGTACACACTTGATATATTAAGCACGGCCTTGGAACATCTATTTTACGGCGCGATTCCACATCTGGAAAGGAAGCGTCGACGGAGGCGTAATCTAAGCGACGAGCACTTCTACAGCTTACATAAATGTTAACTGACACGCCGCCGTCACGAATTCACGGCTGGGGGAAGTCGTGGGTTCCATTCCGATCACAGCCATTTATATCTTTGGTATTTTTCTGCCCATGTCTTATTTCATTTAATTCAATACGTTCTTCACTGTGTAAGAAGTCGACGTATAAGCATTGATTTTTGCTGGGCACCATCACATTGCGGCTTAAAAGGAATGAACTAGCGAATACTGTGGCTAAAGAGGAATTTTGGGAATTGTTCAACTTATTTTTGAATGCCCTTTGAAACCACCTATAAGTGAAATACTTCACTTGTTGGAAAACTGTATTCATAACAGAAATTTCACGAAGAAGTCACATAAATTGCGTTCCTGCCCAAGATATGTAGCACAGATAATAATCAAACTTAAGTTAAACACATGGCACAAAAAAATTCTCTCCTGATGTTAGGTGTATATGTGAAGGGATAATTTTCTGTCCATCATTTATTCCTAGACTGCCTAACATTAACAGGGCGATACCAATTAAAAGGTATAAATATTGCATATTTGAAAGCATTGACCAGATTTAATATGACACATGTATTACGAACATTGTACACGTTATTGCCAATCAGAGTTGGGCAGACTGTTGTGATTTTATTATCTTAAAAAAAAAAACAACAAGTATTTTCAGAAGTATCCTTGCGGAGTGCCTAGATCTAATATGAAGGACAGAGGTGAGAGAAAATGACCAGACGCAAGCATGTCTGACATACTCAGTGATCTCTTTTGATTTTCAATATCGTCAAATATCATCAATGATGAACACACGTTAACAAACACATGAACTGAACAAACTGACAGGCTCTTTGCAAGAGTTGAGTTTGCTATGGGTTCAGGTGGGAAACTACACAAAGAGTTCCAATCCCCTAATCGGATCCGTCTCTGAGTTTTGTAATTTCCTGATCAACACTGCAGTGTCTCCGTCTTCCGTTTCTACGGGCTTGGTGTACGCCGGAAAATATGAAAGCAGGTGTAGAGCACAGCTCTCTGGTGCAGCCTCAGCCCAGAATGAGCTCCACAACGTCCATCTTCATCCTCCTCATTGTCATCTAACAGCATAGAGTCTCAGTTTTGTGCCCTCCATCCTTTCTCTCACCGTGACCCAGTTTCGATTTCCATTTCACGTCTGTGCCCCTGGAGAGATCGCCGGTGTTAGCATTTCATGGTGAAATGTCGTTTGACAGGGGTGGTGGTGTTCTCCGCAAGGGGAGGGGGAGGGGGGGGGGGGGGGAGGGCTCCACACACGCTGGCTCCGCGAATAAGCAATTACTGTCGTCAGTAGGGGGTCTTAGTAAGTGGTGTCCTGCGTATGTTGGAACAGAACAGGCCCACTGAACACCACCCAAGTGACTCGGCAGCAGTGCAGTGTCTCCTCTTTGGTGGTTGCCTCATGACGACTTGACATTGACCGTTTCTGCGCGACTGCCGGTGCGGGACTGCGGTGAGACAGACCAGCGCGAGACCGTGGACCGTGAGCCGGAGTGGCGGCGCGGGAGTGGGGCCCACCGGAATGCAACAGAACTGAGACGGAGGAGAGAGAGAGAGAAGGGGGGGGGGGGGGGGGGGGGGGGGGGGGGGGGGGGGGGGGGGGGGGGGGGAGACCGTTAGCCCGACATCGACCCTGCTTTTCACCCAGCTGACCCAGTCACAGCAAAGAACGAGCGCTGTCATTAGAAGGGGAACAGATGGCGCTAGAGGTCAAAAGTTCAAACGCGGAGATATAAAAGTACGCAGGTTGGACGGATAATTCCAACAACAAACTGTAACATAATACTTTGCAACTCTGTGAAAGAGTATGGGGCTTTGTAGCTTCAAGAGTCAACAATGACGGTCTTCTTTGTGACAAGTCTTTCTTTCTTTGTCAAAAAACAACATCAACAACAAAACAAAACGATTGTATCTGGAATGTCAATGTCTGATAATCATCCGTTGTATTGATTTTCCCATTGAAATAATCAACATGCGATCATCACGAAAGCAGTAACGATGTCTCCTGAAAACGCGCAGTTATGACTTAGTAACGAACAAGCGGGTAACTATGACTCGCATACATGCGCGTCGGTATCCCAGTATCACTATGCAGCTTGCATGATGCAGGAGGCTACAATAAACCAGAAACAACTGACAAGCACTGTCTTCACTTCACTGTCACAGCTTACTCTGGTCAGCAGTTTAGTAACTGCCACAGCTGCTGTTCTTACTTCACTGTCATAGCTTAACCTGGTCAACAGATGATTTCTCTCCCCCCCCCCCCCCCCGACTCTTTATATGGTACCTCGACAGCGTCAAACGTTGCTAAACCTGGACGGGCACTCGGGGGAACGCAGACCTCCGCAAAGGCAGAACAGTCCTCTTCACTCTGTCACAGCCTGCTGGAACCCACCGTTTATCTCCTGACATATCTCCACAACTGTCGCCGAGGAATCGGAACTGTTTCACCTCAATCCACGTCGCACTGTCCACAACTGTCGCCGAGGAATCGGAACTGTTTCACCTCAATCCACGTCGCACTGTCCACACTGTCGCCGAGGAATCGGAACTGTTTCACCTCAATCCACGTCGCACTGTCCACAACTGTCGCCGAGGAATCGGAACTGTTTCACCTCAATCCCACGTCGCACTGTCCACAACTGTCGCTGAGGAATCGGAACTGCTTCACCTCAATCCACGTCGCACTGTCCACAACTGTCGCTGAGGAATCGGAACTGTTTCACCTCAATCCACGTCGCACTGTCCACAACTGTCGCTGAGGAATCGGAACTGTTTCACCTCAATCCACGTCGCACTGTCCACAACTGTCGCTGAGGAATCGGAACTGCTTCACCTCAATCGACGTCGCACTGTTCACAACTGTCGCTGAGGAATCGGAACTGCTTCACCTCAATCGACGTCGCACTGTCCACAACTGTCGCTGAGGAATCGGAACTGCTTCACCTCAATCGACGTCGCACTGTTCACAACTGTCGCTGAGGAATCGGAACTGCTTCACCTCAATCGACGTCGCACTGTCCACAACTGTCGCTGAGGAATCGGAACTGCTTCACCTCAATCGACGTCGCACTGTTCACAACTGTCGCTGAGGAATCGGAACTGCTTCACCTCAATCGACGTCGCACTGTTCACAACTGTCGCTGAGGAATCGGAACTGCTTCACCTCAATCGACGTCGCACTGTCCACAACTGTCGCTGAGGAATCGGAACTGCTTCACCTCAATCGACGTCGCACTGTCCACAACTGTCGCTGAGGAATCGGAACTGCTTCACCTCAATCGACGTCGCACTGTCACAACTTGTCGCTGAGGAATCGGAACTGCTTCACCTCAATCGACGTCGCACTGTCCACAACTGTCGCTGAGGAATCGGAACTGCTTCACCTCAATCACGTCGCACTGTCCACAACTGTCGCTGAGGAATCGGAACTGCTTCACCTCAATCGACGTCGCACTGTCCACAATGTCGCTGAGGAATCGGACTGTTTCACCTCAATCGACGTCGCACTGTCCACACTGTCGCTGAGGAATCGGAACTGCTTACCTCAAATCGACGTCGCACTGTTCCACAACTGTCGCTGAGGAATCGGAACTGCTTTCACCTCAATCACGTCGCACTGTCACAACTGTCGCTGAGGAATGGAACTGTTTCACTCAAAGACGTCGCCTGTCAAACATCGCTGAGAACTTGGAACTGCTCCTTTCAATCACGTCGACTGTCCAGTATGTGTGATGGAATGGACTGCTTCACCTATCCACGTCGCACTGTCCACAACTGTCGCAGAGGAGCTGTTTCGTCTAAATCCACGTAACATTGGCTGAGTTACACTTTGGTGGTAGTTTTAGCTTTCTTATTCAATATCTTACCCGAGTAGTGACTGTATAAAAGTACCCCTCCCCCCAACACACACACACACACACACACACAACACACACCTCCCTTCTCTTTAAATGTTGCTTTGCTCAATGGATCGAGGTAGTAATCTGAATCTTCACCAAAATTTGCTGATAAAAATAACATCTTGGTTCCGACTTAGGCCTATAAACTGGATCCGTATTGAAATATAATCCGTCTCGGTCATGTGTGTGTGTGTGTGTGTGTGTGTGTGTGTGTGTGTGTGTGTGTGTGTGTGTGTGTGTGTGTGTATGTGCGTGCGTGCGTGCGCGCGTGCGTGCGTGTGTGTCTGAGTGTGTGGGGCGCGCGCGCGCGTGCGTGCGTGGTGGTGTGGTGTGTGTGTGTGTGTGTGTGTGTGTGTGTGTGTGTGTGTGGTGTGTGTGTGTGTTGTGTGTGTGTGTGTGCGGCGCGTGTATGTGTGTGTGTGTGGGGTGTGTGTGTGTGTGTGTGTGTGAGAGAGAGAGAGAGAGAGAGAGAGAGAGAGAGAGAGAGAGAGGGGAGAGAGAGAGAGAGAGAGAGAGAGAGAGAGAGAGATGTACACGTGTGGAGTGTGTATTAACGCATGTTTAAAGTTGCGCTTGTGAAACAGAAATATGTGAGTCTTCATCAAATAAAACTGTGGGTCCCCCCCCCCCCCCCCTCCATGATATGGACGAGGATGTGGGTCACAGAGGGAATGGTTTTCGTCCTCCAGTGTTTCCAACCAGGCCTCGGCACACAACTGACGGAACTGGACAGAACCCGGTGAACTGCTCCACAGTGCCACACCTCAGTGCTCCTCATGGAGTTCAGCTAGAAGGAAAGAAAGAAGAAGAAGAAGACGAAGAAGAAGAAGAAGAGAAGAAGAAGAAGAGAAGAAGAAGAAGAAGAGAAGAGAAGAAGAGAAGAAGAAGGAGAAGAAGAGAAGGAGCAGGAGGAGAAGAAGAAGAGAAGAAGAAGAGGAAGAAGAGGAAGAAGAGGAAGAAGAGGAAGGAGGAGAAGAACAAGGATAAGGAGAAGAAGAAGATCATGAAGAAGAAGGAGGAGGAGAAGACGAAAAAGAAGGAGAAAAAGAAGGAGAAGAAGAAGAAAAGGAGAGGAAGAAGAACAAGGCGAGGGAGAATAACATTCACAAATACAATACAGGAGTCTTTTGGTTGAAACAATAAACCGAGATCCTGTGAATAGAATGCATCTATCGCACGTAAAACAACCCACGACAACAAGGAAGATGTCCCTAGCAAGATTCTCTACTTTAAAAATGTACTTTAAAAGGCAAAAAAAAAAAGTATCCACTGGGAGAAATAAAAACATGCACTCGTACAAAGAGAAAAAAAAGATAAAAAATGGTGACACTTTAATTGAAGAAAACTGAATCCTGTAACTACTGCTAATGTTAACCACTACTCACTTAAGTGAATATAATCACAACGGCCACAGCCAACGTTAACCACAACTGATGTGAAACACCTCAACAGCCACCGTTAAATGCTAACTACAATCACTTTTTAAAAAAAAGAGAAGAAAATAGTATTCCATACGCACTGGCAACATTAACCGAAATTGCCACTGCTAACGTTAATCGCTTTCACATTTGATGAGGAAAAAAAACCCACCTTCATATCGGATGTTTTCATCCATTCTTTCATTAATTTTTTTTTTCTTAACACTTTTCTACTTGATCTTCCGAGTCACTCAGTGCTATCACGTCCACGCCGCTCGTTCCGGCTCCCGTCCACAGCCACGGCCGGACTTCGCCAGCCACAGCCCCGGCACCGGCAATCCACAGGGAGCAGTCAGTGTCAAGTCGTCATGAGGCAACCCACCGGAGGAGACTCTGCACTGCTGCCTGTTTTGATCCAACATACACAGACACCACCGTACAGACGACAGTACTTGCTTAGTCATGGAGCCAGCGCGAATGAGCTCTCCCTCCGTGAACTTGCCGACACCGGTGACCTCGACAAGAAGTTTACAAAGGGCATTACAGCAGAATGGAGGGCGACTTGACTTAAGACATTTTGTTTTTCTTTGTGCTAATCAGTGAGGGTGAGGATGATGAAGATGATGCTACAGAGTTCCCTTCTGGTCTGAGACTGCATGGCTGCACTCTACTTTCATGATATATCTCAGCGTCAACTAGGCTCGAGAGGTACAGGCATCTGCAGTGTTGGTCAGATTTTGAGCAACCCTTCCAAACACGCATCCATTAAGTAACTGAAACCCGAATACGTCGTCCCAGTTTTTCCAACTGAGCCCACAGCAAACTCAACTCTGGAAAAATCCTGGTCGTCGAGGTAGACGAATTCCAAATATGAATGGCTCTCATGAGAATCGAACCTACGGCCTCCCAGCTCGGAGCCCGCGAAGCTAGCCACTGAGCCACGGCGGCTTGTGCCAGCACTAATGTTAACGTTTACCGCTTTTGATGAAAATCAATCCCACTGCCACCATCAGTGTCAACTACGACCACTTTTCATGAAAAATACAGTTGCAAAGCCAGTGATCGTGTTGCCTACTTCCACTTTTCACGAAAAAGAACTCCACAGCCGTCACACACGAAACCGCCATCTTCGGGGACATTCAACGCCGTCGGTGCTAATGTTAATGGCGCTTTGTCGTCCATACTTTTGAAGACAGACCCCATCCGTTTTAACCTGCTCACTTTCCGATCATGTTCTCACTGCATGTACCCTTCCCTTCTCCCTCCACCCCGGTAATGACCTGGGCTCCGGTTACCTGCTGAAATCAGTTGACAAAGTGGAAAATTCCCAGCATTCGGTGCAGCAGAGAACTGTTCTGCTATAGTGCATATATGGGGAAAACAGTGGCGCTGCTTCGGGGGAAAAGGCTCTTCTTTCTGATCCCCTGCCTTTTCAGATCACATTCACCTTGTATGTATCAAAGATCACGTGAATTAAAAAAAAAAAAAAATTAAAAAAAAGCTGAATCGCCGACTATGTGGTTTAAGCATCAAATTCGTTCTTCACCGCCATCTTTTTCTTTCAAATCTGTTCACAGATTTCTCAGGGTACGTCACTCGCGCAATTCTGTCACTTTCTTGGCGACTGACGGTCTTGATAACGACAGCATTTTACGCGTTGACTTCGGAGTTTCTTGGTCACGTTCGAACCAGAACATGGTCTCAAGGGAGGTTACCAGTCTTCCTCAGACGAACGCATTTCTTGGAGCCTTTTTCTTTCTTTCTTTTTTTTCTTTTTCTTTCCGTTCTGTTACGTTTATAACTCTGCTGACCACAGAGGTTACTTCAGGACTGTAAGCGAGTATGAAAATAAACACTAAACAACAACAACAACAAAGAAAGAAAACCGTGCTGTATTCCATATAGAAGGCTAAACTTCAAAATCAAGTCGTGTCCTGCAACTGATTTTTTTTCTTCTCCAGAATACTTAAGCAAGAAAAAAAAAAATCGGTTTTCACATAGGCATAAAAAAAAAATCGGTTTTCACATAGGCATAAAACAAACAAAAAACAGACAACAATGCTTGCAATGATGGTAGTAACAAAGTTTCTCCCCCAGATAGATGCCAGAACGATCATGAATACTGATCCTGTGCCCTCGACAGAAGACGACAGACTGTGACATGACAACTTTTTTTTCTTTAATGTTTGGGCGCCTGCCGGGATTTGAACTTCCACCAATCTGACTGAACTGAAATCGGTGCTCCACCACGGAGTGTCCAAGACACCAATCAATGTAACGACGACAGATCTGAAGCCTTAAAAAGGACTCCGCTCGAACCTGGTTTTGCGCTGCTCTGAGGTTTCTCTGTCACACAATCTCTCTCTCCTCTCTCTCTCTCTCTCTCTCTCTCTCTCTCTCTCTCTCTCTCTCACACAACACACACACACCACAACACGCGCGCGCGCGCGCGCGCGGGCGCACCGAACGGTTCTGAAGGCTTTTTCGCTCAAACATGTTTCATGTCACTCTCTCGAATATCAATATGACATCTCCCCTCATCTCCTGAAGGAAGGTTTTTACGATTTCAAAAGGAAGTAAGTTTGTTTTAAGCCCATCTCATGATAGCTTTCTCCTTCATGTACACCACGTCTTCTTCCTCCTTCTCCTATTCATCTTCCCCCTTCCCCCCCCCCCCCCTCCCTCTCGCTCGCTTCTTCAACGACGAATTTTTTTTTAGAACCTTTCCTTTTAAACTTACTCAAAACCTCTTCCTCGGATTTTTTATAAGTCTCTCCCTTCCCTCACGAATCAGAAAATGGGAAGGCTTCAGAAAGAAAAATTGTTCACATTTGTTTCGTATCTGTCTCATGGATTTCTCTACACTAATACACACCATCTCTCTCTCTCTCTCTCTCTCTCTCTCTCTCTCTCTCTCTCTCTCTCTCTCTCTCTCTCTCTCTCTCAGAAATTACATGTCTAGTGGTCTTTGTTTGCCAGTGAAAACGATTTGCTTTTTTTTCCTCTTCAGATTTGCTGATCAGATGTAGAGCTTTAAAATCAGTTTTCACATAGAGGTTTGTCCACTTACCCTTCACAAGAAGCCGAGGCCTAATTAAATACAATTATTCTCTATCCCCCTCCCTCCCCCTCCCCACCTCTCTCTCTCCCTCCCTCCCTCTCAAACGTTCTTGAAGACATTCGATTCTAAACTGTGGTCAACGCTGGTGTGTAGTGCAGAACTTCAGGGACACCAAAAGCTTGACACACGGAAAGAACTCATTTTGTGGCGCTTAGTTGCTGGGCCCTCCTGGCCGTGTCTTCGACATGCTGGTGTACGGAAAGTATTCTCTATTTGTAAACGGATAAGTACGCTGCATGATCTGCTACACATGGTTTAAAAACAAAAACAAACAAACAAAAAACGCTGCACGATCTGCTACACATGGTTTAAAAAACAAAAACAAACAAACAAACAAACAAAAAAAAGCTTATAGAACGTACATCAATCTCGACGAAAATGACAAAACGTGCTGGATAACTGAGATAGACATTCTCTGTAGCGCAGGATGTTGTATGTACTGTGCGTCTCTGTCGGGGAACTATAGTGATGAGATGACGTTTTTGGAAGCGCTCGAAGAAAGCAGATATGTATGAAGGTACACAATTAATCTGCGTCTGTGAGAAACAAATAATGGAATATAAAATTTCATTTAAACTTTTTTTAACTGACACATATATTTCTAATATTGAGATATACATTTTTTTCCCCGAGTAGCAGTGACACAGCTGCGTCTAGAAGAATACCCATGAATTCATTCAGATAAAGCGACTCCCCTGCCGGCAAGAAGTGTGTATTCGGTAAAACAGACTGCAAACGTTTCGTTACATTCTACTGGTATGTCCCCATTACTTTTGATTTAAGAAACAGGTTTATACTAAAGTCTTCTGAGCAGTCCGTGCAGTCACTCTGCTCCAGTATTTTCTAGTTTCCGTAACAAATCACCGTCTGAATTAATTTTCCATGCTTTCAACAGAAGAAATTTTTTTGTAAATAAGGTGCTGGGAACATGGTTGCTTTATATTGAAACATTCAATAAAAGATAAATTTTAGTGTGGTAAAAATCCCCGGGAATAGGACCTGGTCAGTTCTTCCGAGGTCGATGTACAAGGTTTATAATATTCATTTTGCTACATTTGTATACAAAAGTAATTTCAGTGACTAAGAGTTTTGTTGTTTTTGTTTCCTCTTGTATAGATCAGTGATTGTGTAAATGTGTAAAGATTTGTGTGTAGATGCGTTTTTTTGTGTGGTTTGAACATGGTCAATGACCGAAGTACATTGAACAATCTGACGTCTAAATTTCCCCTTACTCCCCCCCCCCCCCCTCTCTCCCCTCTCTCTCTCACCAACGGATGTTGTATTGGGGAGTGCAGAAGTAAAAATAAAAAACGAAGACAAACTTTTTTTTTTTTTTAATGCTGATAAATGGGAATGAGGATGATTAAGATGATGCAACGGATTTCCATTTCGGTCTGAGACTACATGACAGGGCTGTACTCTAACGCTTCCTTTCATAATATATCCTGGCGTCAACCAGGCCCGAGAGATACAGGCACCTGCATGTTGGTCAGGAAATTTGAGCAACACTCTCAGAAACGAAATCCATTAAGTGGATGAAACTCGACTGTGTGGTCCCAGTCTTCCCAACTAAAGTCCGCAGCAAACTAAACCCTTGGTAGGAGCCGGTCGGGGCAGAAAAAAACCCACATGACTCTGAGGGATTCGAACCCACGACCTCCCAGCCGGGAGTCCGCGACGCTAAACCACTTCGCCACGGCGGCTGGTCAAAACGAAGACAACTTAGTTCCGGGTGGTACAAAAGATCCCTAAGATCCATCCAAGGTAGCAGTCATATCAACAAGTCCGGAACGCTGCGACAACCAATAACGTTTGGGGATGCCATTTGTACCACCAGAACAAAAATGCCTTCATTTTCATTTTTACTTCTGCGCTCCACAATTAATCCCTGGGGAGGGGGAGGGAGCGCGGAGAGAGACGGGGGGGGGGGGGGGCGAGGGAAGAGAGAGAGAGAGAGAGAGAGAGAGGGGAGAGAGAGAGAGAGAGAGAGGAGACGGCATCAAACACCCTGTGCCATGAACATTAACTACAGTTTGGACACAACTTTTGCTGCAGCGCTGCTTTTTCTCTTCCTATCATCACCACCGCCACCACCACCATCGCCGCCACCACCACCACTTCTGCTGCTGCGCTGCTTTCCTACTCTAATCGGCTGCTACACTGTTGTGTAATTCTACTTCAATTTCGTTCTACAGAGGCTACTTCTTCTACTGCCACCACATTACAAATTACAACCACTCCTACTTCCATCACTGCCCCTACTATCAGTACAACTGTCACCACCAACAGTTACAATAATCAAATAATAATAACGACGATGACGAAAATAGTATGCTGATGATAGCATTTGATACCGCAGCTGAAACTACAACTATTACAATACTCCATGAGCCAACAATACCGATCTGCTGAATATTCTTGGTACTGCCGCCAAACAGAAAATCAATAAGACACTTACTTTGGGGTGCAGTATCATTTGATCAGTCTGGTTTAAAACTCATCACAGAACTTCATAGCAACAAATAATGTGGAATCTGACACAGAAATGTGCAATGTTAGGTACCAATAAACAAATTCAAAAACGATTTAGCACTGGAGGAAAACGTTCTTCCAGCGAAATTGTTTATTTTTTAATGTAAGGGAAACAAGTGTGTTCCGTGTGCCGTCTATGCTGAAGCATTATAAAACCAATGAATGCACTGCAAAAAAAAATACTTGCTTGACACGGTCCGAGGAAACAGGAAGCCGATGTACACACCATTCCATTATTATAGAGGGAAAGGAAAAGATGCAACATCGTACACTGCGCATGTGTGTGTGTGTGTGTTGTGTGTGGGGTGTGTGTGTGTGTGTGTGTGTGTGTGTGTGTGTGTTGGGGTGGTGTGTGGGGCCGTGCGTGCGGCGTGCGTGCGTGCGAGAGAGAGAGAGAAAAGAAGAGAGAGAGAGAGAGAGAGAAGAGAGAGAGAGAGAGAGAGAGAGAGAGAGAGAGAAAGAGAGAGCGAGAAAGAGAGCGCACGCACGCGCGAGTCACAGAGAGAGAGAGAGAGAGACAGACAGAGAGAGACAGAAGAGAGAGAGAGACAGAGAGACAAGAGAGAGAGAGAGGAGAGAGAGAGAAGAGAGAGAGAGTGCATGTGTAAGTTGTGTGCCCCGCGCGCGCACACGTGTTTGTGCTG
>CM031614.1:63058538-63076038 GCA_018398815.1 Conus ventricosus
TTGCGGTGAACATTTTACAGGAAAACGACGTGACAAATAGTGTTTACCCGCCCTCTCACCACCGCCTCCCCCGAAAAAAAAAAAAAAAAAAAAAAAAAGACTACAAAGTACATTTTCTTTATTCTCTTGAAAAAATAATCATGCAGATGGACATGACCCAAAGAAACGACACATATGTACGTTGGATCACACAGACGTTGGCACGAAGACGGAAGTTTCAAGGGCATATGTACGTTGGGTCACACAGACGTTGGACGAAGACGGAAAGTTTCAAGGGCATATGTACGTTGGATCACACACACGTTGGCACGGAGAGAGAAGTTCCAAGGGCATTTTGAAAGAAATATTGGTACACAGAACACAAAGTGCATCCTCTCCGCCCCCATCTCACCCCCCACCCCCACACTCTTTTTTTAAAAGTTCAAGATGAACAGATTGGACACTGCGTAACTAGGGTTGTAGACGGGATTTCACAGCTAATGATAATGATATATCAGACTGTAAGATGGAATTGACAGCTGTTGACAATGATATATCAGACTGTAAGATGGATTGACAGCTGTTGACAATGATAATCAGACTGTAAGATGGAATTGACAGCTGGTGACAATGATAAACAGACTGTGAGATGGAATGACAGCTGATGACAAGATATATCAGACTGTGAGATGGAGTTGACAGCTGGTGACAATGATATATCAGACTGTAAGATGGAGTTGACAGCTGGTGACAATGATATATCAGATTATGAGATGGAATTGACAGCTGGTGACAATAATATATCAGACTGTGAGATGGAATTGACAGCTGTTGACAATGATATATCAGACTGTGAGATGGAATTGACAGCTGTTGACAATGATATATCAGACAGTAAGATGGAATTGACAGCTGTGACAATGATATATCAGACTGTGAGATGGAATTGACAGCTGGTGACAATGAATATCAGACTGTGAGATAGGAGTAGACAGCTAGTGACAATGACATATCAGACTCTCTCCTCTCTCTCTCTCTATCTCTCTCTCTCTCTCTCTCTCTCGGGTGGCGTGAATTGACACAAGCCGGGCAAGCCGCATCTCAGATCGCTGTGTTTTAACTGCCATTAGTACCGAACTGTACAAGTGTTCTGCCCCAAGACTTAGCAGTACATGTGTAAGGTGCCATGCCTTCCGTACCGCTTGTCTTCAGGTCGTCATGCGATGTTTTCTTGCTGTATTCCAAGCTTTCATGTTGAAGAGAGCGAATGAAAAATCGGCCATGAGAATCGCCATGCTGTCACCCCGTTGCAGAACGACGGTGTCATACTAGGTGCTCTCCTCACTCTGATGTACTGGGCGGATTTCTCCTGCAATGTGGCGATGTGGAGCAGAATCCCGGACCAAGGACGGACAACCTCCGGCAGTCCAGACTGGCCAGCAGCGGTCGACAGGGACCAGCTTGGACAGAGGCATGGACGGGACAGTGGACGGGACAGCGAGCAGACGACTCCCTCGACTCCTTCCTCACAGCAGACTCCCTGGCAGACGTCATGGCGAAGCTGGACTCCATGACGACAACAATGAACTGTAAGTTTGCTGATGTGGAAAGGGGGATAAGAATTGACTGCGCAGTACAACCACTCTGCAAACCATCTCCAAGATCTTGTGCAGGAGATGGGGGTGCTCAAAGAGCAGAATCTTGAACTGACACAGAAAAACGCTGATCTGATGGCAAAAGTTGATGAACTGGAAAAAAAGGCTGATGACCTAGAGGGTAGATCAAAGCGTAATAATTTGATTTTTTACGGCATACCAAGGATGACCGAATGAAACTAACGAGCAGAGTGAAAATAACTTGCATGATCTGATCACCGATAAGTTAATATAGCTAAAGATATTGAATTCGATCGTGTACACCGTTTGAACTCAAAGCCTGACTCCCCCATTATTGCACGCTGCTGTTTCTACAAGGATAAGTTATGATTTTAAAGTCGAAAAAGAACTGCATGGTAGTAATGTGTTTATTGGAGAGATATCTCCACAGAGTTAGGGACATAAGGCGTAAGCTGTCGCCCCACTTGAAGGAAGCAGGAAACAAGGCAAGAGATCAGTAATGGTCTTTGACCACCTTCTTGTGGAAGGAAAGAAATTGTTTCTTGAAGATTTGAAGCGGGGTCAGGGTGTACATAGGAATCGGCCGGTCCATTCTATATGTTCGTTTTGTCCTGACAGCGAAGGCTGTGGTAAATCAATCTGGGTCAGCACCGGTTTTATGTTCACGCCCAGTTTGCAGCGACCAAGCCCACGGATGGTGACCGGTCTGTGTGAGTGAGCGATCGAATGACAGCGTGCACGTGATTGATGAAAAGTCTTAAAACAAGACAACCTTTTTCGTTTCTCACATGGAACGTGAACGGTTTATTGCCCAAACTTACAGATCATGATTTTGTTACATTTATTTGTGGTTTTGATTTTGTTTGCTTGGTAGAGACCTTTATGGAAAAAATTGAAAACAATATATTCAATGGATATAAAACATATTATACATCAGCTGTAAAGTTCTCTCAAAAAGGTAGACGATCAGAGGCATTGTGTGTTTGATCAAGAATGAGTTCGCTCCCTTTGTAAAAATCATTGGATACAAAAAGTTTATAAATTGTTGTGCATTTGTCATTGCATAAAGAATTATTCGGCTTGGAGAAAGATGTATTGTATTTGTGTTTATGTTCCGCCGGAAGGTTCGCCTTTTTATACCCATTTTGATCAGATAATGGGATAAGTTTGCTTGAGAATTGTTTGGTTGATAGTATGATAACAAGAGATGTTTAGTGGTATGTGCGGTGACTTAAACAGCAAACTTCAAATATTTCTAGGGATGTTTTGTCTAACAGCGTTATTGAACTGCAATATAAAGAGCGAGTCTAATCACTTCAATGAGATGTTCTCAAGATCAATGTTTGAATAATTATGGAAAATTACTTCTTAACATGTGCACTGCCTTAGATTAAGTATATTAAATGGTTCGTGTAAGGGTGACCTCCAGGGTCACTATACATATATATCAGACTCTGGATGCAGTGTCGCCGACAATTTCATTTTTTTCAAACGAATTATTATCACTGGTGTATGAATCATGTGAACTACACGTTGTGGAAAGGATTGAGTCTGATCACATGCCTGTTGCAGTTCGAGTAGTGTTTCCACAGGAAAATGAAGTCACGCTAGTAAAAAGGAAGGACTTAAGGAAACTATTGAAAAAATTGTTTGGAACAGTGAATATGCTGATGTTTTTTCTGACTCGCTTTGTAAAAACGACATGAAGAGTAAGTTGAACAATGCTATGATTTTAATTGATGTTGATGTCGATGAAGCATTAAGTGTGTTTAATGAGTGTATAAAAGACTGTGCGAATTGTATGAAGAAGCATATAAATGTCAATAAAGAGAAGGTACCACGTGACTGGTTCGACCAGGAAGTGAAACCGCTAAGAAAAAAGTAAGAAGCCTTCTCAGAATTAGTTGTAGGACATAAGATAGGGAGGATCGGCAAACGTATACCGTTGCTCGACGTGAATATAAACTTGCTGTAAGGAAGAGTAAAGAGTTTAACATACATTATTGAACAAACATGTGACATCAGTAAAAAAAACAGAGAGAATTCTGGGACATTGTCCATAAAAGCTTCCTTTAATAGAAAACAGCCAAGAAACGAGATTACAGTTGACAAGTGGTTCCAGCACTTTAAGTCGTTATTAGAAATAGATGTAAATACTTCCAATTATGAAGATCCGGCTGATAGTGACAGTGATAGTTTACATGAATCGTCCTATTTCTAAAGAGGAAGTTAATATTGGCCATGAGAAAACTGAAAGTTCGGAAAGCAGCAGGCCCAGATGGTATTGTTAGCGAGTTACTGAAGTACTCAAATGATCAAGTCGTAAATTTTCTCGCAAAATTAATTCAATACACTTTTTGGACAACGGGGTATTTCCGAAAATTGGACAAATCCATTATTTTACCATGTTTAAAAAGGAGATGTTAATAATCCCAAAATTATAGAGGTATCTCTATTACTGATATAATAGCAAACTTTATAGTTCTATTATTAACAACAGATTACAAGAATGGATAGACGAGAACAATATTACAGGTGAGTATCAAGCAGGCTTTAAAAAAGGATATACCGACAGTTGATCACATATTTACGTTGTTAGCGCTTGTGCAAAAGCAGTTTTCATATAATCGTAAACTTTATGTAGCGTTCATTGACTTTGAAAAAGCATTTGATTCGATTAATAGAAATTGCTATGGCCTATTTTTATCAAAAAACGGCATAACTGGTAAGTTATTTAAGTGTATCAAAGTTATGTATGAAAATGTAAAATGTAGAGTAAGGTGTGGTTCTAAACTCTCTGATTACATTCGATGTACAGCAGGAGTGAAACAGGGAGATGCCCTGTACTATTTCTGCATTATTAATGAGTTAGCATTACATGTGATTAATAACGGAAAACATGGCGCTGTGCTCTCACGTACTGCATTTGAGTTGTTCATTCTTCTATGGCAGATGATGTTGTTTTAATTGTCAGAAATGGTTATAGGGCGCAGACACAGCTAAATAACTTGCAACATGCTGCTTCTTCGCTTCAATTAAAAGTCAACATGAATAAAAGTAACATAATTGTATATCGGAAGGGAGGTTATCTAAGTGTAAGAGAACGGTGGCTATATGATGGAGTGGTAATGCCTGTAGTTAATGTTTACAAGTATTTGGGAATTATCTCCACTCGTCTGAGTTTCACTGCTGCTTGTAAAGATCTTGCCAGTCGAGCGAAAACTGCATTGTTGTGTATTTTTCAGAAGCTATATGCTCTAAATAACAATCCTTTGAAAGTTTATAAAACTTTTTGATACGCGTGTCCAGCCAGTACTGCTCTACGGATCAGAAATATGGGGGTTAGACCAAGCCGCTGCTCACTGTGAGTCAGTACATTATTTGCTCTTTAAAAGTATTTAGGCGTAGATCTGCGTACTCCCAACGATTTAGTATATGGTGAAACAAACAGATTTCCCACGTATGTTAATGCTGCGGTTAACTGCGTTCGATATTGGTTTAAGCTATTACATATGGATGAACATAGGTTACCTAACATAGCGTATAAAATGCTGTATGATTTAGATGCTAGGGGAAGGAAGAACTGGGTTTTCAAATGTACGTGTTTGTTTATATAGCAATGGTTTTGGTGACGTGTGGTTAAATCAAGGGGTGGAAATGAAAATCACTTTATAGCAATGTTTCGTCAGCGTTGATTGACTGTAGATGGCAAAACTGGAATAACCACATCTACACTAGTGAAAGATTTCATTTGTATAGAATGTTTTGTAATACCCATGACTTGAAGCAATATTTGAAAGCAAATATGGGACCGAAAAACTGAAGTTTATAATGACTAGGTTTAGACTAGGTATACTGACTTGAATGTGCATCGATTTAGATATAAATGTTGTAATGATTGCGATCTGATGTGTCCATTATGCCAGATGTCTAAAGAAGAGAGATACACTTCGTTCTTTGTTGTCAAAGGTTGAAAGAAATAAGAGAAAAGTTTTTGGAGCCTAAATATTATCGACAACCTTGTTTACTTAAACTAAGTCTACTCATGGCATGCACTAAACCTGATGTTGTACGTAATTTATCGTTGTTTTGTATAAGGCTTTTAAATATAAGAAATAGATACTTCATAGTTTTGCATGATGTGCCTGCCATAACCGTAGCCCTTTGTATTGCATGATGAAGTGGTATACCTGTACGTTTACCCCTTCATGAGGGGCTGAGGCCTATATGAATAAACATTCATTCATTCATTCATTCATTCATTCATTCATTCATTCTCTCTCTCTCTCTCTCTCTCTCTCTCTCTCTCTCTTCTCTCTCTCTCTCTCTCTCTCTCTCTCTCCGTGTGTGTGTGTGTGTGTGTGTGTGTGTGTGTGTGTGTGTGTGTGTGTGTGCGCGCGCGCGCGTACTTACATCGGCGCCTATTTTCAGAATAAGTATACCTCCCCCCCCCCCCCCCCCTCACCTCACCCCTGCATGTGTGATAAACCGAAATGAACACTGCCTTGGTGGCTGAGCAGCGGTAGAATGCCTTGTGCACGGTCAGAGAGATGTAGCGGCTTCCACTCTTGCTCCCACCCTACAGTCCCAGCCTGGCATTTTCACTGCCCGTCTGAACGTATTGTCGTTCTGGTGTTCCACTGCGATGTTAGACAGCTCCCTTACTCCTCCTCACCCTCCTGGGATACTGACTCCTGTCTCTCATACCACTGCAGATGGGTGTGGACCTTGACTATGAATTTGACGGTATTGAAGCGAATTATATTTGATTGAACCGACTGTTACGCCACTCCTCGATCCGTTCTATAGTGTACAGCAGCCACACCTGGTTCGTCCTGTCGCATTCTCAGCGCTAGCAGCTTGACAAGAGCTATGACTGCCTGGGCTCTGTGAGGCCATCCTCCAATGCCCACAACAAACCCTGTTCTCTCTCTCTCTCTGTCTCTCTCTCTCTGTCTGTCTGTCTGTCTGTCTCTCTCTCTCTCTCTCTCTCTCTCTCTCTCTCTCTCTCTCTCTCTCTCTCACCTGCACATAGCCTTTAGAATAGAGATTCATTATGTGTGTGTGTGTGTTTCTCTCCCTTTTGTCTGTCTGTCTGTCTGTCTGTCTGTCTGTCTCTCTCTCTCTCTCTCTCTCTCTCTCTCTCTCTCTCTCTCTCTCTCTCTCTCTCTCTCTCTCTCTCTCTCTCTTTCTCAGCGAGGAGCCGGAAGAGGAGGGGGGTGGGTGCTATCTAACACTGTACAGAGACGATCAAAGCGAAACGACGCGCATTGTTATCTTGATTATTATCATTATTTTCAGCTGTGTCTTCTCCTTTTCAACCTCATTTCCATTCCATACTTTGAGCTGTTCACCCAAGACCGAAGTGTGCACCTAGATCTTTATCCGCCCTTTATTTTAATTGTTTTCGTGCTATTTGTCTTAACTAAAGAATATCCAATAGGTCGAAACGCGTTGTGTTTGTTTCGTAATTTGTTTGTTCTCTTTTTTGGCGCCCTTGTAACTCTGTGTTTGCTCTTGTTTCCGAAATAATTTCAACACACCATCCGGAATAGTTTCAACACACCATCCGAATAGTTTCAACACACCATCCGGAATAGTTTCAACACACCATCCGGAATAGTTTCAACACACCATCCGGAATAGTTTCAACACACCATGCATCTACTTAGCTGCGATTGTCTTAATGACATCTGTCATGTTGGTAAATGCTCCCATGATTGCGAAAGGTGACTTTGTTTAGTTACTTTGTTTTGTGACTAGTTTGGAGGCATTCTCTAAAGTTGACTACCTCTCCATCGAGCATCATCCTTGTCACTTGCACTTGAACCGTTCATTTTTAAGCATTGCGTACAAATGCAGAAATATGAAGCGTTTAGGAGCTCAGGCGAGAGAGAAACCTGAAGCGTTAGGAAAACAAAACTACAAGAGCGAAAATCTTCACCATCACTGTGACGGACGGTCTTGCTGCGTTCATACTTGCGCTCAGCCTGGCATGGGCTAGTGCGCATAGTCAAGTCGCACGGGCTGGTACGCTTAGAATCATGTTGCAAGCGCTAGTGCGCATAGTCATGTACCACGGGCTGGTATAACGTTTCAGAAGTTATTCGCTTCACACTGTACGCTTAGAATCGTGTTGCAAGGGCTAGTGCGCATAGTCATGTAGCACGGGCCAGTACGCTTAGAATCATGTTGCAAGGGCTGGTGCGCATAGTCATGTAGCACGGGCTAGTACGCTTGGAATCATGTTGCAAGGGCTGGTGCGCATAGAGTCGGTCTGCATTCAAACGGTGAAGCAAAACAACTTGCGACGTTGCGTCCGTCGTTCAGCTGAGAGTAAGGGCATGAACGAGAAGAGAACAAGGAAGCCGTGGGTTGATGGAGACGGGAATTGTGGCTACACGCCACAAATAGAATTTTCATTAAATTACAATACTATCCATCTGAACATTTGAGGCGTGGCATAACGTTGAGCCAAAAGCTGATATTAAACCGATAGTAGATCAAATGAAAAAAAAAAAGACCCACCAACCATCTCACTTGTTTTTAGTGATTTCAACCGATAAAATCATTTACAGTCTAGAAATACATAAAGTACCCCTTACCTCACATCACATGTCGGGCCTTCGCACTCCCCCGTGATCTTATCTTTGCGCCAGGGGGTTTCCCCAAGAGAGTCCCATTCCTTTCATTTTAATCTGTCTGCATGGAACCACCTGGCGTGTACCTTGATGGGCATAGGATCGAAAAGAAGGTAAATCAACTGTCAGACACAGTGCAAATTCTCCAAACAGTACCATCGTGCCTATCAATAAATATTCGGCTTTCTTAAGCAAGGCTTTGGCGCATCAGTTGTTGGTGTGCAGCCTCTGTATGTGTCTCAGGAGGAAAGCGGAGGGAGTAAGGAACAGGTGGGGCTGGGGAGAGGAGAGGGGGAGGTAGGTGAGTTGCGCGCGTACCACGCACGAGCAAGAAGCTGTCCTTGGGCCGAAATTCACCCAATGAACAAACGATGTTACTGATCCTGGATTTATATAATTTCAAACAGCTTTCACTTATGTAAACAGTTGCAGTTTCTACGTCATTCCCCCCGTGCGTGGTAGGGGGGGGGGGGTGAGGGGGAGGAGAGTAAAGAGGCAGGGGCGTCTTATATAACGAGATTTTTCCGATTGACGCCATTTCGAAGACACGTAAGGGTGGTTTGTTTACCATCCTGTTAAACTACACTTTTTGTTTATAAGCATGATTTCCTAACTCCATTATCCCCCCACCCCCACCCCCACCCCACCTCCGCCTTCACCCTCGTTTACAAGTTTGATTTGTCGTGTGTCAGCTGTGTGTCATTATTTTGCTTGATGATGTTGAAGGTGGGGGCTCAGTCTCAGTCAAACGTCGTTACAGGTGAACTTTGATCGACCTGTGGATGGTGTGGGGGTGGTCGTTTGCTCTTGTGTACATAGCGATTACCTAAGCTGTGCACGCTGTCTTTTTCTGTCTGTCTTTCTGTCTGTCACGGACAAAAATAGAAAAACCGAATTCGTGGTCAGTCGCCAGCCAGTTCAATTGGACATAAGTTCCAACTCAAACATTCTGGTTTCCAGGCAGACGACTCCATGTGTCGCATCAGCCAATTTGGGCACAGCGAGGAGGCTAATCCTAATCCTTCACGAGAAAAGCACTGTCCAGCAGACAGACTAAGTAGCTGGACCGACGTCTCGAGAGGTCTGGCCAGACGGGTCTCGGCGCCTGGGTCAGACTGATCTAGCCAATTTACGAGACCAGCGCCGACAGTTAAGTCAGACGTCGCCGGTTGAAGTAGGAAGGGGGAAGGTATTGTGTGGTGGGGGTAAAATCAAGCTAATTAATTAAATGACCCATTGACCACCACAGAGAGCAAGGCCAGTAGATGCGACTGTGACGTTTTGAACGTCCAATGGAATTACAAGGCGGGGAAAATTCTGACCAATGGTACTCACCCTTTGACAGATAGGAATGAGGATAAGAAAGATGTGAGAGTGAGAGAAGAGGAGAAGGAGAACGAAAAACAGACAGAGAGAAGAGGTTCTGAGAGTAGGCTCTGCTCGAGAGAAAAAAGCAGAGAGATGAGAGGAGTGAAGAGAACCGAGTTGAAGCATTAGCACCATATAGAGTCTGCAGAGGAAGGACGGAGGAGAGATGTGAGAGAGAGAGAGAGAGAGAGTTGCTAATCGATGAAGAGAAAAAAAGAAAAGAAAAAAAAAGAAAGGAATAAAAAGCAACTATGTCCATCTGATAGAGCAGACAAGAAGAGAGAGAGAGTGCAATGCGTTAATGCAGGAAGAAAGAAAGGAGAACAGATCGATGTCTAGTAGTCACTGTTCGATCCGAACCGGGGTTCGACCTCATACCTGGCAGCGCCACTTTCATCAGCAGTCCAACCTGACCAGCGCCAGCAGTCTAACCTGACCAGTGCCAGCAGTCCAAGCTGACCAGTGCCAGCAGTTGTGTTGTGACTGGTGTTTGTGAAAGTGACAGTGAAAAGAAAAAAAAAGGAAGAAAAGAAAAGACAGTGATTCGTGAATAGTTAAGATCACCTGGCCAGGTAAAGTAGAAATCTATTTATACCCGGGTTAGTTAATGATGATTTAGATAAATGGTTTTGTGAAGTTCAAGGAAAGAGAGAATGTTTTATTTTGTTTGACTCCATATGCATTGATGTTTCTTTCCATGATTATGTGTAGTAAAGTTATAGACTTTACTAGTGGTTTGATGTGACGAATGCATGATATATGAATGAGATTGTAAGCAAGCTGTGAGTGTGTTTGGGCTGTGCGCTAGTCCTTCCTCCACTGACATACCCCGAGGTTGACAATTTATTGGCGAGCCTGCCAGGATATTCTGGCCCATTTATTATAATTGTTCAACTTCTCAGAGAGGAAGCTGGGTGGATTCAAGTATTGTAATCCTAAGACAAGGTAGTGTCTTACTGTATGTTTCCAAGATAGTTAAATACTAGGCTTGGCATTGCTTCCAAGATAGTTAATACTAGGCTTGGCATTTCAGCCCCAGAGTACTTATTTCGCACGGATTGCCTATAATTCGCTCTCATAGTTGGGTCAGGCGCTAGGCGTCTTATAAAAACTAATTACGTTGTCCCAAGCTAATATTATCATTCATAGGATTGTGCTTTTACGTCACTCGTGTCGGTAACCACCAGCTTGGCTGTTGTAGTGATAAAATCTTGTTCAAAAAAAAAAGAGATAATGGCAGACGAAAAGAACACCCTATTGAACAACTTGTGAGCGTCGCTCGTGATTTAGGCTACTCGGGAGAAGAGTTGCGAGCATTCGTTGAAAACCAACAAAAGATGGAAAGAGATGAGCGAGCGGAAAGACGCCGTGTCGCAGTAGAAATAGCAGAGCAGGAAAAGATTAAAAGCTAGGGAAACGCAGGAGACAGAAAGAATAAGGCAGGCGCAGGAGACAGAAAGAATAAGGCAGGAAACAGAAAGATTAACGCAGGAAACAGAAAGATTAAGGATTCAGGCTAACGATAATCAGGCGAGGGAAACGCAGGAAACAGAAAGATTAAGGATTCAATTAGAGTTAGAGAGAGTGAGAACACAGAGGGAGACCACCGATGATGGTAGTTCAGTTTCCAGTGACCCTGTGCGCAGTTATGCCCCCCGACCAAAGTTGCCAAAATTCTCTGAAGGATCAGATTCGATTGATGCGTACATCAGTCGTTTTGAAACGTTTGCTACTAGTCAGGGTTGGCCCTCAGAAGAGTGGGCAGTCATTCTGTCAGCGCTACTGACGGGTAAGGCATTACAGATTTTCACTGCGTTACAAGCAGACCAACAATCTGATTTTGGTGCTGTGAAGGAGTCTTTGATGAAGGGATTTGACCTCACAGAGGAGGGGTTCAGAAAGAAGTTTCGATCAGCTAGATTACAAGCAGGTGAAACGTACACTCAGTTTGGTGCACGTTTAGATCACTATTTTGAGAAGTGGTTAGAGTTGAGTGGTACGAAAAAGGAGTTCGCTGAATTGAAAGAGCTGGTTATGAAGGAACAGATTTTGTCAGGTTGCGGCCCTGAGTTAACCAGAGGTGATTCTAGAGCGCGGAATTAGCGGAATACCGCTTAAAAAAATCGAAAGACGCAAAACCGAAAGCCCAGCGCGGCCGCTGCTCCGCACACAAACAAGAAATGTCGCGCTCGCCAGTAGTGACTGCGCTAATTTTTTTTCACTCACTTGCCTTTTTGATCTCGCGTCCGCTTGGCCTAGTAATCTACCGAGCGAACCAAGCAAAGCTGTCATCGAGCTATCAGCAATGTCAAGGTCAGCCTTGTGCGCATGAGCAGTAGGAACTGAATGTAAACGCATGTCTGTATAGTCAACTGCGATTGGTTGGAAAGTTTGCTTTCAGCCAATCACAGCTCGCGGTACGGCAGCCCTGCGTTTCTGCCTCAGGTTCCATCATGGCGAAACGAGGCACGTTGTTGGATTTTTCTTTTACCTGAGGGGCGAAGAAATCGAAGAGAGGAGGAGAGGCAGATGATTCTTTGGATGTACAAAGCGAGTGTTCGACCGTCACTGAGCAGCCGCCTAGTTATACTTCAACGAGTGCCAGTGCCGACAGTGGAGATGTAGATACGCGATCGCAATCAGACTGTCAGTCGGACCTGTTTAGTTACTGTTTCGTCATGCGAGCGGGAATCGGAGCCTGTGTCAAGTTTCTGTGACCATGATGGTGGTTCGGGATTTTCGTCATCAAAACCAGACAGTGTTATGTCTGCAAGCGACATGACTGAGACTGAGTGATGATTAAATCAACGAATCATTGAATGTGGTTGTCTGCATTAATCCTCTGAATGATTACTAATACTATGATTTAACAATTTATAACACTAGTAGTACCTGCCGTTGAAAAATATAGAAATTATATACTTAAAATTTAGGCCCCCCTGGGGGCCCCCTTTTTTTACACTGAGGGGGCCCTTGGGCCCCCTTTTTTGGAATCCTAGAATCACCTCTGGTTAACTATACATTTGAAAGAGAGACAGCCAGAGACAGCAGGGGAGTTGCTGAAGTTAGCAGAGGTGTACAGGGAGGCACGTTTGGGCACTAAGTGCAGAGAAAACAGGTGCCAGGCACAGGTGAGAAGAGTGCAAGGAGACTAGGGGAGTCTTCTGCAAAGTCTGCAAACCCAGTGGTGGGGCAGAAAGGAGGACAAAGGGACAATAGGTGTTTCATTTGTCACAAGAAGGGACATGTGGCGAGGAATGTCGCATGAGGTTCCAGAAGGCAGCAGCCTTGCAAGAGGTTGATAAGGGTCGCCAGGGAAACGACCTGCAGTGGAACCAAAAGGGATCCAATCTGAAGAGGGTAGAGTGCGGCCTATGGCTAGTACTGGACAGCAGTCAGTGTCAGGGATGGAGGGCACTAGGCTGAGTGGTTCGTTACCAGTGGAAGAAGGGTGGATTGGCCAGCAGAGGGTGAAAGTGTTACGAGACACTGGTTGTTCATGTGGTGTAGTAAGAACAACGCTGGTCGAGGAAGGGGATTTGACAGGGCAAATCGAGACCTGTACTCTAATCGATGGCACTGTGAAGAAGTTCCCAGTTGCTAAGGTAGAAGTACGTACCCCTTACTTCTCAGGCGAGTTGTCTGCGCTGGTGATGGAGAAACCCCTTTATGATTTGATCATCGGAAATATTCCAGGTGCAAGGGATCCAGGGATCCTGAGTTGTTGACTGCTACAGGGCAGCAGTTCAAACACGGAGCAAGAAGGAGGAAAAGGTTGATAAACCGTTAGTCGTTCCAGCAAGGAAGTCAGGCATAGATGTGTCGCCTGATGAGTTTAGGGCAGCGCAGGAACAAGACCCTTCGCTCGTGAAGTCTTGGGAGTTGGCAAGAGGTGGAGAGAAACAGGTGGTTAGAGGAGGTGAGACAGAATTTCTGGTGAAAGGCGGTTGCTGTACCGAGTGTTCACCAAGGGGAAGACAGGTAAGGTGACAACTCAGTTAGAGGTACCAGCATGTTATCGTGACACTGTCATGTCAGTGGGTCACGAGTCGCTCATGCGGGTCATCTCGGCACCAGCAAAACAGCTGACCGAATCTTTGATGATTTTCATTGGCCAGGGCAATGGCAAACATAAAGCGTTTCTGCATGTCATTTGATATGTGTCAAAGGTCAGCCACAAGAGGGTGAAGAGGAAGGCGCCTCTTAAGCATCCCCCTTTAATTGACACACCATTCAGGAAAGTGGCTATTGATCTGATTGGCCCAATCTCGCCCTGTTCCAAAGGCGGGCACAGGTATGTGTTGACGCTCGTGGATTAACGCGACCAGATATCCAGAAGCAGTCGCATTGAAAGGCGTAGATACGCAACAGGTCGCTGAAGGGCTAGTGGACATCTTTTCTCGCGTGGGTGTGCCATCACAAATTCTCAGTGACAGGGGGTCACAGTTCACCTCAGGCGTGATGAGGGAGGTCAACAGGCTGCTAGGGATCACACAGCTTCTCACTACCCCATACCACCCACAATGCAATGGCTTGGTGGAAAGATTCAATGGTGTGCTAAAGGGCATCTTAAAGAAGCTCTGTGAGGAAAGGCCAGCAGATTGGGACCGTTACATTCCAGCGGCACTGTTCGCCTACAGGGAAGCCCCTCAGGAGAGCACAGGCTTCTCACCATTTGAGCTGCTGTATGGGCGGACAGTTCGGGGACCAGTGTGTATTCTCAAAGAGCTGTGGTCCGGAGAACAGGAGTCAGAAGAAGTCAAAACCACTTATCAGTATGTGGTGGACTTACGCAATAGGCTAGAGGAGACATGTAAGGTTGCAAGGGAAAGTTTGCAGGAGGCTAGGTCATGCAGAAGAAGCAATATGACAAGAAGGTGAGGAAGCAATTCCTCAAGGTGGGAGATCAAGTCCTGTTACTGCTTCCCACAGATCACAACAAGCTGCTGATGCATTGGAAAGGACCATTCACCATCATTGAAAAGGTAGATCAGGACTACCGAATTGATGTGAATGGGAAACCAAAACTTTTCCATGCGAATTTGCTCCGCAAATATATTCAGCGTGAGACTCAGCACATAGGAGCAGCAGCAATCATTGATGGAGGTGAAGGAGACCCAGCAGAAGAAGGGGAGATTTTGTTGCCCGAGTTTCCAGGAGAAGAGTCATACAGGGATGTGTAACTGTATGAAGGGCTAGACAGTAGGAGACAGGAGGAAGTTAGGGGGCTCCTAGAACAGTATAGGGCGTCCCTGACCGATAAACCAGGCAGGACAACTCTAGAGACCTGTACGGTGGAGGTAACATCGCAAAAACCGTACATGTGAAACCCTACCCGATCCCGTATGCCACCAAACGAGTGATCGAGGAGGAGGTGGAAAAGATGTTGGACCTTGGGGTGATTGAAACCGTCCAAATCATCGTATAGTGCACCCGTCGTCTTAGTGAGGAAAAAGTCAGGTGAGCACCGATTCTGTGTTGACTATAGACGTCTGAACAGTGTCACCAAGGTCGATGCAGAAGTCATACCAAACGTGGAAGACCTGTTCGCTCAGATCGCCACAAGCAAGAGCAAGTATTTCACCAGGATAGATCTGAGCAAGGGTTATTGGCAGATAGCCTTGAGTGAGGACTCAAAGGAAGTCACAGCATTCTCCCACTCCTATGGGGCTATACCAGTGGCGAGTACTTCCTTTTGGTATGGTCAACGCACCTGCAGTTTTCTCTCGGATGATGAGGAAATTATTGACGGGTTTGGAAGGCGTAGTGAATTTCATGGATGACATTCTGATAGCATCTGAGACATGGAGGAGCATATGAGGCAGCTAGCAGCAGTTTTAGAGAGGTTGAGACAAGCCAATCTCACAGCCAGACCAACAAAGTGCCAGATTGGTTTTCCAAGCCTGGAGTTCCTAGGTTTTGTTGTTGGAGGCGACACAAAGCAGCCAGAAAGGGAAAGGTGGAGAAGATGATGAATTCAGAGAGACCAAAGACCAAAACAGAAGTCAGGAGTCTGCTAGGTTTTATTGGTTTCTACAAGGAGTTTGTTCCAAATTTCGCAGCAATCACGAGTCCTCTCAGTGATTTGGTCAAGGCGGGGAAACCGGCAGTGGTCGAGTGGTCAGACGCTGCAGAGCAAGCACTGCAGACAGTGCTAGAACGACTAGGTTCCGTCCCATCTTGAAGCTACCTGATATGTCTAAACCATTTCTGTTGCGTACAGATGCATCAGGTGGTGGGATTGGTGCAGTATTGTTGCAGGAGCACGAAGGGGTTGAGTTTCCTGTGAGGTATGCCAGCAGGAAGTTGACAAAGTGCGAAGAAGGGTATGCAACTGTAGAGAAGGAGTGTTTAGCTGTCGTGTGGGCCGTGCAGAAATTTCACAAATACCTGTATGGGAAAGAGTTCGTGGTAGAGACTGATCATCAACCACTCAAATTCTTGCAGGAGGCACAGCTGAAAAACAGCAGGGTGCTGCGCTGGGCAATGGCATTGCAGCCCTACAGGTATCGAGTTCAGTACATTCCAGGTTGACAGAATGTCGGAGCTGACTATTTAAGCCGTGTAGTCTAGCAAGCTGCAACTCAGAGAAGTCAGTCATATCCGGGGTGCATAGCTACTTTGTAAATAATATGTGTTGATCACAGTGAGATTGAGTGGATATGGGTTCATTCCCACTTGGCTATGGTTCATATTTTCTTTGTGAGACTTGTTCATGTAAATGTAGTTATGTTTGGAGCATACAGTCGCTTGTGTAGTAATGCACTGTTTGCGATAAGTGAGGATGGAGATTCCTCAGTGAGGTGTCATGGATCGTGATCATATTAGATTGTGCTTTTCATAAAAGTTGTGAAGAGAAGATGTGGCAAATCCGCAGGTAGGGGATTGCATAGGTGCGCACAGAGGTTATCAGAAAATGAGTTGAGAAAAAAAAAGGCAAAAGCGCACGTCAATGATAACCCATTGGTGTGATATTTACGAGTGATACATGCTGATAATTTGTAAACCGTTGTGTAAATAATTTTGCAAAAAAAACTTGCACATGTAGCTGTGGTGTCAGCAAATTCGGTTGTTGTTTTTTTTTTACCGTTGTTTTGAGACAATGCTGAGCATAGTCTTTTGCAAGGGGGAAATTGTCACGGACAAAAATAGAAAAACCGAATTCGTGGTCAGTCGCCAGCCAGTTCAATTGGACATAAGTTCCAACTCAAACTTTCTGGTTTCCAGGCAGACGACTCCATGTGTCGCGTCAGCCAATTTGGGCACAGCGAGGAGGCTAATCCTAATCCTTCACGGAGACAGCACTGTCCAGCAGACAGACTAAGTAGCTGGACCGACGTCTCGAGAGGTCTGGCCAGACGGGTCCTCGGCGCCTGGGTCAGACTGATCTAGCCAATTTACGAGACCAGCGCCGACAGTTAAGTCAGACGTCGCCGGTTGAAGTAGGAAGGGGGAAGGTATTGTGTGGTGGGGGTAAAATCAAGCTAATTAATTAAATGACCCATTGACCACCACAGAGAGCAAGGCCAGTAGATGCGACTGTGACGATTTGAACGTCCAATGGAATTACAAGGCGGGAAAAATTCTGACCAGTGGTACTCACCCTTTGACAGATAGGAATGAGGATAAGAAAGATGTGAGAGTGAGAGAAGAGGAGAAGGAGAACGAAAAACAGACAGAGAGGAAGAGGTTCTGAGAGTAGGCTCTGCTCGAGAGAAAAAAGCAGAGAGATGAGAGGAGTGAAGAGAACCGAGTTGAAGCATTAGCACCATATAGAGTCTGCAGAGGAAGGACGGAGGAGAGATGTGAGAGAGAGAGAGAGAGAGAGAGTTGCTAATCGATGAAGAGAAAAAAAAGAAAAGAAAAAAAAAGAAAGGAATAAAAAGCAACTATGTC
>CM031614.1:63081038-63111038 GCA_018398815.1 Conus ventricosus
TTTTCTTTAACGTTTATCATACATGTATGTAATGTATTACTTTTGTATGGAAGCTATGAATATCTATGTTTGCGTGTACATATGTATGTATGTATGTATGTATGTATGTATGTTTGTATGCCTTTTGTTTTGTCAGAACATCCTAAAAGCTTAGGCTGTATCGAAATAAAAGAAAAAAATAAGAAAAGGGCAAGAGAAAAAAAGACTAGAAAAAAATAGAAAAAGAAAGAAAGAAAAAGAAAACATCAGGCTATATAATATCAAAACTTTAATTCCAGTTTATATTGATGACGTTCAGCACATTTGTAACGATTTTTATTTGTGTGTTTGATTTTTGTTGTTGTTGTGTTGTTATTGTTTTTTATGATACCACAATTCATAACTATGATGAAAGTGAACACGCGATGTGTGGTAGCTTGCGAGTTCACCGATGTTAAGAAACTTGTGAACTATCCGGATCTGAAATCATACTCTAAACTCCAAATGTATACAGGCTATAAACGACCTGACAAGGTCGTCAAAACATTCAAACCAAATCACCTACACTACAACATCTCGATAAAGTTTCCGAAGGTCAATCAGACCTGTCTTGGTCGAGTCATGCTTCTACCAAAAGAACATGTATGCAAAATAGTCCGCTGAACAGGACTAAAGAAGTACTTGATTGACATGCTTGGAAATTCCACGCGTACACGCGATGTGATATTGATTGTGCGTCGGTTAGTTTGGGGTCGACCAGTGTCAAGTCTCTCTCTCTCTCTCTCTCTCTCTCTCTCTCTCTCTCTCTCTCTCTCTCTCTCTCTCTCTCTCTCTCTCTCTCTCTCTCTCTATCTCGCCCTCTCAAGTCCTCGCTATCTCTCCCTCTCCCTCCCTCTCTCTATCTCCCTCTCTCCCTTTCTCTCTCTCCCTCTCCCCCCCCCTCTCTCTCTCACTCTCTCTTTTTCTCTTGTTAAAGTTGTTTTTACTACTTTTCTTTTCATTATTTTTCTTCCTAAAGGATCAGGTTTCTCTTAAGGTAACTTTACGTGCATGAATGTGTGTTTTCTGTGTTGTTGTTGTTAGTGTTCTTTTTGAATAGGATTTGTTTGTGACTTACCATAGCTATAAACACACCCTTTTGAACAGGATTGGTTTGTGCCTTACCATAGCTATTACCACGTACCCAGCTGCGTCGAAACAACAGTATTTGTTTTGGGAGGGCGGGGGAAAGGTGGGGGCTGAACAAAAGATGTAATTGCATCCTCCAAATTAAAAAATAGGAAGGGACAAAGTTCTTATGGTGAAGGAGGTGGGGGGCGGGGAGGGGGTGAGGTGGGGGGAAGGGGGACAGGCAAATCTTATTCGAAATTTTTAGAGAGTGTAAAAAAATGATTCTTATCTTCCAGCTTTGGGTGTGGTGTTTGTGTTTGTGAAGTGTTGGTGTGGTGTGATGTAGAGAGAGAGAGAGAGAAAGAGACAGACAGACAGAGAGACAGTGAGGGAGAGAGAGCACTCTTTGTGTGTGTGTGTGAGTGTGTGTGTGTGTGTGTGTGTGTGTGTGTGTGTGAGTGTGTGGCGCGCGCAGACATTGTGTGTGCTCGCGACTCTGTGTGTGTGTTTGTGTGTGTGTGTTGTGTGTACGCGCGCGCGTGCGGCGCGCAGCGACTCTGTTGAGTGTGTGCGTGTTGAGATGTGTGCGAGTGTGCGTGTGCGCGCGCGCTCGCCGACTCTTGTGTGTTGTGTTTGTGAATTGTGTGTGTGTGTTGAGAAATGTGTGTGTGGCGCGACTCTGTGTAGTTGTGTGTGGTGGGGGGGGGATCATATTGCTTTTTGAATGTTATTTGTATTTTGCACTTAACAATCCCGCCATTTCCTCCCGCAGTCCAGTGAAATGTGCTCTCCCAGCAACCTACTTCTGATTAATGAGGAAAAAAAAAGAAAAGAACATAAATATAAGTGCTCTCTCTTCTCACTCTCTCTCTTCGTCTCAACTCTCTCTACGTCTCACTCTCAACCTCTCCCTTCTCCCCACTCTCCTCTCTCTCTCTCTCTCTCTCCTGCGTATTCACACATACATGCGCACTTACAAAAGAATTTCTGCATGTCTGATTCTCTTGTCTGTCTTGTTCTTCTTTCTCTTCTTTGGTTCTTCTCTGTTCTGTCGTTGTGGTGGTCTATCGTTGTCCGCGTTATCCGTTGTGTTGGTGTGTTGATGTTGCTTTTCTACTTCATCTTTTTCCATTCTACTTTTCGATTTTTTGTTATTGTCAAGAAAAGCAACGACCGCAGGATTACCAAAAAAAAATAATAGAAAGTCCAATGGCAATAAAAAATGAGAATTGAAATGATAAGAAAGTGAAATAAACTAAGGCGAAATCCAAATGAACACGCACACAACAAGGCGAGGAGTAACGCAGATATTAAAGATGCAACGGACAAAACAGTGAGTCAAGTGACGATAACATGACATCTCCAGACGCATAAACAACAGTCGGCACACCAACACTGCTCCTCTGCCAGCGCTCTGTAGGGTTATGATCAATGAAATGAAACAGGGGTTGGAAGTGGGGACAGTAAAAACAGAGAGAGAGAGGGGGGAGAGGAGGGAAGAGAGAGGGGGGGGGGGGGGGAGGTGGGTGGAAAGGAGAAGAAGAAGAAGAAGAAGAAGAATAAAGAAGAACGAACAAGCAACACAACAACAACAGCAATAACAACAACATCAACAACAACAACAACGACGACGACGACGATGACGACGACTACGACGACGACAATACAGAGATGAAACCAAAACAAGAGACAAAGAACAAGACGAGAAAGAAAATCATCGTCACGAGTTTGTCATGGCGGAGGGGGCCCCTACGACGTTCGAACCCCCACCTAAGTGTGGCGGAATTATCTTATTTGTTTATTGTCGTTGCTGTTGTCGGGTAGCCGTCCCTAGGGTGGCTTGTGGTGCAGTTGCACCTAGTGTGGTTCAGCTCAACATTCGTTTGCTTTCTCTCTCTCCTCTCTCAATCCACCGCCCTGCTATTCATCTGCAAGTTCACGGGTGGCCGGTACCTTTCTCTCGAACTATCAGTCTGTCGCCTCTCGCCTTTCTTTACCTGTCCGCACGTGCTTCCGTTCATTTTAGTTTAAGTATGCTCACTCTGTGACGCAGCATGGCATGTTGGCCGCCATTGCTGAGGGAGGTTTAGCTCTTCACCTCGAGCGAAAAATGTCTCTGGGGGGACGCCTGCTCCAGTCCCTGGTTCTTTACCTTATCGACGAGAGTACAGTCAGTAACTTTCAATACTGCAGTCGGCCTGTAAGGAGAGGGACATCATTTCTTCTGTTTCCGCATCTTCGCCTCTGTCCTCGTCGACTGGACAGAGGGTAGAGAGAGTCCTTTGACCCCTCATTCGGGGTCACCCACGGGTAGCTGGAAGCATCAGCTTCGTGGTCGTTTGTTTTGATTTGTTGTTGTTAGCCGCTTAGTCTTTCGCTTTTGCTCAATTTTCTTTTGGTTTCGAAATTGTAAGAGAAATATTTGTGTGAGACCTTTTTCTCTGGTTAATATTCCATCTTTAACCTGGCATTCTAAATTTTATTTCCAAAATTCTTTCTCCTGTTTATGTATCAGAGATTGCGGATAGTCGTGTGAGAAGGGAAGAACCTGGTGTATTCAGGGTTAGAACTTGCTTGGTCACGCTCGTCCGCCCCTGTCACATTCGCCGGAACTTTTATCCTTCGCCACCGTCCTGATTGTGTGTGCAAGGAGATACGAGTTTTATGTTCACGAGCGTGCGTACGCATGATTTGTCGTTCGGATGCGTGGTAAATATTTGTGTTATTTTGAAATGAGTTTATAAAATGTGACAGTTAACCATTTAATTATATATATCAAATTGGTGGCAGTTTATTAAGCGATGGTCTCTGAGATGATTTATTTCCTAATGAAGGAAAACGTTAAGCGTGAGTGAGATACGGGTGAAGAAAATTCATATTTTGTTTTATACCTGTTGATTTAATGCAGTCTATTACCTCATCGTGTTAGAAAAGACATGATCAATGAGTTTACTGTGTGCGTGTGAATACACTTCCTTCCTCGCCCATCATGCGTGGCTGTTAAGACTTGACACAACGGTCAGACGGTACTGACGGCAGGTTCCAGTACCCGTTCTTCCTTCCTCCTACTCCTCTTCTTTTCCTCCTCTCCGACTCTCCTCCCAGCTACGTCCCCCCCTCCCCCCCCCCCCCCCCCCTCCCGGGGCATCAACCAGGAGCACGAACTGATGGTGCCACGAGCGGTCGAGCCACGTTCTGGCTGAACCACTGGACGAGATGTGCCACCGCGCTGTCGAGGCCACGCCTTGGTCGGTGACCGTGGACAGCTAGGGGAGCCCGCGGTCACGACTGGCCGGCCTGGACCCCCGTCCCAGGACCTCAGTAACAGCTACGTTCCCCCCCCCCCCGTACACCTTCTTCACTGCCCCATGGGAGACGAGGGTGTCGCTTAGGCGACATCCCTGCTAGAACCAACCCCGGCTCTGAGTCACCTAGGTGCGAACAGGTGCTCCCTGCGGACATTGACAGGGGCAGGGATGTGACGGCACTTCCGTGGAGTGAGAAAGTGGACAATAACTGGAAATATTTTCTTTAGAAACTGTACATGTCATATGTGCATGAATGCTGTAGATGTGATTGAGTACGTCGAATGGTGAAATATTGAATTTAAAATCGTGCATGTTGTGGGTGTGGGAGTGGCTTTATTAGAGATTGAGGCAGTTGTAGTGCGTTTGAGGCTTATCGTGATTGGCATGATGTGTTCGTTGTAGTGCTTGATCGTGATTGGCATGTTAGTGTGCGTTGGAGTGCTTTATTGTGATCGTGCAATGGGAGCGTGTGTTGTAATGGTTTATTTTGCTGTGTGAATAAATGGGGTGTTGTATCGTAATCTTTATTGTGTGGTCTCTTGCTGAGGCGTGTGAGGTCAGTCACTCCCTCACTCCCACCTAGACCGATCCTGACAGGCAGACCACCAGGGTCGGTTCGATGACAATTGTGGGGGCTCGTCACGGGAGTGAAGGGCTCTGGCAGTCTCTCTCCTCGTTACGCAGAGTACCTGATTAGTTTTGGTAAGTTTTGTATATTTTAGACAGTTTGTCGTGTTGTTCTTGGTGGGTTGGCTGGGTGACTATAAGTGATGGGAGTCTTTTTGGTGGCCTGATGGAACATCCGGCTTGCCTCGGGGTCGAGGTGCGACCAAGAGGAGTCGACCGCTTCGCAGACCTCCATCCGGCTCGGGTCCTCACGCAGGTCGGCCGTAAGTCTTCCCTTCTGTTGCCGCTCAGTCTTCATTCCTGTATTGTAGTTAGCCAATTCGTGTTTTTTTTTTCTCTACCGGTTGTTGATACAGGGGTTGCATCGGACGCTAGTTTTTTTTTTTTTCTCTCTCCGGATTCCGTCTGCTAGTTTTTTTTGTTTTTTTATTTCCGGCCAGCCCCCACCGCACTGTTGCTCGTGCTGTAGAAGCGCGTGTTGCCAGAGTGGGGTGCAGCCGTCACATAGTTTTTTTTTTTTTTTTTTTTTTTTGTTGAGCCCCACCGCACGTTGCTCTGCTGTAGACGCGTGTTGCCAGATGGGAGTCAGCCGGAACTTTGTCCGCACACACAGCACACACACACATAAACACATATACACACGCCCCTAAAATATTTGATTTTTTATTCTAGTGGGAATTGTTTTTTCCACCTGTATTGTGGAAACTGTAGGATAATGTATGTCATGGCGACGTCCCGCGGCTGGTGGTATGGCGACGCGGGCGACGAAAAAGAAGGGTATTCAAAAAGTTACATAGTCCCTACTAATAAACCAGTACTTCGACCCGGTAACTACTACCTAATCCAGTGCTTTAGCAGGTAGCCCAGTGAGTACTTTTACTACCTCTCGCTGGGGGTTCTCTACCTGTCTAGACCCCGACTGGCACATCCTCTTCGGAAGCGTCAGAGAATAGTCGAAGCAACTGTGGGCTTCTGTTGAGTCGCGGAGACCGAAACCTTCTCCCTCCAGGCTTCCCCTCGTAAGGGGGCATGCCCAGAATACTATCCTTATGGAAAGTCGAGACCCCAAGGGACCTGGTCAGACGATCATCCTCCCGTGTCGGGAGTGGTGAACCCCGCCCAGGACATCACTTCCGTTCCTGATGTATCCTAGAGCGACAGCGACGAGGAGGATATGCCCAACGAAGGAAGAGGTTTTCTAGGCAGGAAGCTCTTCGTAAGGTGGAAGAGCGTAGAGAGGAGGCGCTAGACAGGAGGCTCAGCGCAGAGAGGAGAAACTGACAGACAGAGATTATGCATAGGGAAGAGGCTCATTCGCGCAGAGAAAGGCTGCCCGACAGGAGGCCCTCTTAAGGAAGAAGCTGCTAACAGGAGGCTCAGCGTAGGGAGTAGGCTGCTAGACAGGGGCTCAGCGAGGGAGGAGGCTGCTCAGTTAGCGTATCTTAGAGAGAGGCTGCTAACAGGAGGCTCAGCGTAGGGATGAGGCTGGCCCTCCGTCGGGAAGAGTTGGGATCAACGTAGAGAGATGCTGCCAGACCAGGATCACTACGCAGGGAAGAGATGGAACAACATCTTTCGCGGCCTCCCGCTTCTGTAAAACCAGGGGGTAATCCACCAGAGAGGTTATAGAGTTAGAGGCCCAAAGTAAAGCTTCCAGAGTTCAGACCTAGTGAGGACATTGAATGATCTTAAGCATTTCGACAAGGTAGCTTAGATCAAAACCAATTGTCCTGAGGAGCAAAAGCTATGCCACCTTTTTTTCATGATTTATCAGGTGCTGCAAGGGAGTGTGCTCACTCTAAATGAAGGTGCGTCCTTATTCAGACATGCAGTTGGGCTCTGCGAAAGCGTTTCCACCTACCCCAGAGACCTACAGGAGGGAAGTTTAGGTCCATAAAGAAGAATAAATGATGAGAACCTGTGCAGTTTGGTGATAGGCTGCGCCAAGACGGCTAGGGTACTGGCGTCAGTTTAGCTAAGTTGGAGCAGGAGGATCCGAATCCTCATAAACAGCACACCACACGTGTCCCCGAGTTGATGATCCGGATAGGGCGAGACAGCACCTCATGATTACGGCGGCTGCGGATTCACACAGCTTAGGTGTTGTGCATTAGCTCGCAGGGCTTCATGGTCATCGCCAGATACGGAGTGAAGCCCTCCACAGATTTTTAGTGCGGGTAAGGCGCCGACAACTGCTAGCGGGTCGAATAAGGCAGGCAGTCCATCGGGGACCACAGCACCTCGGTTTTGTTTTCATAAGTGACGTTCCTGGCCACATCAGGAAAGATTGCCCTAGGGCCGCAGTAGTCAAGGGCTAGTCCCATTCCAGCATCCTCGTGCCTCGGCTAACGTGGGTTCCATCCCAGCTTCTGGTGATTCAGAGTGCCCAGGTGTTTTCTCTCTGTGTTTGTTCCACCTTGGTCGAACACCATCAGGGATTCGGAGCATCAACGCTCTTGTTGATAAGGATTTGTTTCCCCTGAGCCCGGCGGGGCCCGCTAGTTACGATGTGTGCGGATGGAGGCTGGTTTTACCACCACCCGCCCGTCCATCGGTACACGTTCTATCCATCCACCCCCTACTTCTCTTATCTGTGGTCGAAGTATGGGCCATCGCGGTGGAGCGACCTCTGTATCCCTTATTCATAGGCATACAATCCACCCTTCGCAGACTGACGCAGATCAGCCCGTACTACGGAATTGCCCGTACAGGCGTGTGTGGGAGTCACCACACGCGCCAAAGCTAAGAACAGGAACATGGAATTGCGTCCCCGTCTTCATCGAACTCTAACGAGGTTCTGCAGGCCGATCCTGCTAGCAGTAACCGTCGTCAGGCCAGGGACATTGGAAGCCAACGCCTACGACAACTAGTAGAACGTCCAACTCAGTCGCCCGACACGCAAAGGTGAGCTTTAAGCTCCACAAGGGGATCCTCCCTTAGGGTTTTTTTTCACTCAGGCAATCGTGTGCCACAGCTTGACGTTTTCCCCAAATCTTGAAGAATCTGTTCTCTATCGGCAGGCCCATGATTCACCTATGGCTAGGTCAAATGGTCTCAAAGCGGACTCCCTCGAGCGGTTGTTTAAGAACAAAGACTTCTTTTGGCCAGTGGATGAACACACATATTCAGTACGCCGCATTTGCTAATTTCTTCCAACGGACAACGGCCTAAGGGTCGCTGCAGCGGTTCCCCTAGGTCAGTGCACGGGATGGGGAGGCATTCAGCAAGGTAGGGGTCGAACCTGGTGTACCCATTAAACCTCCATCCGAACGCGGTTCACCGCAACACTCGGTAGTGGTAGAATCCTGCGAGTGCGATACCCAGAGGCTGTCCCGCTTTAAGGACTATCGATGCCCCTACTGTTGCGAATCTCTCAGGCAGATTTAGGACGCGCACTGGCGTGCCCAAGTGAACGTAAGTACGCCGGAAGTTTTGTCCAGGAGATGCGATCCATCATCGCTCTTCCATACCTGACCGGATCCGGCCAGTCGTCGTCGACTCATGGGTTGGGCAGAGGAGCTGCAGAGTCATGCTTCACGTTCCGTCATATCAAGGTTCCTGAAATAACTTATGCAGACTACATAGCCGAGCTCCGTATTTAGCATATTGGAAAATCAGTCAAGTGGACACCTCCCACAACCAGGTAATATCCCCTTTTTGTCTCAGTATCAGGTGTATGTGACAGTAGTCACTTCAGTGAGGTAACGTTAGTGAACACCATGGATGCTAATGTTACTTTTCAAGGTTGGAAGGATTGCTTTAGTTTGATTTATAATGTAGAATTAGTATTCCTCGTGTGATTCTATCGTGGAATGTATGATTGGATTTTCGTACTCTACTATCACAGAGAGTTGGGGTTCGTCCCATGGTTGTGAATTGCACATTAGACAAGGTTCAAAGGAGCACTGTATCTCAGAGAAACATATTCTTTTCGAATGGGGTTGTCGAGCGAGTTTGTCACGAGGCCTACACGTCGACCCACCTAGTGGTGGCGGAATAACTTATATGTTTATTGTCGTTGCGGTTGACGTGTAGAGCCGTCCTAGGGTGGCTGAGGTGCAGTTGCACCTTGGATGTGGATCAGCCACAACTTCGGTTTGCTTTTCTCTCTCTCTCTCTCTAATTCCACCGCCCGAGCAAATCATCCTGCAAGTCCACAGTGTGGCCGTTAACCTTTCTCTCGAACTCTCTGTCTGCGGCCTCTCGCCTGTCTTTTTACCTGTCCGCACACGTGCTTCGTTTCTTTTAGTTATGAAGTATGTCTCACTCTGTGACTCAGCATGGCATGTTGGCCGCCATTGCTGAGGGAGGTTAGCTCTTCACACGAGCGGAAGATTTCTCCTGGGGCGCCTGCTCCAGTCCAGGTTCTTTACTTATCGTCGAGAGTACATCCAGTACTTTCAATTCCTGCAGTCGGGCCTGTAGTTAGAGGGACATCAATTTCTTCTGTTTCCGCATCTTCGCCTCTGTCCTCTCTACAGGACAGAGGGAAGAGGAGAGTCCTTTGACCCCCTCATACGGGGGTCCACCCACGGTTAGCTGGAATAGGCATCATTTTCGTGGTCTGTTTTGTTTTTGATTTGTGTTTTGTTAGCCGGCAAGTCGTCGCTTTTGCGCAATTTACTTTTGTTTTCGAAATTGTAAGAGAAAATATTAGTGTGAGACCTTTTCTCTGGTAATTCCATCTTAACCTGCCTATTCTATATTATTTCCTAAAATTCTTTCTCCTGATTATTTATCTGTAAGCTGTAAGACCGGTGGGGAAGGGAGAGAACCTTGTGATACAGGTTGGAACTTTCATGTCTCGCTCGTCCGCCCCTGTCAATTCGCCGACTTTTATCCTTCTGCCACCGTCTGTTAGTGGTGCAAGGAGAACGAGTTTTAAGTTCACGATCCGTGCCGAACGCATGATTTGTTCGTTCGGATGCTTGGTTGAAAGATTGTGTTATTTTAAATTTGTATTATAAAATGTGACAGTTATGCCATAGAATAATATTTGCAAATAGTGTGGGCAGTTATAAGCGATGGTCGCTGTGTTGATTTATTTCCTACGGAAGGAAAAACGTTAGCGTGAGAAGAGAAGGGTTAAAGATAAATCAAATTTGTTTTATAACCTGTTGATTTAATGCAGTCTTTACCAGCATCTGTGAGAAGGACTTTGATTCCAATGAGTTTACAGTGTGCGTTGAATATCACTTCCCCCGCCCAGCAAGCGAGTGGCTGTTAATACATGACAGCAATGGTCAGACGGTACTGACGCAGGTTTCAGTACCCTACTTCCTCCTCCTTCCTTCTTCTTTTCCTCCTGCACCGACTCTCCTCCCACTACGTCCTCCCCCCCCCCCCTCCCGGGTCTTCACCTGTAGCACGAACTGGATTGTGCCACGTGCGGGTCGAGGCCACGTTCTGGCTGAGACTACGGACTAGATGGTGCCTTACCGCAGGTTCGAGGCCACGCCTTTGTCGGGACCGTGGACTCTAGGGGAGCCCAGCCGTCTCGACTGGCCGCCTGGACCCCCGTCCAGGACCTCCATAAACAGCTACGTCCCCGCCCCCCCCCCCCCCCCCCCCCCCCGGGACAACGCACTTCACTGCCCGCTTGGGAGTCGAGGGTGTCGGCTTTGGGCGACTCCCTGCGAGAACCAACCCGCTCGGAGCACCTGATGCGACAGGGAGCTCCCTTGCGGACTTGACAGGGGCAGGGATGTGTACGCACTCCGTGGTGTGAAAAGGGTCAATACTGGAAATATTTCTTATAATCGTGTACATGTCATAAGTGCAGGATATGCTGAAATTGTGATTGTGTACTCCCCCGTATGGAGAAAAATAATTTTATTTAAATAATCGTGCATGTTGTGGGTGTGGGAGTGCTTGGATTTGCGATTGTGAAGTTGTGTGGCTTGGAGTGCTTGAATCGGGGAATTGTGCAATGTTGTGAGCGTTGGAGTGGCTTTGATCGTGATTGGTGCAATGGTTGAGTGCGTTGAGAGTGCTTTTATTTTGTGATCGTGCATGGTGCCCGTGAGTTGTGAATGATAATTTTGCTGGTGTGAATAAATGGGGTGTAGTATCGTAATCTTTATTGTGAGGATCTCTTGCGGAGCGTGTGAGGTCATTCACTCCCTTCACTCCCACCAAGACCGAACCTGTCAGGGCAGACCTCCAGGGGTCGGACCGATGACAAAACAGACATGAGAAATACTTTTGTGGTGGCGCATGTATGTGTGCATACGCAGAGAGAGAGACAGACAGACAGAGAGAGAGAGAAGAGAAGAGGGGGGAAGGAGAGAGATAGAGAGAGAAGAGAGAGAGAGAGAGAGAGAGAAACGTGTGGACAGAAGGAGGGTAAGAAGTGAGTTGGATCACAACCCAAAAGTGTGTTGTGTGTGTGTGTGTTGTTGTGTGTGTTGTGTGGTGTGTGTGTGAGTGGTGTACGTGCGTACGTGCGTGTGGTGTGTGTGTGTGAGTGTGTGTGTGTGTGTGTGTGTGTTGTGTGCGTGTGTGGTGTGGTGTGAGCGTGCATGCGTACGTGCGTGTGTGGAGTGTGTTGCGCGCGCGCAGATCGTCTTTGAAAAGGGGGAAAGCGGAGCGTCCGGAAGGGCGAAGGGTGGGGTGGGGGCGGGAGGGTGAAGGAGAAGGGTGAAGGAGGGCTGCGGAGAAGAACATCAACAACACCAACAAATAATACTTATATTCGCCTATTAACTCGCAAGAGACCAAGCTCTAAGCGCTTTACAATCAACACACCGATTACACAACGGGCTGCCTCCTGGGTAGTGCCGACAGAAGATCTGCCAGCTGGCGCTTCATTCAGTCGTTTCCCGTGTCATCCAGTCAATATACATTCAACATCGTTCACTCAATTTCCTTACTTCCTTCATTCTTTTCATTTCTCACGCAGGGTGCATGCTACGTGTAACGTTTATCCATACCAACGGCCAAACTGGCCTTCTCTTCAGAAAGTTAGTGATAGGATTTTACGTGTGTGCAAGATATTATGCGTGCGTTCACACACGGAACTTCCGTTTATAGTCTCATTCAAAGGACTGTTTGGGAAATGGAGTCAGAACCAATGTAACAACGAGGAAAAATCCCGCTGTACCGAAACGGCCCTGCGGAATTCGAACGCGCAACCCCAGGATCACCAAGATTATGAGTCCGGCGCTCTACCAACTGAGCATATTCCGGCTCCGTAAAAGAGAGGAAAGACGGCACGAAACAACGAGACAGAATGTCCAGGCAAAAAAGTCACCCACCACACAAACAGGAGACGTAACAAAGACATCGTCCCCTGCAGATATCACACACCGTGTGGAACGCCAAAATAGGCAAATGTGGTGGCAACTTAACTGCGCGCGCATCTCTTCGTGGATTAGTTGGAAGTTCGTGCGCATTTAAGGCCGATACTGTAGTTTGGCGTGCAGTTTCGCTCTGCATTGAATCTCATGAAATTGAACTGCGAAATTATCACAGAGAGAGAGAGAGAGAGAGAGAGAGAGAGAGAGAGAGAGAGAGGCGAGAGAGAGAGAGAGAGAAAATACTCTTTTTTTGCAAATACTCCTTGTTTCGCAAACTTCCCAGTCCAACTTTTTCAGTGCTTGAAAATATAGTGCGTTCAGAATTCTGGCCAGAATATCGCGCGCACATTCTGACCAATCAACGAAGAGATGCGCGTGCAGTTACGCACACGTGCGGCGGCGAAGGGAATGAGATCGAAACAGGCACAGCACAGCGACAACTGAAGTGAAGGGAAAGAGGAAGGGAGTCAGCCACCTGTGGCGGCCGGTTAAGGGTTAATGACCCTCGGGTAGGCTGCTCTGCGATAGCACCGAGGAATGACAGGGAAAAACGGAAGTATGCAACATCAAGAGGGTCCGCTGGGGCCGTAACTGCGCGCGCATCTCTTCGTTGATTGGTCAGAATGTGCGCGCGATATTCTGGCCAGAATTCTGCCCGCACTATATTTCCAAGCACTGAAAAAGTTGGGCTGGGAAATTTGCGAAACAAAAGAGTATTTGCAAAACAAAGAGTATTTTCTCTCTCTCTCTCTCTCTCTCTCTCTCTCTCTCTCTCTCTCTCTCTCTCTCTCTCTCTCTGTCGATCATCTCTCTCTCTCTCTCTCTCTCTCTCTCTCTCTCTCTCTCTCTCCTCTCTCTCTCTCTCTCTCACTCTCTCTCGTGTGTGTGATAATGATGCTTTTAGAAATGGAAAAAGGTAAAGAAAACTGGGCTCATAAAGTAAAGAAAGTCCTTTCAGAACAGGGTTTTGGAATAGTGTGGATGGCCCAGGAAGTAGGGAATGAGCATCAGTTTATTGCGGAATTTAAAGACAGGCTTATTTGTTCTTTTAAACAGAATTGGCACTCAGATATGGAAAGTAAAGAAAAATATCGCTGGTTTTTCTCATTTAAGAATGTGTTTCATTCTGAAAAGTTTCTCAATGTCATAACAGATAGATGCACAGAATAAATTACGCAAGATTTAGGTTGAGAACTTTAGGTTTTAATGCGAACAAAAGATGGTTTGAATGTGAAACATCCACAGAATCTCCTTGTCCTGCATGTAGACACATTATTGATGACGAAGAACACTTTCTGTTCCACTGTACTGCTTATAATAAAGTGCGGACAAATTGTTTCTTTTCCAGTTAGATATAGCGAAAAGACAAAATGTTGCAGTCGTGTTATCATCAGATGATGAACTTGTAATTAAATCAGTTGCGAAATTCATCGCAGAAGCATTGAAAATTAGACAGATGGAGGATAGTGAAATTTAAAATAATGCATTATAAGAGATATCTGAATGAATATTATCATTCATCGCAAGTGGAAGAGATCAGTAAGATACATTGTCATCATTTGAACGAGTGGATGGTCGAGTTAGTCTTTTTTTCTTTTCTAATTGCATTACTCCTGTGCGTGAGGACATAAGTAAATGTTATGAATTTATTTGTTTTTAACCTTTGATTTGGTGCACCTTAGCAATGTGTACTATTTGTTTGCAGGAAAGGAAGAGGGAAATGTTATTGTTCTGTTACCTCTCCCCCCTTGTCAAAAGACCTGTTTGGTAATGACAATAAAATATCAAAGTGTCAAAGTGTCAAAGTGTCTCTGTGATAATTTCGCAGTTCAATTCTATGAGATTCAATGCAGAGCGAAACTGCACGCGCAACTACAGTATCGGCCTTAAATACGCACGAACTTTCGACTAATCCACGAAGAGATGCGCGCTGTTGTCAGCGCATTGGCCTGTTTTGGCGTTCTAACGCGGTAGAACTCTGAGTAAAACAAGCAAGCAAACAGACAAACAAACGACCCCAGTCTGACGCAGTTCACATGCAAGCAGCTGCAGAGGCCCTCCTCCATAAGAACACCACACAGAAAGGGAGGGAAGGTGTGTGTGGTGGGGGGGGGGGGGGGGCGGCTAGTGTCAGCGATCCATCAAGGAAGAGAGTGGAAAGTAGGGCTGGCGAGGGGGGGGGTGAAACTGGACGGATGACGAAGATGTGGGGAAGGGAAAGAAGAGGGAGGGAGGGGGAACGGGGAGGGGGAATGGTTTGTGAAGGGATAAGGCGGAAAACTGTTACGTCCAAAATTCCAGACATGGTTGTTGTGATATTTTGTGTTTCATAATAATATTCTTCTTCTTCTCCATCCTTCTTCTCCTAAATTGTTTTTGTTGCACTGGTGTGTGTGGTGCGCGCGCGCGCGCGCGCGCGCGTGTGTGTGTGTGTGTGGGGTGTGTGTGCTTTGGGCTTTTGTTGTTGGTGGTGGTGGTGGTGGTCAATGTTGCTTCTCCTGATCTGCGAATTGCTTTGGAAATGATCATCATCATTGTCTAGCCATTGTGCTTTATTGTACTTGAAAATTAAAGCATATTAATAAGAACGAAAAATATTCTAAACATCTACTGCTTATTTTACCGTCCGCTTCTCTCCATCGTTGCAATGTCAATTCTTCAACACGAAGACATTCTGTGATTAAAAAAAACTATCACCTCAACCCTCTTGGTCTTCCTCGCGCCTCAAACGCAGCGCTCCAGTTAATCCGACTCGCCGGGTTTAACGTGCGGTGGTCACTCCACGCCCGAAAGGCGCGTGCCCTTGCTCCCTCCCCCCTCCCCCCCCCCCCCCCCCCCCAAAAAAAAAATCCATACTGACCACAGCCCTTTATTCAAACTCACTCCCATCACAGAAAAAAAAGTCTAGAAGTGTCGCAAACAATAAAATACATGAGTCAAAAACCACATTGCATCTGAATCAGAGAGGGATGAAAAGAGGAGCAAGTGTTTGTTGAGCTGAGCCAAAACTACCCCTTGCCCTGTTCCAAAAGTATTCCTTAGTGGCATGGTACGCTCCAGAAACCCCAATGAAGTGAACTGTTGCTGTTGTCGAAACCCTGGCTGAAAGACTCCAGGAATCATCCGAACTGCCAAAGTACTTGAACACTATGGTGCAAATGCATAAAGCTAGGGATGAGCACTTTAAACGTGTGTGACCGTTTTTGATGACCACGCAACGTGGGCACCACACTCCGACTTCGAAGGTTTTTGGAGACTGGTAATGTTATGCTAGGAGCTTGTCACAACTGAAGACAATCCCCGCATAACTATGCAGAGCAGAACAACATTTGAGGTAGCCGTAGTGTTCTAGCCTATGTCAGTTGGTCTGACACAGCCTTAAGCCAAGGCGGAGGTTCTTTCCTAAACCTGACCGTCCTGTTCGAACAGGAGGCTGGAGATGGTCACGTGCCTGTATCACTCCGCAGGAGGTGTCTGGAACCCATGCCCTGAATCACTCACCAGGGGCAGTCTGGGGACAGGGCGGGGAGAAATGTTGGGTGCAGTGTGCTCTGGTAACGTGAAAGCCAAACATGGAACTACTGTGCCGCCAAAGGAAGGAACAAACAAATTCACTGAAAAACAGAGACAACGCGATTCGAACTATTGGGTCTTCTTCAGGCAGACGAACGACAACATTCAACATTGTTATCATCGTTCTGAATCCTCCCCCCCCCCCCCTCCAACATTCAACATTGTTATCATCGTTCTAAATCCTCCCCCCCCCCCTCCCAACATTCAACATTGTTATCATCGTTCTGAATCCTTCCCCCCCCCCCCCCCCCCCCCCAACTTTCAACATTGTTATCATCGTTCTGAATCCTCACCCCCCCCCCCCCTCCCAACATTCAACATTGTTATCATCGTTCTGAATCCCCCCCCCCCTCCCAACATTCAACATTGTTATCATCGTTCTGAATCCCCCCCCCCCTCCCAACATTCAACATTGTTATCATCGTTCGAATCCCCCCCCCCCCCCCCTCCCAACATTCAACATTGTTATCATCGTTCTGAATCCCCCCCCCCCCCCCCCCCAACATTCAACATTGTTATCATCGTTCTGAATCCTCCCCCCCCCCCCCCCCCTAACATTCAACATTGTTATCATCGTTCTGAATCCCCCCCCCCCCCCCCCCCCCAACATTCAACATTGTTATCATCGTTCTGAATCCTTCCCCCCCCCCCTCCCAACATTCAACATTGTTATCATCGTTCTGAATCCCCCCCCCCCCCCCCACTCCCCTTCCAGTCCCTTCCTTCTTCCCTTCAGTTCTGTGCCGTAGTTTGGGTTTTCTTCACTCACGCTACAATGTACATCCAGACTGAAGAGATCAGTAACTGTTCGTTCGTCCGTTGTTTCCTTCGTGTTCAGCGTTGTCTGTCCTAGCTGAAGAAGACCCATAGGTCGGAACGCGTTTGTCTTTTTGTAATTTGTTTGTTCCTTCGTTTGACTGCGCGGTTGAGTTTGTTTGTTTTGGGGTGGTGGTGGTTTTTTTGCTTTTCGTTTTCATGTTGTAATTTTCTCCTGTTGTCGTCTCACTTTCAAACCAACTTGATTTGGTAGGTTTTCCTCGTTAGGGACACAAAGAGAATGTTGAAGGAGGTGGCTAGTTTTGGAACAAAGAGAGTGGTCGGTCCTGATTCACTCTCCGGTGGGGGAGTTTGGCCACCTGTCCTTTCTCACCCTGCGGGGATTTCGCCCGGAATGATGGCGGCACGTGACACCCACTTTGCTGTAGGCTTACAGCTTGACAACTCTTGTTGGGATGTTGTTTCTGTGTTGTCCTTCAAGGAGGGGGCGTTTTGTTTTTGTTTTTGACGCGTTTTCCAGTTGTTGTTTATCCAAAACTTGAGTACGCAGGGGTTTTCCGCCTTCAAAAGGAAAGCCTCCTAGAGAATGGGGAAGTATGCGTTTTTGTTACATGAAAAGGTAACGTCCACACTCTGAAAAATCGATGTGCTGGTCAGGAGCGGGCGTCCCTTGAGAGGGGAGATAGGAGTAGATGAAGTTCGGAAATCTGCAAGGGGAGGTAGTCGGTGTTAGTGCTGGGTTCAGCGAGAGTGACCCCGCCTTTTTCATGACAATGCGGCTGTGGGGCACGCCCAAAGCAATTGTGCCCCATCCGTCAGCTTCACGGTTCCATCTCAGCGAGGAAACGCCAAAACAGGTGTGAAAACGGTGCGACAGTCGGTGTCCAGATCGTTGTCCTAGCGTGCACTTCTAAGGTAAGGTTAGGTAATGTTGCTTATAGCCCAGCCGACCGCAAAGGGCCATATCATTGCTGTCACCACGTTAAAATCAACTCACAAATCATTAAAAACACCTTTCACATATCTCTTAAAATATATCATCTAAAAACGTACCAGAAACTTCGTTAAAAATCTTCCTTCCATAAAATCTTGGATCGGATGAAAAATGTTAATCTCCTTCAGAAAATCAAAGATCACGTCAGGTGGGACATCTCTGAACAAAGTTTTCATGGACTTTGCTGCAAAATGTTTGTGTCTCTCATCATGCAAGTCCCAACACTCTAAAAGAATAATTATGTTTCACTTCTAAGAAAGTCTTTGACTGAAACAAGTGTGTTAAAGAGGAGTAGAAAAGGGGGAAAGGACTACTCCCATACTATAATACTATCAGAACGACACATTAAGATCAGCAGCTGGACGATAACTAGTGTTATTAAGAATGATATTACAATTAACTGAAGAGGAGATAGATCATGTGAACAGTCACTCCAATCAATCAGCGATCAACCAATCAGTCGTTGAGAGATCGAAGTTTCTGTTTACTGATATGCCCGCTTGAGACAATTTTTCCCTTTTTTTCTGGATTCAGTTAGATGTGTTCATGTGCTGTTTTCTCTTCATTCTTTTGTTTTCTTTTCTTCTTTATCTCTCATTGTCTTATTTTCTCTAGTTTCAATCATCACCTAACAGAACATAGTTCCCTTCACTTAAGTCATTTCTGTGTTCTTCGTTGTTGTTTGTAGTTTTTTGTTGTTCGCTGGTTTGTTTTGTTGTAGTTGTCGATGATGTTAACAATTTCTTTGTTTTTTTTTAATTGTTTTGTTTTTGTTGTTTTTTTCTCCATGTGTGTCCATTTATTGGGCGGTCTAGTATACAGCTTTTAAATTCCAACTTCTCGAATAAAGCAAGCGTTTTTTGTTTTTGTTTTTCGCTAGTTCGTTTTGGTCTGATTTGATTTTACCTTTATTGTTGATGATGGTGACCGGGGCGATGATACTGGGGATATTCCAGGTTGGATCAGGGTGATGAGATCACACACTCTAACAGACTAGTCAGTCAAGAACCCGCTCTGAAGTTGGGACCTACTCACTCTAACAGACTAGTCAGTCAAGAACCCGCTCTGAAGTTGGACCTACACGCTCTAAACAGACTAGTCAGTCAAGAACCCGCTCTGAAGTTGGGACCCTACTCACTCTAACAGACTCGTCAGTCAAGAACCCTCTCTGAAGTTGGGACCTACTCACTCTAACAGACTAGTCAGTCAAGAACCCGCTCTGAATTTTGGGACCTACTCACTCTAACAGACTATCAGTCAAGAACCCGCTCTGAAGTTGGGACCTACACACTCTAACAGACTAGTCAGTCAAGAACCCGCTCTGAAGTTGGGGCCTACACACTCTAACAGACTAGTCAGTCAAGAACCCGCTCTGAAGTTGGGAAACCTACTCACTCTAACAGACTCGTCAGTCAAGAACCCGCTCTGAAGTTTGGACCTACTCACTCTAACAGACTAGTCAGTCAAGAACCCGCTCTGAAGTTGGGACCTACTCACTCTAACAGACTAGTCAGTCAAGAACCCGCTCTGAAGTTGGGACCTACACACTCTAACAGACTAGTCAGTCAAGAACCCGCTCTGAAGTTGGACCTACTCACTCTAACAGACTCGTCAGTCAAGAACCCGCTCTGAAGTTGGGACCTACTCACTCTAACAGACTCGTCAGTCAAGAACCCGCTCTGAAGTTGGACCTACACACTCTAACAGACTCGTCAGTCCAAGAACCCGCTCTGAAGTGGGACCTACTCACTCTAACAGACTAGTCAATCAAGAACCCGCTCTGAAGTTGGACCTACTCACTCTAACAGACTAGTCAGTCAAGAACCCGCTCTGAAGTTGGGACCTACTCACTCTAACAGACTAGTCAGTCAAGAACCCCCTCTGAAGTTGGGAACTACTCACTCTAACAGACTAGTCAGTCAAGAACCCGCTCTGAAGTTGGACCTACTCACTCTAACAGACTAGTCAGTCAAGAACCCGCTCTGAAGTTGGGACCTACTCTCTCTAACAGACTCGTCAGTCAAGAACCCGCTCTGAAGTTGGGACCTACTCACTCTAACAGACTAGTCAGTCAAGAAACCCGCTCTGAAGTTGGGACCTACACACTCTAACAGACTAGTCAGTCAAGAACCCGCTCTGAAGTTGGGACCTACTCACTCTAACAGACTAGTCAGTCAAGAACCCGCTCTGAAGTTGGGACCTACTTACTCTAACAGACTAGTCAGTCAAGAACCCGCTCTGAAGTTGGGACCTACACACTCTAACAGACTATCAGTCAAGAACCCGCTCTGAAGTTGGGACCTACACACTCTAACAGACTAGTCAGTCAAGAACCCGCTCTGAAGTTGGGACCTACTCACTCTAACAGACTAGTCAGTCAAGAACCCGCTCTGAAGTTGGGCCTACACACTCTAACAGACTAGTCCCGTCAAGAACCCGCTCTGAAGTTGGGACCTACTCACTCTAACAGACTCGTCAGTCAAGAACCCGCTCTGAAGTTGGGACCTACACACTCTAACAGACTAGTCATCAAGAACCCGCTCTGAAGTTGGGACCTACTCACTCTAACAGACTATCAGTCAAGAACCCGCTCTGAAGTTGGGACCTACTCACTCTAACAGACAGTCATCAAGAACCCGCTCTGAAGTTGGGACCTACATACTCTAACAGACTAGTCAGTCAAGAACCCGCCTGAAGTTGGGACCTACTCACTCTAACAGACTAGTCAGTCAAGAACCCGCTCTGAAGTTGGGACCTACACACTCTAAACAGACTAGTCAGTCAAGAACCCGCTCTGAAGTTGGGACCTACTCACTCTAACAGACTAGTCAGTCAAGAACCCCTCTGAAGTTGGGACCTAAAACACTCTAACCAGACTAGTCAGTCAAGAACCCGCTCTGAAGTTGGGACCTACTCACTCTAACAGACTAGTCAGTCAAGAACCCGCTCTGAAGTTGGGACCTACACACTCTAACAACTAGTCATCAAGAACCCGCTCTGAAGTTGGGACCTACTCACTCTAACAGACTAGTCAGTCAAGAACCCGCTCTGAAGTGGACCTACACACTCTAACAGACTAGTCAGTCAAGAACCCGCTCTGAAGTTGGGACCTACTCACTCTAACAGACTAGTCAGTCAAGAACCCGCTCTGAAGTTGGGACCTACTCACTCTAACGGACTAGTCAGTCAAGAACCCGCTCTGAAGTTGGGACCTACACACTCTAACGACTAGTCAGTCAGAACCCGCTCTGAAGTTGGGACCTACTCACTCTAACAGACTAGTCAGTCAAGAACCCGCTCTGAAGTTGGGACCTACACACTCAACAGACTAGTCAGTCAAGAACCCCTCTGAAGTTGGGGCCTACTCACTCTAACAGACTAGTCAGTCAAGAACCCGCTCTGAAGTTGGGACCTACACACTCTAACAGACTAGTCATCAGAACCCGCTCTGAAGTTGGGACCTACTCACTCTAACAGACTAGTCAGTCAAGAACCCGCTCTGAAGTTGGGACCTACTCACTCTAACAGACTAGTCAGTCAAGAACCCGCTCTGAAGTTGGGACCTACTCACTCTAACAGACTAGTCAGTCAAGAACCCGCTCTGAAGTTGGACCTACTCACTCTAACAGACTAGTCAGTCAAGAACCCGCTCTGAAGTTGGACCTACTCACTCTAACAGACTAGTCAGTCAAGAACCCGCTCTGAAGTTGGGACCTACTCACTCTAACAGACTAGTCAGTCAAGAACCCGCTCTGAAGTTGGGACCTACTCACTCTAACAGACTAGTCAGTCAAGAACCCGCTCTGAAGTTGGGACCTACTCACTCTAACAGACTAGTCAGTCAAGAACCCGCTCTGAAGTTGGGACCTACTCACTCTAACAGACTAGTCAGTCAAGAACCCGCTCTGAAGTTGGGACCTACTCACTCTAACAGACTATCAGTCAAGAACCCGCTCTGAAGTTGGGACCTACTCACTCTAACAGACTAGTCAGTCAAGAACCCGCTCTGAAGTTGGGACCTACTCACTCTAACAGACTAGTCAGTCAAGAACCCGCTCTGAAGTTGGGACCTACTCACTCTAACAGACTAGTCAGTCAAGAACCCGCTCTGAAGTTGGGACCTACTCACTCTAACAGACTATCAGTCAAGAACCCGCTCTGAAGTTGGGACCTACTCACTCTAACAGACTAGTCAGTCAAGAACCCGCTCTGAAGTTGGGACCTACTCACTCTAACAGACTATCAGTCAAGAACCCGCTCTGAAGTTGGGACCTACTCACTCTAACAGACTAAGTCAGTCAAGAACCCGCTCTGAAGTTGGACCTACTCACTCTAACAGACTAGTCAGTCAAGAACCCGCTCTGAAGTTGGGACCTACTCACTCTAACAGACTAGTCAGTCAAGAACCCGCTCTGAAGTTGGGACCTACTCACTCTAACAGACTAGTCATCAAGAACCCGCTCTGAAGTTGGACCTACTCACTCTAACAGACTAGTCAGTCAAGAACCCGCTCTGAAGTTGGGACCTACTCACTCTAACAGACTAGTCAGTCAAGAACCCGCTCTGAAGTTGGGACCTACTCACTCTAACAGACTAGTCAGTCAAGAACCCGCTCTGAAGTTGGACCTACTCACTCTAACAGACTAGTCAGTCAAGAACCCGCTCTGAAGTTGGACCTACTCACTCTAACAGACTAGTCAGTCAAGAACCCGCTCTGAAGTTGGGACCTACACACTCTAACAGACTAGTCAGTCAAGAACCCGCTCTGAAGTTGGGACCTACTCACTCTAACAGACTAGTCATCAAGAACCCGCTCTGAAGTTGGGACCTACTCACTCTAACAGACTAGTCAGTCAAGAACCCGCTCTGAAGTTGGACCTACTCACTCTAACAGACTAGTCAGTCAAGAACCCGCTCTGAAGTTGGACCTACTCACTCTAACAGACTAGTCAGTCAAGAACCCGCTCTGAAGTTGGGACCTACTCACGAGAACAAACCAAAAAGGTATTGTTGACGGGGGGGACAAGAACAAGAATTCCATTTGGACTGCGAACAAGAATTCCATTTTGGACTGCGAACAAGAATTCCATTTTGGACTGCGAACAAGAATTCCATTTTGGACTGCGAACAAGAATTCCATTTGGACTCCATATTTCACCCCTTTCTTCCCCCTCTCCTCTTCCCCACCCCCTCCTACTCACACCCCCCCCCCCCCCCCCTGCCCATACACACTCCCATCACCACCACCACTCAACCACATCCCTCCCCTCCCTTCCCCCCCCTCACCCTCTCCCAACATACGTCTCCCACCCACCCCCGTCCCTTTTAAACTTCGAACCTGATAACCCATCTCCAGACCCGTCTCCTCCATCCACCCCTCCCTCCTCCCGCCCCTCTCACCCCCACCCTCCCACACTCATTCCCAAAGTAACCGCCCCCCCCCCCCCCTCTCCCCCCTTCCCCGCCTCCACGCATACACGCAAGACTGTTCGGACAGAAGCGCGTCATCAGGGGGACAGGGCGGGCAGTGCGACAGGTAATGCCGAAGCGAAAGAGTTAACCGGGCGACATGGACGCTAAGCCTTGACAATGATAGCAAGCAGCGGCAGACTCCTTCCAGACGGGCAGTCTGGGGGCACACGGGGCATTGGCATCCCTCCACGTCAGCCAGGCGATCAATAGGCTAGTTTTATGGAAGCTCCATAATTTCGAAAGGTCAGATTTGTTTGTTAATACAAAGGAAGTCATTTTCGCCGCGAATCGAAGTGTGCAGATCCATTTTCAAAGTCTATGGTCGAGTGTTGGTTTCCAAATGTCAGGATTTTTTTTTTTTTTTTGCATGTTTGTTTGTTCGTTCTCCAGGGGGAAACTCTCTCTCTCATCGTGCAAGGAGGAATCATATTTCGGTGATATTATTTTCATCTCAATGGTTTGGCGCTAGTTTCAAAGTGCCTCTTTTTTCTTTTCTTTTTTTTATACCTGGAACAGAGTCATTCTTCTAACGGAAACAGGGATCCTTTCCATATCAGATTTTAAAATAAATGATAGAGTTCTTTCTTTTTCTTGGAAAATGTCTTTTGGATATGGATATAGAAAATTGTAATCTGCAGACATTATTTTCAAGTCAGTCGTTTAGTGATGATTTTAAATCGTCAATTTCTCCTTCTTCTTCTTCTTCTTCTTCTTCTTCTTCTTCTTCTTCGTCTTTCTTCCTTCCTTCCTTCCTTCCTTCCTTCCTTCCTTCCTTTTTTGTGAAGTGGAATAATTTTTCGAAATATCACTTTCAGGTCCATGATAGAGTGCCGGTATCAAAATGTCAGGGTATTGTTTTTTGTCCCTAAACAATTAAACAATATTTTTTTTTATATTTGTGTCAAGAAATAAAAAAGGGATTTATTTTGCCAGTATTATTTCCAGGTCGTTTGCAGAGTGCTCGTTTTAAACAGTCTTGTTTAGTTTTAGGTGTTTTTTTTTTTTTTTCCTTTTCAAGAAAACGGATTCGGTGTTTTGCAGTTGTAATTTTTTACGCCCATCTTAAATTGTTAATTTCAAAATATTGTTTTATATTTGGCCATGGACGATTTCATCACCAAAAGATGAACTGTTCTTCACCTTACGATGGACACAAATCACTATACCACTCAAATTACGTAGTCCCCCGATGTCTTTGGGATTTCCGCAGAAACGTGCCAGTATGGAAGAGAATTGGTATTCAACGGAAATCGTTATCTGGTTGTACGTTTCTTGCTGGAATAGAAGAGGCGAGGGAGGAGAGGGATGGAGGGGGACTCTGCAGAACGTCAAGAATACAATGACCCAGGAAAAGACAAAGGTGGATACCCGGCTACTGCCATTATTATTCTCTCCAAAGCGGGAAAGACCCTTGCTCAAGACCTACAGTTTTCTCTTACGATTATGGAGAAAAGAGGATTACCCAAGAGTCGGGGCACCTTCTTTAGCCGTGTCATGTTGTCTGTAGCCCAGCCGACCGCAAATGCCACGTCAGAGCTGAGCCAACAGAGGTAGCATGGACACGATCGTTGTCCTGCAACGGCTGTGAGTAAAACAAAAATCGGTAGAACTGAACATGAACTTGTTGCTTTAGTAGACCTGGCCAAGGCGTGTGATGGAGAGTCCTTCATGGAGAACTGTAGGCAATCTTGGCACTCTGAGATTTCTCCTCTGCCACTCCTCCATCTCAACAACGCCCCGGAGTTCCACATCATCATCTGGCGTCACCACCCAGGACAAGTGGGCCAGCTTAATCATGATGCATTCTCAAGAGTCTCCCCGTTTCAAACGGCTGCTAGCAAGGGTAAGTTCCCGACCATACATCGTTCTCCTTCACAGCGGAAGACACAGCAGATGACATTATCTATATACATGTCAAAACAGGTGCAGATCTGAAGAGATACGGTCCGATTTTCGACGTCTTTGTCTGCAGGAGCAGGCGTTTGTGTCACTGGCTGTCGAAAACTGTCGAAAATCTGATGATAGAGCTTCCATTTGTTGACTGTGTTCTTCTTGCCTGTACCGTGATTCTTCGCTGCCTCCGAGGCCTTTAATCTCATTACACACCTCACAAAGACAGGAACACGTTATCGGCCTTTTTTGCAAGTCCCCGGACATCTGATGGCAGAGGAGCATCAGTGGCACCAAACTGCAGACAACAGAGCACATCACTAGGTCGTAGTGTCTCCAGTGATGTCACTGTTTGCAGAACTGTTCGAAACAGTCTGTGTAAAGCCAGCAGCCTTTTCGGTCAGTTGTCCAGTAGAGTCCTCCGAGTGGCGACACCACTCTGCCCGTCTTGCTGCCTGTAAACAAGTCCACAGAGCTAGTACAGCTCACAGCTGCTTGGGTATCCGTTGGAGGTGGATACAGATGTGCAAGTGTGTTCTTCAATGCTGTTAGTAAAGAAGTGCAAAGAGTTCACCTGGAAAGTACCGAAACCACCTGTTCCAGTTGCCGCAGAATAATGTCATATTCTCCCATTATCATTAAGGCACAGTACCTGGCTTCCCTAGAAGCATCCATCGACGACACGGTGTTGGGCTGTATTGACGGTGACCCCTAAGGGGACAATCGCAATGCAGTCATGTTGGGCTGACACCTGCTTCGCATAAAGCAGTCACCAGTGTCTCCAGACAAAGAACGTTTTCTTTTCTGTTGCCGTTGCAGTCTGTTAACTTTCATTTTTCGGTTAATGCAGATTTCCGGAAATTGTATTTCCAGATTCACTATAAAAAGTGTTGTCAATTTACGTCTGACGTCAGCTACAGAAAGTAGACGTTGGGGTCTTCTTCCCGTTTTAGAGCTCGTATAGCGGCTTTATCAGCCATTTCGTTTCCAAGGATTCCACATATTAAAAACAAAAACAGTCCTTAAATCGGAAGCATTTGCTGGGACAATAATTTAAGACCAACAAAGGCTAGAAAAGGCAATATTAGAGAAATGACAAAACTCTGCAACATGCGAAAATTCCACCAATGAATAAAATCAAACCCACCACCAAAAAAATGTTCTTTCTAACTCTAATTTGAAAGTAACTCTATTTCGAAAATAAGTGACCCGCAGTTAGGTGGAAGACTTCGGAGAAAGAGAGTGGAGCACGCAAGATGAAACGTCGACAGCCAAGTTTTTCAAAACCTCCCACTCTTCCAGCAATGACTTCCACTGGTTTCAGAGAACCGTGTGGAGAAAAGAGCGTTGTGCAGACTACACAATGACCGCGTTTTCTTATGGTTTTTGTTTTCCATTTGAAAGGGTGAGCAAACTCCATGGTGTGTGGCATGTGATGAACCATGGGGGCTGGAATGACTCTGCTGGAAGAGCGCCGGACTCGTAGTCCTAGTGAGCCTTGGATTGCGGGTTCGAATCTCCGCCGTGCCGTTTCGGTACAGAGAACTGATGGGGGGGGGGGGGGGGGGGGGGGGGGGGGGGGGGGGGGGATTCATCGAGTTAACATTGGTTTTGGTTCCATTTCTCGAAAAGTCCTTCGAATTCCGAATGAGACTATAAACCCAGATTGTTTGTGTGAATGGGCGCATAACATTTTGCACACACGTAAAATCAGATCATCAGGTTTCGAAGGAAAAGGCCGGTTTGGCGCATGGACCCACCATGAAAAATCAGGAGAAGGAAGGGAGAAAATCGAGTAAGTCATATTAACTGAATGACAGGGAAAACGACTGAATGTGGCGTCAGCAGGCAGCTCTTCAGTCTGCGCTACCCAGGTAGGCAGCCCGTTAAGTAGATAACAGCGTGATTTGTACAAGCACCAAGAGCTTGGTCTCTGACCTGGGACAGGCGCTGTATAAACAATTCTTGATGATAATAATACCCAGTATCAAATATCTTGTCACTGAGTTGTGGAGTGTAATATGCCATTTGGTACACATCACACTGCCTGTTAGATCGATGCTGGTCTCCGGAATCGTGTTTGCTTTGGATCTTAACCGTAGTTTTAATGTGTGCATTTTTTTTTAAATTTCCATATAGTCCGAGCTGAAATGTGGTCGGCTTTTAAGACAGTTTGAGCTCAGATGTGGTCGACTTTTAACAGAGTTTGAGCCCAAATATGGTCGATTTTCAAGTCTCTGGAATCGTGTTTGTTTTGGATTTTAACCGTAGTTTTAATGTGTGCATACATCTGCTTTTAACATACTTTAAGCTCAGATGTTATTGACTTTTAACAGAATTTGAGCTCAAATCTGGTGGAATTTTTACAGAGTTTGAGCTGAAATGTGTTTGACATTGAAATAGTTTGTAGGATTTGAAGGCAGTCTGAGCTCAAATGTGGTCGGATTTTGGTATAGTTTGAGCTCAAATGTAGTCGGATTGGGGCATAGTTTGAGCTCAAACATGGTCAATTTTTTACGTAGTTTGAGCTCAAATGTTGCCGACGTTTACTGTGTAGTATGGAGTCATATAAGGTCAACTGGATTATCAGCATTATAGCAAAGGCTACAAGCTCATCAAGGACCATCTGAGCAGACAGGATGTGGTGGCTGGCGTCCCTCACCAACAGAATTCTGAGAGGAGGCAGGAAGACGTCAACAGTGAATAACAAACAGGAAAGATGAATTTTGTTACCAAGGTGAAACGGTTACATGCCCATTTCTCGAAAACAATGCTGCTAGTGAGAGCCCTTCGCCTAGCGCACGTACAGACAAGAAGCACACAGTAGAAGCAGAAGAAAGTCCATTTTAAAAAAAAATTTAAAAAAAACACGAAAGTTCCAAATTTCCCCGTATACCCCACATAAACTCAGGAACATTTATTCGGGAACTCTCCTTCTTCACTTCTTTTTTGTGTCCCGTATAACATGGATGCTAGATGAACGGGTTCTGCAGGCAGTCTGATTTAGGAGGTTCGGTCCTATAACAGTTTCACCATGGGAGAAAGAGTAGCGTCCTTCGTGGGGGGAGTTTTGAACCGGACAGCTGAATACGGTTAGTCAAGAAAAAGCTGGGCAATGCTGAACTGTGTTGACGTGAGTCGGAGCGGTACTTTAAACCGGATGACACTTCAACGAAAACTCTTCTGTCGAGGGCAGCCACCGTCCCATTTGTCACGGTTTTTAACGATATCCCTCACGATCTAAAAATACCTGGAGTACCATCTCCCCCTGGCATTTTCTCCTGAAGCCGGCGACGCTTCGACGGTTGCGTTCGTGCCCCTGCCTGTGCTGAGTACCTTGGAGTGGTCCTCTTCTGGAGAGTGAGCCATCTGTCCCGCTGTACATTTTGAGAAAAGGAAAGCTAAGTGAGCGGACGAATTAATTACAGTGTATGTCTTTGTTTACTTCTTTCTTACCTCTTTTTCATCGTGTGAATTATGCGCGTGCATCCTGCACTTAAAAGAAAAGGAAAGAAAACAACAACAGCGGCAACAACAACAGTAATTGATAATAATTATTATTATTATCATTATTATAGTAATAATGATAATGATAATAAACAAGTGATAAGAAGAAAGAAAGACAGCTGCTTATTTTTCAGAAAAATTCACAACCGCCGCGGACTAGCCAAACGGTGAAAGATGGCAGTACTTAAGCTACTATGTTAGTATTATGAAGATGACGATGATGATAATGATGATGATGATGGTGATGATAATGATGGTGATGATGAAGAATGCTTATATTGCGCCTATTGTCAGTTAAAAATCAAGCTCTAAGCATTTTACCATCCATTGTGACGTTTCCAAACGGGCTGCCTACCAGGGTAGAGCCGACGGAAGAGCTGCCGTCTGGTGCTTCAGTCTGTCGTTCCCCGCGTCGTTCAGTCAGTATGGGTTACATTAAGGGTTTTTTTTTCCCTCTTCATTCCTTTGATTGTTCACGCAGGGTGCTTGCTGTGTGTAACGTGTCATCCATACCGATGGTCAAACTATATATAGCCTTCTCTTCCGAAAGTTGGTGACGAGATTTAAAGAGTGTGCTAGATGTTACATGTACGTTCACGCCCGGAACCTCGCTTTACAATCTCATTGGAAAATGGAGTTAAAACCAACGTTGATTCGAAAGAGAAAAATCCCCCGAAATGACCAACGGAGATTCGAACATACAACCCCAAGATCACCAGGGTTAGAGGCCAACGCTCTACCAACAAAGCTATTCCGGCCATGGATGTGTAAGTATGGTTTTCCGTAGTTAGTTTCTGTTTCAGGACCTTTTTTCCCCACCTGGGCACAGCCCCGAAAAAGGCCTGATAGGGTGGGTTAGGCTGGAATTGCAGAACCAGTATAAGCTTACGGATGGTGATGAATTGACAGAATTCGCCGAATGACGCATACCGATGCATCAAGTAATACGTAAATAAGGAATAAAGGAGACAGAGATGATAAACACTGAGTTTAAAAAAACCGCCTAACTTCTGATTCACCTTCTTTCTGTTACTTGAAAGGCTCTCTTCATGCTGGCTGAATAATCAAAACAAAACAAAACAAACACACTGGCACAGATACTTCCCTACATAATCCATGTAACGTTCGAGACGAACAAGACAAACGTTGTCTTTAAGGGGGTTACAGGTTAAGAGAGGGGAAAAAAAAACACGAAAAAAAACCTTTCCTCCATTGTCTCCCCCCCCCCCCCCCCCCCCGGCACTATAAATAGTAACGTCCTCTGATGCCAGCTCGTTCTCTTACCTCCCTTTCAGAGCATTGTCACCGACCGTCCATCTGCGTGTCAGATGGGGAAGTTGGCTCCCCTGTGGAGCTTTCCACGCCTCAGGCTCGGAGAAAAAGGGGGGGGGGGGGGGGGGGGGGGGGGGGGGGAGGGAGGAAACCTGATCGGAGATATCGCAGACTAATGAGAATCGTACTTCCT
>CM031614.1:63118538-63121038 GCA_018398815.1 Conus ventricosus
CGTTTACTTTCATGACATATCCCAGGGTCAACCAGGCCCGAGAGATACAGACACCTGCAGTGTTGGTCAGGAAGTTTGAGCAACACAGCTCACAGAGTTGCGTGCATGAAGTGGGTGAAATTCGACAGTGTGGTTCTGGTCCGCCCAACTCTCTCCATGGAGAGCTCAACTCTGCATAAGAGCTGGTTGTGGGCTGAACAATCCCACTGATATAAATGGGTCTGATGGGAATCGAACCCACGATCTCTCAGCTGAGAATCTGTGACGCTAAACACTTTGTCACGGCGGACAAGGATGCCACAAGCAAAGAATGGTGCAGGTATTCTGTCCCTCACACCAGTCTGAAATCGAAAGCTCAGACCTATGTCACAGACCTCTGGCTAGAGAACTGGAACATGCAGACACAAATTCATTCAGGTCCGTCCAAACCTTAAAGAGCTTTTATCATCTATTGCAGGCGGCCTTAAAGAAGAAAGAAAACTGTAGAGATTACACACAAGCCAGTGTTTGTACACTCACTCGTATCTATGAAAGGCAAAGAAGCTCCGTGGTGCATTTGGGGTGAAATGCCACACATGATAAAACATGTTCTATTAAATTGGTTGGATTTTCTTATGATGTTGGACATAAACACTTTATAGCAGATTCCGTGAAAATCTTGTTCAGAGTTGTCCCACCTGATTTGATTTCTGAGTTTCTGAAAGAAGTGTTTTTTCATCTGATCTAAGATTCACTGAAGAAAGACCTCTGCTTTTTTTTTTCTCTCGTTTTATAAGGTATGTTGTGGGTTTTTAAAAACACACGCATATGGGGTATACTTTGAAGAAATGACAGTCCTAACACGTCTCGCGGTCAGCTTGACTCTAAACAATATACACTGAATCAAGAAGAAGAAAAAAGCATGTATGGACATATACACGCATGTATGCACGCACCTAGAGAAAAGTTGACTTCGACAGGCGCGCGGGTTGGTTCTCGTGCACACACACACACGCGCGCGCGCGCGCACACACACACACACACACTCCCTGTGTCTCTGTCTCAGTCTTTCTGCCTCTGTCTCTGTCTGTCTGTCTATCTGTCTGTCTGTCTGTCTGTCTGTCTGTCTCTCTCTCTCTCTCTTTCTCTCTCTCTCTCTCTCTCTCTCTCTCTCTCTCTCTCTCTCTCAAGGCCTAGTGGCGATCCTACCAGACTCTCCTGTCCGAAGAGAAAGGTCAAGAGTGGACTGTCCCTGTGGTCAGTGGAGAACAAGGCGAAGACGGGAGGGAAAAGGCCAGCCGTCTACTGACCATCGTCCTCTGGGCCTTGGGGACCAGAAGGGGAGGTCAAGCTCTCGCCCTTGTCCAGCGCCGGTCGCCGGTGGGCGGTTAATCACGGGAGTTAGGTGACCGTTATCCTGATTATCGTTCTTTTGTCTTCGGGGAGTGTTGAGACGGAAAGGTACGGCTGACCGGCTGCTGCGTTGGTTGTCGTAGGATTCCATGGTGTTAGTGTAGTGTTATGATGGTTGCTGTTGTTGTTGTTGTTGTTGTTGTTGCTGCTGCTGCTGCTGCTGCTGCTGCTTTCAGTATCTTTGTTTTTGATCGGTATTTCAGTTTAAGGACTTTGTTAAAGATTTTAGAACTCTGATATTTGTGGTGGTGGTGGTGGTGGTGGTGGTTCATCCTCATCCTCATCATCATCATAATCATCATCACAATCATTTTCTTCTTCTTCTTCTTCTTCTTCTTCTTCTTCTTCTTCTTCTTCTTCTTCTTCTTCTTCTTCTCCTCCTCCTCCACCATCACCACCTCCTCCCCCTCCTCCTCCTCCTCCTCATCCTTCTTCTTCTTCATGTTTTTTTTTTTGTTGTTGTCATTATTAGATATCATCATCACCATTATCACCATCGTCATCGTCATCATCATCTTCATCATCGTAATCATCATCATCAGAGTAGTAGTAGTAGTCCTGTCATTTTTTGTGTTGTAATTGTTATGGTGGTGATAGCGCTGAGCCTGGTTTTAGACCGGTACATACGTTTTAGGAATCCTCCTCCCCCCCCCCCCCCTTCCACCGTTTTAAAACTGATTCACTGAGCAACAATTAGAGACACAAAACGAACACACACACACACACACACACACACACACACACACACACACACCTTCTCCCAAAGGCCCACAAATCAATATATCTTCTCACACAAAGATCGTACCATTTACATGTTTCTAAACTGCAAATTCGGTTTGATCATTATGATTTTGAATGTTCTGATTATAATTCACAAATATTTCTTTAGAAATAATAGTTTCTGTGTGTATTACATTTGACTTATGTTCTCATTGCACGTCGCAAATGTTCTAAAAGGTACTCGGAATGAAATCTTGATGATGTTATCATTTTATTTTTAAACTAATTCATTTTGTTAATTTTGCAATGTGTTCAGTTTGATAACACGAATGTTGGTCTGTCATAAAGATCTTTGATATGCGTGTTTCAAGTTTGCATTTACTAAGCA
>CM031614.1:63131038-63163538 GCA_018398815.1 Conus ventricosus
TACTCAAAGAGTGCAGAAATTCTGTGTAGGTGTGAGCCGGTGCATACACCTTGTTAAAATGTTACACTTCAACAGTTCGACAACTTAACATGCTTTCCGTCGTGATCAAGCCGCAGTGGTCGGCTGGGGAATGAATAACATGACTAGCAATCATGCCAGTTTTGATGTAATAGCCGTTGATGGTTGGCTTGTTTACACATACACACACACGCGCGCGCGCGCGCACACATACACACACACACACACACACACACACACACACACACACACACACACACACACGCATGCACGCGCACACGCGCGCGTGCGCGCACACACACATTCTGTCATTCACACACACACACACACACACACACATACACACACTTTGTTTACACACACACATACACGCACACGCACCCCCCCCCCCCCCCCCCACACACACACACACACACACATATTCACACACACACACACATACACACATTTACACAGGAGAGAGAGAGAGAGAGAGAGAGAGAGAGAGAGAGAGAGGAGACTGCGTTGGTGAAGAATTTGAGTTATCTTAAAAAGGGGGAAACAGGAAAAAAGAAAAATGTTTTGTCTTCCTACCACTGTCGTATTCTCTACAGTATTGCTGATAAGCAGTTATGATGACTTTGATGATTTATCAATCAATGTCCACGAAGCTTTTGGCATTATGTTAGGAGCAGTAGGCCTATATGTATCACTCATCTGCATTGCCTATCATCACAGCTCTGCGTTGGTATAGTCTGGCCCTCCCGGTTCCTGCGCCCCTACCTGCACCCCCCCCCCCCCCCCTCCCCGCCCTGTCTCGGCCTCCTCCATCGATCCTTACCTTCTCCTCGATACGCTGTAATTTTGTCTGCTTACAATTGTTATTGTATGCATTGACGTCATATCAGTGTTCCATCTGAAGTGGTCTATTGCTCTCAGCCTAACATACAGGCTCTCTGTGGTTGTGGAGCAGTTAAGAGCCTCCTAGTATTCAGTATACCCCAGTGCGATAATCGCGCATCCGAAATGCTCTGGAAGACAGTAAAGTCGTTGTTGAGTTCGGCTCCCCTTTTTGTCTCCATCTCATCGATCGGCGCCCAGCGAACAAACGGCTTCTCTATTCGTTTGACGCCAGTCAGTGAGACTGAGATTTAAAAAAAGAAAAAAAAAAGAAAAGGAGGCTGGTGGATGGGTGAAGAAGCCGGGAAGAAGAGGGAGGGGGGGGGGGGGGGGGGGCGGGGCGTAGGGGGGCTACTTATCTAGGATTTTGGCGGTATGTTTCGAACCTCGATGAATTACGATGTGACCGGAAACCTGTGATGTCGCTGCTTTACCATCAACGTGTGCCAAAGTAGGTCGGCGTTGACACCCTGAGTGGTGAGATTTACGTCATGACAGCCAGTGATGTCAAGGACATGGTCACAGATCTGACTCAGTACAGTCCCGGGGCTGTGTGGTTTATTGCCCGTCTTCCAGGACCAAAGTGGGCAAAGTCCAGTAAAGCAGCCCCCTTTTGTGTCGATCTCATTGATTGGTGCCGTGGATAGAGCCAGGCAGCGGTGTGTCCTTATCACAGAAATAGCAGCTGGTCGTTACTGGAGAGTGCAGCCAGATCGCGATTTTCGGAGTTCCAGCTGTTTCCCGCACCCCAGCACCCTGTCCCCTCCCCCCCCTCCCCCCCCCCCCCCCCCCCCCCCCCACACCACACACACACCTCCGCCTCTTCCCTCGTTTGTTCCCCCTCCCTCCCCATATACTCCTCCCTCCTTACCATGCTCCTGCCCATTCATATCCTGACAACATGATGGAATCAGAGAACGTACACATAGTACACTGGACAGAAGCCTCGTGTACAGTGTACATCTATCTCATGTAAACAAAGTAAATAAAATAGAATTTAAACCAAAAATTCCACAACCAAATATGATACTTTAAAACTTTTTTGAAATGGGGTCGTGGAATAATTCGTGACACCTCTATAGTACGAAAATCTGTAAAGAACAGGACAACACGGACGTCTTTGGGAGAGCAGCTCTCAGGTGTTCAATGTAGATGATGTGTTCATAAAACTGTGAAATGTAAATGTATCTGTTTTGCTGATAAAACTTTACAGCGCAGGTAGATCGGTTACGTTGATAAACGTACTACTGTAGATAAATCTGTTGGGTTGATGAACTACTTAATGAAAAAAAGTGTTTTGTTGATCAAATATGAATGTTTACATCTGTTGTGTTAATAATACTAAAGTGGAGATGCGTCTGTTGTATTGATAAAATTATACAAAGCAAATCCGAGTGTTGTTTTCATACAACTATTCAAAGTAGCCACAAGTTGATCACATTACTTAATAATGTAGATAAATTTGTTGAGGCGATAAACCTACACAATGGACATAAGCTACATCTGTTGGGTTGATAAATCTATACCAGGGTCATCCAGTAAACCAAGTAGATTAACCACACACAAAGCGCTCGAGACCTCTCACATGCTTCTCGACATCCATGCATCAGAACTTCCTTGTCGCCGGTCTAATTGATCGATGTCCATCTAGGTGGAGCGTACTGAATGAGTGAGTGTTGCTAGGCAACCAGAGCTGGATATTGTGGGACTTGCCTGGCCATCTTATCTCCTAGGCTTTCTACGTCATCAAACCTGACACCGAGGAAAGGTTATTTTAGTCTGCGGTAAAAGTCAAGTCAAGGGGACTGATATCAGGAGAGTATGATGGGTGCGGTGATGCTTACATTGTGACGTGTGAACCGACGCCATTCGTCGGTATCACAAAGGATCAACGGAAGGGTTTCAAGTAGGTCTGGACGCTTCTTTCGCATCGTAGGTCGGCAAGATTTCCTCAAGGAACTTTCTGTAATAGTCCTCTGATTGCTACTGGAATATGATATGCCGTAGAATGCCGCCATTTTCTTGTGTGTTCATCATCGTTGATAAAACTATACAACGTATCATAGGCCACATCTTTCTGTAATATTCCGGAGTTCCGCTGGAATATGAAATGCCGTACGTAGAAAGCTGTCATTGTCTTGAGCGTTAATCATCATCGCCATAAATAGTTTCCCTGTTTTTTGTCTGAATTTTGCAAAATTTCACGGCCCGAATATGTTTAGTTTTTCTGAAACCGGATAAGTCTATTTATTGAATGACCTTTATGCCATGTAGATACATCTGCTGTTGAAAACAACAACAACAACAACAACTATACAACGTAGAACCATCACTGTCGTGAGTGTTAATCATCATTATCGTCAAGCGACTTCCCCTGTTTTTGTCTGTTTTTTTTTTTTTTTCTCTCACTACATTGAAAAAAGAACCCCCATGAAGTACTGTTGCACGACAAAGTACTTGCTCGCTACTTACTTACTGTAGCGGTTAAAACTGAAATCTCACTTCTTACTTACTGTAGCGGTTAAAACTGAAATCATACACTGGAAGTAGCCTACCTTTGCAATATACAGCTTCAATATAGGCGTGCTGTTCTTCAACACTGATGCAGGGTATTAAGCTCAGTAACGACGTCATCTTGTGACGTTATTCGACGCTGTCATTGAGGTCAAGCATGATTTTAGCGTCAGAATTGTGCAAAATTTAACAACCCGGTTATGTTTAGTTTTCGTGAAAATGGATCAATCTGATCATTGAATGACTCGTTCCATGTAGATAAAACCGTTGTGTTGATAGAACTACACGGCGTAGATGCATCGTTTGTGTTGGTTTATGAAAGAAAATATACTAAGTAGACACATCTGTCCTTTTTATTAAAACTATATAATTAATAAATGTAAATAAATCTGTTGTACTGACAGAGAAGTTGTTGGCCTGCGCTTGTTCTTTCCACCACTCTTAGATTGTTCGTCTTTGTATTTGTCTGACTTTATTCGAGTTTAAAAGGCTGTGCCAGTCTTGAATAAAAGTTACTCTGTATTAGATTTTCTTTGGGAGCAAAAGTTACCCTACTTGTTTTCTGTTTATTGTTTACTGTTCCCTAGCTTACTTCATTATCAATTTTATACAACATAGGTACAACAGTTATGTCAGTAAGCTTATACATGTATCTGTTCTGCTGATGAAGCTATACTCTGTCCCTGTGGGGACGCTGTGGACTTCTTCAGTACCAATACTCATAGCTCCCCCACATTTAGGATATTCTCTGCGAGAAACTTCAGTTTTGTGCTCTCTCTCTCTCTCTCTCTCTCTCTCTCTCTCTCTCTCTCTCTCTCTCTCTCTCTCTCTCTCTCTCTCTCTCTCTTGTCACTGTCGTCTGCTTTCTTCTGCCTTTATGAACCGTATCTTCTAAGTCTTTGTTCTGAAAACTCGTTTACAGCTATTTCTTATGGCAGTTTACGACATGCTAGCTTTTCAGTTGTAGTCTGACGACAAGGCCATGAAAGTTACACACGCTGCACAGGTAAGACACTAGTTGTCCAGTCTGGATTGTGATGGCGTATTTACCCAAGTGGCTTCTTTTTTTAAACATATAAATATTTTTCATAATTATACGATTTTTCTTTTATTTAAAGTAGTTTTGAAGTCCATTGTAATGGCTGACGCTGCAAGCATGGTCTAGTGTTCCCCGCCATAGAACGTCTTCTCCGCCATAAAACGTCTTCACCGCCATAAATAGTCTTCTCCGCCATAAAACGTCTTCACCGCCATAAATAGTCTTCTGCGCCATAAGTGGTCTTCTCCATAGACTGTATTATCCGCCATAAACAGTCTTCTCCGCCATACATAGTCTTATCTGCCTTAGATAGTCTTATCCGCAATAGGGATGTCAATAGTTTAGCTTCCGTTTCCGAAATTGTTTGTGTTGTTAATTGCTTTTTGAGGAGGCTGCAATCTTTTCAAGATCTGACATAAACAGAACGTAACCCCCCACCCCCCACCCCTACCACCACCACCCCACTATGAGTTAGACAGCCTTGAAAAGGCCCTGTGTCGTTGGCGGGACTACAATGATATTAACACTAAACCAAACTATACTGTCTATACATCTGTTGTGTTGAATAAAATGGGTTTTTTTTCCTCCCTTTTTTCCTTCTTTTTTTTTGTGGTGATAAATGTCATGTTGAAAAACTTATTAGGTTGTAGATACATCTATTGTGTGGATAAAAACTGTACTCTCTGCACAGTATAACTACTGTTGAAATCCGTACAGTACACCATCAGTCGACGAAAACATGCGGTAAACTACCTATATGCTTATCAGAAATGAAAAAGAATATTAGAAAGATAAATAAGTAAATGAATGAATAAGTAGATAAGTAAATAACCAGGTAAACAAATAAATAGGTGAAGAAGTACATGAACAAATAAACAAATAAAAGGAAAGAAAGAAAGAAGAAGAAAAAAACAAAAAGAAAGAAAACAGGAAGCCTGCAGTGTACTTCAGCAACTTCCTGTGAATGACCCTACACAGAGGTCACGGCGGGGTTAGAGCAGAGTTCGCAGAGGCATGTTCGCTACATGTGGTCTGTCGACCATTCGCTGTCGTGCCGGCGACGATAGACAGGTGTCTAAATCATAAAACTCGGTCGCTCGGTGAGCGCGCGCGCCCGCGCGCGATAGAGAGACTAAGAGAGAGAGAGAGAGAGAGAGAGAGAGAGAGAACAAAAGACGGATTTTTTCCCCGGCAAATCCAAGTACAGTATATTAGTACACTTGATTTTTTTTTTCGTCCAGTCCCTCCCTAAACTATTAAAAAGTAAGATGAAAAATCAAATCATGTTGAAATATACAACAAAAAAACCACCACCATCTCAATGTATATGAAATGATATTGAAATACATACATACATGTAAAAAAAAAAAAAAAAGCATACACACTCGGCGAAATACAATACATGGGAAAAGACACACACAGTGTATATTTTTGATACTGCTTTGGTTGAAACATGTATCTCCGGGGATATAGGAAAAAGTGAGAGTACTTATGGGAACGAGGAGGTGTAGTGGGATCGGAGCTGGGGGGGGGGGGGGGGTGGGAGGCAAAGGAAAAGAGAGAATAAAGAGAGAAAAAGGAAGGAATCGAGGAACTCTTTGGCAAGGCCAGGGTCCATGGACAAGTCAAAATTATGAAAATGTAAGAAAATCAAAATCGTGCATATATGCAGGACAAACAACAACAACAACAACAACAACAACAACAACAACTAAAACAAAGGAAACAAACGACAAAAAAAACCCAAGGACGGCATTAGGCCCGGTATGTGTGTGTGTGTGTGTGTGTGTGTGTGTGTGTGTGTGTGTGGGGTGTGTGTGTGTGTGTGTGTGATAGATAAATAGACAGACAAACCGGCAGAAAGACAGACAGATAGACAGATAGAGTTGTGTGTATGTGGATAGATAGATAGACAGACAGAAAGATAGACAGACAGACAGACAGATAGATAGCGTTGTGTGTGTGGGTGTGGATAGATAGATAAACAGACAGAAAAACAGAAAGATAGATAGACAGACAGATAGATAGATATAGTTGTGTGTGTATGTGTGTGTGTGTGGATAGATAGATAAACAGACAGAAAAACATAAAGATAGATAGACAGACAGACAGATAGATAGATATAGCTGTGTGTGTGTGTGTGTGTGTGTGTGTGTGTGTGTGTGTTTGTGGATAGATAGATAAACAGATAGACAGACCGATAGAGTTGTGTGTGTGTGGATAGATAGATAGAAAGAAAGATAGATAGACAAGACAGACAGATGGATAGATAGACAAATTGAGGTGTGTGTGTGTGTGTGTGTGTGTGTGTGTGTGTGTGTGTGTGTGTGTGTTTGTGTGTGTGTGTGTGTGTGTGCATAGAGAGAGAGACAGACAGACAGAGATGGAGGAGGTGTGGGGGTACGAAGAGAAAGATGGGTCTGGAATAAACTGTTCGAATGCGACAACTCGAGCAAAGCAGTGAACAGGCTGTATTATCGCTGTGTGCTCAGGAGAATCCGTCAGGCTGCCTGTCCGGCTCCGCCTCGAATCCCCAACCGGTTGTTTGGGTGAAGGGAGCGACCGCTAAATGACTTTCTTATCAGCCGCCAATGGCAAAGATGGTTTCTGAATTCGGTTTTCTCGGGTAGCCCGACACACATCTAAATAACAGAGACATAGGACGAGAGTTAAACGTTGACATGACCTAATCTCCGAGTCAGCTTCTCCTGGTGTACATTCCACATACAAAGCAGAATGAGCAGGGTTTTCCCCCCTTACGACAAGAGGCCAGGACGGAAATCCTCTCTAATGATGTTCAGCCAGATGACGTAACGCAGTTTGGTTGGTAAGGAAGCGGTCGAATGTCTCACTCTCGGTGTTGTGAATGTGTGACAGTCACACCTGAGGTTTTTCTTGCAACAGTTGATCTGTCATTTCATTTCGCTTATTAACCTTTTCATTTTTGTTTGTTTCAATCCTTTTGTGAAATGTGAAGGCCAGATTTAAACAAACTCGACTAAATGTCATTTGAAAAACTAAATCGTATGGTGAAGTTCTTGACCTTTGGCCTAATTTATGCGTGCAGAGTTTTACCCAGGCAAGTGCTTTTCGGAGTAAAGTTCGTGCGTCCGTGATTTTCGTTTCATGCTTTCCGTGACCAGTATTCACAATTTTTTTTTTGAAACCTGACCGCGTTATTTTGACATACCAGATGGTGGTTTCGAGGCTGCTCTGGAGGGGGAGAATTCTATCCTGTGCAAATAGAATACAATTTGTTTACGGGGGAAAAAAATGCGTTCAAAAGTTGACGACTTGATATTCAACCTCTGTGAGTTCAGACATCAGCAACAAGTATTTGTGGATAAATTATGTCTGCCGCATGCTGTCTCGGTGAGTTTTACTACATTTCCAGCGTTGACTGCCAGAACCCACTCTCTCTCTCTCTCTCTCTCTCTACTCTTCTCTCTCTTCTTTATATATATATATATTTTTTTTTCTTTCTTTCTTTTTTTTTTTTTTGGTCCCTTACTCGCAGGTGTGAAATTCCACCTTTTCCGCTCACTGAACGACAGAGAGGAAAACTTGTGTTTAAAACGTGCACAGTTTTCTGTTTTTCAAATTTTCTGACTTGAGGTTGAAAGGAGATGGAAATCTTGCCGGTTGTTGTTGCGGGTGTGTGTGTGTGTGTGTGTGTGGTGTGTGTGTGTGTGTGCGCGCGCGCGTGCGTGCGTTTGTGTGTGTGTGCATGAACTGAAAGGAAAGGAAGATTGGAAGTGCCTTTCACCAAAAAAAAAATGCATCAGCACGCTCATACACACACACGCACGCACGCACGCACGTACACTCACTCACTCACACACACACACTCTCTCTCTCTCTCTCTCTCTCTGTCTCTGTCTCTCTCTCTCTCTCTTCTCTCTCTCTCTCTCTCTCTCTCTCTCTCACAGAGATCTGCGAAGGCCTGTTTTTACTTCCATTACATTTCCGGAGATCTTTCTATCTATCGGATGCCTATCTGTGTGTGGCTGTCATCGACTCCGAGTTCTCCACTTTGCCACGTTACTGCAGCGCTTGGCACCTGATCCTGCGGCTTACCTCCTTTCTCGCTCGCTCTCTCTTCTCTCTCTCCCCTCTGTCTGTCTGTCTGTCTGTCTGTCTGTCTGTCTGTCTGTCTGTCTCTCTTCACTCTCTCCTCTCCTCTCTCTCTCTCTCTCTCTCTCTCTCTCTCTCTCTCTCTCTCTCTCTCTTCGGCCTTTCGCTAATGGCAATAAAATTGTGTCAGTGTCTGTCAGTGTCAGTGTCAGTGTCTCTCTCTCTCTCTCTCCTTCCTCTATCCCTCCCTCTCCTCTCCTCTCTCTCTCTCTCTCTCTCTCTCTCTCTCTCTCTTTTCTCTCTCTCTCTCTCTCTCGCTCTCTCGCTCACTTGTCTCAGAAAAAGATATTTTCCATCTGTTTTTTTAGAGGGACAGCGTTTATGTATGATATAATCCGTCTGCGTGTCTTTTATCCTTTCAACGGAGATTTTTTTTCGCTTTTCGGAATCTTGCACGCACGCACTCATTAGCGCGCACGCATTCACGCGCGCGCGCACGCACACACACACACACACACACACACACACACACACACACACACAGAGATGGCACGCACGCATGTACGCACGTACGCACGCACACGTACATGGGCACACACATATAAAACTTAATGCGTTCATTACAAAATACAGCAAAAATGTTAGATGTTTAGTGGTGAACAAATTTCTAGCAAGCACATCATTTTTGAATGTCAGAGGTTAAGACCTATCTTACCAGTGATTTCTGAAATTGTATTGAAGGCGTTTTCGAAAATGCTACTAGCTTGTTTAATATTGCGAAATGTTTACTTCATAGTCCTGTAGGACATTTGTTATAGACTAGTTGATTGTGATTTTTGTTAATGCTTGTAATTTTTGTTAATGCTCATTTTTCTGACTTTTTTTTCTCCCCCTTATCAAAGACATAAACACACAATACGGTCCCCATCCCCTCTTCTCGTTTCCCCCCCCCCCCCCCCCCCCCCCCCCCCCCCCCCCCCCCGTCAATATCACTATGTGATAGACGTTAAATGAAGACAACAACACATATACACATAAGGCACACACCGCGCGCGCGCACAACACACACACACACACACACACAGTCACACACACCCACAGAGTCTCACAACACACACACACAACCACACACACACACACACACACACACACACCACACACACACAGAGGGAGATATAGAGAGAACTGTTTGCGTAACGATGAGCGTGTGTGGATTTAATGATAGGTCGTGCTCCAACCCTTAATCAGAACGTTTTCTTTCGAAAATATCATCCATCGCAAACTGTCCGAATATGAACAACGCATGGCAATTCTGGAATGGATCGGCTCTCGTTTCGTAGGTCCATGGTTCCACTATGATAGTCATTTGAGATAATTAAGTCCAGAGCTGAGGAAATGTGGAACGTCTTGCTTGCATCGTGCCTTCGTGAAGTGCTGGAACGTCAATCATTTCACAACGGTGGCCTCCGCATTATACCGCTCGGCATTTGTTCTGTAATCTCGGATGGGTTTTGTTTGTTGCTTGTTTTTTTCGTTTTGTTTTGTTTTGTTTGTTTGTTTGTTTTTTATTTGTTTTGTTTTTTAATTTCAGTGTTTAAATAGCAGCAACGAATCTAGTCTTGATATCCACGGCGGATATGATTATAGGAAAAGAATTAAAAAGGTGATGAAGAGGGGGAGGGGAGCGGGGGGGGGGGGGGGGGGCAGTGGGAGGCATTGAGAAGTGGAGGCAAGAGAGTTGGTGGAGGGAGAGAGAGAAGAGCGACACTTTGACACTTTGATATTTTATTGTCATTACCAAAGAGGTCTTTTGACAAAGGGGGAGAGGTAACAGAACAATAACATTTCCCTCTTGAGAGAGAGAGAGAGAGAGAGAGAGAGAGAGAGAGAGAGAGAGAGCATTGATAACGATCGAAACTGACCGTGGTTAACAGGGAGAGAAAATAATGATTCACGCAGCATGCGGGACGTGCATCGACCTTACCCAAGCTAATAACCAAACTTGTCCCTTCCAGACGGACGACCCCCCGTTATATCACCGGCTGACCTCGCTTTGATTCTTCCTTAGAGATTTGAGCTCAGCGAGACTCTCCTTGTTCTTGACAAGTTGTCAGATACGGTAAACCGCAACCACCTCCACCCACCCCACCCCACCCCACCCCCTCATCCCCTCCATCAACTGTGACCTCTGTCTTGTAACGGTCTAATCTTTGTGGCCGGCCTCCAAAACCCTCGCCAAAGGGTCTCGACAAGCGATGTTACCACGTGCCGGAGAAACTGAACAGAATGCGGAAAAACGCTACTTGGCGGACGCCAGCAGATAGGTGGTGGCTTATCGGATCAGACGTTCGTGTTAGAGGGATGTGAATCACCTCTCCCCCACGCCAGTCTCGCATCCCCACACCCCCACCCGATTCTCAATCATCCCGCTAGCCTTTTAAGCAGGGGTCTTCGTGCTTGTTTTTTTTTGAACGAGGTGTTAAACGGAGTCCCTTGTGCTGTCGCGCGATTTGCGCGCGGAAACCTATGGCATTATGGGAGTTTTCTAGGTGAAATGTTTTATGAAACGCATACATTTTTTGGTTGGGAAAATTCGTTCACAGAAACGAAGAAAAAAAAAAAAGAAAAAAAAAGAAAAAAAGAGGATGGTGTCGGTTCTGTGACGTTTTGCACCCACCCCCCCCCCCTTCTCTCTCTCTTACTCTCCCCCCTCCCCCCGACCGTCCCACCGCCACCCACAGAGGAGCAACACAAGTTTTACGTGCAAAACATCTCCTGGGACGGTTGCATTGCACTACACTGGACAGTTGCGTAACGCAGCGCAACGCAACGCAACTACTCACGAAATAAGGGAATGCCTTCTCTGTGTGTGTGTGTGTGTGTGTGTGTGTGAGAGAGAGAGAGAGAGAGAGAGAGAGAGAGAGAGAGAGAGAGAGAGAATATTATCAGATCCGTGTGACGCTTTCTCCCCATGTCCCGTGATGTCATTTCAGCTACCAGATCGTCTTCAAACTGATTCACCTGTCATGATTCAGATCTTCACTTTTGTGGTCCGTGTTTTGTGTCCCGTTGACCGCCATTAACATCTCAAGGAAGCACTGGACGGAGCTGAAGGATGGACAGACGATAACACACAACAGGAGATGAACTTCATATGGAATAGGCCAACCTTTTGCGTTTGCAGGTTTTGCGGCAGCGAGTGTGTAGTTTAGCCTAGCTCACTCTGTCGCGGTTTTTGCCACGATGGGATACAACTTCCACGATCGTAAGGTACGTAGAAGGCGTGAGCACACACGTTGTGGGTGGTCGGGACAGTTCTGGAAGGGGTTGTTTTCAAACTGCAGAGCAGTCATCGAGCTACCGCAACGCAGTCTGGCATATTCTTACGGCCACCGCACAGGCATTCGTGACGTTTCGTGGATAGTTTATGGCCTTTTTTTGTTGTTGTTGTTTGTTTGACCGATCGGCAGTGCTGGTATTGCTGTAACGACATTCTTGAAAGCAGGTATAGCGTCTCTCGCCCTAACCATCGGATGCTTGTACAGTCCCAGCAGAGGTCTTCTCAACAGCAAGCCCTGACCCAGTATCTTCCTCTGCTCCTTCCACTATTTCTTTGGTTTTCAACGCGCTGGGCAATGGCATAATCATCTTTCTTTTTCTTTTTTTAATTAGTCTACTTCTGCTAAATTTTGAACAAGTCACGGCCTTAGCCTAGGAGGTGAGGGGGGAGGAGGAGGAGGAGAATGATTTTTGAATCAGGAGTCATCTGTTTGTGAGCTCCTGTTTTTTTTTTGTTGTTTGTTTGTTTGTTTTTTGTGTGGTCAGATTAAGTATCTTGTATTTGTTCAGTTTTTGGTCCCCTGTGTACTTACTGATATGTTGCGTAAAATGCATGTGTCTCCTCTGCTGTTGTGTAGGCTGATTTCTTCCAGTGTACACAAAGTTCATGATGAAATGGGTTAAATTCATGGCTGTTGTGTTTTTAAAAGTGTTGTCCAGAAGGAACAGAAGTGACAGATGTACTCCTCTTTCTTCCTCTCTCTCTCTCTCTCTCTCTCTCTCTCTCTCTCTCTCTCTCTCTCTCTCTCTCTCTCTCTCTCTCTCTCTCTCTCTCTTTAATGCATCAGTGTGGACCTCCTAAATCAGGTTACAAGCAAAGTTGATGAATGTGGCCAACGACCAAACGGTGCCGAAAAAAACCACAGGAGAGATACAGACTGTCGGAGATTTGATTATATGTGTCAATGTTAGCCGACTTAACTGCAAAGTTTGACGAAAAATTTGATCACATGAACAGATTTAGCAGAACTAGAAGATTCGTATTGCGATCTAAAGCAAGAACAGCGTGACGTAAAGAATACGATTGACAATCTTAAGACAGAAAACGAACTTTTGACGCAAGAAAACACGACTTGAAAGCAGAAGGTAGAAAACCCGGAGAAAAAAGACTGAGATGATTTGGGAGGTCATTCAAAAAGAAATAACTTGATTATCTATGGAATTCCGAGGAGTGCCACAAAAAAAAGAGAGAAAAAAGGAAAAGGAAAGAAAGAAAGGGCAAAACTGAAACTGTAAGGAATTGATCAATGACATGATGACGGACGAATCAGAATTGACAGATACAGTCCAATTTGATAGAGCGCATCGATTGAACGCTAGCCCTAAATCGTCCATTATCGCAAGATGCTTTTTTTTTTTTTATCGAAGACAAAGCAAAATTTCTTAAAGAACAGTGTTAAGTGAAAAGGATCTGATGTTTATTATCGGTACGGATTTCTCCTGGAGATTCAGAGAAACGAGGGAGCTGGATGAAAAAGCCACCATGGTTTTCAATCATTTAGGAAAAATTGCACTGGACGCTGACGAGAGGCTGAAAATGTCCTCCAGGGATTTTGGCCGGCCCTGTGTAACTGGTGTAACATCCAATATCACAGGTCCTTGATGAGGAATTTACTGTGGCATGGCTACAACTCCTTCGCGGACTGGCAAGAGGGCAACCAGCCAGCCTGTTCTGTGTGACGGTGAAGCGGTTTGTGCGTAGGGGAAGGATGGGGGTAGAGCTTTGCTGATCTTGCCCGTGACAGTCCAGCATGTGCGTCGTCGAACGAGCACATGAAACACACAGTAGAGAATAAAACTGTTCCACCTTGTGTTGAGCCTGTCACTCAGATCCCCGTGTTTACGGCACCAGCGTGTGAGGCTCATGACACAACTTGTTTGAATGAGAAAGCGAGTGTTTTTTTTTTTTTTTTTAATTGTAACAACTGAATGTTTCTAAAATGATGTTATGGTGTCTGAAGAAAGCACAAATTCTTTTTTCATTTTTAAACTATTTTCTTCTGTCGGTCAAGGAAAAGAAACTTCAGACCAAAGTGTCTGACAGAAACATGTCTTTGGTGTCAACTTGTCATCTGGCGGAGAAACGTGCAGGTGGCCATTGCGTAATTGACAGACAGCAGAGCTGATCAAGGTCGTTAAACTTCAGACAGCTGCTGTTAATAGCGAAGTGATCAGGCAAAGGAAGAGAGGTAAGAAAGGGGGGAAGGGGGAGGGGGGAGGGGGTCGCGAGACGGGCGAGAGGAAAGTGTAGTGAGCAGCAGTAGAAGATGCGGAGGGAGAGGAGAGGAAAGGGGACGGTGGGGTGTAGGCGCTGTTTGGTTGTGAAGAAATCGTTGGTCACCTTTCAACTCTGAGAAGTTCGTGCTAACTGAAACAAACGATCTAATTGTTAGATGCAGTATTAGTTATCGACCAGGAATCGTGTCACTAATAAGGTTGGTGTAAGTGGAAAAGCGAACATGATCATTGGGACAGGTATCTTTCTCTCTCTCCCCTCCTCCCTCTCTCTCTCTCTCCTCTCTCTCTCTCTCTCTCTCTCCTCTCTCTCTCTCTCTCTCTCTTGCTCGCTCGCTCTCCCTTTCTGGTGCGATGTTTTCTTCTACAGCTGTAAGCTGTAATTTTATCTACATGCCCCTGTGTGTGTGTGTGTGTGTGTGCGTGTGCGTGCGTGCGTGCGTGCGTGTGTGTGTCCTCCTGTCTATGCATATATCTATGGCATTGAAGGCAAAGGGCCATGTGCTGTCAGCTGTAACAGGAACTGAATCTTCATTGTCTTTCTCTCCTTCCTGCTCTTCGCCCCCTACTTCCTCCTCCTCCTGGACAGTCGCCGCCTCCGTCGTCGTGTGTTGTGGTTAAAGTGTCCGTCGCAGCGACTGTGTGTGTGTGTGTGTGTGTATAGGTTGGTTACAACACCGAGGTCATCGTCGTCAAGGGTTGGGGGTCAGAATCACGCCGGTTCTCCAACATAAAATCGCCTTCTCATTACTCATTTGAACGTGTTGTCGTTCTGGTGGTTCATGATGTGTGGTCTAAGGTAAGCTCCCTTCCTCCACTTTCCAAGGTTATTTCCCCGCCTGCCATACCTGTTATCGAAGGTGTTGGTGGGCGTTACACCTCGCTGTCACCAGGAGCGTGTGTCGTGGCTGTGTGAAGGTGCCGTTGGCCTGAGGCAGTGAGGAACTCGCTGAACCGTGACCGAAAGGGTTGTCAGTTCTGTCGCTCCAGTGACCTTGTTTAATGCGGTGTCAGTGCAGTTTGAGCAGAATGGGGCTGTTTTAACGGGGTAAAGTTTTCGAGTAGAGAAAAGTACCAGCCGCGCATTGGACTGATACTGAAAGCAGGCCAACACGGACGGACGCATGCACGAACACACACACACACGCACGCACGCACGCACGCACGCACACACGCACACGCACACGCACACGCACACTCACTCACTCACTCACTCACACTCGCCAAATTGAAAAGACCAGCCAACCCATGTTAAAGGCTTTTATCAAGAGTAAACCGAACAGACTTAACAACTCAATGAAAAGTCAAGAAACCAGAAACACTGAACAGATCATCCAGCCCAATAAAGACTTTACACCAAAATAGATCGAAGAGACCAACCGACTCTGGCTAAAAGTCTAAAACCAACGGAAAAAGCGATCAACTTAATCAAGAAAGTATGTTCGAATTAGGCTGGGGAAAAAAGCCGAAAGATCATAAACCGAAACAGACCGAATAAACCGACCAAATACAGTCCTTCGAATGAGACTCTAAACCGAGGTTCCGTATGTGAACGCACGCACAACATCTTGCACACACGTAAAATCCCATCACCAACTTTCGGAAGTTTGGTCGTTGGTATGGATGACGCGTTACACATAGCATGCACCTTCCCCGAAGTTGGAGAATGGCTGCTTTAATGGCGGATAAACAAAAAACAAAAAAAACGGTCATACACACAAAAGTGTCAGAATCTTCAACTCGATGAAAGTGGATACTCAAAGAAAGAAGGAGAAAGCTGTCAAAAACAAGGAAACGAAAACCGACCAAACAGACCAGGCAATCCAGTCAAAAGGCTAAAAGCCGAAATAGACCGAACAAACTAACCAGCCCGAGCAAGAGGCTTCACCGACCGACTTAACCACATCCCCAGCATTACACCAGCCGGTTACTTACACCCCTTTCTGCCCGACCAGGGCCGTCTGGTTTGCGTGTCCTTATCCGTCCACGAGAGCCTTAAAGGAAAGAAATCGATTTATGATGCTGGCCGAGATAGGTGTTAAAATCCATAAATAAAGTATGTGAAGAACATAGATGAGGTTCGAACAGTTAATCTGGTGTGTCTGTGCAAGCTACTTTCCTTTTAATATTCATATCATGTTCTTCGATAGGAACATCATTTAAGTGCCTAAGGCGGCCAGAGATTAAGAAGAAAAAAATGTGTTCGAATTTTGTTCAACCATTATGTTTGTTCTTGTGCACTAAAAAAAAAAAAAAATATATATATATATATATATATATATATATATATATTAATTCTAATTATTCCAAGTCTACGTTTTAGTGGTGCAGAGAGAGAGAGGAGAGAGAGAGAGAGAGAGAGAGGGGAGAACGAACGAACGAAGTTTGATGCTTTTAAGCTGTAAAGCCCATTACGCAAATCGGCGCGATGTACGACAAAAACGCGATCCGATGTCGATTTCACTGACATGGAAACCACAGCAATGTCTTTTTCTTTCACCTTACATGACAAAATCTAGAACGAGACAATGTCACTGGTATGAGTTCATTGTCAGTTCTGTAGACGACAGTCACCCCAGGTAGAACTGGATCAGTCCGCGGACAGCGTGCAGCCGCCGTAGAGCACGTGTTTGGTCTCTACATGTTTGGTGTTGCCGATGCGTCTTCCTCTCCTGGGCTGGCCAGTTGAACACATTCCTCTGTTGACATGCGTCTTTTTTCCTGGTTCACAAACCAAAATGAGCAATCGTCCTCCGAGCACGGATCGCAGGAATATTCCAGAACGACATCGTCTGATTCACACAGCAGCGCACCCACATCATCCGTCTGATGAAACACGACCTTCCCAAACGCATTGTTTCTGTGTGAATCTCGCAATCGCCTCTGCGCCTGTCGCTTTGTCAGAGTAGCGACATAACCCTTAACCTCTCCCGTATCAAAACCGGCGACAATTTTGTCTAAAGCTTGTTCCAGACTTGTGTCGATGTCCGACGGGTGGATTTCTGGATCCATGATGTCACACTCCGACAGATCGGAAGGCAAAGACAGAAGCGTATCCTGGATATGCGACGTGTCACCATCATCAACGAGTCGGTTTGATGTGTTCTTCTGCACTGTGCTGTGTACTGGGTTCTTCCGATTCGGTGTTGGGCACGGCCAGTTCATTCGCGTCACTTATGGTACCGAGACCATCACCAACCTGTTCTGGACGTCTCTTCTGCTGCTTCGCTCTCTTGATCTCGTCGCACCTGGCCAGGGGTCTTCTTCCTCAACTGAACTTGCGTTCTCCGGTTCAGGACAGGATCCGCCATTGTTGTCGACACTGGGCTGACCGGCTTCAGTCGCAGAACGACCACTGTGTTGCTGCCTTCTCCAGTTCTTTTTCAACTTGAAACACAGTTTTCAGTCAGCAGGGCGTTTAGGGCTGTCTCCGCAGTCGCTGGAAGTCCAGTAACTGACATAGTCAAAGGAAAATAGAAAACAATTGTCGCTGCCGAAATACATGGCGCCCTGTCGCTTCGTGACCACGAGAGAGAGAGAGAGAGAGAGAGAGAGAGAGAGAGAGAGTGTGTGTGTGTGTGTGTTTGCGTAACTCCACACTATGACAGTTTTACATGGTTGAAAAGTCCTAAGGCCTAGCATTTCCTTATGTGTACACGTTAGGGTTCCCCCCCCCCCCCCCCCCCGCCATGCCCTGCCTTCCCTTCCCCTTTCCATTCCCCTCCCCCTCCCCTTCGCCCCAAGGAAACAGCCGTCACAAGCTCTGAGATCATTTCTTCACTGAGCAGAGTGTGGTGAAGGCTGTGACGCTGACTCAGGTGTTTGTGAATGTAAAGGTATGTTGATGGTTTTTGCCGTTGGGTTGGCTATGTTTTACCTAGAGTGAGGGCAGATAGAGTACTATCTTCGTGAAACAAATTTAGTAAATGGAAGTTAAGAGTTCTATGTTCTTACATTTTTATTGTACAAACTCCAATTCCTTATCAGCTGAAAATGTGATATACCAAATTTCCACAGTCAATTATTTAGGTAACTTTGTAACTAAGCAGGTGCTGGCGCTTCATAAGAATGAAATCAGAAACAGTTATTCAGCATCGTCACAGATTTTATGGTGAGTTATCAACAAATCGATGCCAGAAAACATAGATTGCAGACGTTGCTGTCTTTTAGTGTGATTAGTGGATAAAGTTTAACACGCGCCCTGCAGGCTCCTTGTGTTCGAACACTAGACAAACTGGTTTGTAAATGTCGCCCTTGTTTGCTGGCGAGACGGATAGGGTTAAGTCACAGTGATGAAACCGCACGGCGGCCTGAGCAAATGATTAAGATACAGCCAGTGACGGTAGTTTGATTATTCCTCTGTGTGTCTGGGTTGCTACCTGTTACAAACAAGTGTTTTACCTGTTTGTTTAATATGTTTACACCCGTGGGTCCATTGCAGGGCTGAAAAGCAACTGCCATTGTTGGGCCGGGGTGTAGGCCTAACAGGTGAAACGTGGAACCATAGCGTGTAGCACGCACTGTCCTGAGGTGGGTGTGTGTGCCGAGAAAGGAAGATAGCTTTAGTTGGTTTGTTCATGTGCAAGGTGTGTCCTTTCTGAGTTTCATCATATGTGTGGACACTACACATATGATTTTTTTCCCCATACAATTGTATAGCTGCTGTTGAAAATCAGATGTTAATTGATTTCATTTATTGTTCATTGCTCCTGCCGTTCGCAACGGGGAGTCTCAATGTTAATGTTATGTTCATGAAATAATTATATTGTTGATCCTGCCGTTCGCAACGGGGATCCCCTTTGGTTAATGTTATGATTATGTTATGGATTGTAAATGTATGTTGTACTCCTACCGTTCGCAACGGAGAGGCCTTTTGTGTTGATGTTTGTTGTAAATCCTGCACTTTTGTCTTAGCTTAATTTGAATGATTATGTTTTCCTGTATTTGTGTTAATATAATACTTCATGTTTATGATTATTATTATGTCTTAATAGGTCGGTGGTTTGGTTATGGTTGGTTCGATCCAACCATGATTTAAAATAAAAAGAGGACCAACGAGCTGGTGTTGGGTGTTGAAGTTGATGTGTCAACTCGCTCTCTCCCCAACTCCTTCTACCCCTTCTACCCTCCTTATCCATCCCATCCACCACCCTTACACTATGGCTGTCAACCCTCACAGCGTCCAGTCGTGTCCCCGTGCCCTGTTCACCTCCCAGTCAACTGTCCCCTCCTCCTGCCCTGCCCCACTTACCTCGCGTTAGGGCACAAACACGTCTCGGGCCGCACTGCCTTTCATTTAAGAAGGAAAAAACAAACTTTTTATGTGTGTTGCTTGGCCAGCATTCTCTGTTTCATATTTTTAAACGCTTTTCACGACTTGTTGCTCCGCCAGAATTCCCCCTCTGTTTTGGAATACTTTGTACTACGTGTGTCAGGCAAGCTTTGCCCCCCCCCCCCCCCCCCCCCCATCCCCCCGCTCAAACCCCTCACCCCCACCCCCTCATCCTCTTTTTGACTACATGAGTCGTTCAGTCAAGCATTGCTTATTCATATGTTTGACTACTTTTGACTGCATGAGTCGTTCAGTCAAACATTGCTTATTCCTATATATATATAGATGTTTGACTAGTTTTGACTACATATGCCGTTACTCAGTATTGCTTAGCTTTTTTTTTTATCTTTAACTACTTTTCAGTACACGGACCGTTCAGACAGACACCTCCACCCCACCCCCACCCCCTGTTTTGTTGTTGTTTTTTGTTGTTTTTTGTGTTTTACTACGTTTTACAACGTTTCGTTCATTCACTATTGCTTTATATGTGTTTACTACATGTTATTATGCGAGTCGTATAGCCAGTATTTCGTTTTCTTATTCACGATTATTGTTACATGTCGTTCAGACAAGCAGTGCTTTGATCTACTGTTAAATATATTTTGGCACGTGTGTCGTTCTGCCAGACTCAGCTCGCTTCAGGTAGTAACAAACAACAGAAATTCCCGTGCGCTTTTCGATGAGGACCTAAGTCATGGATTCTGCAGTACACTATGGCGTACGGTGCAACCGATAACACAAGAGATCGCATGTTTTGATGAATGTTCTCCGGGTTTTTTTTCCTCAGAGCGTCAGTCATATGCAAATAGGATTACTATTTTTTGTTGTTGTTGTTTTTTGTGGCTGTGCTTGGCTCCGTTTAACCCTTTCACCGCTAATGTTACGACGACGCTACAGCAAAAGCTGGGCGTTGAGGCTGCGTTTGTCTGCCAACTCAGAGGACACTGTTGTAGGATTGGCAGCTCTTTATATTGGGTAGATGACGAAACATATGGGTTTTGAAAACTACAACCATTTTGTTCGTTTTTAAAACAAGAAAACGAGAACTCGGCATGAAAAACTAACGATGTGACAAGCAAAAAGAGAATTGCTGTTAAATCTGCTGATGCTGGAAATGGCTGGGATTCCAGAACAGCTGAGTCGAAAGGGTTAATGAAGTGATAGCGTGAAAGGGAGGGGGGGGGGGGGGGGGGGATCGGGGTGGGGGGGGGGGATCGGGGGGTCATGTCGTCTGTTATGCTGGGAACTCATCCCAAAAGGTATGCAATGAGCTCACGTGATCACACCCAGTTCCCGTTCAGGTTGACAGGCTTTAGATTTCACTGGAGTAAGTACAGGGAGGGTGTGTGTGTGTGTGTGTGTGTGTGTGTGTGTTGGGGGGGGGGGGGTAGTGCAGCTTAGGGGAAAGAAGGGGGGGGGGGGGGCAAACGCGAACAAGAAAAAGATGGGGGGGGGGGGGGTATAAAACGGTAGACAGATAAAAAGAAAGAGAGTTAGGGAAGGGACGCAGACACACAAAAAAAGATGAATCAGGAAAGGGTGAGAACAAATAGGATCAGGTAGACAAGAAAGAATTAGGCAAAGGTGAAATACGAACCACATCACTGAAAGTGCGTTAGAGGGGGAGGGGGGGGGGGGGAGAGAAAGGAAAGGAAACGTTGTGTCAGGTTGGCGGAAAAGGAAAGAGTGATGTCGAGAGAGAGAAGAAGTGGGGAAAAGGTGTATAAAAAGACAGCATTGAAAAATTATTTTACTGCCTAATGCAGCTCTGTCCTCGTATACGTGTCTGTCTGTCTGTCTCTCTCTTTCTCTCTCTCTCTCTCTCTCTCTCTCTCTCTCTCTCTCTCTCTCTCTCTCTCTCTCTCTTTGTCAGTCTGTCTGACTGTCTCGCTCTCTCTGAGAGAACTATATAATGCCATCCTGACTCAACCGCTCTCAACTAGTTTCGAGCGTGTTTAAGTCAGGATAGGCATTATATAGTTCTCTGACTAGTAAACCCTACAAACATACATACTGTGTAGGATTGTCCGTTTTCAATACTAATTTAATATGAAGACTTTGGTGGTGTAGGCCTCGAATCAACTTGTTCTGGCGTTTTTATAGCCGGCATTGAAACAACTGGCTGCGGCTCTGGCGCTTTTTCATTCTGTGATTGTAACTGTAATTTTGCTCGTTTGTTCCACTCTGCTAATTTTTTCCCCGCTGCAACGCGTCCAGGATTTTTACTCACTTTCTCCACCTGGTTCAATGTTTTCTGATTCTGCTGATTTTCTGGCTCAATCATTTTGAAGGGAAATAAAATCTATATGATTAAAAGTAAATTAATCCATGATTAGCGGCGACAATAATGTTCCAAATCTGTAATACAGATCACACCCTAGAGACTCTAATGACTTTGTTAAAACTGGATCCTGCGTTAAATCATACATAAAGTCTTGTTCAGAATCGATGGGGGCAAATCTACTGACTAGTTTAGTGTACAAACTAAGAACCGTTTGCCGACACTTTTTACCATTCTTGATCCTAGTTGCGATTCATACCTGTTATGATACTTTATAATGTCTTGTGGCGACATCTGTTGAATCTGTTCTATGCTGAATTCATTGCCGAGGAACTGTTTGTTTTTCCACATGCTGCCAAAGAATACAACCTCTCCTTTTGGGGCATAACAGCTTGGTCATCAACTTCTTCATTTGTAAGTCCAAGACGGATTAGGTCGCTCTGTAGCTGTAGTAGATCATCACTGTTCATGTTTTTTATTAATTATAATTATTTTGTTTTAAAAAATGAGCGCCCAAAAGACTGTTACTAATCTTGTTTACCATTCTGCTGTTATTGGTGGTCTAAGTATAGGATACACAATGCTTGGTAAAAACTTGTTAAGAATTAAAACCGGCTGATCTTGGCAAACTAGACTTTGAAGACTTAGCAAAGCTAATTGCTGTTATAGCAGCTTCGTTCGCTACAAGATTTTCTAGTTAAGCAAGGAATAATTCCAGACAGTATAAATGTGTAAAATTAAAAAAATACATTTATAAAAATGCTTCACTCGTAATTATGATAGGCAGCGCTGTGGTTAATGCGCTTGCTTTTAGCGGAAGTAATTATGCATTTAGTAAACTGCGGGATGACGGCGAGAGAAAAAGACATAACAAAGCTGTGGAGCAACTAGCAGCTGCACAAGACGCCTATGAAAAGCAGAGAATTGAGCAGTTAGATTTTATTAACGACAAACTGAAAAAACAGGGACATGCAGCTTACACATTTAAAGATGTTGATCAAGCAATAAAAGAATATTATCTTGTAACAGGCAAACCAATCGTGACATTACCCCCACCAAAATTCAGTGACTTTTATCAACCATCAGAAAAACAAAAGATGCAAGAAATCGTGTTTATCGTCTTTGGTATGACTGTCGTGTATTTTGTTGCCCATAATATTGGCTGAATAAAAATGAACAAAATCTATTATTCGCCAAAAGGATATTGGAAGGGAATCACAGCAATTAAAAAGCTAAGCCAAGCAGCGGGAGTCAGCGAACAAACAGCAAAGGAATGGTTATCTAAACAAGCGATTTGGCAAATTTATCTACCTGCACCTAGACGAATACAGAGACCACACTTTGTGAATACAATACCGAACGACACCCATCAAATGGATCTTCTATATTTACCCCATGATACGATTAGACGAAAAAGATTTAAGTACGCACTCACAGTTATTGACATAGCTTCAAGATACAAAGATGCGGAACCATTAACACAAAGAGTGCTTCTGCTGTTGCTGTTGCCATACAACTGATATACCCTTAACTTATCCTCGCATGATTCAAGTCGATGATGGAAAAGAATTTAAAGGCCGAGTGAATCAATTATTGTTAAAACATAGAGTTACCATTAAAAGAGGCATTCCAGGAGTTCACAGATCACAGGCTTTAGTTGAAAACTTTAACAAACAGTTATCTGAAAGACTTTTCTCCTACCAGTATCACAGAGAGCTGATTGACAATTCTCGCAACACAGAATGGGTTAGAAGACTGCCCTCAGTTTTGCGCGCAATGAATAATGAAGAATTTAAAGGGCTAAAGCCAGTACAAGCAATCAAAAAACAAACAATAAATGTTGTTGAAGGAGACTCCAGTACAACCAGCAAACTATTACCGTTTGTTTTAAAAGTAAGGTACCTTTATTTACCGGGGGAAGCGGAAAGGGGACACTCGCATCAGGGCCACTGATCCAGTTTGGAGTGTTGATCCGTATGAAATAAAAAGAATTGTAAAAATGAATCCGCCCGTGTATTATTTACGAGAAACTGACACGACAAAACAACCAGCTCCTCAAAGATCTTTTGTGAAGGAAGAACTGCAGATAATCCCGCCAGACACAGTTCAGTTGCTTAATTAATTTTAATTACATAAATATATTTAAGTCTAAAATGGAAGCCCAAAAGAAAGAACATGGAACGGAAGCAAGAAGGATAAATAAAGAGACCTTAGAATTACTGCGAGAATCATTTAAGGCGTGTTCTGCTATTAGGGAATTAATGCAAAAATCAAATGATACGTATTCTGCTGTTGCAGAAACAGCTACGAGGATTCCTTGGCACAGGGCACATCAGCCAGAGCACTTACAGCCCCTAATCCCAAATTTTGACTATCAAAAATGGAGAGAAAGAATATTTTGAAATAATAAAAAAAATTCGAGCACGTCAAGCAAAAATAAGAAAAAATTTGAATAATTTGGAAGATGATGTGATTGATCTTCTAAATAAATTTCAGGAAAAATATAAAACCCGAAATATAAACTCTTCGGTGAAAAAGGTATGTAATTAGCTGTTTCCGTCCCCCAATTGATAGAAAAAATGGTTTAACAAATACTCGTTTAGTTTTGTTCTATTAATGACTTCTTTTTACAACAGTTGTGTTGATTCATGTAGATAGATCGTAGTTTTACGTTGTCATGATGAAAGTATGTTTATTGAACATTGCTTTTTTTGTAGTTTCATGCGATATTTTTTGCTGCACAACACTGCGAGATTTTCCCCTTTGTTTTTTTTTAAATGTTTTCTCTGGTCAAGATGACATTTCGCCCAAAAACCAATAAACTCCTTAATCCCCCCTCCAATAATTCATCCTTCATTTTCCCCTAAAACCTTCTTGAAAACGGTGAATGCAAAGGCGATTTTTAGGGTAACGGATGTGTCTTACCATCCCGCTTCCCCCTTTAGCACTTCTTTTCCATGTCTTTATAGATGTCTTCATAGGGATATCTATAACAAAACTATCAGTACTTGTAAAGTACTCTGGATTAGATAGGGGGTTTAAAGTGTCATAAAGAAATCCAACATCAAAAGTTTGATAATTCTAAAACGAAAAACCCAAAAAATACAGGTTTGCTAATTTGATTTTCTTTTTTTTTCCCTTTATCCCAAAAAAGGTGAAAGAAATTTCAAAAACCCTGAAAATTTTTGGTTTTTAAGTCAGTTTAAATTTGCTTTTTTCTTGGTGCTAACTGACATCTTTACGTTGTGCGGATTCCCCAAGTCTTTCCAAAAAGCTGTTTTTATCGCTTGAAAAAGTTTTTTTAAGCTCTGTGGATTTGTTTAAGATCGGGTTTTTTCTGATGTAGGGTTTCATGAATGTTTTTGGGAAAAAAGCAATTACCGATGAATGTCCAACTTTAAACCTGCCTTAAATAAAATTGTGAAGTCTGTAATGACAGACAAAATTTTTTTTTTGCTCAAGATTCGTTTGGGCGGCTCTCTGGGTTTTCGTCTTTAGACTTTCTGTGCTAAGGGTAGTCATTTGTAGGTCGGATTATGAGGTTTCTAAGTAAAACTTCTGAAAGCCCTTTTTTCGTCACTGTAAGGTATGCTTTGTTCTAAAAATTTCTTGAATTTTTTCTATCCCAGTGAATTTTAAAGTTGCTATTGGGGAAAGGATGCCCCTTTTCCCCAACCATACAGATTGTTTGATCTAAATACAGAGTAGTTAGACCTTTATTTGGGATCAAAATTTCCAAGTTTTTTGTTTTTTGCTTTACAGAAATGATGGACGCCTACTAATTCTCCCAAAACTTTTAAATATCTAAATCATTGGAAAATTTGACAATAAATCAATTTTCAGAAAATTTTAAAAAAGCGTCCCTACCCCGGGCGCGAAATGTAATGCGCAGGATCCAGGCTTAAGTTTCACGGGTTTCCTATAATTTTAAAAGCGTCCCAACAAACAGTATAGCCACAAGTAGGAGTCATGATAGTCTCCCATCGTTTTAAAACTAACTTCTCCCCATGCTTCTTGAGCATGCTGGTAATGAATCACTGATGCCCTTTCTTAAACTAAAAAAAAACGCGTCTTTAGGGGGAAGTGTATCTTCAAAAAACCCTTTTCCAAACTGTTCTGACTCTTTAAGGGGAAAAACGCCCTTTCTAAAAAGAGTTGGGTCAAATTTTTTTCCCGTTATTACGGGACTTTAAGGACTACCAGTGACTCAATGATCCCTCATGTGTGCTGAGTATAAAAAAAATGTTATTTAAAGTGAAACAATGTACTTTTTGTGCTGTGCAATGATTTTCCTGAAGGTTCTACTGCTTTCTTAAAAATGAGAGTCGAACCTCGCAATTTGTAAAAGAATGGGCAGTTCCCATGTCTTTGGGTCAAACTTTAGTTGAAGATTCATTTGTTGTGCGTGCCCCCTGAATTTTCCATATGTGTCAGGGTCTCTTACTGTGGGATTTTCACTCGTTAGCTCAAAACCCAACCCAAACAATGTTGGCTGGTCTTATTTTTGGGGATCTTGGCCCCATTAGTTTTCAGAAAGTTTGATTATTTGAAAGGTGTTACGCACTTCTGCATGCGTTCAAAGAAGTATTTTGCGCTTGGGCCCTCATAAAATTTGGCTTTTGAATGAACGCACCGACAAACAAAAAAAGAAGGGCAAAGAACAAATTGTGTTACCTTTAAAAGACTGTTTTCGGAATTTTTCTGGGGCGTTGGCCCCTATAAGGAACAATAAGCGTTCAAGTCTGCGAAAATAGTATGGGATTTTGCAGTTTTTTCAGTTTTTAAAACTAATTTAGTCCGGGTGGGGGCGTAATTGTTCTGTCTTGTCACTGAACTTTTACAATGTTTTATAGTTCAGGCGGCTTTAGCGGTGGAATTTTGTTAAAATTTTCTACAAAATTTTTGTTTGTCCCCATTTTTTGAAATATCTGCATTTTTTGCTCATTGGCTACGCGTATCAATGTGGTATTTTGAGAATCCCGTTGGCGAAGTTAGAGTAGCCCACGTGGCTTTTTTGGATCGCCTATTGTTGGGGCTGTCTTTAGCCCCAATAGGCACTAAATTTGTTTTCTCAGACCATGTGATACATTAACAGTTATGGTTTGTTTTGGCTTCAAATGATCAATTTGATCTACACTAAAGAAGGATTTTCCCACTAAATTTAAAATCTTTGATGTAAGGTTCTAGTTAGATACTCTCTCTGCTTTTTTTTGCGGATTTCAGCCTTGAAGAACACCACATAAAAACATTTTTTTGTTAATTCTTTAGTTTAGAACTACTCTTTTTGCGACTAATCTGGGGGGGATGAAATTTGCCTAAAATCGGCTCTATTTTGCCTGTTTTAATTGACCTAAGACTTGTCCTTGCCCAAACCCAAGCCTTCATTTAGCTTCTTCAGCGGCCATTAAAATGTGAAAGCATTGGTTGCCAACCAGGTTTAAGTTTTTAGAGAAAGAAAAACCCTGTTTTTTAGTTGAGACCCGACTTTTGGGTTTTTATTCATTTATTGTAAAAATTAGCAATTAAAACAGTAACATTACTTTAATGGCGGTCTTTTGTTGTTTACCTGAAACTTGGAAATCATGACACACTTGCCTGTACGTTTTTTGGAAAATGACTTTAATCAATCATTCAAAGCTTTTGAAAAAACGCTCCCCCGAAGCATTCCCTTCAAACAATTCGCTGGCCCTTCTATACCCTCCCATTTGATTTTCCTTTTCTAACTAAAAATATTTTTTTTAAATTTAAAAAAATTCTTAATCAAATAAATAAACGGTCTTTTTGTGCTTGGACTCATAAACTAAAGTAAAAAACCTTTGATGTGTTACTGTGAGCTTTTTTAGACGGGTTTAAAATTTTTCGTTTATTTTTTAAAACATTCCTTTTTTTCTGCTGGGGGCGGGCCCTTTGAGAAAAATGCCCTTGCCTTTTTTTGAAGATCAAACTTTTGTCTTTTATAGCACCCAAATCGGCCTGTAAACGATTAAAATTCTTCGCCGGATGTTTGAGTCAACTAGCGTTTTTTTATTTAGTTTAAAACGAACAAAGTTTAGCTGATAAGTTAAACCCATACTGTGTGTTTTTTGGAGTTAGTTTTTAATTTTTTGCTAGCACATTACAGCAATAAAACCAAGGCCAAACCAAAAGACACCCCCCCAGAGAAAGCTGGGGGTGCCCCAACCCTGTTGCTAAAGACCAACACTTGTCCTCCCGATAGGCCGCTCAAGCTGATGCTCCTTAAACATATGAAACCGTTTTACAGGCACAGAATCCCTTCGTCGGGTTTTGCTGTTTTAAAAGGTCCTCTCATTTTTGCTGCATTTGTGTAATGTTGTTAATTAAAGGTTTTTATGTTGGGGGTTTTTCTCTACCCTTTTCTTTGGGCGGCTCTGGCGGTGGCACATTTGGGTAAAATTAACGACATCTTTTTTAAAAAAATTAAAAAAAAATTTACCCTTCTATATTTTAAAACTTTTACCCTTTAAAAATTTAGCTGCACTCTTATTTAAAAAAAAATGACATTAAACTTTTTCGTATCTTTTTCTTTATCAATTTGAAGTTTATTATGTTTTTAAAGCTCTCCACTTCCCCTGCAATTTTATCCTCGTTTCCCCTTTGGGCAATCCATAACCCCTATTTTTTTTGTTAAAAAATCTCAAGCCTAACATCTGAAGGTGGAAATCTTTTCACAAGGTCTCTTTTTTGGATTCTTGCCCCCCACCTCCAACAATTTTTTTATTTACAAAATGCATAAGGTTTAAACCCCTAGCGTAGATTTGGGTTGGACACATCAATTTTAAATTGCATTTTGTTTTTTTAGGATTTTGAAATTTTCAGTTTTTCTTTTGAAAGGGTTTTTCATCTTTGCACAAAAATAAAATACCTTTAAGCGATCTTGCTAAGACCTAAAAAGAAAATCCCTTGGTCTGCCCGCTTTTAGGTGTGTGAATGGGGTCCCCCCTTTCGAAAAAATTTTTAATTCCTTTTAATTGTTGCTCAATCAACCTTGCTAATCAGGTTTTGGGAAAAAGTCAAAATCTAACGCGATGTCAAAATGCTGTACTTTTCTGCGTGTTACTTCAGATTTAATAACCCCTTTTTATTCATTAAAGTTAGTTCATTTTAATGTCTTTTAATGCCCCCCGAAGTATGGGGGATGCCACTAAAATCAAAAACCAAGGGGGTGGAAAAGCGATTTCCCTACGCATAACTTACAGCTACATTTTTTTTGCCTTCTTTAGCACCTTCACGCCTATTCGTGTTTTAGTTTCATTATTTTCGATTTCCCTTAAAAGCAAGACATTTCCTTTTATTCTCGGTTGCCCTGATCACAATAGGTTAAAAAAATTAGCATTTGTAAAGAAATATTTTTTCCCCCCAAATTTTATAGAAAATTTTTTAAAAGATTGCCCCCCCAGATTTTGGACAATGCCCTTTTTTGGGGCCCGTGAATCGAGTTTTATTTTGAAAGAATCGCGTGGCTGGCACAAACACTTCATTTCTCCCAGTCTGGGAAAATTTTACAGTAAAATTTGATCTGATCAATAGTAGAGGATTATTTTGGAACAAAATATTCTGTTTTTCCTTCACGCCCCAGGGCTCTTTCAGGGTTAAGGGGTCAAAAAGAACCATAGTTTGGGGAATTTTTTTAAAACAAATAAAAATTAATTTTTTAAAAACAGGAGGCATTGAAGGTGAAGAAGATTTGGTGTTTTTTCCCGAAAACGGGGAGTGAAATGGGCTCCTTTGACCCGCAAAAGCTCAACCCTCAAGTGGCATGAATTAACAGAACCCAAGGTCAGAAAATTTTTCCAAAGTTTTGGCCTAAAAAACCCCCCAATTTATGCCCCCGAGATTTTGAAGTAAAAGGTGGCCCTTTGTTTGAAAAACGATCAAGGGGCAGCGTGTTCCGCTTAAGTAAATGAGACCCATCAAAATTTTTGGGATGAATACAATTAAAAAAACTTAGAGTACTGATCGAACTCGCCCTTTACCCTTTTTAACCCAAAATTTAAAAGGGGACTTTAAAAATTCAAAAAACACCAAAAACTCCAAAAGATAGCCGAATGCAAACATAGAAATTCAAGATTTAAGTAAACAGCGGGTAAAAAACAAGCAATGAAACCAGTTTTTTCCCAGAAAAAGCATTAGAAACAATTTAAAGATTCCCGCTACCCGTGCGAGAATTATTGCCCCTTTATCGCTTTTTGAACCACAGAGGGGAATAACAAACAATTACAAAAAAGGGGAACTGTGGGCAAAAAAAAGAGAAAAGAAAAACTCGTTGAGGCTGACGACTCCCTCTAGGGGGGAGATTTAAAAAAAGAATAAGCAAAGACAAAAGTCTTTAACAACAAAGATCGCAAAACTTTAAGCGCGAACAACCGAGACCCAAATTTCGAACCCAGTGAATAGAATAAAGAAAAATATCGAAAAAAAAATTTTTATGAGACACAACATAGCAAAACGAATAAGAACACTGTTTTTAAAGAGCGGGAGTACTTAGCAAGCGTTATAAAAGGGGCCTTTGGATTTGCAATAATACGCTGGGATGGGTTTTCAGGGAGTGGTGGTTTCCGGGGGGCTGCCCCCCGCATCACCTCCCCCTGATAATCGTGGGTAAAAAAAAATTGATCATCTTTCGAATTTATTAAAAAAAATTAGCCGTAAACCCGGGAAAGCTTTACCCGGAAAATTAGGGGGTGTTTTTGCTGGCTTTTTTACTGCAGGCAAAGATTGGCTTTATGGCTGAGCACTTATGGAATTGTTCTCTTTAAAAGTGGGTTAAAATTTAGTAATAAAGGGCCAAATAATCCCAGCCCTTAATCCAAAAACAAGTGCTGTCTTTTCATATTTTGGTCATCGCGAACAGAGTCCGCTCTTCAACGGTCTTTGGGCTTTGGACCTTGGGATTGGATGACTTATTCTTTGGGTTTTGTTTACTGCTTTCAAAAAATTTTTAAGCTCAGAATTTATTTGTTTTTCCGACCTTTTTCATTGCCTGCCCCAAAAGGGTTTCATTTTTGGTTTTTTATTTCGCCTTTCTGGAGTCTGAGGTCAAAGGCAGAGTATAAACATGCCAACAGCAAAGTCTCTTTCGATCTTGGTATTGTAAAAAATTTTGGTACCTTTTTTAAATTGAAAGGGAATTAATGTAGATTTAATGGCGTCCCCTAAATTTGCTAAGTATTTTTTTTTGGTCAAAGCCCGTAGAAAGGGAAATTTTTGTCGTTCGTTTTCGCTTTCGAACCAGCAAACACCAAAAATAATACAACAGAGTCTTTATTGTTCATTCCTGCTTGGTTTGGCCCTTTAAAATGTCTAAATAAATTTGCCATGCTGTTTTTTTGCTCTTGCTCTTGGACCGAGGTGAACAGTTGTGCCTGAAGAGAAAGATGGTAAAGGGGATCCCGTCTAGTTATTTTCTGTGCACGCCCCAAAATAAAGGGGCCTAAGCATGATTAGATCCCCCTTTTGTCTAAAGCCTTCCCTTTTTAATTAATATTTAAAATTGTTCAGTCCCTTTTAAAAGCCTTATGCTATTCTGTGTAATGGATTAAAGTTTTGTCATTTGGTAATGGAGCTTGCGTTCAGTCAAAATAGTTGAAGTGTATAAAAATGAAAACTGTACACTGACCCACCAAAGGATCAGGGTGATTTAAAATGATCAGCAACGACATCCCCCCCAGTTGATGCACAAAAACGCAAATTTAATGGTTCTGATAAAACGCATCGGATGACTAAACCACGCTTTCGGGATGGGTCGTTTTAATAGGGGGGGAAAAAATCTTTTAATGGCGTACTCACCTTTACTTTAAAAGGGGTCAGACGGGGTCACGAAAGTCAGAGTATCAGTTGTTAATTTTTTTAAAATTGTAGTGCGGCCCCCCAAAGAAAATTTTCATTAGTTAAAATTTTAATGCACTATTTTTATTTCGTTTAAAAAAGTTTGTAACAATAACAACCCAAGACCCTCCTTCGTTTTAACATCATTGATAACAATTTCGGAACCAAAATGGGCACTCCTGAATTTTTTACAAAGTCGTTAAGGTTTAATATAAGTAAATCGAAGAAGAATAATAAGATTAAAAAATTTAATAATGCAGGAAACTTGGTTAGCCAGTTAACCATACCTGATGGTTATTACGGGGCTTGCTCACTAAAAGAAGCAATGAGTAACTTCAACATTACTCTCGAACTTAACAATGCAAATCTGAAAACAATGTTGACCTTCAAACCTGAAGAAGAAGTAGTACATTACTTTTTGATGTAGAACTAGCTAAAATATAGGCTTTGCGGCTGACAATCATAGATTTACAGTTAAACAAAACTACTTATGAGGGGGAAAATCCGCTCAATCTTGCATTACATTCATTACTCTATGTTCATTTGGATGAGCTGAGCACTGATGAAAAACTTATATGATGGAAGGCCCTCAACTGTTTTAAGAGCTCTTCCGTCAGGGAAAGCTGCATATTGCGATTATAAAAATTATGCAATTCCCTAATTTACAGTTTAAAAAGATTAGTTTGTGGGAGGGTCGAATCATTTAATATAAAAATCAAAGACAAAACGGGAAAGTTGTAAAATGTGATAACTTACACATTGTTTTAAAAATAAAATAATTAGTTGTTCTAAAAAATGTCGCGCGGGCCAGATGAATCAGGAGTTACATTAGCGCCTGTAAGGTGTATAACCTTAGAATTAAAAGACCTTGCAGACGTTACGGACTTTGAACAGAACGGTGAGATAGGCACTTTGTATGGTTTTGAGTACACTAAAGATGGTG
>CM031614.1:63171038-63222707 GCA_018398815.1 Conus ventricosus
ACGCCCACAGAACGTAGAAACGAATGGACAGCGACACCACGGAATGCGGCAACAACAACAGCCTGAACACTTGAGAACCAACCATCTGCCTGTGAAGAAAACAAAAACAAAAGACAGAAGAAAGGATTGAAAGAAAAAAAAAGAGAAAATTTGGTATTGTTTTTGCATCCATTTGTCAAGAAAGGAAAGAAAAATTAAAAGAAGAAAAAAAAGAAACAAAAAAAAAAAGACAAAAAAAAGAAGAGCAGAAAAGGAGAGAATACATGATTATTTTCTTTGACATCCTCGAAGAATCGTGGCTCGTATTTCTACGGCGAGAAAGGGGAAGGGAAGGGGGGACAGAGAGGAGGGAGACAGTGCAGGTGGTGTTTACGTCGTTATCATTACCGCCATCATGACGGCGAGAGGCCGACGAGAGTCGTGAGACCGTGGGCATGGCAACGCGTCCGTCGCTGCGGTGAGTGACACTGCGTCCGTTCGTTGGAGCGTCGGTTGCGGGGGAAGTCACCGGAGATGACCTGAGCTGGAGGTTGCTGCTGTTTGGGCACAGCGTGGTGGTGGTGGAGGTGGTGGTGTGATTCTGGGATATATCTATTTTATTTATTTATTTGGAGGGGGATCACCCTGCCTGTCAGCTGCCCTGACAGCATTCTCGGATCGAGGAGTAGCGCGGTTCTTCTTCCGATTCTGCTGAGGTAAGTGAGGGCTTTGTGTCTCTATGTCTCTTTTTGTCTGTCTGTCTGTCTGTCTGTCTGTCTGCTGTCTCTCTCTCTCTCTCTTCTCTCTCTCTCCTCTCTCTCTCTGTCAAGTCTGTCTCTGTCTGTCTGTCTGTCTCTCTCTCTCTCTCTCTCTCTCTCTCTCTCTCTCTCTCTCTCTCTCTCTCTCTCTCTCTCTCTCTCTTGTGCATCCATCTGTCTAAAGAACAAAAATTGAAAGAAGGAAGGAAACACAAAAGAAAAGAGCAGAAAGTGAGAAAATATATGACTGCTTTTACGTTCTTGCGCGGTTCTTCCGATTCTGTTGACGTACGTTGGGGCTTTTACTCCTCTGTCTATCGTCAGTCAGTCAGTCTGTCTGTCTTGTCACTTTCTCTCTCTCTCTCGTCTCTGTCTCTGTCTCTCTCTCTCTCCTCTCTCTCTCTCTGTCCCTCCTCCCCCGCTTTCTCTCTCCTCTCCCCCCTCCCCCCCTCCCCATCCCACTGTTTGCTTCCCCTCTCAGTGTCTCCTCTTTGTTTTCCGTCTCTTTCTTGGCCATCTTCCGTCAAAACGTAGAGGTCTGATTGGCGTAAACTCATGATCCAATCGTGGTGTGTCTACACCGTATGGACAAGGACTCTGTCAGGCTCTCTTGTCTGTCTGTCTGTCTGTCTCAGCCTGTCTGTCTGTCTGTCTGCCTGTCTCTCAGTCTCTCTCTCTCTGTCTGTCTCTCTTTCTGTCTTTTGCCCCCTCCATCTCTCTCTCTCTCTCTCTCTCTCTCTCTCTCTCCTCTCTCCTCTCACACACACACACACACACACACACACACACACACACACACACACACAACACACACACACACAGGAAACCAGCGTTGTGGATTTCTCTCTCTCTCTCTCTCTCTCTGTCTCTCTCTGTCTCTCTCTCTCTCTCTCTCTAACTTCACTGATTTCATCAATTATGTCATAAGACGGCACTCATCTTTCTTTGTATGAAGAGGACTTGAAAAGCACATGAGCTATCGATTTTTGGATAGCTTACATGTATGATTGTCTGTTGTCTGTTTTGTAATTGTTCATCCTGTGTTTTCTCTTCCAGTTTTCTAATACTCTCTTCGTGATAGGATAGGGAAGTTATGGGGAAAAAATAGCCTGGGTCCCTTTCTGTCGCTCTTCTCTCCTTCTCCACCCCCCTCTCTCTCTCTCTCTCTCTCTCTCTCTCCTCCACACACACACACACACACACACACACACACACACACACACACACACACGACACACACTTCCATCGACACCCCCACAGAGCAGCACGCACATACACGCACACACGCGCGCACATGACACACACACACACACACACACACACACTACTAAACCAACAATAACCTACTCACACACACACCAACACGCAATTAACCCGTGACCACACACACACACACACACACACACACACACACACACACACACCACACACCCCACACACTACACACACACACAACATTTCGCCTCTTCCTCCCCTCTCTACACACTTCACGCAGGCACGTAGCACACGCACACAACACTCACAAAACACACACAAACCTCCTCTACATCACACCCACACCCATCACCACTTCATCCCACTCTCCCGCCGCGCACACACACACACACCACCACACACGCACACGCACACCACACACACACACACGCTACCAACTGGGCTGTCGACTAGCACGTGCCTGCTGAAACGAGAAAGGAAGACGATTATTGGACCAAATGAAAACACACGCAGACAACACTGCAACGTAAAGCACAGTTCGTGCATGACACGAAACAGGCAGGTAAATCCATGCAACGTCAGATATTGTAACAGACACACATAAACAAAACAAATGATCCCAGTCTCGCAGTCATGCTGCTGTCAGAGCAGTATTGACACGTCAGATATTGTAACAGACACAACATAAACAAAACAAATGATCCCCAGTCTCGCAGTCATGCTGCTGTCAGAGGAGTATTGACAACGTCAGATATTGTAACAGACACAACATAAACAAAACAAATGATCCCAGTCTCGCAGTCATGCTGCTGTCAGAGTATTGACAACGTCAGATATTGTGAACAACAAACATAACAAATGATCACCAGTCTCGCAGTCATGCTGCTGTTAGAGGAGACACGTCAAGTTGAATTTGAAAAAAATATCAACGTTGGTTGGTAAAAATAAGAAATCAAATATTAGATACTTAGCGTATAAGCGCATGACATGGAATCCCCCCGATTTAAAGTACTTGGGCTCTGGTTCACTACTGACCTATCGCATTTAACAGAAATCAATACAGCAAGCAAATTTGTCGAAGTACAAACTTTGTTTAAAATCTGGTCTAGAAGGATCTGTACACCACTGGAAGAGTAGCCACTTAAAATCGCTTATATTATCCAAATTAGTATACTTATGGATATTATTGCCAAATCCACCAGATGATTATATTAAACAATTACAGAAAATGTGTTTTGATTTTGTGTGGGATAAAAAAAAACCAGATAAAATAAAACGAATTTGATTCAGTTCATTAATGTCGAAAATGGAGGCATTGGAATTCCAAATATACAAGCCTTTATTAGGGTCTGAAATTGTCTTGGATAAGAAAACTGATTATAGGCAATTCAAAATGGAAGAAATTAATGAAAACCTCATATCCAGAAGTTAAACTGCTATGGTGCTAAGAGATTTACAAATAATAAATATAATCAGTTTTGGAAAGACGTATTTAATGCTTATGATAAATTCAACACTCACGTTGAATTAGATAACAAAAAGAGATGACTGCTGAACCCATATTTTTCAACAACAAATTCAAAATAAATAACAGTCATTTCTTTTTTAAAACTTGGAACCTAAAGATGTATACCTTGTGAAAGATGTTTTGAAAGAAAGTGGAGAGTTTTTAAAACATGATGAATTTTCAGAAAAGTGGGGTCTAACAGTAAATTATCTTAACTACTTTGGTTGCATTCAAGCAATCAAAGAATATGCCAGAAAAAGAAATATAATCTTCAAAAATAACTGTAGTAACGAAAATAATAAATCAGTACAATAATATCCTGGAGTATATAAAGGAACAAGATTTTTACAATTTACTCTTAGAGAAACATGTAATATTCGACATAAAAGCCTTTATGAAGTGGGAAACTCGGTTAGCTATATATATTAATTGGGAGACTGTTCTAAAAAAGATTAATAACATAAAAGACATAAGCTTAAATGGTTTCAACTGAAACTGTGTCATGGAATTTTAGTGTCAAATATTCTATTACAACGAATGGGAGTAACTGATAATGATAAATGCAACTTTTGTTGCAATGAAAGAGATGCTGTGCAACATTATTTATGGTACACAGATGTTTTGGAAAGATTTTGAAAAAAAAGAAGAAGTGCAGCAACTGTGAAAGATTATCATTTAATGTTGAATTAATTTTATTTGGCACAGACGATAAAACACTAACTGAAGATACTTTTGATCTAATTATTTTATGGGCAAAATTCTTTTTTATAAGTGCAGGATATCTCACATAAAACCAAAACTGGAAATATTTTTGATTGAGTTAAGCCGTAGGTATACGTTGGAAAAATATGTACATGTATTAAATATGTGTTACTATGATTTTAAAAAAGTGGCTACCATACTCAGGATTATTGTTGGAGGGATAGCGATCAATATGGATGATCCTTCAATACACTGTATAGATGCTGTGTTTAAAAAAAAAGGGGGGGGGGGGGTCCATACATATTGAATATTACTGACATATGCTATGAACAAAGAATTCAAAACATAATTTTGTGTTGCTGTATGAGGACCTTATAGAAAACAAACACCTTTGCATTATATTATGATAAGTTTTTTGTTTTGTAATACGGGTATTTATGAAAAAAAAGACCCTTCATTGGGGGGGCTGTGGGAACTGTATGTACTGTAAATATCAATTAAAAAAAAAACCTCATTGCAGTGCGGGGGGGGATTGTCTCAGCTTATGTGTCTAAACAAATTTATTCATAAATATGTTCGCAGCATGCTGTCTGTTCAGTGCTGTTTGTGTGCTTGCCCTTTTGTTAGACATTTTTTTCAGCTGATTTTGTTTTTTGTTTGGGATTTAACTTAAAAAATTAAGTTAGATGACTTGCTGTTTGTGTGCTTGTTTCCTTTCTTGTTAGTCCCGTATCTTCCTGACGTATGTATGTGTCAACGTGTTATGTTTACGTAGTTTGAGTCAGTGCGGAACAAGTGAAAATTTTTTTTAAAGTGTATTCACCAATAATACCTTTGGCTTCCTTTTTCTATTGTTTTAATCCCCACCCCTACCCACTTTTCGTCATTTTCTTTCTTTTTTTTCTGACCCTTGATTGTGTATCTTTTCGTACTTTTTCTAACCTTTCCTACTTCTTCTTTTTTTTTTTCAACCTTTCGAAGTTTTAAAAGATTGTGTGTGCGTGGTGTGTGTGTGTGTGTGTGTGTGTGTGTGTGTGTTTCAACTTTCTTTTGCCCACCTTTGCTTATGTCCGACCTTTCCTACATTTCCATCTCTTTTATTTTACCTTCCTGCCATGCATTTTTCCTCTCTTATAAACTGTGCAACTTTGTCCCACTGTTCACGGTTTTCTACCTTCATACATTTCGTACTTTTTCCACTTTTTACCTGTACTTTTTCTACTTTGCCCACCTTTCCTATACTTTCTAGCCTTTTAGTATTTATTACCTTTCCTCTCTTTTACTTTTCCCATTTTTCTCCACCTTTTGTTACCTTTTTTCTGTTGTATACCTTTCCCCACGTATGTTATCACACTTTCGCACATTATCCTATTCTTACCTTTTCCGACCGCCCCCCCCCCCCCACTCTCTCCTCTTCTCTCTCTCTCTCTCTCCTCTCTCTCTCTCTCTCTCTCTCTCTCTCTCTCTCATTTTCTTACATTTTCCTGTTTTTGTTGTTTTTCCCTACCTTTCGTATGAGACATAAACAGAGTTCTCGTGAACAGTTTATTGGAAAATTCATAGCCAAGAATAAATTCGCCCTGGCAGAAAAAATGTAGGAATTTTTTGACAGGTAAATAAAATTATAGACAGACGGACAAGCAGGGCGAAGTTCACTTGGAGATGTTTTTTGTTTACGTCAGTGAGTACGAAACACTTGTGGTGTCTGATTTTTTCGGCTTTAAAAAATTATGAATGGTTTTGCACCTTCAACATTAACTGCTAAATTTCCATTAAATCGGTCAAGAAACACCAATGATATTGCTAATCCGATAACCCAGAATGATCTTTTCAAAACTAGTCTTGTTTACTCAGGTGGAGCGCTTTGGGACTCTCTGCCAATAAATATTAAACAAAAATTTGCTGTGGTTCTTCTAAATTAAGACAGCATATAGAAAGATAAATTAAACAAGAAAGCGTAGTACGTTAACAACAACTACATAAATGTTTTACCTGCATCAAGCAACACTAGGTTATTATCTTACAACATCGTTTGTGTGTGTGTGTGTGTGTGTGTGTGTGTGTGTGTGTGTGTGTGTGTTTCTTCCTTTAATTTAAGAGAATGTCCTTTTTGTAGTATGACTACTGTATGCCACCCTGTCTCTTCACCCCACATGCCTCACCCCATGTCTCTTCACCCATCCTGTCTCTTCCCACCCTGTCTCTTCACCACTGTCTCTTCACCACCTGTTCTTCACCCCTGTCTCTTCACCACCTGTCTTTCCCAACCTTCCTTGCGTTCCTTCCACCTTTCATTCTGTGTACTGTCCACACGTTTTTCTTTTGTTCGTTGTACCTGTGGACGCTTATTTGTACAGAACTGTGCACGATTTTGTCATTGTTCCTGTTAAATGCATTTGCCTTGATTTGATATTCAGTGTCTTTTCTTTTCTTTTCTTTTGCCCCAGGGCTTGGGTGGAAAAAATTATATTGCTTATCTCATTAACCTGGTGAAATGAAATTTCGTTCCGTTTCGTTTCCCTTTCCGCCCAGCGGTGCATAGGCACCAGATTCAGTTCAGGGTAGGTGAAAGGCGGCGGAAGAAGAGGGACGGGCTCCGTCTTCCATCTTGCCGTGACGCAGACTCGCTAACTTCTGACAGTTCACTGTCCCAATGACCAGCTGGCGTTGGGAACTTTAACGGTTTTTTGTTTGTTTGTTTTATTTTAAACCTTGAATGTTTGTTGTGACGATCTGAGTTATGTAATACAGTGCTGGACAGGACTTGCTCCTGCTTTTCCTTCTGCACTGTCGGTGAAAGAGGCGCGGTACTGGACACTCTAGGACTGGAACTCGTCGGACGAGGCCGCTTCAGACTGTCAGTTGTGGTCGTATGAACATTAGAATTTAAGGGCAACAGTTCAAATCCCAGACACCGGTAACATTTGCTCATGATCTGCGCCATACATTTAAGTGTACAATAGCCTGATCTTCGGACTTCATTATTTAATTAGATTGACGACAACAACAGCAACAACGACAACTACTGCTGCTATTGCTACTGCTGCTGTTGCTGCTGCTACTATACTACTACTACTACTACATACTACTACTACTAAATACAAGACAGCAGCTACAACAAACAAACACAAAAACTACTCGAACGCAGATTTCAAACAAATGTATGCGATGATTGGACTTACGAGCTGCACCGTCTATCTTTTGATTTCATTTTACTTTGGCAAAAAGTACACTTCATTTACTTATCGTGTCAGTTACTGAGATTTTTTTTCCTCATCAGGGGTTATAGCTGTATTTGCCAGAAAGATGTATAATGTGGAAAATAAGAAACAAGTGAATAAATGCACGTTTGTCCACAAGAAACCGGAGAAACTTTTGACACGGAGTCAAGTAAATTTAGGTTGGCACATGAAGCTCCGGCTGAACGACACGAAAGGGAAATAGTAGGGGTAGTTAAACAGCAACGTAGCAACACAGTAGGAGGAAGGTAATGGTGGCTGATTCATACAACTATTTTTTTTTTTAATGAAAGAAAGAAATGAGAGAGCAGGCTTTCACGTCATGAAAAATGTAAAGGGGTTTCATACACTCAGATTGAATGAGGTATAGAGGCGTGAGAGGATGTTCTTGCCCCCAGCAAAAAATTCGGAAAGGGAGGGGGGAGTATATGCAAAGGATATTGTGTATTTTAAATGCGACGTTCATCAATGAGAGTTATCATCATAGTATATGTGTATGTGCTTTATCAATGCGTGTCACTGTTTAATGTTGAAGTGTTATGATGACGATGATGGTGACGATGATGGTGATAATGATAACCATGAACTGGGCTGTGCTGATCGCGGTCTGCGGCACGGAACTGGATAGTTCACTGGTGATCAGTATGGCGAATTTGTTGACAACCGATGTTGATTTATCAGAAACAAAAGCAATAGTCCTCCAAAGGGAAGAAAACAGTATAGAAAATCACAATGCCACTCATCTAATTTTCGGCCACGTGGCCTTTTTTAAGAGGAAACAAAAACAAAAACAGTGCAACGACGTGATGTCCATCTTTGGCAACTGGTCAGAGCAAAGAATTGACGTCAGAAATATATTATGCAAGTTCTGACATCATAATATCTGATGTCATCAACAAGGGGAAAAAAAAGGGGGGGGGGGGGGTGCAAGTTGTGTGTGTGTGTGTTTGTGTGTGTGGGTGGGGGGGTTATACTGTAACCAATGTACTTCAAAAACATAACAATACGCTCCATAAATCACGATGAAAAAGAAACCATAGAATAATGTGACCATAGTCCTGTCTGGACTGTGCATGGCATACAAGAACTGTCATCTGAAAAAAAAAAAAAAATTCTGCAAATCATCAATGCTGTTCATAGGTAAATCTGGATAGGGTTGTTACAAATTTGTCTTAACATTACATCCATTTGGCATCCTTGTATCTAATGTCCTTATTCATTTTTCTTCAGTAATAAGTCTGGAGCTTTTGCTTTCACCGTAAGCTTTTGCCAACACTGCAACAGCAAGGTCTCCCACTGAATGCTGAAGGAAATGTCGCATTATTGGCTTTCTCTTTGGAACTTGATGTCACGTCTGTGTTCCGCTATTCTTTCTTTCAATGAACGTCCGGTTGTATGAATGCAGAGATATCCCTACTCTCTAAAGGGCTCAAGTTTGTACCAGATAAATCACAGGTAGATACTACAAAACTTTTGGCAGTCTTAGATGAGTGGGAACGTAGGATGCGCCTCAGAGAATACTTTTTTTGACAAAGATAGCAATGATGAAGTAGAACAAGAAGAGGAGTCTCATGAGGAAAAGTTTAAAGTAAAAAATAAGAGCACTTTCACACCAAAAGAAGGTAGGGATCATTGGTTAGATATGTACATTGAACTTATAAGAATGATATTATGAATAACTTGAAGAAAAATGGTAAACTGAACCTCCGTCGTAATGAAAAAGATGCATTTTATATGCATATTCTAATAATGAAAACATCATCATTCGACCAGCAGACAAAGGATCGGGGATTGTTGTTACGAACAAAGATGGTTATATTTCTGGGCTGCACAATGAAATGACCAAAAGTGAATCCTACACTATGATAGAGAAAGACCTCACTGAGATAGCAAGAAAAAAGGTTGAAAAAGATTGTGAATAGAATGTATAGAGAAGGGGTTATACCCAAAGACCTACAACAGTATCTCCTCCCACGCTACCCAAAAGGTGGTAAACTGAAAGGGAAACCAAAACTACATAAGCAAGGTGCACCATTGCGAACGATTGTCAGTGGTATAGACACTCCCACAAAAACTTGCAGAAGTCACAGAGCATGAGTTGAATGATTACGTCATTAACTCTCCCACGTACATCAGAGATACATCAGACTTCATAGTAAATTAAAAGAATGTGCGTGTCCTGTCCCAGACGATGCGATTCTGTTTTGCTTTGATGTAGAGAAACTCTACCCCTCTGTCCCTCGAATAGAAGTGTGTATAGAAGCTTTACAAAGCAGATCTAGACCCATCGTACCAACAGACTGTGCAATTGAAATGATTGAAACTGTTTTAGATTATAATGGATTCAGTTTAGGGATTCACACTACAGACAGACAGATGGAATAGCCATGGGGTCCAGACTAGGGAGAAACTTTGCTTGTACATACATGCGGAAGTGGGATGAGAGCTTTTGGAGTTTGAACAGAAACCTTATTTCTACAAACGTTACATTGATGATGGGTTTGGCATTTGGAATGGTGACCTTGACTCGCTTTTACGTTTCACAGATTATGCCAACACCATACATACCAACATAAAAATCACTCTACGATGGAGTAGAGAACAAATTGAATTCCTTGACACTCTGGTTAAGTTAGAAAATGGCCATGTCTACACGGATCTATTCAAGAAAGATACTGATAAACAGTTATACCTCGGGCAGGATTCTTGTCATCCCCCACATACAAAAAAATCTCTAGCATTATGGTTTGGTGTTAGGTTGAGAAGAATCTGTGAAAAAGATGAGGACTATCTAAAACACAGATCTGAACTTAAGAATCAGTTGCGCAAACGTGGCTATAGTAGCAAACTCATTGAAGGTCAGTTGAAAAACAGTTGATAAAGTAGATAGGAACCAACTTCTTCAGAAAAAGAAAAAGAAAGAAAACACTGAAAGAGTACCACTAGTGTTGACATTTTCAAGATAATTGCCAGATGTACAAGCTGTACTAAAGAGACATAGTGATACGCTCTATAAGTCAGAATACATGCGCAAGTATTCCATAAACTACCGATGCCTGCATACAGACGGGATAAAATTTTATGTGATACGTTGGTTCACCAGAAAAACTGAAAGAGCAGTGAAGGGAAAAGCAGAAACTTGTGATTGTGACACCTGTTCTTCACTAGTAACTTCAACAGTGTTGGACACAAAGTAGAAATCTTCACACAATGTTATGAGTAATGTGACATGTGCAGATAGAAATTTGATATATGCTCTGTTGTGTAAACGGTGTAATAAGACAGTTTATGTTGGTGAAACCGGACGTTCATTAAAAGAAAGAATAGCGGAACACAGACGTGACATCAAGTTCCAAAGAGAAAAGCCAATAATGCGACATTTCCTTCAGCATTCAGTGGGAGACCTTGCTGTTGCAGTGTTGGCAAAAGCTTACGGTGAAAGCAAAAGCTTCAGACTTATTACTGAAGAAAAATGAATAAGGACATTAGATGCAAGGATGCCAAATGGATTTTAATGTTAAGACAAATTTGTAACAACCCTATCCCGACTTACCTATGAACAACATTGATGATTTGTAGAAAATTTATATATTTTTTTTTTCCAGATGACAGTTCTTGTATGCCTTGCACAGTCACAGACAGGACTATGGTCACATTATCATATGGTTTTCATTTTCATTGTGATTTATGGAGCGCATTGTTATGTTTCTGAAGTACATTGGTTACAGTATAACTACACACACACACACACGCACGCACGCGCACGCACGCACACACACACACAACACACACACACACACCACACACACACACCACCCCACACACACACACACACACACACACACACACTTGCACCCCTCCCCCCTCCCTTTTTTTCCCATTGTTGATGACATCGCATATTATGATGTCAGAACTTCCATAATATATTCTGACGTCAATTCTTTGCTCTGACAGTTGCCAAAGATGGACATCACGTAGTTGCATTGTTTTTTTTGTGTGTTTTTTTTTTGTTGTTCTCTTGGAAAAGGCCACGTGGCCGAAAATTAGATGAGTGGTGTTGATTTAGTTTTGACACACAGAGTCGGTCGATGTTCCTTGGACTTTTCGTTGGCAAACGGGTACTGATCATTGGAATTTTCTCGTTCCCAAGGTAGCGGAAACAGTGGAAGCAAATTTTGCACAACGTAAAGGTTGTAGGGTGGAAAGCCAGGCACGGAAAGTCCGTCACGTTAGGTAGCTGTTGAAAAACCTTGTTGGTCCTGTCTGTTGACGTCAGGTCAGGCACGGAAAGTCCGTCACGTTAGGTAGCTGTTGAAAAACCTTGTTGGTCCTGTCTGTTGATGTCAGGTCAGGCACGGAAAGTCCGTCACGTTAGGTAGCTGTTGAAAAACCTTGTTGGTCCTGTCTGTTGACGTCAGGTCAGGCACGGAAAGTCCGTCACGTTAGGTAGCTGTTGAAAAACCTTGTTGGTCCTGTCTGTTGACGTCAGGTCAGCGCTGACGGTTTAGTCAGTTCCTTCCCTTGGGGAGGTATCTGGTTGTGGTGGCAGATATGTATATATGTGTATATACATATGTATGTATGTATGTATGTATGTTTTCTCTCTCTCTCTCTCTCTCTCTCTCTCTCTCTCTCTCTCTCTCTTCTCTCTCTCTCTCCTCTCTATCTCTCTCTCTCTCTCTCTATATATACGAGGGTTGTTCAATTTAAGATGTCACCACCCCCTTAAAAAACGTACCTCTCATCTCAGCAACTTGAAACTTTTACATCCCCTCGAAGTATTCTCCGTTGGCTCGAATGCAAATTTCAAGCCTCCTACGCCAATTCTCAAGCGCCCTCTGGTAGTCGGTTTTAGGCAGACCGGACAACTCTGATCTTACGGCTTTGGCGAGGTCTTGTACCCGGTCAAACTTACGCCCAGCGAGCTTTTCCTTCAGAGCAGGGAACAGCCAGAAGTCGCATGGGGCCAAGTCGGGGCTGTAGGGTGGGTGGTCCAAAAATTGGATTCCTTGCTCGCTCAGGAAGGTCGTGGTGACCTTCGCCTTATGGACACTGGCATTGTCATGCAGAAGAAGGGTCCTCTGGGTGCTGACGGTTGGGCGCTGCTCATGGATTTTTCCTCACAACTTTTGGGAGCACAACTTGGGTATAGTAGGAGGCAGTGATTGTTGATTTCTCAGGCAAAATGTCAATTGCCACAAGGCCTTGCGTGTTGAAAAAAAATAGAAAACATTCGCTTGCGACTCTGGAATCCTGGGCGAAGAACAACTGGTCGGTCTCCGTCAGGGCCAACCCACATGCGGTTGCAGCGTTTGTTGGGGATGCCGTAGAATGTCAGCCAACTCTCGTCTCCCGTCACTAAGTCACACAGTCGTTTTGGCCCATTGGGCTCAAACTCGTCGAGCAGTTTGCGTGAACATGCCACCCGCTGCTGCTTCTGATCATCGCTTAAGAGATGTGGCACCCATCTTGCAGCCAGTTTTCTCATGTGAAGGTCTTTGTGCAGAATGTTGTTAATGGTGCCAATTGAAAGCTCACATGCCTCGCTTAATTCCCGCACAGTCGAATGTGGATCCTCCTCTATCAGTCTTTCACAAATGCAATGTTTTGTTCGTTCCGAGCTGGTAAAGCTCGCTCTGCACGATTACCCCAATCAGATGGCGCCCTACCTGCTCTTAATTGTTTGACCCATCTGCAAACTGTGCGGTAAGACACACAATCCGTTCCGTAAACAGCTTGCAAATCTGCGTGTATCCTCCTACAATCGTCACCAAGTTGTAGCCTTGTGAAAGTGTAGAAACGAAATTGCTCATTGGTGACGTCCATTTTTTTCAGGCTCAGCTGTTTGAAACACAGTTGTAATTACGTCATACTCCGAGTTGCGTCATGACGTCAACTTTATTTTCTGCAATTCTAATCAGGTAAACTTTAAAGTTGTGTTTGGTATAAACATTTTTCTGTGCGGTGCTTCGTTTCCAAACGGCAAGCCTAGTGTCATCTTAAATTGAACAACACCTCGTATATATGTATATATTCCCTTATTCCTTAGTCTGACTTGCTTTCGTTTCTTTGCGTTTCACTCCGACGCAATCAGAATTTCGCTTCCAACAAACTAGAGGTGAGACTTTTCTGACTGGCTGACTGACATATATGTGTGCGTGTGTGTGTGTGTGTGTGTGTGTGTGTGTGTGTGAAGGGAAAGCACTTTCTATAAAAGTTCATGCATTCTGGCTAACACGCGATCATACCTCTTTAGTTGTCGACTGAAATCATTTGTAATGAGATCCCTTGTAGTCAAATCGGTTTACATCGTTTGATTAATTTTCTGAACGCGTTCATACCCTTGTGCTTTGCTTGTGTACGTTTTTTTTTTTTCTCTGGACGTGATGTACCCCCATTTGTTCGTGATGTGAAACCCAAGAAGAAGTAATTAGTATCAATTCACGTGCGGTAGACGGGAAATGGGGAGCGGGGGAAGAATTGGGGAAAGGAGGAATGGAGAAGTGAAGGTGAGAGCACGGCTTATGTGTAGCCTGCTTCGTCACTGTTGGAGGTGAAACGGGCATGAACACTGCGGAATGGACCGAAGTGACCTGGTTCCAGACCGAGATGCTTTAAGACTGTTCTTCTCCCTCCACTGGTCAGTTTTGACTGTCGCACGTTCACCAGATTTGTTTCCAAAATGTTCGTCATTCGTCACAAGCCCACGCTGACGCGCAACGTGACGTTTATTTCAATCCATATGTTTTTGGATTCCCACACTTGTAGCGTTGGAGTTCAATTTTGTCTGACACCATCACAAAGGCGAATAAATGTATGACGTATTTGGCCTTATTTGGAAACTCTTATCGCGGAAGCAAGTGACGCAGTTTCATTGGCTGTTTGCAGGTAGTTTCACATGCATCACTGTCCATGAAATATATCTGTGCCATCTTTAGTACAATATTTACATGTCATTCCTCTTTATATTGAATAAGATATTTATTACATCTGCTTCGTTGCTTGGTGAAAATTGCACTTATTTTCTGATTTTACTCGAGTGTAAAACAACATTGGAATGTTTGCATAAATCATCATTTAACATATTGCTGTATAAAGCAATAATTTAAGTATAATTGATCATAAAGTCTACAAAAAAATATCAGTTATGTAATGTTGAAAACTCTTCTGAAAACATTTACGACAGATTTACATCGTATGCGAAACTTCATAGCAGATTTACAGATGTTACCATTCCGCAACAAGGTTCACACACACACACACGCACGCACGCACGCACGAAACGGGTGATTGCACAGTCTGGTTTTGTGATACACATGAGTGAAAAAGTCTGAATGAATCCCGGACCATCGCCATCTCCTCCAGCCCTGGCCGCCTCTTTGACTTGGGGCCTGCCAGGGACATGCATTTCGACACCCAACCTCATTGTTTCCTCCCTTAGAACAGTCTTTTGTGGGGGGGGGGGGGGGGGGGGGGTTCTTCTCGTGTGTGTGTGTGTGTGTGTTTGCTTTGTTTCTCTCCTTTTCTTTCTTCATGTTAACGTGTTTGTTTTTCTGACTCCCCTTTTCTTAATCTCTTTTCTCTTTTCTTTTGCTTTATAAAAAGAAATACATGTTCTGTCATTCTCGCTTTGTTTTGTGTTCTTCCTTTTTTTGTTGTTAGTAGTTATTTATTTCTTGCCCCATTTGCTTTCATTTTCATTCTTGTCTTGTTTTCTCCCCCATTTTGCTCTCGGGACAGATCTTCTCCTGTCTCTCGTTGTTTTCCTACTTAACTTTTTGTACTTTACATCTGTGTTTGAATTTGTATATTCTTCCTTTCTTTTTCTTTCTTGTTTCTTTCTTTCTTTCTCGATTAGCTAAACGAACTACCTTTTTTTGAGACTCTCAGTTCCAACGTAATATAAGTTATCAGCATGTGGATGTGTCCGTGTTTCTGTATTTTAAGAGGCCTATTGTTTTGAATCTTAAATGCAGTACAGAAGCGTACTGCAAAAGTGACATCTCTTTGGACCATTAGGTTTCATAGCATGACCGTTACAGCTGTGATGTGATATCCGCTGCTGGTTTGGCTACGAACATGACTTAAAACTGATCAAGTGGTCAGTGTTCCTTCCTCCCTTCCCCTTCTGAGAGATACTGTCGCCTTTGTTCACGCAACATCTTGTTTTAGGGATCTAGAATTAGAAAGTTATTAAAAGATACGGGTGAAAGATCTGTAGCCTATAGGCCACAGGAACAGTGAACTGTCAGAGGTTCGTTGTGTCTACGGCACGGCATGATGGAAGGCGGTGCCCATCCCTCTCCTTCCTCCGTTTTCACCCTTCCCTGAACTGAAGCAAGTACCCGTTCGCTGTTGGTCGGACAGAGAGGGTTGTCCAGCCGAAAAGAAAATCCGACCCCACAAGTAGTTGAAACTCATGACCGTCAGTTCCGCAGGCAAACGTTCAAACTGTTGGACAACGGGCCCCACGGATATCCGTCGGAATGACCGAGCACAGTAGAACGAGTGGAATATTTTAATGATGTACATGTTTATGATTTGTTGTAATATGTGAATTTTGATGATGGCATCACGAACAAATTTTCTTTGTATTCTATAAAAGACAAATAAAAATATCGTGTATCATGATTTTTTAGATTTCTTTTTCAAATTTTGGTATTTATCATCCCCAGATTAGTGACGTTTTATTTCAATGGGCTGGCTTTCTGTATGCATATCCACAATTTCAAAGTTTACTTCAGGCTAGATCTAAAGCCTCCTCCCTTCGTACCTCTCTCATACTCCATTCACACCCCCCCCCCCCCTCCTCCCAACCACCACCACCCCCTCCACTTCTCCATCCGTCCCGACTATCTCTCTGTATGAATTCTTCCTGACATTCAAATAAGAAAGGTAATTAAATGAAGTCACTCTTTTGCCATGTCACTGTAAGCGGGGGCCAACCCCCCCCCCCCCTCCCCCCTTCACCAACTCACTCCCTATTTGGTTTCGTTTCTCCTGAGTCACAGTCTAATTGGACTGCAACCAGCTGCATGTAGTGAGAGCCCGCGCTGTAAGTTCTGGAAAATTTTACTTTAACAGCCATTTACTTTCTGGAAACATTGGCCATCATTGTGTGTGTGCGTTGTGTGTGTGTGTGTGTGTGTGTGTGTGTGTGTGTGTGTGTGTGTGTGTGTGTGTGTGTGCTTCACATGAAAGCAGCATTGTTAAGTGCGAATCTGAGATTTTACAGTGGAAAGATTTTTAACAAAATTTCGGATGGGTTTTTCGATGTATTTTAAAGAATTGTGTGAATGTATGACTTGTGACTTGATTTTAACGTGGTGACAGCCCTGATGTGGCCCTTTGTGGTCGGCTGGGCTATAAGCAACATTATCTTATCTTAAGTGCGTGTAGAAGACAGGCGTCATGTGAAAAGGATTATTGTCCCCTAAAAAAAAAAATTTCATTTTATTTTATTGTATTTATTTCTTTTAACTGATTTTGACAAAGTGAGTATATCGGACTATGAGTGGAAAGAAAGACAACCCAGCTTACGAACCAACCCCCCCCCCCCCCCTTCCCCTCCTCCTGTCCAGTAAGCCGTGAGTAATGAGAACAAGTAATCATGGCGCCAGTTACTCCTGGCTTCAGGCTGTCCGCCACCACACCCACCTCGTGGAGCGGTGTGACCTCCTGTCAGTGACGTAACCGTTCAGTGATGCCTGTCAGCGGTGTGCCCTGTCAGTGACATAACCTTTCAGTGATGCCTGTCAGCGCTGTGACCTGCGTGCAAAACCGTTCAGTATGCCTTCAGCGGTTTTGGTTGACGTGACATAACCGTTCAGTATCCTGTCAGGGGTGTGTCCTACAGGACATAACCGTTCAGGGCCCCTGTCACGGTTGTCCGACAGTGACAAAACCGTTCAGTAAACCCTGTCAGCGGTTGGTCCGCAGGAAAAAACCGTTCAGTATGCCTGTAAAGGGGTGTGTCCTGACAGTGAAAAACCCGTTCAGGAGGCCGTCCGGTGGTCCTGACAGGCAAACCGTTCAGGATCCCTGTCAGCGTTGTCCTGACAGGACATAACCTTCGGTCCCCTGTCACGGTGGTCCGCAGTGAAAAAACCGTTCAGGATGCCTGTCAGCGGTTGTCCTGACAGTGCAAAAACCGAAATGTCCTTCACGGGGGGGGGCAAAAGTTCATTTTTCATTTTCATCTAAAAGTGATGCCTGTCGGGGTGGCCTGACAGTGAAAAAACCTTTTCAGTGAGCCTGTCAGCTGTGTCCGACATGCAAAACCCTTTCGTGATCCTGTCAGCGGTGTGCCCTGACAGTGATAAAAACCCTTCAGTGATCCTGTCAGGGGTGTGTCCTGACAGTGACTAACCGTTCTGATGCCTGTCAGCGGTGTTTGACAGTACATAACCGTTCATGTGCTGTCAGCGGGTGTCCTGACAGTGACAAAACCTTCATAAGTGTCAGGGTTGTTCCGACAGTGACAAAACCCCGTTCGGGAGCGTCAGGGGTGGTCCTGACAGTGACAAAAAGTTCATTGATCCCTGTCACGGTGTGTCCGACGTGACATAACCTTTTCATGATGCCTGTCAGCGGGTGTCCTGACATGACAAAACCCCGTTCGTGATCCCTGCCGGGGCCCCTGCAGGACAAACCTTTCCCCGGAGCCTGTCAGCGGTGTGTCTGACAAAATAACCGTTCAGTGAGCTGTCCGGTGGCCCTGACAGTGAATAACGTTCATGACCCCGCACGGTGTGTCCTGCGTGACATAACTGTTCATGTTCCCCCGCAGCGTGTGTCCTGACAGTGACTAACCCGTTCAGTGAGCCTGTCAGCGGTGGCCCGACAGTGACATAACCTTTCAGGATCCTGTCAGGGGTGTGCCGACATAAATAACCGTTTCATGTCCCTGTCAGCGGTGTGTCCTGACAGTGACATAACCGTTCAGTGATCCCTGCCAAGCGGGGTTGAAGTGACATAACCGTTCAGAAAAGCCGTCAGCATGTGTCCTGACATGACATAACCTTTTTCAGTGATGCCTTCCGGGCGGTGTTCCTGACAGTGACAAAACCCGTCAGTGAGCCTGCAGCGGTGTGTCCGACGTGATAAAACCGTTCAGTGTGCCTTCAGCGGTGTGTCCGACATGACAAAAACCGTTCATGATCCCTGCGCGGTTTTCCCACAGTGAATAACCGTTCGGGAGCCTGTCAGCGGGTGTCCTGACAGTGACATAACCGCAGTGATGCCTGTCGGGGTGTCCGCAGTGACTAACCGTTCATGATGCCGCGCGGTGGCCCCTGACATGACTAACCGTTCAGTGATCCCGCAGGGGTGGTCCGACAGTGCCCCAAAACCCTTTCATGATCCCGTCGGGGTTGTCCTGACAGTGACAAAACCGTTCAGTGATGCCTGTCAGCGGGTTCCTACAAAAAACCGCAGTGTGCCTGTCAGCGGTGTTCCTGCAGTGACATAACCGTTCAGTGATGCCTGTCAGCGGTGTGTCCTGACGGACAAAACCCGTTCAGTGATCCCTGCAGCGGTGTGCCGGACAGGACTAACCTTTCTGATCCCTGCCCGGGGTGTGTCCTTCAGTGACATACCGTTCAGTGATCCCGTCAGCGGGTGTCCTGACAGTGACAAACCGTTTCAGTGTGGTCGGTGGGTAGGTGCATAGGCCACAGTCGCCTTTTTATGGTCATCTTTCTGGTGTCATGCGCGTAACTGCCATTTAGATGAAAACGTTTCCCGGAGTCGGTCTAAAAGCCCGCAAACGGGTCGAACGATGCAAAGTAATGATCTGTATGTAGGGCGCGTTTCTTGAAGGAAATTTTGTTTTCAGATCGAAAACGGTTTCGGAGTTTTAACTTGTGTGGTCCTATCCAAATCCAGTACAAGCTCATTCTAGGGGTTTAATGCCTTTTGCTCGAAACTGGCCAACTCATCCTTTGAATTTTCAGCAAAGCCTCCAGGGAGGAAGGAGCCACACAGCTGAAGATGAAAGGAAGAGTAAAAGCCGGCACCGATGAAACAAAATACAGGTTTTATTGTTGATGACCCACTAGACTGTGCGCAGACTGTGTGCAAAATGGGGCAAATTTGTTTTCTGAAAGTTAACCAGGTTTTCTTTAAAGGTCAATGAACCGAAAGCAATCAAGTTTGGAAAAAAAGGTCAATTAACAGAAAGCAGTCAATTGAAGATAAAGTAAACGAATAAGAGGACACGTTTACTGTCGTTTATTCGTTGATCGTTCATCCAAAAGAAATTTTTTTGAAAGGATCGGAAGTTGTGATGTGGCGGGAATGGCCTAAACGTTCTTGAAAGTGCCGAAACTGGTGTAACAAAAACTCGTGTAAAAATAACTCGTGTGACAGTTGCGGCCAAATGGACAGTTGTGGAAAAAAAAGTCCTGCAGTCTCCCTAAAAACACAGTGTCACGACCGACCCCTGGAGGTCTGCCCTGACAGGATCGGTCTAGATGGGAGTGAAGGGAGTGACTGACCTCACACGCCTCGCAAGAGACCACACAAGAAAGATTACAATACAACACCCCATTTATTCACACCAACACACACAATCACAATTAAGCATTCCAACACACACAACATGCACAATCACAATCAAGCATTTCAACACGCACGACATACACACAATTAAGCATTCCAACACACACAACATGACCATAATTATAAATAAGCATTTCCAGCACACACAACATAACCATGATTATAAATAAGCATTTCCAGCACCCACAATATAACCATGATTATAAATATGCATTTCCAGCACCCATCCCTTTCCGTGTCTCATGTAGTTCCCCCCACCCCTGCCTCTCCAAAGTCCACTGGGAGCACCCTGACGCACCAGGTGCCCCAAACCGGGTCGGTTCTTGAACGGAGTGTCCTTCGATGCCGACACCACTGACACACACAACATACGCCCAAATCGCACGCCACAGAGCTACCACACCGGTCACATGGGCTGTTTGAAGTGCGAGGACGGTGGAGAGCGCATCCCGTGGGACGAGGTGTTGTCGCTGGAGGTCCCGGACAGGGATCAGGACCGTCCGGCAAAGCCACGTGCTTCTCCACCAGTGTGCGGCCCCAACCAGTGCGTGGCCCCAACCAGTGCGCGGCCCCAACCAGTGTACGGCCCCAACCAGTGCAGGCTCCGGGTGAAGCCCCCGGGAGATGGAAAACGGAACTGGGAGGAAAGAAGAAAGAAGGGTACTGGAACCCCGCAGTCAGTACGGTCTGACACATGCTGTTAAATCCTAACAGCCACTCGCATGATGGGCGAGGGGAGGTTTGCTGAATACATCAATATCACCAGCCCAACACAGACCCGAGCATAACACAGTAAACAAACCAACTGAGGAACGTTCGCTAAAGGTCTCCTCACACGAAGCAGGTAAGAGATTACATTCACAGGCTAAACACACAAATAGCAAATTATGTTTTCATCCTTTTCTCACTCACGTTCAACATTTTCCTTTCTTAGGAACTGAACTAATACAGCAACCATTGCTTTATAACTGCCACCACATTTGCAAATAATAATTCAATGGCACAATTATCCCCACATTTTATAGCAACATTTCAAAATAACACAAATCTCCAACCACGCATCCAAACGACTAATCATGCGTACGCACGCTCGCAAACATAAAACTCGTTCTCCTTGCACCCACAGACGGTGGCCGAAGAATAAGAGTCCGGCGAATGTGACAGGGGCGGACGAGCGAGACCAAGCAAGTACCAACCCTGAATCACCAGGTTCTCTCCCATCCCCACCGACTACCGCATCACCAGATGCATAAAAAGGAGAAAGAATTTTGGATATAATTTAGAATGGCCAGGTTAAAGATTGAATTAACCAGAAAAGCGGTCTCAAACAATATTTCTTTTATAATTTTGAAAACCAAAAGAAATTGCGCAAAAGAGAAAAATTAGCCGGCTAACAACAAAACAACAAACAAACCACGAAAACTGATGCTTACCAGCTACCCGTGGGTGACCCAGAAGTGGTGGGTCAAGCGACTCTCTGCCCTCTGTCCAGTCGAGAGGACCAGCAGAGCAGATGCGGAAAAGAGATGATGTCCCTCCCCTACAGGCCGACTGTAGGAATGAAGGTACCGACCGTACCTTCGACGAAGTGGTGAAGAACCAGGACCGGAGCAGGCGCTCCCAGAGACATCTTCCGCTCGAGTGAAGAGAAAACCTGCCTAAGCGATGGCGGCCAACATGCCACCCTACGTCACAGTGAGAATACCTCAAGCCCAAGAGGAATCTTGCACGTGCGGCAGGTGAAAAGACAGGTGAGAGGCCGATAGACAGCAAGTTCGAGAGAAAGGTACCAGCCACCCGTGAACCTGCAGGATGAATTGCACGGGCAGTGGAATTAGAGAGAGAGAGAGAGAAAGCAAACCTAACCTGAGCTGAACGACATTAAGGTGCAAACGCACCACAAGCCACATTAAGGGACGGATACACGACCACAGCAACGACAATAAATAAATGAATAATTCCGCCACCCCAGACGGGTCAATCGTCGTAGGCCTCGTGACAAACTCGTGACACACAGTGACACAATTGAAACACCAAACACAGATCCTCGAATATACAGATTGGTACATAGATACCCGTTCACGTGCATACACATACCCGTTTAAACCCAACTACGCCGTGGCACAGAGGTTTTTTTTTTTTTTTTTTTTTTTTTTTAAATTTAAGATGCACTGACAAGAGGTTGATGCGTAAATTCTAAGCTATTCTGACCAACGGTTGAATAATTAATGCGTGAATCAGGTATCTGCTAAGTCCTATCTTTGATAAACTCTCTCCCCTTTTCCTCCGACCCCCTCCCCCCCCCCTCCCAATTCCCCCACCCCCATCTTTCCTTTCACCCTCTCCTGACATCCCCATCTCACGTCAGCTTCCACGCTCCCTGTCCCATGGAGTTTTATTAGTAGTATTAGTAATAGTATTATTGTTGGTGTTATTGTTATTATCATGATAATTTATTATTATGATCATCACCATCATCATCATCATTATTATCATCATCATCAACATTATTACCATCATTATTATTATTATTGTTATTATTACTGACATCATCATTATTATCATTGTCATTCTTATCATCATCATTATTGTAATTATTATTATCATCATCATCATTATTATTACTAATATTATTGATTATCATCATTATTATTATTATTATTATTATTATTATTATTATTATTATTATCATCATCATCATCGTTATTGTTGTAATTATTATATTATCATCATCATCATTACTATTATTATGATGATTATCATCATCATCATCACATTATTATTGTATCATCATCATCATATTATTATTGTTATTGTCGTGGTGGTACGTGTGGTGGTTATTATTGTTAATATCATTATCATTATTATTATTCCATACGTACCTGATATCTCAGTGGAAAGGAAATATCTATGTTGAAACCTTGGGAGAGAAGAAAAGAAAACACTAGTCCCCACCTGTACTGTACGTCTTTGTCCGCACGCAGTGACGTTTGGCTGGATTAAAACCTACACGTCATATCCTGTTCCAGCACACGAAGTGACGTTTGGCTGGACTTAAACCTATACGTCATATCCTGTTCCAGCGCACGGACACATCAGCGTTTATCCGGGAAAATGAAACATGGGGTATTATTACCTTGCCTTGTTCGCCCGGCCGTGCGACGTTCGCACTGAAAAGAGCTGCGCAGATTTTTGCTTTGGTTTGACAAACCCAGAGATGGCCCACGGTGGTCGGCTGGGCGTTACATTTTGTTGTTGTTGTTGTTTTCCCCTGAGCAGCATGGCTTATTTATCGGTTCAGAAGTCCACGACCGGTGAGTGTCGGACGGACAACGATGCACCAAGTGTCAAACCGATCAGCAGCGGCGATCTCTCTTATTGTGTGATGGGTGGCCAGGTATGGCTAGGGAAGTGTACATTGTGTTGTATTGACTTTTTTTTTTTAAGCGGATGGCTTTCACAATCCCCCTTCACATGACATGAAACTACATTTTTAATTGTGAATCTCTGTCTCTTCTTCTGTCTGTATCTGTCTGTCTCTCTGCTGTCTCTCTCTCTCTCTCCTCTCTCTCTCTCCTCTCTCTCTCTCTCTCTCTCTCTCTCTCTCTCTCTCTCTCCTCTCTCCCGACCCCCTTTTTCTCACCCCTCTCTTTCTCTCTCTCCTCCCCCACCCCTTTTTCTCCTCTCTCTCCTCTCTCTCTCTCTCTCTCTCTCTCTCTCCTCCCCCCCCCCCTCCCTCCCTCCCTCCCTCTCTCATCTCTCTCCACTTCTCTCTGTCACGCGCACATTGGTCGACATGTTCAAAACTAGTTTTGCATTTTCAGAGAAATTCGTTTTGAACTGTTCTCTCCCAAACCTAAAACTTTGCCGTTCACTGTCCACGTTCAAAAGCATCTCACAGACTCCTTGATTTAGAATACACTGTCTCAAAGAAGTACCTGCTGAGGTCAGAGTACCTTCAACATCCGCTAACTCATCAGAAGTGGTAGCTGTTGCTACACTAGTAATGTCAATGAATGATGTTACCCGCTGTCCAAACCTAGAGGGCATTTCTCCTCTTAGAATACCGAATTTTGTTTATTGCCACAACAATCACCATCATGATGCCGGTCACGATCACCATCACCACCGCAAACAAACCGCAAAACACTGTGGTATTGATCTAAGCATTTCACAGATATGTGTGTGTGTGTGTGTGTGTGTGTGTGTGTGTGTGTGTGTGTGTGTGTATGTGTGTGAAACATTTTGTTTCTTGTGCTTTTCAAATGTTTATGTCTCGTTGCATAATTTATTTTAAGAAGGACAGATTGGAGGAGTAGGCACTGATAAAATATTGATTCTTGTTCGAATATGTTCTTTTCTGAGTGCTCTCTCTCTCTCTCTCTCTCTCTCTCTCTCTCTCTCTCTCTCCCCTCTCTCACTCCCCTCTCTCTCTCTCTCTTCCCTCTCTCTCTTACTCCCCCTTTTCCCTCTCCCTCTCTCACTCCCATCCCCCTCACTCTCCCCACCCTCTGTCTGTCTGGCGTCTCTCTCTCTCTCTCTCTCTCTCTCTCTCTCTCCTCAACCCATCTGTCTGTGTAACTGTCCGTCCGTGGTGTCTATCTGCTTATCTATCTGTCTCTGTCTGTCTCTGTCTCTGTCTCTCTCTCTCTTCTTCTCTCTCTCTCTCTCTCTCTCTCTCTCTCTCTCTCTTATCTACCAATTAACTATACGTCCAATTAATAGGATTCAGCAAGTGCAAACGTCTTAAAACTTTTCGTTGGATGGCGAAAACTTGCCATTAAATTAATTCTTAAAAAAATGAACCTCTTCAACCGCTCACGAGTACAAAAAAAGTTGATAATGATGGGCTACCCTTCAAGTCGCAACTGGAACATAATATTAAAGCAATGATGAAGATGCATAGAAACATGTGTGGAATGCCGCTCTTCCTTTGACCGTCTGCCTCTGAACATCAACAGACACGCGCACACATTGACTGCACTAATACTTCGATTAGACTTACTCAGGCCTAGTCTAGGGTGAATACTTGGAACATATGAACCACAGTATTTAAAACTCATGAATAGTTTTTCTACGCTCAGTACGTCAATGAGGGCTTATCAAATGACTAAGATTAGCTGATGAATCTGATTATCACTCATTATATATACACAGTTCTTTTTTTTTCTCGTTTCACAGTGTTCATACGCAGCATATTTGTATGCTAGTTTTCCAGATTCTTGTAGTCTCTTTTTGTGTTCGTTTTTGTTTCTGTCCTCCACCACCGCCACCTCCCCACCCCACCATCTCTCTCTCTCTCTTTCTCTCTCTCTCTCTCTCATCATATATATATATATATATATATATATATATATATTATATATATATATATATATATATATATACTGACTTCCATAAAAAACGCGAAAAATTGAAAGGCTATTTTTCGGGTGAAAAGGGGTGAATATACAATATTGAACCATTGTGGCAAGTTGTTTGGGTCCAAGACTCACGTGCAGTGAAAAAATTGTGTGAGCAACACATCATTCCCGGCATTGGAGGGTCAACAAAAATCGCAAACTGGTTGCTGCATGTGAGGCACGCGCACACCATGCAGAGCAAAGTTAACCAGCGACAAGTACGCAGGCATGCAGCCTTTATAAAGCCGCGCTACAAGGTTCAGATAACGACTTGCCGTCTGAGCGCTACAGAGATGCCAAGACTACGAGCAGAGGAACGCAATCGTACCCTTGGCCATCTGGAGGCTGGTGTGGATGCCAGGCAGGTCGCCAACATCTTTAACGTCCACATCTCAACCATCTATCGTCTGCAGCACCGCATGCGAGTCACTGGTATCACTGATGATCGTCCCCGGCCAGGCCGTCCTCGGGTCACCACACCAAGAGAGGATCGCCATTTTGTTCGAACCCATCTGCGGGACAGGCGGCAAACAGCCGCTAACACTGCTCGACAGGTGCCTGGGAATCTCCAGCAACGAATCGGCCTCAACACTGTGCGGCGGCGTCTTCAGGAGAACGGGCTGGCATGTAGGCGTCCTCACAGAGGTCGGTACTGACACCAAGACACCGGCAGGACAGGCTGCAGTGGGCACAAGCCCGAATCAACTGGCGCAGGCAGCAGTGGGGACGCATACTGCTCTCAGATGAGAGCCGTTTTTGTATTGACATGGCTGACGTTCGTGTCAGAATATGGCGTCGACCTGGTGAACGCTATGCTGACTCCTGTGTGGTAGAGCGGAACCCCTGGGGAGGCCCGAACGTTATGATATGGGGTGCAATTGGCATTAACCACGCCATAGGACCAGTCATCTTTCAGAACATTGGTCCTGGTCGCGGACAGGGTGTCAATGCACAGCGCTACATCCACCAGGTGCTCAGACCCCATGTCGTTCCTTTTTTTGCGCAACACCCAAACTGGACATTCCAACAGGACAATGCAAGACCACACACAGCCAGGGCCACCCAGCAACTTCTTCAGCATAACAACGTCAATGTGCTGCCCTGGCCAGCCCTCAGCTCCCCCGATTAAACCCAATAGAACATTTTTGGGATGAACTTGGCAGACGGTTGGACCTCCTGCTTCCCACGACCACAACATGCGGCTCAACTTATCACCAGGCCAACGTCCATGTGTAGGCTGGTGTGCCAAGGGACGCATCACCACCTGGTCCACTCAATGAGCCGCAGTGTCAAGCAGTTTGTCCTTGCAAATGGATGGGCCAACACACAGTTATAGGACTTTCAAGCTGGTTTGTCACTGACCTGATTTTCCACCAAAGACATATGCTGATGAACATTATTCACACAATTACCCGGGGGTAATGAATCAAATCACGTTGAATTCTCTCTCGCATCCACTCTGTACAATTGTGACCAATGAAATTCGCCCCCTTAACCTTCAGCTTGTATAGCTTTCGCGGTTTTTTTATGGAAGGTAGTATTATAATATATATAGATATATATATATATATATATATATATAATATATATATAACACACTCTCTTCCAACCCTCCATCCCTATCTCCTTTTCTTTCTGTCTGTCAAGGTCTGTCTGTCTCCTTTGTGCTGAAAGCATTTCGTTCTGTGACTTGATTCATATTCCCAAATCCAATACTGAATCTCTTTCAAAGAAGATGAATTTCCTGCTTGTAACTTGAGTATTCCCCGTGTGTTTTCAAAATCTTTACACAACATTTTCAGCTTTCACCAACGCTTCCACTTATTCCTGCCTTCGTTTGTACATGGTTCCCCTGTCCTACTGTCCTCCCACCACCTCTTATCCCTTACCCTTATCTCATTCTCTCTCTCTCTCTCTCTCTCATCCGTTCTCCTTTCTTCTCTCTCTCTCTCTCTCTCTCTCCCTACCCCACTCTCCTCCATTCCCATCCCCCCCCCCCCCTTTCATCCCCTCTAACCCTCCCTCTTCTTTCGCTGTCGTTTTGCCTTCCTATGAAGCCCGATTTCTTAATTTTCATTTCACTATTGTCCGTGATTTTCGTTCTTGCAAATTTGTTGGTGTCGGCATTTTTGAATAATTTCCCTAATTCCTTTCAGTAGTAGTGGGATCCATGTCTCGGTGAGGGACCAAACGTAAAAAAGTATACGTATGCTTATTGCATTGTCCTCGAACTCTTTCTTTCTCTCTCTCTCTCTCTCTCTTACTCCTCTCTCTCTCTCTCTCTAGCTCACTCCTTCTCTCTCTCTGGCTACTCTCTCTCTTCTCTCTCATCTCTTTCTCTCTCTCTCTTCTCTCTCTCTCGCCCTCTTTCCCTACGCTCTCTCCCTCCCCTACTCTCTCTCCCTACTCCCTCTCTCTCTCTCTCTCCTCCCTCTCTCTCTGTCGATCTCTCTCTCTCACTTTGTTTTTTTTTAAGGACTATGTTCAGGTGAACGGTAAACAAGAGCGACTTTTACAATGCAAACATAAATCTTCGAGTCGTTGACTGCCTCAAGATCATGTTTGTCCTTAAGTTTCGTCACTGCCTGTTTCTGGTACTTCCTCCAAACTCCACACTCTTTCAATTTCCTCCACACCCGCCTCTTTCATATTTCCTCCACCCCCCCTCTTTCATGTTTTCCCTCACACCCGCCTCTTTCATGTTCCTCCACACCCGCCTCTTTCATGTTTCCCTCCACACCCCACCTCTTTTCATATTTCCTCCACCCCGCCTCTTTCATGTTTCCTCCACACCCCCTCCTTTTCATGTTTCCCTCCACACCCCCTCTTTCATGTTTCTCCACACCCCCTCTTTCATGTTTTCTCCACACCCCACACCTCTTTCATGTTTCCTCCACACCCACCTCTTTCAGTTCCTCCTCCACACCCACCTCTTTCATATTTCGCCTCCTCACCCACCTCTTTCAATGTTTCCTCCACACCACCTCTTTCATGTTTTTCCTCCACACCCACCTCTTTCATGTTTCCTTCCTTCACACCCACCTCTTTCATGTATCCTCCACACCCACCTCCTTCATGTTCCTCCACACCCACCCTTTCATATTTCCTCCACAACCCACCTCTTTCATATTTCCTCCACAACCCACCTCTTTCATTTTTCCTTCGTCGTTTCCCTCCCCCTTTATTTGCAATGAATCAACCGTGGACTTCACCAGAATACTCACCAAACATTCCGCGGTAATCGGTCCATATGACCAGAGAGTGGAAAAAACCACTGAGACACCGAAAAACCCTCAAAAATCGCCCGTCAACCACCACTTTGTATGTTTCTATGTGCGTTAGGCCGTTACCTTCCGTTTTTGAATGAAAGCGAAGCCACACACACACACACACACACACACACACACACACACACACAACGACTACACACACACAAACAAAGAAAATACAAGATACAAAAAAAAGGAAAAGAAAAGAAAGAAAAACGAGAAAAAGAAAAAAGACAACTTTCCGAGTGCACTGAAGTCTAAAACTAAAATCGTTTAGACTGTTAACATATATGTGATATTCTTAAACTTGTAGCTTTTTTTCTTTTATTGTTGAGGGCACATCAGTCCACAATATATAGTTGGTACATAGAAGGTAACAGTCGGAGTATATAGGTGTTTTTAATGCCTTAGCCCATATTTTTCTTCTATTTTTTTTTCTAAAACTGGAAACAACCATTTCATGGCGAACCAAACGCCTATAAAACGTTTTAAAATCTTTTTATTAGCATGCAAGATTCTTTTGGCAAACTTATGTCCCCGAGTGATTTAGTGTGGGCAAAGTTATGTCGATGACACAACCACATACAATGGTATGATCAGCTTATTTGTATGGTAGGTTTTATTTAAATCAGTATAACATTCTGTTGTTTTTTCTACGAAGGCTTCATTTCGCCAACAGAAAGAGGCTTCTGCATTAGGCCTATTCAAGGCTGTAATCTGTGTGTAACATGAAACCAACGGAGTGTGGCCATACGCGAACCTTGGTAACTGTGGTCATTAGAGGGGATTCCCCAAAACTGGGAAACGAAAGATCAGGAAGGAAAAAAAACAAACCATAAAATGGCGAGTAAAGAATAATATTGATAGCATAGTAATCATAGAAAAAGTAAAGATGAGTATGGTGAATGATTAAGAATGATGACGATGATGACGACGACGCCGACGATGATTGAAGATGATATGATGATGCTGCGATACAGAAGAACCTGGCATTCACAATGTTCGGTCAGTTCACAAGATACAAGGATCCAAAGGGCGTCAGACCGGGATTAGACCGTAACCGAATTCTTGCACGACATCCGACTCTGTGACAGTGTAACAACTAACACCGGCGGAACGGACCGGCCCCCACGTGTGTGTGTGTGAGTGTGTGTGCGCGCGCGCGCGCGCGTGTAAGTGTGTGTGTGTGTGTGTGTGTGTGTGTGATAGAGAGAGAGAGGAGCGAGAGAGGAGAGAGATGGTGTTGGCCACACATCCAGAATCTCTGTCCACTTTATGTCTTCATCTCTCTCTCTTCTCACTTCTGTCTCTGACTCTCCACTCTCCCTCTCCTCTCTCACTCTCCTCTCTCTCTCTCCCTCCCTCTCTCTCATTCTCCTTGTCGTTCTCTCTCTCTCTCTCCTTCTCTCTGCTCTCTCTCTCACACACACACACACACACACCCACACACACACACACACCACACACACACACACACACATGCATAGTACAACACACGCACCAAAAATATAATTATACGCACTCCCCCTCCCGCCCCCCCCCCCTTCCCCCCCCCCCCGCTCCTTCTCCCCATTTCCTCGCCTCATCTCTCCTCCCTTCCCCTCACACACAACTTGTGTACGCACAGCGCGCAACACACACACACACACACACACAACACACACACACACACATACACACGCACGCACAGAGAAAATCTCTCTCTCTCTCTCTCGCATTCTCTCTCTCTCTCTCTCTCCACACACAGACACACACACACACACACACAACCCACACACACACACAGAGGGGGGACAGACTCACACACACACAACACATACTACGCGCGTGCCGCGCGCAATGCATAGTACACACACGCACACACAGCGAAAACCAAAATATGACTTAAGCCTCCCCCCCCCCCCTCCCCATTTTCCCTCCCTCAACTCTCCCTTTTCCTCCTCACACTCCCTCTCATCATCCCTACACACAAGCATGTTTGCGCACATACACAAACACTGCCTCTCTCTCTTTCTCTCTCTCCTCGCACAGCACACACACACCACACACACACACACACACACACACACACACACACACACACACTCACATACACACAAACGCACAACAACCCACTACCACCACCACCACACCACACCACACCACAGGAACAACACACCTGTAGACCCACACACACACACACACACACCACACACACACACACACACACACACACCACGACCACACCACCAACCTCACCCACACACACCACAGCACCACACCACAGGAACACCACACAACAGGCACACACACACACAACCACACCACACACACACACAACACACACACAACTACACACACACACACACACACACACACACACACACACACACACACCACCACCACACCAACAACCACACCACACCACACACCACACCACAATTCCATACCTCACCAAAAAACCACACCATACCATACATACCATACCACACCATACCCACCAAACCACACCATACCATACCATACACACCAAACACACCACACCACACACCACACCACACCAACACACACGCCCACAACAACACCACACACAGCACACACACCAGCCACAACACACACACACTACACACCAAGCCACACACACACACACACACACAAACACACACACACACACACAACACACACAACCCGCACCCAACGCACGCACGCACGCCGCACGCACCGCCACGCACGCACACACACACAAACATACACACACAACACACACACACACACACACACACAACCTGCACCTACGCATGGCCCTAGCATGCACCCTGAGGCCTTGAACCCCTACCCCCCCCCCACCGCTAGCTCCCCCACCCCACCCCCACCCCCACCCCTACTTCTTTACCCCCCTTCGCGCGCGACTTTTCCATCCTCCCCTCGCCTTCAGTAATTTACACCCTGCCTCTTTCCCCCTCGCCCGTCAACCTCGCCACCCCGCGCTCCCCGCCCTGGCTCCTGGGCAACGCGCTTCTCGTGCCGATCAACGGCGAGGCTTTCGAGGGAGCCGTGTATCGACTCGGCCGGGTTCGAATGACTGTCCGCCGAAGCCTTCAGTAGTTGAGGTCTTCTATCTATCAGCTAATGAGCGACGAAGCCTCCTGCAGTCCCGGCTGTGGAATATTATGTGCGATGCACGGAACCGCGGTCAGAATGCGGAACTCGGGAGGAGTACCGGTGAGAGGTGTGTGTGTGTGTGTGTGTGAGAGAGAGAGAGAGAGAGAGAGAGGAGGAGAGAGAGAGACGGGGATACCATTAGATAGCATCTCGTGTCAATGTCATGTATCTTTTGTGTCTAGTCATCTGGTTTTACTGTCGTGTTAGCATGTAAATGTATCCTTCCGTCGTCCTGTCCATGTCTGTCTGCTATCTATCTATCCTATCTGTCTGCCTGTCAGAGTGTAATCTCTTTGCCTCTAGCCTCTTCTATCTGACTACAATCTTTTAATCTTGTCTTGTGTTATCTGTATGTAGTGTCTGTGCCGCCTTGCCCGTATACTTACATCTATGTGCGTGAACATATTCTTTGTTCCAAATATATGAAGGGTTTAAATGAGTGCTTGTGTATGGCGCGTGCATTTTTTACGTGTATGTATTTGTGTGTGTGTGTGTGTGTTGTGTGTGTGTGTGTGTGTGTGTGTGTGTGTGTGCGCAGCCGCACGGCGTGCGTGTGCGTGCGTGCGTGCCTAACAACTCACGTGTGTTCATTCGTCCTTCAGTTAATGTATGTTGGTTTCAGTACGTTGCTGTGTCACAATGCAAACCAATGGAAAATGGGCATAAGGTCAAAACCTTCGGCAAAAATCTCTCTCTCACCTCTCCTCTCTCTCTCTCCTCATCTCGCTCTCTCTCTTCTCCTCTCGCGAGCAGTCTCTCTCTCCCTCATCTCTCTCTCTCCTGTGTGTGTCTCTGTCCTGTCTGTCTCTCTCTCCCCATATCGATAGTTTTATGCAAACGTATTTCCCCAAAGGTTATTTCAACTTTCAAAAATTAAGAATTCCTCGATGCTTACAGCTCGAAAGAAATTCTTTCATGCATTTATTTACATCATCTATCGATTAAGCGTCAACACTCTATGATTCAATGCAGTGCAAACTCCATTAAGAAACTAAACAGGATATTATAAACGCTCTCTGAAGTTAGTAACTTTTAAAACTAACCATTTGAACGACTGAAGACTACTAGCGCATGGAGATTCCTTCCATTAACGTGTAAACTACAGTTTAACAAAGCCGTTGTAATGTATCGAATAATGACCGATTTCTCCCTTGTACACTAACCACACGATTTCCCGCGAAATCATCAAGATACACGAACAAAATAGTAAGAGAAAACCAGAATGATCTTTTTTAAACAAGTCGTCGCTATTTCAGGAGGGGCCTTTGTAACCCTTACCAAATTAGTTAAAGATAAGAAAGCATTAAGCTCCGTTAAATCAGCTTCCAAGCATTTCTCTTTTCAAGCACTAAAAACATTTTAAAAAGTACACTACATATTTTATACATGATATTTCTCTTCATGCCATAAAAATGCGGAAAGAAAGAATATAAACGGACAATGTGACCATTGTTATTTTAAACAGCACGTAGTACAGATGGACTGAATGTTTCAGAGATCAATTCCTTCGTGTGTGTGTGTGTGTGTGTGTGTTCGTGTGTGTGTGTGTGAGCGCGACCACGCGCATTAAAAATGATGCTTGCATGATTTTATCGTTTGCTTTTGTAGTTTATTAGTCCTGTTTGACTTCCTTACAGTTTGCAAGTTGACTTAGTGTATTCACCTTTTCCTCTTTGTTGCCCATATTGACTTGTGTGTATGTCCATGTGCTTTTTTTTTCTTCTTTTTTTTTTTCCCAGGGCTGGGTGAAAAAAAGCATGCGCAGTTTGCTATCCTCATACCCTGGTAAAAAACATTTCGTCGTCTCTCTCCTCTCTCTCTGTCTCTCACTCTCTCTCACTCTTCTCACTCTCGTCACACACACACACACATCACACACACACACACACACACAACACACACCACCACCATCACCACCACCACCACCACCACACCGTTCGCGCACTTCAAGTACGTCTTTTGAAGACAAGCTGAATATCTTTTTCCACAGGACCAGATGTGATTTTTTTTAAATCCATGATTTCACCATCATGGCTTCTTCAGGAATAGAATATTGGACAGTAAACGGTCCTGTGTTTTTCCTAGCACTGTTATTCACTCTCTCTCTCCTCTCTCCACTCTCTTTCTTTCTCACTCTCATCTCTCTCTCTCCTCTCTCTCTCTCACAGACACACATACACACACACAGACACACACACACCCACACAGCACACACACACACACACACACACACACACACACACGCACACACATAGATCATAGATATATCATTTAATATGTATATGTATATATAATATATAACCATTTATAATAAACTCTCCCCAGAGGAAGTGCCAACGTCCGGACTATTAGGAAACTACAGCCAACTTTGTTTGTGTTCATCCCAAGTTGTCCTGATATATATATATATATAATATATATCATATATAATATATATATATATATATATATATATCTTCAATTTTTTTTTTTTTTTTTTTTTTTTAAGTTCAAATCTTTGCCAAGTCATTACTAAAAACGACTGAAGAATTGTTAACCTGCACTTGTTTTCCCCCACTACTTAATTTTTCAGCATTCTATTGTTTGTCAATCAGTGGAGATTGCATCTCTTAAGAGATCCAAGTAAAGGTTGTTCGTACAATTCTTAGCCACTCACAATGCTTGGGTTATTGAACAGCAGAGCTGACCACTCAGACTGTTCCAAAACTTTGACCTCCCTTGCATCCTTGAATGGATCCTCAAGCATGGGCTCAAAGATTGTCCCTTATATTTTTATACTGTTTGAATAAGCTTTTAGTTTTTCAGCAATTTTTTTTCCTCTCCACACCTTTGTTTTGTTCCATTTTACTACCCTTCGCTGGCTGCTTTGGGGTGCTGTTGGATTTTTTTTTTTTTTTTTTGAACCCTTGGGGGTGAGAACACCACAAATAAGAACTGTGGTGTCTCTATTTGACCCCAAAGAGCACAGACACAAATCACCGTGTCCCCTGATGACCCCGATCCAGCGGACAAAAGGGCCCCTAGGAGCAGCAATACAAATAAATGTGCCTTCAGAGAGATTAAAATGGTTCCCTCGGGCAGCTAGTGAAGGGCTTCTCATAGTTATAATATATCCCCCATTTTCTTCATCTTCAATTTTTTTTTTTTTTTTTTTTTTTTTTTAAAGTTCAAATCTTGCCAAGTCATTACATAACGACGAAGAATTGTTAACCTGCACTTGTTTTCCCCCATACTTAATTGTTCAGCATTCTAATATAATAATATATATATATATATATATAAAATATATATATAAAATATATAACCAGTTTAAAATAGGATTTTAAAATGAAGAGATAAAACCTCTCTCACACACACACACACACTGCAAAAAAGAAAAAGAACTTGTGCACCTGAAACCAGATGGATTTAGGTGATGGGATAGAAGCAACAGCAATAAAAAAGCCTTTATAACCCTTAAAGACCACAAACCTAACTTCTCAACAACCCTACTTGTAGACTGAGAAACCCATCAAAATCTGAATTAGGCAAAATTAGTAAAAAGATCCTGGAAAAAGCAATAGAGGACATAAAAACAAACACTGAATACAATCTCTGGAAAAATAGTTACGAAGTTTATCCCAAAGGTTTAAAGAATTGAACAAACGGACAAATACAGTGTTCATTTCTTTTGACATAGGGACTTCTACCCTTCCATTGATGAGGAATTACTTACTAAAGCACTAAGATTCGCCAACAAATATACAAATATAACAGATCTGAGATGGAAATCATTCTCCACACTAAGAAAACCCCTTTTCCATAGCAACAGCAAACTTGGATTTAAAAAAAACCAGCAAAATTCACATTCGAATGTCACGATGGGATCTATGATGGAGCTGAAAAACTTGTGAATTAAGTTGGACTTTTTATGTTGTCTCATAACAGAAAATACTTGGTAAACAGGGTTTGGGTTTTACAGAGATGACGGGCTTGCCACGTTTAAACAATAAACCAAAAACCATTGAAAACAAGAAAAAAGAACTTTGGGAAAAAATTTTTAAAGCCATAACCTAAAAATCACAGTAGAAGCCAACAAAAAAACAGTAAATTATTTAGACATAACATTAGACCTTAAAATCAATACATACAAACCATATAAAAACCTAAAAGACACACCTGCTACGTAGACATCAAAAGTAACCACCCCACCCTCCATCTTAAAAACCATACCCAATGGTAAACAAAAGATTATCTAAACTGTCATGCAATGAGAAAGAATTTAACAGTGCAGCAGCTGAATATCAAGAGGCGCTGAAAAAAAGTGGCTACAACTACAAATTACAATACAACCCAGAAAACAACATGAACAGCAACGGGAAAACAGAAAAGAACAATTAATGGTACAACCCTCCATATGATGGAAGAAACAAAAACTAACGTAGGAAAAGAATTCCTCAGAATCCTTAAAACATCATTCCCAAAAGACATGTACTATCTAAAATATTCAACAAAAATACCGTCAAGCTATCATACTCGTGTATGGCCCAACCTTAAAAATATAATTGAGTCTTCCAATAAAACCAAAAACAACACATCCAAAGAGGTGATGAAAGATATCTTGTAATTGCACACAAAAAGACCAGTGCCCTCTGAATAATAAATGTCTCTACAACAATATTGTGTACCAAGCTACGGTAACAACAGACAGTGATAAAGAAACATACATAGGAATCACGGCAAACCACTTAAAACCAGATATGCAAACCATAAACAGTCTTTCAAAAATGAAAAATATAAAAACCAAACAGAATTAAGCAAATATATTTGGAAGCTGAAAAAATAAGAAAATAGATTACAACATATCATGGAAAATTATAAAAAGAGCAACACCATACAACAACAGTTCTAAAAAAATGCAACTTATGTACTACAGAAAAGTGGCTGATATTATGTAAACCCCACCTAGCATCCCGAACTCTAAAGTAGAAATGACAAACAATTGCAGGCATAAATGGAAATCTTTGTCAATGCACCATCCCGTAACACGTCCCCCCTGAACGCGCCCCAAAAAAGAAAAAACCGGCAGCCACGTGCAACACGCACAGAACTCACACGCCCCACACACCACAATATATAACACCGGTGGCGTGCCCAAATTGTATACCCTGAGGGTTTTATCTCTTCATTTTAAAAACCTATTTTAAACTGGTATGTCGCTCCCTACATGGTTGAGCACTTTTAACGTTCTGAGTGGCTTTTTAACTCTGATTTTATATATATATAATATATATAATATATATATATATATATTCTACCCTCTCTCTCCTTTATCTCTCTCTCCTCTCTCTCTCTCTCCTCTCTCTCTCTCTCTGCTGCACTCAGAAACAAACCATGAAGCTAGTACTTTACTGCGTTAGTGTGTAATGGATGTGTATGTATATATATATGTATATATATAATATATATAAATATATATATATATATATATATTCAACTTAATACATAGATGGATAGATAAAATAACAGATTGATATGTTTCACTTTTATTATGTAACTCTCTCTCTCTCAATATATATATATATATATATATATAATATATATATATATATATATATATATGTGTGTGTGTGTGTGTGTGTGTGTGTGTGTGTGTGTGTGTGTGTGCCGCGCGCGCGCGCGCGCGCGCCTGTATGTGTGTGTGTGTAAACATCAGGATGCAACAGGAAACCGGAAGAGCTTTTCACAAAGCGAAAGAGCTTTAGGAACAACAATGCAATAAAAAAAGGTGTCCACCGGGGGAAGATTTCCTCTCACACCCTGTTCACCTTTACACACAAATCTGTAAAAGTTCAGTAATTTTAACCAGCGCGGATTGTGATGTTTGCCCCCTTAGTTAGAAAGTAAAGACATAGGGGCCTAGGTTTATTATCACATATGCTCGTGTGTGTGTGTGTGTGTGTGTGTGTGTGGTTGAGGTTGGAAACCGTTTTACTTCTAATCAAGAATGATTTTTCATGAGTAGAAAAAGTCACACTAACATTTATTTGTCGTCGCTCTCTAAATTTCCCTCGCCACGGTACAAGCGTAGTGGTCCTAATAGTTCAGAGAGCCACGACAAATAAGTGCCGGTCAGGAATACTGAAAAGTCGATGCCGTCTGTAAGTGCTGTAATTCACCTCTCTGTACTGCTCAGAGCTGACAGCAGACGCATTGCGGCGTGTAAACACCGTCAAATCCATAGATGTTCGAGTCAGGGGCACAGGTGACTTCAGTTCCCGTGAACGAATGAGCACGTCAGTAAATGCTGGTTGATGCCGGTGGTTCTGTTTCACTGTTTTCCTGTTTGTTCTAACTGCATGTGTTCAAGATGAACGGTGTCGTGGAGTCGTTATTTCGGTGTGGGAGAGAGAGCTGGACTGTTTTCAATTGATAGTCAATTGTTGATTTCATCTGTGCCCTAAAATGTAAATTTCCTTTTATATGTCACTGTTTCTTTAAATGTAACTGGTGGCTTTAAAAGAACATTGGCCTGTAGGTGTGGTGTGAATGCGACAATCGTCATAAAGTACATTTGAAAAATAATGTTATGGCAACAGAGTGCCACTCAAATCGATCTGAAGATCATCCACAAGGTTTTGAAGCACAAGTCGAGCCCTTTTTTCTGTTGGAGGTATAATAACGAAACCAAACGAAAAACTACTTGCAGTTTGCTCTTACATGTCACGTGGAAGTCGGAGATTGTTTTCAAGTAAGGAGTTAGTTCACAGGTTTCTCTATCATCACTGACCTTGCTAAATCGGCTACACGATTTCATCCAGCCATCAAGATATAAACAAAGAAAAGCGGAATGTCCAGAACTATGCCGCAGTCACCAGACACATATCGACATGTCAAGCAATCGTAAATGCCCTGTGGAATACCATCAGAAATTAGAGATGTAGATGTGTACATGTTCATAACTATGGTGGATTACCACACCGTTATACAATCACTCCAGAACTGGTCGTAGTTGTGATGGCGAAAGGGGTAATTGGAAATGGTAGTAGTGGTAATGAGTGTAGTGATGGTAGTGGGAACTCTTAGCAGTCGTAGCGATGGCAGAAAGTCGGCAGCAGTTGTAATCACCCAGTGAATGTGTGGATATCATTCATGTAACTACGAATAGATCAGTAAATGAGTAGAGAACGATACGATGCGTAAAGCAACCAGCGAACAAAACCCAAAACCCAAACGACAAACAAGTCGTTTCCCACAGGAAATGGAAAGAGTGAAGTCCCTTTTTACTCAGGAAGCGATTATCACTGGAATTTCTGACGCAGCGAATGCCGTTTAATGGTGGAATATCGTTTTTTTTATTTTCATTTTTATGTTTCTAGTTTCACAAGATGAAGTGTTACCATCAGCTGACGTTATGTTCTACCAGTCAGTGTTCGGCCATCTCTCAACCGAAGGACACATAAACCACCACAACGCGCCGAGCCCCCCCCCCCCCCCCCCCCCCCCCCCCCCCAAACCGTTTCTTGTAACTGGTCTGCATTGGCTGATGAGCCAAGACAGCTTCTTGCCATAAGATGCTAGTTTCGTGACCCTGTCCATGAATTATGGAGCGGGTGTATATCATGTCTACCTGAGATCGATAGCTGTGTGTACGTCTCTCTGCCTGTCTGTGATCTGTCCCGTCTGGTTTCTTGGGTGGGCGGCTGGCTGGTCTTTCTGCTGCCTGTGCGTGAAAGTACTAGGTCTGATTACTCTGGGCCCTGCAAATGCTTTTGAGCTTTGAATGTCACTATTGTACACACACCCACATGCGCGCACGCGCGCGAGCACAGTCCCTACACACACCCTACACGCACGCACGCACGCACGCACACACACACACACAAACACACGCGCACGCGCACGCGCGCGCACGCGCGCGAGATGGCAATGCATAGAAATTTTTGTTGAAGTTAAACTCAGTTTTCTGACTGACGCTTGATTCAGACATCTGCTGAGGTCAGACATCGCTGGGGTCAAACATCTGCTAGGGGCAGGCATCTGCTGGGTCAGGGTCAGACATCAGCTGGTCAAGATCAGACATCTGCTGGGTCAGGCATCTGCTGGGTCGGGGTCAGACATCTGCTGGGGTCAGACATCTGCTGGGTCAGGATCAGACATCTGCTGAGGTCAGACATCTGCTGGGGTCGGCGTCTGCTGGATCAGGGTCAGACATCAGCTGGTCAGGATCACACATCTGCTGGGGTCAGACATCTGCTGGGTCGAGGTCAGGCATGTATTGAGACTCGTTGATGAGGTCGTCGTCCCAACTCGTTCGATGTCAGTGTAGTCACTGGTGGTTTTTGTGTATTCAACTTTTGCCCCTGTATATGGTGACTTCACGGTTAGCAGACGTGGTGTGGCGAGTGTGGACCGGCCCTCATACAGTGACGCCTTCTTCATGAGAGAGAAACTCGATACCCTGTGCACAGGGCCATCAGAACAGAGAGAGAGAGAGAGAGAGAGAGAGAGAGAGAGAGAGAGAGAGAGAGAGAGAGAGACGAAGGAGAGATAGTGATTGTGTGGGAGTGGGTAAAGTCGGAATAATGATTTGTTGATTCAGGGTGGGGAAAGGTAAGGGGTGGAAGGGGGGGGGGACATTTCCGGAGGGAGAGGGACGGATGATGGACGAACGAAAATAAAGGTATGGTAAGAACTAAAGAAGCGAGTTTCCTCGGTGACAAGAAATGTGAAACTGCTGTGCTACGAGTGCAATGGCAGCAACCAAAAAGGGGTAAAACTAAACAAGAAATATACAGCCATTCCTGAAGTTGATAAAAACACCCCTCTGGTCCTGAGACAGATAAAGAAAAAGACAGTAACATGGCGCATAAATGAATGAAAAACAAAACATTAATGAACAGAACAGATACAGAAATAAGTAAAGCAGTCAATGAATTTACGGAGATGGACTTAAAGATACCCAGTTTTAAAGCATATATAGGCATGCGTACGTTCCAAGGCACACGTGCATGCGAGTGCGGAAAGAAATGGAGGAGTAAGGAGGAAAATGATTGGGGATGGGAGTTATCACGTGTATGAACAACTAGACATCTAAAAACAAAATGCTGGAATTGAGAAGAAGAAAAAAAGAAGGCAAGTCCTTGCTGACGCTCAAAAACAGTTACAAGAGGAATAAACCTGTGACCAGCCTCTTCAACGTATGCACCATCCACTCCGCTGGCAGTGCAAGGTCTGAAAGACTTGCAGCTGAACACTCTGCACTGGGGATTCTCGAGACAGACAGGACATGGAGATCTTGCCTCATCGAGAGAAAGGCAGCAGAAAGCCACCAGGAATGAACGAGCGAGCGAGCGAGAGAGAGAGAGAGAGAGAGAGAGAGAGAGAGAGAGAGAGAGAGAGAGAGAGAGAGAGAGAGAGAGATTGACTGACTGACTCACACTGACGTCTTTCATTGACGTTGGCTAATAGCCTTCATGTCAAGGGGTACATTGTCTTTTTTTTTTTCCTTTCGCATAAAAGGAAAAAAAATGCAAATTAGGTGTCTACACAACTAAACAAAATCAAGAAATTATTTCAATTTCCATCAGTCATTTGTGTTTCTTATGTTTGTCCTTGCACATAATTACACAGCAACCATTCCCTGCATATAGGCGCTGTAATCTGTCCTGTTTCCCATCGACTTGCACGCACGCATTTATACCGTCATCTTCCCTTCTTCCCACCCACACACACTCTCTATACGAATGATTTATCTGGCTTGATAGTATTATGAGAACCAGCAACGGAACCATCAAGCTTAAACATAAAATAAGTATTCTAAACAATAGGAAAAAAATGATATTCCCTTAATGTTTTGAACTGTTATTCATTCGTAATATTCGTCCGTATCTCAAGAGCTTCTGTTACGTATTTTGCCAGCATCTTTAACAATGTTTCATCATTTGTTTACAAAATATGGCTAAGGTCTTGACTGTTCACCGTGTTATGATCAAAGAGTCTTGATTTGATTCTAATGTTCCTGTAAGCGGGAAAAGTGAACACAAAAAAAAGTAATTCTACTTCTCTTATTGCCACAGCATTACACAATGGACCTGAAACATCATTAGCAACACACATACACACACACGCACGCACGCACGCACGCACGCACGCACGCACGCACGCACGCACACAGAGACAGACAGACAGACACACTTCCCTGCCTACAGTCTCGTGAGCAAACTCAGTCAGTCCCAGTCCTCGCCCCTTTCAGTCAGTCCCAGTCCTCGCCCCTTTCAGTCAGTCCCTGCCATTGTGTGTTTCAGCCGACTTAGTTCCGCGTGCCTGGCTAGGAAGCCTCACCGTGTGACATGCTCGATGCTGCCAAGTGCCATAATAGTGCTGCACTGTTTTTACCTGGGTCTTCAACAGTTAGTTAGTCATGACCGTACAGTTCTGCGCCGATCCGGGTGATCGGTTCTGTGCATGTTGTTTTGGAGATGATGTGTCGGGATTTGCGTCTCGGTCTCTTATTGGCTTGTTTATTACTCATTTGTGTGTGTGTGTGTGTGTGTGTGTTGTGTGTGTGTGTGTGTGTGTGTGTGTGTGTTATTTGTGGTAGTGTTTGATTATTAATTTTGTTTACCAGTTTATGCACATGGCCTTTGTGTGTGTGTGTGTTGTGTGTGTGTGTGTGTGTGTGTGTGTGTTGTGTGTGTGTGTATTTGTGGTAGTGTTTAATGATTTGTTTAGTAGTTTACACACATGGCCTCCACCCGCCTTCCCGTTTTTTTCTTCCCTTACCCCAACCCCCATTTTTTGGTACCTGTATGCGTATGGGCGTTGGTGATTATATGTATAGGTGTTTAGTTTTTGTGTTGTGTGTTTTTTTTTTAGTTAATCCAAAGGCCTTCCTACCCGTAGCTCTCCCCCCCCCCCCCCCCCCCCCCCGTTCCCTTAAACCCAACCCCCATTTTTTTGGTCCTTTTATGCGTGTGTACGTTGATGCATATATATATATATATAATATATATATATGTGTGGTGTGTGTGTGTGTGTGTGTGTGTGTGTGTGTATTTAGATAGATCTTCGAATATTTTCTTTATTATTTGTTCAAAGGCCTTCCCACCCATACCCCGCTTCCTTCTTTTGTCTTCCCTTACCCCAAGCCCCCATTATTTTGTACTTGTATGCGTGTGTGCGTTGTTGCGTATATGTATAGATGTTACGTTTTTGTTTTGTTTTGTTTTGTTAGTTTATCCAAGGGGCCTTCCTACCCATACCCGCCCCCCCTTTTTTTCCCCTCCCCTTACCCCTTACTTAGACTTACTTAGACTTAGTCCTCTGAATTCCCTGGGGAACATAGGGCCGCAACACACACTCTTCCAGCGGACACAGTTTTGGGAGATCTTCTTCAGCTTGGCCCACGTCATCCGGCGGCCTTCACTTCCGCGTCGGTACTCCTTCGCCATGTCTGTCTTGGTCTTCCCACTCTTCTTTTGCCCTGAGGGTTCCATTCAAGGGCTTGTCTTGTGATGTTGGATGGAGACTTTCTGAGGGTGTGGCCAATCCATCCCCACTTCCGTTTCTGATTTCTATTCCATTGGAACTTGCTGGGTCTTGTTCCACAGTTCTGCGTTGGCAATAGCATCTGGCCATCTGATGTTCACAATGTTTCGCAGACATCTGTTGATAAATGTTTGGAGTTTGTGGGTGTTTGTCTTTGTTGTTCGCCACGTTTCAGAACCATACAGAAGGACGGGTTTCACATTTGAGTTGAAGATTCTGATCTTGTTATGGAGTGAGAGGGCAGAGGAATTCCAGATAGGCCGTAGCGTAGTAAAGGTGTGCCTGGCTTTATTGATGCGACTCTTGATATCCTCATCTGTACCTCCATCTTTGCTGACCACACTGCCGAGGTAGACAAACTTGTCAACTTCAATGATGTCTTCCTGTTGTAGTCGTAGTGGGTCTTGTTGCTGTTGTTGACTCTCATGGCTTCTGTTTTCTTTATGTTGATTTGGAGGCCTGTCTTTCCTGCTTCTTCTGCTACCCGGCACAGCTTCTCTTGTGCGTCTTGCTGTTTGTGGGACAGAAGGCTGATGTCGTCGGCGAAGTCCAGGTCTTCCAGTTGCTTGGTGAAAGTCCACTGGATTCCTGTCCTCTTGCCGTCTGTAGACTGCCGCATTATCCAGTCAACGACCATCAGGAAAATTGTTGGCGATAGTAGACACCCCTGACGGACGCCGGTTTGTACAGTGAAGGGCTTCGTTAGCTTCCCATCGTGGACGACCTGGCATGTGGCATCCTCGTAGAGTTGCTGGATGATGGCAACAAACTTGGGTGGGAAGCCATAGTGGTGCATGAGTTTCCAGATGGTATCTCTGTCGATGCTGTCAAATGCCTTCTGGAAATCTACAAATACTGCGTGCATGGGGGTCTGCCACTCCAGAGACTGCTCGATGATAATTCTCATGGTGGCAATTTGGTCTGTGCATGATCTGTCTTGGCGAAATCCAGCTTGTTCTTGGCGGAGGGTCTTGTCTAGGGCGGTCTTTAGTCTCTCTAGTATGATTTTGGTCAGCACCTTCCCCGGATGGACAGCAACATAATCCCTCTCCAGTTTTTACAGGATGACAGGTCCCCTTTCTTCGGCAGCTTCACCAGGTGGCCTCTTTCCAGTCTTCTGGCACTCGTTCCTGCTCCCAGATCTTGCTTAGGAGTGGATGCAGCATCTCTGTTGACGTCTGGATGTCTGCTTTCAGTGCTTCAGGTGGAATTCCGTCTGGACCCGTTGCTTTACCTGACTTCAGTGACTTGATGGCTTTGGTAACTTCCGTCTTGGTTGGTGGGCCTGTGTTGATGTCCAGAAGCTGGGTTGGTGGTGGAATGTCTGGGGGGACAGGTGGTGCAGGTCTATTCAGTGTCTCTTTAAAGTGCTCTGCCCACCTTGCTCTCTGCTCAACTTCTCCTGCGATGGTGTTTCCCTCCTTGTCTTTGATCGGGCGACTGGGGTTGCTGGTCTTTCCAAAAAGGGTGTTCGGGTAATCTCATACAGCCTTTTCATGTTTCTCTGTCCTGCCGCTGTTTCTGCCTCTTCTGTGAGCTCATGGATGAATTGTTTCTTGTCTTGTCTAGCACTTTTCTTAACTTGGCGGTTGACGTCCCAGTAGTGTGCCTGTAACTCTTGCTTGTGGTCTTGGTCTTGGTCTTGGGTCTGGTTGATCTGGTCTTTTAGGTGCTTCCGCTCTGTGATGAGGGTCCATGTTCCAGCTGTCAGCCATTCTTTGTGTTTTCTTCGCTTCTTTCCAAGCACTTGTGTACATGTCGTCTGCCAGACCTCCCTCAGGTCACACCAGTGGTCTTCGATTGTTTCTTCAGCAAGTTGGTCAAGTACGCTGAATCTGTTTCTCAGTTCCAGTTTGAACCCTCTGTTGTTGCTCTCTCCTTCAGACTGTGTACATTGTACTTATGCGATAGTCGCCTGCTTGGTCTTTGTAGGCTTTCAATTTGGTCTTTAGCACAGCTATCACAAGGTTGTGGTCTGATGCTGCGTCTGCTCCTCGTTTCACTCTCACGTCATGTAAACTTCTGCGCCATTTTCTTCCGATGGTAATGTGGTCGATTTGGTTCTGGGTCTTCCCATCAGGTGAATTCCAAGTCATCTTGTGAATGTTTTGTGTGGGAAAACAGTGCCTCCGATGACCATGTCGTTGAAAGCACAGAATTCCACAAACAGTTCTCCATTTTCATTTTGTATTCCTGTTCATGTTCCGTGTATGCCCATAATCTGCTCTCTGCCCTTGTTGTCCGTTCCCACTTTGGCATTGAGATCTCCCATGAGGATCTTAAGGTCTCTCTTCGGCACTCTATCCACGACTGTTTGGAGTTGATTGTAGAATTCCTCCTTTTCCTCTGGGTCTGCTACGTTTGTGGGGGCGTAGCACTGTAAGATGGTGGTTTTCCTGCCGTTTGAATTGAATCTTGCAGTGAGGATCCTTGGTGACACTGGTTCCCAGGACAGCAGTGCTCGCGTCGCCTCGGGTGTCATCAGCAACGCTACTCCGTGCGTGTGTGGCTGGTCTTCTTCTCGTCCAGAGTAGATGATGGTGTCTCCACTTGTCAGCCTTGTTCTTCCTGTTCCTGTCCATCTAGTCTCGCACAGGCCAAGGATCTTCAGGTTGTACCTGTGCATCTCACTACTCACTTGTGCTGTTTTTCCAGTCTCGTATAGGGTTCTGATGTTCCAGGTCCCTATCCTGGTCTTGGCTTTGGTCGTCAGAAGAGTTGTCGGCGCACTGGCTTCCTGAAGGCTTTCACCAGCTCGCGTCATGGGCTCTGCTAGAGAGAACTCTTCCCCAACCATGTTATTATCAGAAAATGTCATTGCGGTTTCTGTAACGTTTGTTTTCTAGGACCGGGTTGTTAGCCCAATTCAAACCCCCAACCTGGAGGGCCAGTTGAGTGCTCTTTGTCTGGTCTCTACTCTTTGACCTGTCTGGCTTGGGTGGCCCTACCAGGAGACGAATCTCCCGCCAGCATAGCTCTCCGGGTCAAAGAGACGCGCAAGCTCCCCAACCAACGCAAGGTTGCACTCACTGGGAAGCCCCTTACCCCAAGCCCCCATTATTTTGTGCTTGTGTGCATGTGTGGGTTGATGATCATGAATACCTGTATGCTTGGTATTCATGTACATCAACGCACACATGCACACAAGTACAATGAGTAGGTTAGTATGATTAGGTTTCATCACATCGTTTAATTCATCGATGTAGTTTGTCAATTTATTCTGTTTAATCTTTTACTAAGGTATTCTCGTTCCTTTATTTATCTATATGCTTCTCTGCTTTTGTTTTCTTTCAGTCACTGGGAGTGGTATTAGCGTCTCCTGGCATGACTGTATGTTTATGTTACTCTTGTTGATGATAATTATTCTTGCTAACATTCTGTTTTTTTAGCACCCGCCAACGCCATTGCACTTTGCTGTCCCAAGGAAAACTGACTTCTTTTGCTTTTACCACATGTTTATTCTTCTTTCCATCATTCGTCCTTCTCCCCGTAAGTTTCTCTCTATTTCCAACCCACTGAAACCTACAGATTGTTACTCTGTTTCTTCCTTTCTCTTCTACCTACCCTCTCTCTCTCTCTCTCCCCTCTCTCTCTCTCTCTCTCTCTCTCTCTCTCTCTCTCTCTCTCTCTCTCTCTCTCTCTCTGATTATTGTCTAATTGTATAAATATATATCTATCTCTCTAATAGTGTGGTGTTTGTTTTGTGGTGTGTGTGTGTGTGTGTGTGTGTGTGTGTGTGTGTGTGTGTGTGTGATGTTTTTAGCTTTCATATTACACAATCAACTCGAGACTGTGATGTTAAAGACGTATACAGTGACACGCTTACGAAAGAAACTAACCAGCATACATGGGTTATCTTTGTTGAAGTAACATTGAAACATATTGCGTTTATCTGGGAAAAGCTGTCAACGTCCACAATTTAGGAAGTGTGTTTTTGTCGCCATTAAGAAACTCGTATATGAATAAGGTTTGATAGGGAAAAAGGGGAAACCTGAAAATCAAGCATTGTTGCAATTTCATTGTGAAATTACAAAGGGTTATAGACATTATTTTTATTTATCAAATTGTCTTGATTTCAATCAAAACAAAGTATGGGAATTCCTCTTGTGATTTTAAAAGAGAAAAAGGCAGAGGTTCTTAAACGTGAAAAGGAGGGAGAGAGCGAAAAAAAAAAAATCTGTCGTGAAATGGAATGAAATAGAAGACGAAGTTCATATTTTAGATACCAGTATTTATACTCAAAGAAAAAAAAAAGAGAACATCATTCCATAAAGACATTTAACAGAAGTATTTCATAATTCTTATTAAACTTAGTCGACCATCTTGAAAGACCATTTAGTTTGTAAATGTGCTCAATGTGTACACAACTGGTAGAGTAAGCGTTGCAAACTGGTTAAATATTTGCTTTCTCTTTTAATTGTGTCTTAGAAACCTTGTTAACTTTTACTGACAAAGTTGGTTCCGATTCTGATTCACACGCACAAGCACGCACGCACACACACACACACACACACACACACACACACACACACACACACACAACACACACACACACACACACACGCACTCACGCACGCGCGCGCACGCACGCACGCACGCACGCACACACACACACACACACACACACCACACACGCACACACACACACACACACACACACACACAATATTCTGATATGCGATCTCCCAAAGCATTTATCTAAAAACTGCTCCTTGGTGCAATACGCTGACGACATTTGCATGTGGATGAACGTAACTTTAAAGAAGAAAACTTCAGTCAGATCTGTCAATTTCATTAAAAAAACATATTCGCGTGACCTAGATAATATGGCAATATTCATGTTTGAAAACGGCCTTAGTTTATCGGCAGAAAAAACCCACATGATGTTATTTGATGCTGGTGGAAGTGTTTGCAATATTCCTACTTTTAAGGTAGATAACAATGTATTGAATTATGTCACCGAGATAAAATTTTTAGGAGTAAATATTACCTCAAAGTTAACTTGGAACAACCATATTGAACATATTATCAACGAAGCCAGCAAATCTCTTAATCTTCTTAAAGTGATCAGTAAACAAAATTGGGGAGCAGATACACAAACTTTAGTACACCTTTGACATCTCTCGTAAGATCAAAATTATCATACGCACAAGAAGTGTTCTTCAGCGCACCAAACTACTTACTTAAAAAGTTGCAAAGCATAGACTGCAAGGCATTTAGACTCGCACTAGGTGTCCCATTTCATGCCAGTGCATCAGGAACGTATTACGAAGCCGGAGTTCTGCCCCTTGACGAGTATAGAAACTTGGCCTGTGCTAAATTCATCTTACGTAGCTCAGCTGTTCAGAACTCAAGCAAAAATGAATTAGCTTTACGATCAGATTTCCATTTCCCGAAGCGAGCTAGATCTATTAAATCTAATACAACTATAATGACATATTCCTCAAAATTATTGGAAGACGCTGAGATTGATCCCAAGAATATTGCTGATCGTTTTCCTGTATCCCCGATTCCAAATTGGGAATTGCACACCGCATGTTTTGATTATAAATATACTGATCTACAAAAGAATGTTAACAATAATATATTGTCCTCTCTTGCCAAATCTCATATCGATAGTAATTATTCACACCACCTTAAAGTTTTCACCGATGGATCACTGTTAAATGAAAAAGTTGGAAGTGGTTTTGTTATTCCTACCCTTAAAGTTGAAAAATCTTTTCATCTCGGGAAGGGGTATTCTATCTTCACGGCTGAGCTGGTGGCAATTCTAATGGCGCTTAACTTTCTTGTTGATACTCCACTTACTATCTACAAAGCACTTTTCTGTGTGGATTCTAAATCTGTCCTACAAGGCCTTGAATCTATTGCTGTAAAAAATCGAGGTGAGGTGATTTTAGAAATAAAACATCTTATCAGTATTCTTATATCAAGAGGTACAACAGTTGATTTTTGCTGGATCCCGTCTCACTGTGGGATTTCTGGTAATGAGTGGGCTGACCGGCTGCCAGAAAAGGAGCACGAAAGTCCGATGAATCCATAGAAATCAACATTCCTCTGTGTTTATACGAAGGATATGTCTCTTAAAAAAGACGTGTATTGAAAAGGTTTATGAAGCCTACAAAAACTTGGTTCTTACTAAAATACATCTACCTCACTCCAAATTGCTCTGCTGTGACAAATCCCAGTCAGCTACTTTTTCTTCTAGCAATGCGGCTAAAAGTGGAAAGAATACCTATCAATTGGCCAATGCAAACGTACTTGAAAAAAAAACAACCGAAAACTTGAATCCCTGTTTTACAGGCTTAAGCTAAACGCTTTCCGTACAAAATTTCGCAAAAATTTCAATTGCATCTGCGGAGCAGTTGAAAGTTTCACAACTCAGCATCTTCTTTTCCACTGCGCATATTTCAGAAAAGAAAATCCTGACTGCCTGCGACCTGATGGCACGTGTATTTTCCAGAACTTACAAGGTCTTGTTTCTTGTGTTAATTCCTTGATGATTAGTCCAATGGGCTCTTTTTTGTAACAAGTGTTCCTATAGATATGAGCGCTTAACATTTTGGTTATGCCAGATATCCTGTACCCCTTTTTGTTTTAATACTTGCTTTGTGCTAATGTTTAGCCTAGTTGTAAAGAATTTTAGTATGAATCACTATATATAGCTAACTGCTCGTAACAAATCTCTTATCCGTCCATATCTCTTATCGGTCCATATCTAACGTCCACAACACACACACACACGCGCACAACACACGCACGCACGCACGCACGCCACGCACGCACGCACGCACGCACCACAGCACACACACACACACACACACACACACACACACACACACACACACACACACACACACACGCACGCATGCATACACACGCTATTCCCTAACTCTGTCTAAAATCACTTTATGTGAATAGACGTTAAATTGAAGAACGAACGAACACGCACACACACCACACACACACACACAACACACACACACACACACACACACACACACACTCATACGAACGCGCGGAGAGAGAGAGAGAGGAGAGGGAGGGAGGGGGGACAGCGTGCATGCACTCGCGTTTCTCGTTCTAAAACCGCGTGAGACTCAGTACAATTTTTCTTCCAATTGTGTTAGTTTGTTTTTGTTTGTTTGTTATAAAGTTTGTTTGTTTGTTTTTAAATCCTTTGACCACCACGTGGGGAAAAAAGGTAAGATAGTGTCCTTCACTGTTCACCTCCCTCCCGTCCCCCCCCCCCCCTCCTCTCACCCCCTGTCCCCACCTCCCTTCTCTGGTCTGAGGTTTATTTGAGTGTGTGTGTGTGCGCGTGCGCACACTAATTCATACGCACACACGCGCGTGGCGCGCACAGACAGACTGTGAGTAAGAGAGGGATGAATAGTAAAAGAGAGTTTCATCTTTTCGAGCTTCCATGAAGTGCACACTGCTCTAGCATGATCATCCACGCGATGCTTTTCCTCTTAGGGATGAACGGCTGTTTGTTGTTTCTAATCGTCGACTTGCACAACCGTACGGTGGCCTTGAACTGTTCATTTTTGTCAGTTCAAGGTTTTTTGGGTTACAATGTCGAGATCGCCATTCCCACGTGTAGTCCACGCGTCGTCCCACTGTGGGTGGACCATTCCGTGTGTTACTACCTTCGGTTAGGGAGGGTTCGAAAGATAGGATTCGTCCGTTGCTGCTGTTGTGCGGACCGCTGAGGAGGACGCACTCGTCGTGTTCATGCGCGCGCACACACAGGTGCGCATGTGCAGACACAATCAGAGAGACAGACACCCATTCTCTCTCTCTCTCTCTCTCTCTCCTCTCTCTCTCCTCTCTCTCTCTCTCTCTCTCTCTCTCTCTCTCTCTCTTCTTTGATCATCCCTGAAATGAAAGCGTAAATCTTTTCATCAGTAGATACGCAAACTTTTAAACACTATAGCGTTGCAAAGACAGTCTTTCCATAGGATAGCGCCAGTATTCTATTAGTATTGCCTGAATAACAAAAAAAAAAAAGTAAATAAATAATGATAATAATAATAATAAACAAAAAGTTATTTTTTACGTCATCGACAGATATTCGTTGACGGAGCGACAATAGACTAGTTACTATCAAATATCTTTTAATCTACCATGAATGCAAAACTCTCATTTGTGGATTTATGACTTGACAGCGATGGATGGACGAAGCTCGAACTTGTACAAGAGATTGAAAGCATCGTGCGTATTGCGTATGTGATCTTGTGAATGTATTTTTGGTGACAGGAGATCTTTCAAAGAAGTAGAACTAAAGCAAGAATTGCTTTTTCTTGACACTTTGAGGTAAACGTTTGCAGTCATATGAATAGCAGATAATCGAAAAGCTCCAAA
>CM031614.1:63222807-63236205 GCA_018398815.1 Conus ventricosus
CCGACACGGCCGTTTTTTTCCCGCTCGCTCATCTCTTTCCATCTTTTGTTGGTTTTCAACGAATGCTCGCAACTCTTCTCCCGAGTACCCTAAATCACGAGCGACGCTCACAAGTTGTTCAATAGGGGTGTTCTTTTCGTCTGCCATTATCTCTTTTTTTTTAAACAAAGATTTTATCACTACAACAGCCAAGCTGGTGGTTACCGACACGAGTGCGTAAAAGCACAATCCTATGAATGATAATATAGCTTGGGACAACGTAATTAGTTTTTATAAGACGCCTAGCGCCTGACCCAACTATGGGGAGCAAATTTAAATAGGAAATTTCCGTGCGAAATAAGTACTCTGGGCTGAAATGCCAAGCCTAGTATTAACTATCTTGGAAGCAATCCCAAGCCTAGTATTTAACTATCTTGGAAACATACAGTAAGACACTACCTTGTCTTGGATTACAATACTTGAATCCCACCCAGCTTCCTCTCTGAGAAGTTGAACAATTATAATAAATGGGCCAGAATATCCTGGCAAGGCTCGCCAATAAATTGTCAACCTCGGGGTATGTCAGTGGAGGAAGGATTTAGCGCACACCCCAAACACACTCACAGCTTGCTTACAATCTCATTCATATATCATGCATTCGTCACATCAAACCACTAGTAAAGTCTAAAACTTTACTACACATAATCATGGAAAGAAACATCAATGCATATGGAGTCAAACAAAATAAAACATTCTCTCTTTCCCTTTGAACTTCACAAAACCATTATCTAAATCATCATTAACAAACCCGGGTATAAATAGATTTCTACTTTACCTGGCCAGGTGATCTTAACTATTCACGAATCACTGTTTTTTTCTTTTCTTCCTTTTTTTTTCTTTCACTGTCACTTTCACAAACACCAGCCCCACAACACAACTGCTGGGCACTGGTCAGCTTGGACTGCGGCACTGGTCAGGTTAGACTGCTGGCGGCTGGTCAGGTTGGACTGCTGATGAAAGTTGGCGTGCCGGTAGAGGTCGAACCCGGTTCGGATCGAACAGTGGACTACTAGACATCGACTGTTCTCCTTTCTTTCTTCCTGCATTAACGCATTGCACTCTCTCTCCCCTTCTTGTCTGCTCTATCAGATGGACATAGTTGCTTTTTATTCCTTTCTTTTTTTTTCTTTCTTTTTTTTCTCTTCATCGATTAGCAACTCTCTCTCTCTCTCTCTCTCACATTCTCTCCTCCGTCCTTCCTTTTGCAGACTCTATATGGTGCTAATGCTTCAACTCGGTTCTCTTCATCCTCTCCATCTCTCTGCTTTTTCTCTCGGCAGAAAGCCTACTCTCAGAACCTCTTCCTCTCTGTCTGTTTTTCGGGTTTTCCTTCTCCTCTTCTCTCACTCCCCACATCTTTCTTATCCTCATTCCTATCGTCAAAGGGGGAGTACCATTGGTCAGAATTTTCCGCCTTGTAATTCCATTGGACGTTCAAAACGTCACAGTCGCATCTACTGGCCTTGCTCTCTGTGGTGGTCAATGGGTCATTTAATTAATTAGCTTGATTTTACCCCCACCACACAAAACCTTCCCCCCTTTCCCACTTTTAACCGGCGACGTCCTGACTTAACTGTCGGCGCTGGTCTCGTAAATTGGCTAGATCAGTCTGACCCAGGCGCCGGGGACCCGTCTGGCCCGGACCTCTCGAGACGTCGTCCAGCTACTTAGTCTGTTCGCTGGACAGTGCTGTCTCCGTGAAGGATTAGGATTAGCCTCCTCGCTGTGCCCAAATTGGCTGAATGCTAACATGGATCGTCTGCCTGGAACCAGTGTTTTGAGTTGGAACTTATGTCAAATTGAACTGGCTGGCGACTGACCACGAATTCGGTTTTTCTATTTTTGTCCGTGACAGACCCGAAAGACAGACAGGAAAAAGACAGCGTGCACAGCTTAGGTAATCGCTATGTACACAAGAGCAAACGACCACCACCACACATCCACAGATTCGATCAAAGTTCACCCTGTAACGACGTTTGACTGAGACTGAGCCCCCCACCTTCAACATCATCAAGCAAAATAATGACACACAGCTGACACACGACAATCAAACTTGTAAACGAGGGTGAAGGCGGAGTGGGGTGGGGGTGGGGGTGGGGGGATAATGGAGTTAGGAAATCATGCTTATAAACAAAAAGTGTAGTTTAACAGGATGGTAAACAAACCACCTTAGTGTCTTCGAAATGGCGTCAATCGGAAAAATCTCGTTATATAAGACGCCCCTGCCTCTTTACTCTCCTCCCCCTCACCCCCCCCCCCCTACCACGCACGGGGGGAATGACGTAGAAACTGCAACTGTTTACATAAGTGAAAGCTGTTTGAAATTATATAAATCCAGGATCAGTAACATCGTTTGTTCATTGGGTGAATTTCGGCCCAAGGACAGCTTCTTGCTCGTGCGTGGTACGCGCGCAACTCACCTACCTCCCCCTCTCCTCTCCCCAGCCCCACCTGTTCCTTACTCCCCTCCGCTTTCCTCCTGAGACACATACAGAGGCTGCACACCAACAACTGATGCGCCAAAGCCTTGCTTAAGAAAGCCGAATATTTATTGATAGGCACGATGGTACTGTTTGGAGAATTTGCACTGTGTCTGACAGTTGATTTACCTTCTTTTCGATCCTATGCCCATCAAGGTACACGCCAGGTGGTTCCATGCAGACAGATTAAAATGAAAGGAATGGGACTCTCTTGGGGAAACCCCCTGGCGCAAAGATAAGATCACGGGGGAGTGCGAAGGCCCGACATGTGATGTGAGGTAAGGGGTACTTTATGTATTTCTAGACTGTAAATGATTTTATCGGTTGAAATCACTAAAAACAAGTGAGATGGTTGGTGGGTCTTTTTTTTTTTTCATTTGATCTACTATCGGTTTAATATCAGCTTTTGGCTCAACGTTATGCCACGCCTCAAAATGTTCAGATGGATAGTATTGTAATTTAATGAAAATTCTATTTGTGGCGTGTAGCCACAATTCCCGTCTCCATCAACCCACGGCTTCCTTGTTCTCTTCTCGTTCATGCCCTTACTCTCAGCTGAACGACGACGCAACGTCGCAAGTTGTTTTGCTTCACCGTTTGAATGCAGACCGACTCTATGCGCACCAGCCCTTGCAACATGATTCCAAGCGTACTAGCCCGTGCTACATGACTATGCGCACCAGCCCTTGCAACATGATTCTAAGCGTACTGGCCGTGCTACATGACTATGCGCACTAGCCCTTGCAACACGATTCTAAGCGTACCAGTGTGAAGCGAATAACTTCTGAAACGTTATATACCAGCCCGTGGTACATGACTATGCGCACTAGCGCTTGCAACATGATTCTAAGCGTACCAGCCCGTGCGACTTGACTATGCGCACTAGCCCATGCCAGGCTGAGCGCAAGTATGAACGCAGCAAGACCCGTCCGTCACAGTGATGGTGAAGATTTTCGCTCTTGTAGTTTTGTTTTCCTAACGCTTCAGGTTTCTCTCTCGCCTGAGCTCCTAAACGCTTCATATTTCTGCATTTGTACGCAATGCTTAAAAATGAACGGTTCAAGTGCAAGTGACAAGGATGATGCTCGATGGAGAGGTAGTCAACTTTAGAGAATGCCTCCAAACTAGTCACAAAACAAAGTAACTAAACAAAGTCACCTTTCGCAATCATGGGAGCATTTACCAACATGACAGATGTCATTAAGACAATCGCAGCTAAGTAGATGCATGGTGTGTTGAAACTATTCCGGATGGTGTGTTGAAACTATTCCGGATGGTGTGTTGAAACTATTCCGGATGGTGTGTTGAAACTATTCCGGATGGTGTGTTGAAACTATTCCGGATGGTGTGTTGAAATTATTTCGGAAACAAGAGCAAACACAGAGTTACAAGGGCGCCAAAAAAGAGAACAAACAAATTACGAAACAAACACAACGCGTTTCGACCTATTGGATATTCTTTAGTTAAGACAAATAGCACGAAAACAATTAAAATAAAGGGCGGATAAAGATCTAGGTGCACACTTCGGTCTTGGGTGAACAGCTCAAAGTATGGAATGGAAATGAGGTTGAAAAGGAGAAGACACAGCTGAAAATAATGATAATAATCAAGATAACAATGCGCGTCGTTTCGCTTTGATCGTCTCTGTACAGTGTTAGATAGCACCCACCCCCCTCCTCTTCCGGCTCCTCGCTGAGAAAAGAGAGAGAGAGAGAGAGAGAGAGAGAGAGAGAGAGAGAGAGAGAGAGAGAGAGAGAGAGAGAGAGAGAGACAGACAGACAGACAGACAGACAGACAGACAAAAGGGAGAGAAACACACACACACACATAATGAATCTCTATTCTAAAGGCTATGTGCAGGTGAGAGAGAGAGAGAGAGAGAGAGAGAGAGAGAGAGAGAGAGAGAGAGAGAAGGACAGACAGACAGACAGACAGAGAGAGAGAGACAGAGAGAGAGAGAGAACAGGGTTTGTTGTGGGCATTGGAGGATGGCCTCACAGAGCCCAGGCAGTCATAGCTCTTGTCAAGCTGCTAGCGCTGAGAATGCGACAGGACGAACCAGGTGTGGCTGCTGTACACTATAGAACGGATCGAGGAGTGGCGTAACAGTCGGTTCAATCAAATATAATTCGCTTCAATACCGTCAAATTCATAGTCAAGGTCCACACCCATCTGCAGTGGTATGAGAGACAGGAGTCAGTATCCCAGGAGGGTGAGGAGGAGTAAGGGAGCTGTCTAACATCGCAGTGGAACCACCAGAACGACAATACGTTCAGACGGGCAGTGAAAATGCCAGGCTGGGACTGTAGGGTGGAGCAAGAGTGGAAGCCGCTACATCTCTCTGACCGTGCACAAGGCATTCTACCGCTGCTCAGCCACCAAGGCAGTGTTCATTTCGGTTTATCACACATGCAGGGGTGGGTGAGGGGGGGGGGGGGGGGGGGTATACTTATTCTGAAAATAGGCGCCCGATGTAAGTACGCGCGCGCGCGCACACACACACACACCACACACACACACACACACACACACACACACACACACGAGAGAGAGAGAGAGAGAGAGAGAGAGAGAGAGAGAGAGAGAGAGAGAGAGAGAGAGAGAGAGATGAATGAATGAATGAATGAATGAATGAATGAATGAATGTTTATTCATATAGGCCTCAGCCCCTCATGAAGGGGTAAACGTACAGGTATACCACTTCATCATGCAATACAAAGGGCTACGGTTATGGCAGGCACATCATGCAAAACTATGAAGTATCTATTTCTCTATATTTAAAAGCCTTATACAAAAACAACGATAAATTACGTACAACATCAGGTTTAGTGCATGCCATGAGTAGACTTAGTTTAAGTAAACAAGGTTGTCGATAATATTTAGGCTCCAAAAACTTTTCTCTTATTTCTTTCAACCTTTGACAACAAAGAACGAAGTGTATCTCATCTTCTTTAGACATCTGGCATAATGGACACATCAGATCGCAATCATTACAACATTTATATCTAAATCGATGCACATTCAAGTCAGATATACCTAGTCTAAACCTAGTCATTATAAACTTCAGTTTTCGGTCCATATTTGCTTTCAAATATTGCTTCAAGTCATGGGTATTACAAAACATTCTATACAAATGAAATCTTTCACTAGTGTAGATGTGGTTATTCCAGTTTTGCCATCTACAGTCAATCAAACGCTGACGAAACATTGCTATAAAGTGATTTTCATTTCCCACACCTTGATTTAACCACACGTCACCAAAACCATTGCTATATAAACAAACACGTACATTTGAAACCCAGTTCTTCCTTCCCCTAGCATCTAAATCATACAGCATTTTATACGCTATGTTAGGTAACCTATGTTCATCCATATGTAATAGCTTAAACCAATATCGAACGCAGTTAACCGCAGCATTAACATACGTGGGAAATCTGTTTGTTTCACCATATACTAAATCGTTGGGAGTACGCAGATCTACGCCTAAATACTTTTAAAGAGCAAATAAATGAACTGACTCACAGTGAGCAGCGGCTTGGTCTAACCCCCATATTTCTGATCCGTAGAGCAGTACTGGCTGGACACGCGTATCAAAAGTTTTATAAACAGTTCAAAGGAATTGTTATTTAGAGCATATAGCTTCTGAAAAATACACAACAATGCAGTTTTCGCTCGACTGGCAAGATCTTTACAAGCAGCAGTGAAACTCAGACGAGTGGAGATAAATATTCCCAAATACTTGTAAACATTAACTACAGGCATTACCACTCCATCATATAGCCACCGTTCTCTTACACTTAGATAACCTCCCTTCCGATATACAATTATGTTACTTTTATTCATGTTGACTTTTAATTGAAGCGAAGAAGCAGCATGTTGCAAGTTATTTAGCTGTGTCTGCAGCCCTATAACCATTTCTGACAATAAAACAACATCATCTGCCAATAGAAGAATGAACAACTCAAATGCAGTACGTGAGAGCACAGCGCCATGTTTTCCGTTATTAATCACATGTAATGCTAACTCATTAATAAATGCAGAAAATAGTACAGGGCATCTCCCTGTTTCACTCCTGCTGTACATCGAATGTAATCAGAGAGTTTAGAACCACACCTTACTCTACATTTTACATTTTCATACATAACTTTGATACACTTAAATAACTTACCAGTTATGCCGTTTTTTGATAAAATAGGCCATAGCAAATTTCTATTAATCGAATCAAATGCTTTTTCAAAGTCAATGAACGCTACATAAAGTTTACGATTATATGAAAACTGCTTTTGCACAAGCGCTAACAACGTAAATATGTGATCAACTGTCGAATATCCTTTTTTAAAGCCTGCTTGATACTCACCTGTAATATTGTTCTCGTCTATCCATTCTTGTAATCTGTTGTTAATAATAGAACTATAAAGTTTGCTACTTATATCAGTAATAGAGATACCTCTATAATTATTGGGATTATTAACATCTCCTTTTTTAAACAATGGTAAAATAATGGATTCTGTCCAATTTTCCGGAAATACCCCGTTGTCAAAAAGTGTATTGAATAATTTTGCGAGAAAATTTACGACTTGATCATTTGAGTACTTCAGTAACTCGCTAACAATACCATCTGGGCCTGCTGCTTTCCGAACTTTCAGTTTTCTCATGGCCAATAATACTTCCTCTTTAGAAATAGGACGATTCATGTAACTATCACTGTCACTATCAGCCGGATCTTCATAATTGGAAGTATTTACATCTATTTCTAATAACGACTTAAAGTGCTGGAACCACTTGTCAACTGTAATCTCGTTTCTTGGCTGTTTTCTATTAAAGGAAGCTTTATGGACAATGTCCCAGAATTCTCTCTGTTTTTTTTACTGATGTCACAAGTTTGTTCAATAATGTATTGTTAAACTCTTTACTCTTCCTTACCAGCAAATGTTTATATTCACGTCGAGCAACGGTATACGTTTGCCGATCCTCCCTATCTTATGTCCTACAACTAATTCTGAGAAGGCTTCTTACTTTTTTCTTAGCGGTTTCACATTCCTGGTCGAACCAGTCACGTGGTACCTTCTCTTTATTGACATTTATATGCTTCTTCATACAATTCGCACAGTCTTTTATACACTCATTAAACACACTTAATGCTTCATCGACATCAACATCAATTAAAATCATAGCATTGTTCAACTTACTCTTCATGTCGTTTTTACAAAGCGAGTCAGAAAAAACATCAGCATATTCACTGTTCCAAACAATTTTTTCAATAGTTTCCTTAAGTCCTTCCTTTTTACTAGCAGTGACTTCATTTTCCTGTGGAAACACTACTCGAACTGCAACAGGCATGTGATCAGACTCAATCCTTTCCACAACGTGTAGTTCACATGATTCATACACCAGTGATAATAATTCGTTTGAAAAAAATGAAATTGTCGGCGACACTGCATCCAGAGTCTGATATATATGTATAGTGACCCTGGAGGTCACCCTTACACGAACCATTTAATATACTTAAATCTAAGGCAGTGCACATGTTAAGAAGTAATTTTCCATAATTATTCAAACATTGATCTTGAGAACATCTCATTGAAGTGATAGACTCGTCTTATATTGCAGTTCAATAACGCTGTTAGACAAAACATCCCTAGAATATTTGAAGTTCTGCTGTTTAAGTCACCGCACAATACCACATAAACATCTCTTGTTATCATACTATCAACCAAACAATTCTCAAGCAAACTTATCCCATTATCCTGATCAAAATGGGTATAAAAAGGCGAACCTTCCGGCGGAACATAAGAACACAAATACAATACATCTTTCTCCAAGCCGAATAATTCTTTATCAATGACAAATGCACAACAATTTATAAAACTTTTTGTATCAATGATTTTTACAAAGGGAGCGAACTCATTCTTGATCAAACACACAATGCCTCCTGATCGTCTACCTTTTGAGAGAACTTTACAGCTGATGTATAATATGTTTTATATCCATTGAATATATTGTTTTCAATTTTTTCCATAAAGGTCTCTACCAAGCAAACAAAATCAAAACCACAAATAAATGTAACAAAATCATGATCTGTAAGTTTGGGCAATAAACCGTTCACGTTCCATGTGAGAAACGAAAAAGGTTGTCTTGCTTTTAAGACATTTTCATCAATCACGTGCACGCTGTCATTCGATCGCTCACTCACACAGACCCGGTCACCATCCGTGGGCTTGGTCGCTGCAAACTGGGGTGAACATAAAACCGGTGCTGACCCAGATTGATTACCACAGCCTTCGCTGTCAGGACAAAACGAACATATAGAAATGGACCGGCCGATTCCCTATGTACACCCTGACCCCGCTTCAAAATCTTCAAGAAACAATTTCTTTCCTTCCACAAGAAGGTGGTCAAAGACCATTACTGATCTCTTGCCTTGTTTCCTTGCTTCCTTCAAGTGGGGCGACAGCTTACGCCTTATGTCCCTAACTCTGTTGGAGAAATCTTCTCCAATAAACACATTACTACCATGCAGTTTCTTTTTCGACTTTAAAATCATAACCTTATCCTTGTAGAAACAGCAGCGTGCAATAATGGGGGAGTCAGGCTTTGAGTTCAAACGGTGTACACGATCGAATTCAATATCTTTAGCTATATCTAACTTATCGGTGATCAGATCATGCAAGTTATTTTCACTCTGCTCGTTAGTTTCATTCGGTCTCCTTGGTATGCCGTAAAAAATCAAATTATTACGCTTTGATCTACCCTCTAGGTCATCAGCCTTTTTTTCCAGTTCATCAACTTTTGCCATCAGATCAGCGTTTTTCTGTGTCAGTTCAAGATTCTGCTCTTTGAGCACCCCCATCTCCTGCACAAGATCTTGGAGACTGGTTTGCAGAGTGGTGTACTGCGCAGTCAATTCTCTTATCCCCCTTTCCACATCAGCAAACTTACAGTTCATTGTTGTCGTCATGGAGTCCAGCTTCGCCATGACGTCTGCCCAGGGAGTCTGCTGTGAGGAAGGAGTCGAGGGAGTCGTCTGCTCGCTGTCCCGTCCACTGTCCCGTCCACTGCCTCTGTCCAAGCTGGTCCCCTGTCGACCGCTGCTGGCCAGTCTGGACTGCCGGAGGTTGTCCGTCCTTGGTCCGGGATTCTGCTCCACATCGCCACATTGCAGGAGAAATCCGCCCCAGTACATCAGAGTGAGGAGCAGACCTAGTATGACACCGTCCGTTCTGCAACGGGGTGACAGCATGGCGATTCTCATGGCCGATTTTTCATTCGCTCTCTTCAACATGAAAGCTTGGAATACAGCAAGAAAACATCCGCATGACGACCTGAAGACAAGCGGTACGGAAGGCATGGCACCTTACACATGTACCTGCTAAGTCTTGGGGCAGAACACTTGTACAGTTCGGTACTAATGGCAGTTAAAACACAGCGATCTGAGATGCGGCTTGCCCGGCTTGATGTCAATTCACGCCACCCCGAGAGAGAGAGAGAGAGAGAGAGAGAGAGAGAGAGAGAGAGAGTCTGATATGTCATTGTCACTAGCTGTCTACTCCTATCTCACAGTCTGATATATCATTGTCACCAGCTGTCAATTCCATCTCACAGTCTGATATATCATTGTCACCAGCTGTCAATTCCATCTTACTGTCTGATATATCATTGTCAACAGCTGTCAATTCCATCTCACAGTCTGATATATCATTGTCAACAGCTGTCAATTCCATCTCACAGTCTGATATATCATTGTCACCAGCTGTCAATTCCATCTCATAATCTGATATATCATTGTCACCAGCTGTCAACTCCATCTTACAGTCTGATATATCATTGTCACCAGCTGTCAACTCCATCTCACAGTCTGATATATCATTGTCATCAGCTGTCAATTCCATCTCACAGTCTGATATATCATTGTCACCAGCTGTCAATTCCATCTTACAGTCTGATATATCATTGTCAACAGCTGTCAATTCCATCTTACAGTCTGATATATCATTGTCAACAGCTGTCAATTCCATCTTACAGTCTGATATATCATTATCATTAGCTGTGAAATCCCGTCTACAACCCTAGTTACGCAGTGTCCAATCTGTTCATCTTGAACTTTTAAAAAAAGAGTGTGGGGGTGGGGGGTGAGATGGGGGCGGAGAGGATGCACTTTGTGTTCTGTGTACCAATATTTCTTTCAAAATGCCCCTTGGAACTTCCTCTCTCCGTGCCAACGTGTGTGTGATCCAACGTACATATGCCCCTTGAAACTTTCCGTCTTCGTCCCAACGTCTGTGTGACCCAACGTACATATGCCCCTTGAAACTTCCCGTCTTCGTGCCAACGTCTGTGTGATCCAACGTACATATGTGTCGTTTCTTTGGGTCATGTCCATCTGCATGATTATTTTTTCAAGAGAATAAAGAAAATGTACCTTTGTAGTCTTTTTTTTTTTTTTTTTTTTTTTTCGGGGGAGGCGGTGGTGAGAGGGCGGGTAAACACTATTTGTCACGTCGTTTTCCTGTAAAATGTCTAACAGCACAGGCTCAGTGAAAGAAAAAATCAGCAGTTTAATGGAAGAAAAGCGGAAAAGACGAGATATCAAGCGCGCGCGCGGTGCGCGCAAACACACACACACACACACACACACACACACACACACACACACACACACGCTCTCTCTCTCTCTCTCTCTCTCTCTCTCTCTCTCTCTCTCTCTCTCTCTCTCACACACACACACACACACACACACACAACGGAGGCGGTTGGGGTGCGTGGCGAGGGTGGGAACAGTAAGCATATTAATTTGATGGCGAGCAGAACATGCACATGAAGAGCTCCTTTCGGCTCAGAGAGACGTTGGCACCAATAGATACTGACACAGAGACGTTGGCACCAATAGATACTGACACAGAGACGTTGGCACAAATAGATACTGACACAGAGACGTTGGCACGTATAGATACTGACACAGAGACGTTGGCACCAATAGATACTGACACAGAGACGTTGGCACAAATAGATACTGACACAGAGACGTTGGCACAAATAGATACTGACACAGAGACGTTGGCACAAATAGATACTGACACAGAGACGTTGGCACCTATAGATACTGACACAGAGACGTTGGCACCAATAGATACTGACACAGAGACGTTGGCACAAATAGATACTGACACAGAGACGTTGGCACCAATAGATACTGACACAGAGACGTTGGCACAAATAGAGACTGACACAGAGACGTTGGCACAAATAGATACTGACACAGAGACGTTGGCACAAATAGATACTGACACAGAGACGTTGGCACAAATAGATACCGACAAAGAGACGTTGGCACAAATAAGATACTGACACCGAGACATTGGCACAAAGAAACGTTGGCACAAATAGATACTGACACAGAGACGTTGGCACAAAGTGACGTTGGCACAAACAAATACTGACACAGAGACGTTGGCAAAAAGAGACGTTGGCACAAACAGACACCGAAACAGGGACATTGGCACAAACAGATACTGACACAGAAACGTCGGCATAAATGGATACCGACACAGAGACGTTGGCACAAACAGATACTGACACAGAGACGTTGACACAAATGGATACCGACACAGAGACGTTGGCACAAAGAGACGTTGGCACAAATAGATACCGACACAGAGACGTTGGCACAAATGGATACCGACACAGAGACGTTGGCACAAAGAGACGTTGGCACAAATAGATGCCGACACAGAGACGTTGGCACAAACAGATACTGACACAGAGACGTTGGCACCAATGGATACCGACACAGAGACGTTGGCACAAAGAGACGTTGGCACAAATAGATACCGACCACAGAGACGTTGGCACAAACAGATACTGACACAGAGACGTTGGCACAAATATATACTGACACAGAGACGTTGGCACAAATAGATACCGACACAGAGACGTTGGCACAAATACATACTGACAAAGAGACGTTGGCACAAATAGATACCGACACAGAGACGTTGGCACAAAGAGACGTTGGCACAAATACTGACACAGAGACGTTAGCACAAATAGATACCGACACAGAGACGTTGGCACCAATAGATACTGACACAGAGACGTTGGCACAAATAGAGACTGACACAGAGACGTTGGCACCAATAGATACTGACACAGAGACGTTGGCACAAACAGATACTGACACAGAGACGTTGGCACAAATAGATACCGACAAAGAGACGTTGGCACAAATAGATACTGACACCGAGACATTGGCACAAAGAAACGTTGGCACAAATAGATACTGACACAGAGACGTTGGCACAAAGTGATGTTGGCACAAACAAATACTGACATAGAGACTTTGGCAAAAAGAGACGTTGGCACAAACAGACACCGACACAGAGACATTGGCACAAACAGATACTGACACAGAAACGTCGGCATAAATGGATACCGACACAGAGATGTTGGCACAAACAGATACTGACACAGAGACGTTGACACAAACGGATACCGACACAGAGACGTTGGCACAAAGAGACGTTGGCACAAATAGATACTGACACAGAGACGTTGGCACAAATGGATACCGACACAGAGACGTTGGCACAAGAGGACGTTGGCACAAATAGATGCCGACACAGAGACGTTGGCACAAACAGATACTGACACAGAGACGTTGGCACCAATGGATACTGACACAGAGACGTTGGCACAAAGAGACGTTGCGTTGGCACAAATAGATACCGACCACAGAGACGTTGGCACAAACAGATACTGACACAGAGACGTTGGCACAAATATATACTGACACAGAGACGTTGGCACAAATAGATACCGACACAGAGACGTTGGCACAAATACATACCGACAAAGAGATGTTGGCACAAATAGATACCGACAC
>CM031614.1:63236305-63249894 GCA_018398815.1 Conus ventricosus
AGAGACGTTGGCACAAAGAGACGTTGGCACAAATAGATACTGACACAGAGACGTTAGCACAAATAGATACCGACACAGAGACGTTGGCACAAAGAGATGTTGGCACAAATAAATACTGACACAGAGACGTTGGCACAAATAGATACCGACCAGAGATGCTGGCACAAAGAAACGTTGGCAAAAATAGATGCTGACACACAGACGTTGGCACAAAGAGACGCTGGCACAGAGATGTTGGCACAAATAAATAGTAACACAGAGACATTGGCTCAAATAGATGATGGCACAAAGGAAATATGGGTACATAAAGACGCTGGTTCGAAGAGAATAAAGGCACAGGGACGTTGACACAAAGAGGCGCTGGCATTGGAAAACGTTGGCACGAAGAGATATTAGCACAAAGAAACTTTGGCACAAAGAAATATTGACCCAAAGAAATGTTGGCCAAAGAAATGTTGGCCAAAAAATGTTGGCCCAAAGAAATGTTGGCCCATAGAAATGTTGGCACAAAGAAAAATTGGCACCCAAAGTATAGGTACAATGAGAGGTTAGCATAAGAGATGTTGGTACAGCGATACTGGCGCAAAGACATATTGGCACTAAGTGACATAAAGAGGCGCTGGCAAAAAAAGAAACGTCAGCACAGATTCCAGCACGAGGAGAGGTTGGTACGAAGAGGGATACTGACACACAGAGACAGTTGAACAAACAGATATTGACACAAAGAGACAGTTGAACAAACAGATATTGACACAAAGAGACAGTTGAACAAACAGATATTGACACACAGAGACAGTTGAATGTCACGGACGTAAATACTTTTGTTTGTAAGATAATTCATTTCTTCCCAAACCTGATGTAAAGTGGAGTGTTGCCAGTGACATCTTCACTACATTTGGCCGGGTGTTGACCAGTTTGTTATTCGTGTCATCCCGGGCGCGCTACGTCCGTGCATTTTGCTCCCATCCTCCAATATTTCTCTTTTTTTTTTTTTTAAAGAGCTTTCTTTTTCTATTTTATCGTTTTTCACGTGGTTCATCAGCTGTCAGGTGACACAGCTGAGCTGTTTTGTTACTGGTTGCCATCTTGTTTAGGCGGGGTTTGTGGCACTCGCTTACAAAATTTTGGGTGGGAAAAGGGGGGAAAAATTCATTTTCCCAGCTGGACCCTTCGGTTTGGATCCACTTCGCGGGGGGGTTGCGGGGGGAAAAGCTTTAACCCCTTTCCCGGGGGGAAGGGAAAAGATTTCCCCCTTGCCACCTCTGGGCCCCCCTTTCCCCGACCAGCTGGAGGAAGCCCCTTTTGGGTAAACCCCTGCCTGGAGCCCCTTCATTGGGGGCCGTCAGGGTTTTTTCGGCGGGCCCCCTTCATCGGTTTTGGGGGGGACTTTTTTCCTTCCCTCGCCCCCGCCATTTTGGTAACTATATGGTTTTGGTTTTAGCCCAGTGTCTTGGTTATTTTGGTTTTCTAACCTCTCAGTATTGGGGGGTTTTCTTTCTCCCTTTAAACTTTGCTTTTGGGCTGGACACACCTTTTTTGTGTGTAACTGCCCCAAAAGAGGGCGGGTTGTTTGGAAGTGGTATCGAGATAAGTTATTTTGGTGGAATTGTGGGAAACGCATTTTTTTTAAAATTTGCGTTTCGTCCTTAGGGGCTAGGTATTCGGCTATTTTGGGGACAAATTTGGGCCCCCCTCTAACTACCATTTTAGTCAATAGAAGCTGTATTTGTTTTTTCCCCTGGTATGCAGGTGGTCAATGCTTGTTTTGGGTTTAATTATGTGTTTTTGGGCCCGGGAAGGATTCGTAAGTGTTAGTTTTTTTTTCCCTTGTTGTTTCGTGGGTTTCGGGGACGGATCGTGGAATGCATGAGCGTTGGGAACGGCTCACACTTAAAAAAAAGGAGTGTGGAATTCGGCCCCGTTTCCCCGGGGCATGGGGTTTTCCGTTCTTTGCCCTTGCCCTATATTTTTGTGTGACAGGAGTTTGGAGGGATTTTAGTTGGGTTTTTATTTTTTGGGTTTTTTGACAAAAGGAAGTTTCCTTGTACGGGCATGTCATGAAAAAGGGGATGAAAGGAATCCCATGAGTAAAGGTTAAAAGCAAAGGGGAAAATGTGAAAGTTATTTTTTTTATTTTTTTTTTTTTAAAAGTGACAGTGAAAATGTTGCCCCTTTTTAGGGCCCTTTGTGACCCTTAAACTGACGCACTCCCGAACCCCTGTTGCCACCCCATTGAAAAAGACGTTTTTAAAAAGATGCTTCTCATCTAGGGGACTGATTCCCCCTTTGGGCGGGGAAAAAATTGCCATTTTTTCCGGAGCCCCGGTCTTGGGACTGGCTAAAAGGACCGCCCCCCGGGCCCTGGCAGACGCCACCCGGATCCAGGCACCCAGTCGCTGCACTGAGGACTTTTAAAGGGGGTTTTGCCTCACCCTTTTCATGGGAAAACCTTCACCTCACCCCCGGAAAGGGGACCATCCCATGCCCACTGGGGAGGGTTTAAAAGGTTTTTGCCCCCCCTTCCACTGAAAAATCTTCCCCCTGGGGAATAAAAAGCCCAGCCCATGCGGCCTTCCCCCTTTGAGGATCCACTCCGGTAAACCCCTTCCGCGGGCACAGGTTTAAAAAGTTAAGTTTTTTGTCGTGGGGTTGGTGTGGGGGGGGGGTTTGCTTTGGGGGGTTGTGGGGGCCCGGGAACGGCCCATGATTCTTTTTTTTTTTTTTTATTTTTTTTTAAAACCCTGATGGGCCCTTTTTTGATGTTTTTTTGTTTCTGTATTTGTCTTTCTTCTGTTTTTTTGATGTTTTTTTGGGGTTTTAAGTGGGTTAGGTTGGGAGGGTTTAGCGGGATCCCAGGATTTTGGGCGTTTTTTGGGGTTATTTAATTTATTTTGTCCCCTAGGTCAGTTAGTTTGAATATTTGCTTTTTTCTTCATCCCCCAAATTGTTTTTTTTTCTTTCTTTTTTTTCCCTCTCTGGGCTGTTTTTCCTCTTCTTTGTTATGACCCATCCCCATCGGGGGGAGTGCTAGTGTGAGTGAATGGTTGTAACGTGAAGTAAAAATTGGGGAAAATTTTTTTTCTTTCTCTTGTGGTTGGTGGTGTGAGGGTTTTAGTGTTCGCTCCGTTTCGGGCCATGCCCCTTAAACCTGTTTAAAAAAAAACCCCCCGGGCAGGTGTACTCACAGTGACAATTAGGGTTTGGAGATGGGGGGAAACGGGAATGTGTAGGGTTGGTGGGTATAAAAGGGGACACTTGAACTCACTCCCCCCGACCCTTGAGCGATCTGTCTATCTCTCTTGGGTGTATTTGTTGGGTGGTTGGTTGGGGGGGTTCTAGAGTTAGTGGGGAAACATTGGGCGGCCCGGTTTTGGGGGCTGTCGGAGGGGGATTTCCCGTGCCCCGTGGTCGGACCTTCGGGCTTCCGTTCCGCGTTCCGTTTTCCGCGTTTGTTTTGTTTTGTCTAGTACCCCCGGTATTGTTTTAGATTTCCCGTTCTCATTGTTCTTTTCCTTAGTTGAATGGGTTTACTTGGGGGGAGAAAAAGGGGGGTTTAAAACTCTAGATTGTGGGTCTTGTTGGCGAGTCATCGATATCAGTGCTTGTACGGTTTTTAGGATTTTGGTTCCCTTTTTGGCCTTGCCCCAAAGACCCCGGATGTTTAAAGAAAGGGTTAAGTGTAGGCGGTTGCCAAGTTTTGGTTTGTTTTGTTTACAAGGCAAACTTTGAAACTTCGTTTCCGATACCGTTTTTGGGGAGGGAAAATTTGGGTTTTTTTTGTAAGTTTCCCTTTCTTTGTTTCCCCAAAAAAACAAAAAGGGAAAAGACAAATTTTTGGGGGTGTTTTATTTTGTTATTACACACTTGGTTGTGGATCTGTGTTGTTTAGTCAAAGGGGGATTAGCCCTAATTTAAAATTGGCTTTCCTTTCTGTCTAGGCCTTAAAAAAGCAGTGTATTTCCCTTTTCTATTAGCTGTGATTTTAAAGGGCTTTTTAAAATTGTTTAAAACACTAATTTGTGTGACTGGGGTTAAATTTGGAAAAATTTAAATTTTTTGGTCGTGTGTTGGGGAAGGGGGGTTTTTTTAGCGTCAGTGGTTCCCACTAGGTGTTTTTCCAAGAGCCTCTTGTCCCTTTTTTTTGGTTGCCCCCCCCCCTTTTTTTCCCGGGTCCCCCATTCAGGGGACAGAGCAGTGTTTTTTAGCACGTTTTTTCCGTTGTGGACTAGATCGTTTTGCGCGGGAATTTCGCCCGCGCTCATGGGGGCCATTTTTTTTTTCCCAAAGTCTTTTTCTGCCCCGGTCCCCCCTTTGGCCCGTGTTGGTGCACTTTTGAAATTCTGGGTTTACGTCAGTCGCCAGTGGAATTTGGGTTTAGTTTTTTGGGCCTTGCGGTAGGGTCGTGTAATTTTCCTTTTGGGCCCGCCCCTGCCTTATGCGTGTTTGTTGTTTGTCTTGTTGTTTTTCTCTTTTTTTAAGTTGGTTGCTGGGGGGAGAAAACGCGTTGAGTTAAAATTCCTTTTGTTTTGGGTTTGTGATTTTTTTGGGCCTTTTTGCTGGGTAAAGTTTTAAAAGTCTTTTTTGAGAGTTTAAACATTTGATCCGGAAAGGTTTGTTACCCGGGTTTGTGGTAATTTTTTTTTTTTTTTTGGGGGGTTCGGGGGCACGCCGGTGCACAAGGGTAGTTGTTGTTCCCCTTTGATGGGTTTGTGCTTTGTCTTTGTTTTTAATTCCACTTCGGTTGGAATTGATTCATGTTTGGAATTTTTTTTCCATAAAAGGGAAAAAATCGTTGAGTTTGGGACCTTTTTTTGGGTCAGTTTTTTTCCCTTTTAAAGAATGTTGTTTCATCGCTTTGAAGTTTTTAAAAACATAACTGGGTTTTTCCCTTGGGTTGGAATTCGGGGGAAATAACACCGCTCGGGTGGTTTTTAAATTTTTGGTTCTGGGGTTCATTTGGTGAAAAGAGGTTAGTTTGTTTTAAATCATTGGCTTAGCCAGGGTTAATCGATTCAGTTCTTTTGGGGCCTAGCTTAGTGTGGAGTACTCTTGACTGCTTTTGGTTCGTGGGAACCCTTCTTTCTCTTTGAGTTTAAAACGGTTTGGGGATTGATTTAAAATTAGTCAAAAATTCATACATTGTTAAAACTTTTGTTACTAAAAATTTACTTTTTTTTGTCTTGCGAGACAAAACCTTAGACTGAAACCCTAGGGGTTTGGGGGATTTTTTGGGTTGGGGACACCCTTAGTCAAAGGTTGCACGTGGGAAATTTATCTTTTCTCCTTCCCAGCTTTGGGAATTTTGGTACAGTTTTTGGGACTCCCCTTAGTCTTTGAGTTAATTTGTGGAACGTTACTCTCCGTATTTCCTTCTGGGGTTCAGCTGCGATTTAGCGGATTGGAGTTGTGATACGTTGTGGTTTTACGTTTGGGTTTCCCCTTTTCTTGGACTTTAATTTTTTGGGGTTCCTTTTTGTGGGGAACTTGGCTTTGGGGGAAAAAATAGGGGGGGGGTGGACCCTCTTGGTTCGTTAAAATTAAAAGAAATTTTCGGGGGGTTTTGGGTTGGGGGTTGTCCTTGCGTTTTTTATTTACATAAAAACCGGGGTCTTTTCTAATTCAGTTTTTTTTTAAAGTGAGTGTTGTCTTCTGGGGGAAAGGGGGGTTAAACCCATCGTTTTGGGTTGGTACCCTATGATCAATGATTTAAGATAGTGCTTTTTTCCCTTTGGGAAAAAAACTGGGGTGTTCTTTTTAAACCCCCCGTGACTTTTTCACGAATCTTGGTTTTTATATCCGTTTTGTATCGACCGGATTTTTGGCTTGTGGGGGAAAATGGGGGACACTTGGTGCCGTCAAAGTAGTCGACTGTAGTACTAAGTGCAAAGTGGATAGGGCACGCCCGGAAAACCCCTTCTTGGGATTTGTTGTCAGGGTTCTGCTTTGGTTTTTGTGCAAATTCTGTGTATCTCTTATGATTCGGTGACTTGTGTCTAGTGAGTTTTTTACTGCGGGTTAGGGAGCACGTGGCGACGAGCGCCGGATCACACTTTCCCAGCTGTGGTGCGGGAAAATTCTACCAGGGAGGGGGGAACCCTTGGACTCAGGCGACGACGGCCCTACTCCCCAGGTCGTGTTTTTCGTTTTGGGGGGGTTTGGGCCCCAGTCCCGTGAGGTTAAAATTTACGGGAAATAACCCCCTGGGCCCACTCTTTTCCGAGACGACCTCTGCCCCCTCGGTCTGGGGATTCCCCCTCCCCCCGTATCTTGGGATGATTTCCGTTTCGGCCTTCGCCTTTTGCCTCACCCTCTGGACCAGCGCCCAGGGAAACCCCTTTTATGTTGATGAGGATTTGAGGGAAAGGGGGAAAAGGGGAAAAAGAGAGAGAAGAGAGCGGAGGGAGAGAAGCCAAAAAAGAGAGCCCGAGGGAAAGATGGGAGGGAAAAAAGAGAGGCAAGAAGAAAACCAAAAGGTGGGAGGGAGGACTGGAGAGGGGGGAGAGGGGATTTGGAGAAGGAGGAGAAAAAAACCCAAAGAAGAGGACGAGGGAAAGAGGGGAGATGGAGGAAAGGGACTGGAGGGGAGAGTCGAGGAAACAGGAGAACAGTTAAAAGGGAGGCCCCCAAAAACCCAAAAAGGTTGGACTTTGGGGTCGTTTGGTGGAGGAAAAAGAAAACTCCGGGCCCAACGAAGGGTTCAACAGTTAGAAAGAACCGAAGCCCCAGTCTGTGGTTGCTTCCGGCCCTTTGGGTTTTTTCCTTTGAGAATTTGCGGTTTTTTTTCAGGGGCTGGTTATTCCGGTGGCTCCGCCCCAAAAACATTGCCCGTGTACAGTGTAGGATAAAAATAGAACCCACATTTAGACTTTTAGGCGGTTGCCGCGGCTACCCGCTAAACCCCACCAGACAAAAAGGCCCCTTTTTCCACCTCGTAGCCTGAGGGGGAAAGGTAAGGGGCGTTTGCGATTTCCCCCCGGAGTTCCCTTACCGAGTTTTAAAAAGGGTCTTCCCCCGGGACTGAAATGACTGCTTTAGGGCTTACAGGAAGCAGTTTCGCCCCCAAAGAGGTTTCCTTCAGAGGAGCTTTTCACCCGTTCGGGGGGGGGAAAGCCTCCGGCGCACCTTTGGGAAAATGGGGTTGAGGCCTAGAGATGGATTTGAAAGATTTTTTCCTCTTGGAGAATCTTTTGGGTTGGTATCTCAGGAACTGCAGTTCCAAATTGGGTGAGGGAAAAAACCAAAAAAACATCGCCCCGGGCCCCTCGAGGTGGCTGAAGCCTTCGCGATTTCGGCGTCGTCCCCTATGATGGGCCCGCGCCAGGGAAAGTTTGGAAAAAAGTCCCATCGGGAGTCACGTTTATCCAAACCGTCCCTCGGGCCCCCCCAGAAAATTTTTCTCCAGCGATTCCAGGAAAAATGGAAACCCAAACCCCGGGCTTTTTTTTCTTTGGGGGAAAAAGGGGGCCCCTTGGGTTTGGGATTGTCAAAAGGAAAGGGAAGGGGCAGGGTAAATTCGATATCTCGAAATTTAGGGTGGGGGGTTTGGAGAGGTGAGTCACGACCCCAACATGTCCCCACTTTTCCCCTCGGGGGTGTGTGGCAAAATAAATGGAGGCTATCAGGGAACAAAGGAGCCACGGGGGTCTTCATTTTACGAGCAATTAGTCCCTTGTGATGAACCCCGAGGAGAAGAATGCCAAGGGTCGGAATGGTCCCTCCCTTTAGGGGGAAAGCGATTACAGTACTGGGGGGGGGGAAAAAAAAAAACTCTAGCCATATTTTAAAAAAAGGGGATGGGGGTAAACCCTTTAGCGAAACCCGGTACTCCCCTGATTGGAATTCAGTGTGCTTTGGGGACGGTCAAAAAGTTTTGGGAGATTTCATCAAAATTTTCCAGCAGAAAAAATATTTGTGGGTGCCCCACGCGTTTCCCCGCACAAAAGGAAAAAAGAGGCATTTAAACCCCTCCTGAAGCCCGATCAACTGACCTTTTACAATGGAAACCCTCGGGCTGTTCACGCTTGCAAAAAGAAGGGCCCATCCCCCAACAAAAACGGAGTTTTGGGTTTGGGAAAACCCGCAAGGGGGTCTCGCGCGTGCAGTTTGGTTGTGGTCGCAAGGGATTTGGTTTCAAAAGGGCCTTTAATTTCGTCATTCCCTTTGGTTTAGCCATCAACCCGTCGTCCCGAAAACTCTCCGCAGCACGGTCATGCGCCCAGGTCCCGATTCCCTATGGCCGGACAATTTGGGGGTGGTTCGAACCCCGGAGAGGTCCAGCAAAAATTTTTAATGGCCAGGGGTAGGGAAAGGATTTTCAAAAAAGGGATTTCCGCAGCTGTATGTGTGTCAGCGAACCACCCCGAAGGGCCGGAACCCAGAGTAAATTTGGGGAAGTTCCCCTTTATCGGCCAAGTTCAGTAAGGGGGGGGTTTTACCTGATTTGGGCCCCTCATTTTCCCGCATTCCCCCCGAGGTCACCGTTTTGTCCTCGTTTGGGAGGGCTTGCACACGCTATCCCGAGGGTACCCCTTTGAGGAGGGGTCGGCCCCGGTTTTCGGTAGGGGGAGGCAAGGGGGGATGTGGACAAAGGGCCCGGGATCCCGGGCCGGTATTGTCCGATCGGAAAGGGAGTTTCTCTCGAATGTGATGTCTGAGGTATACAAATTACTTTAAAACCACCGGGGTTTCTACCCCCCACCCTGTCAAGCCAACGGTCTTGTTTGAGAGATTCAATGGCCCCTTGAAAAGTGATTTGGAAACTTTGGGCCCCAAGGGGGCAACCCCAAAAACTGGGGGGCCCCTTTTTTGCCGGGAGTATTGTTCGCATTACCGGGAGGTTGGCCCCAGGAGAAATTTGGGGTTTTCCCCTTTGGCCCCCTTTAGGTTTGGACTGTCAAAGGCCTTTTGGCCATCCTGAGGTTTATTTGGGCCCAAAAGGGAAAGGGGCAGAGAAAAGGAGGGGCACGGGCCCTTTTCGTTCTGGAACGGAAGGAACGGATCGCCCCACTTGTGAGTTGGGGTCATAAGATCTTTTTCCGGTCAGAAAACGGTATTTTAAAAAATCTAAGACCGGAAAACACGCCGAGATGGTTTTTTGGCCCCATGACGAGGTGCTATTGCTGTTGGGCCTTTTCACCAGAACAAACTGCAAGGGTGTCCTGGGAAGGAACCCTTCAAAGTAGCCAAAACCCGGGGGGGGGAGGGCTGGGGTTACGCCATCAAGTGAAGGGGGCAAAAAAAAAGCTTGTACCCCGCGAATTTACTGAAAAAGGTACGAGCCCAAAGAGAAGTTTGCGGTGCAGGTTTTGCCCCCGGTTTTTGTGGAAAAGGGGGAGAGTTTGTTCTGGGACAGGGCCAAACCCCCCCCTGGCGTATCTCCACGAAATTTGGCCTTGTTACCGTGTCTCATGGTTTGGGGCCCCCCCGAACTGCAAAGTCTGCGTTCATTTTTAGACCAAACCGGGGAAATACCGTGGAGGCTGTTTACTCAGCCGGGGTGGAGTGCTGGTTTGGGTTCAGGAATGAAGGCTACCTGGGGCAAGGGGTTTTGAAAAACAAAATTTGGGGGCTGTGAATTTGGGTGTGCCCAGTGGCACAAGCCTCTTTGTGTTGGGGTTTGGGATTGTCACGGAAGTAAATCTTTTGTTTTTAAAATAAATTTATTTTTCCCAAACCTGATGTAAAGTGGGGGTGTGCGGGGGACATCTTCCCCTACATTTGGGCCCGGGGGTTGACCCCGTTTGTTATTCGTGTCATCCCGGGCGCCCCTAAGTTCCCTGCTTTTTTTCCCATCCCCCAATATTTCTCTTTTTTTTTTTTTTTTAAAAAGCTTTCCCTTTTTTTTTTTATTGTTTTTCACGTGGTTTATAGCTGTCAGGTGACACGTGAGCTGTTTTTTTATGGGGGGGCCTCTTGTTTAGGGAGTGGTGTGGCATCGCTTACGGGAAATTTGGGTCGGAGGATTTATCTCTGGCCCGCCCGGGGCCTTTTTGTTTGGATCCACTTCGCGTGGGTTGCGTGGAAAGTCTTTCACCTTTTGGTGGGGAAAGGAAAAAAAGTTCCACTTGCCAAATCTGGGATCCCTTTTCCCGACCAGTGGGGAAGCACCTTAGGGCATCCCTGACCTGGAGTCCACTTCAAAGGGGGGCCCTCACGGTTTTGGTGCCATCCTTCATCGGATTGGGGAGCCCGGGCCGTTTTTTTTACCCCGCCCCCCCCCGCCCTTTTTGGTAAATATAGGGCGGGCTTAGACCGTGTCTTTGGGTTTTTTTGGTTTTTTAACCCCTTTAGTGTTTCGGGGTTTTTTCTGCCTTAAAATGCTGTTGGGTGGAAAAAACCTTTTTTTTGTGTAAAATGCTCCAAAGAGGGCGTTTCCCTTTTTTGGAAGTGGGTTTTGAGAAAAAGCTTTATGTGGTTTGGGAAATTTTAGGACCCCAAATTTTTTTAATTGCGGGTTTGGTCCCTTTGTGGCTAGGTATTCGGTTCTTTTGGGCTAAGTTGAAAGTCTCTAATACCATTTTTGTCAATTTGAAGCTTTTTATTTTTGTTTCCCGGTATGCAGGTGAGTTCCCTTTTTCTTTTCTTTTTATGTGATGTGGGCCGGAAAAGGGTTTTCGTTTAAATGTTAGTTTTGTTTTCCTTGTTTTTTTCGTAGGTACGGACGGATTTGTGGAAAGGTATGAGGGGTTTTTGAAAGGGCCCCACTTAGGCCCGGGGTGTGGAATTCCGGCCGTAAACGCCGCATGTTTTTTCGTTCTTGGGTTTTCCTTGTCCCAATGTTTGTGGGACAGACGAATTTGGAAAGGATTTTAGGTTTGGGTTTTTTTTATTGAAATTTTGAAAAGGAAGTTATCCTTAGTACGGGCATGTCTGGGTTCGGATGCAAGGAATGCCCTGAGTACAGGTTTAAAAACAAAAGGGAAAAAAAAGAAAGAAGTTTTTATTGGGTTTTTTTTATTTTTTTTTAAAATGACAGTGACATAGTTGACCCTTTTTTCGGCCATGTGCCCCTTTCCCCGGGCGCACTGCCGAACCCCCTTTAAAGTTGCCACACATTGACAAAAAACCCAAAAAAAAGATGAAAAATTTTTATTTTTTTTTTTAAAAGCTTTATCTCCCCCAATAGGGGGGAAAAAAATTGCCATTTTGGGTTTTCCCGGGGCTGGGCTTGGACTTTGGGTGGGAAAGGGCCCGCATCCCGGGACTGGCAGGAAAGCCTCCCGGGTTTTTGGGGCCCCGTCGCTGCACGGGGGGATGTTTTTAGGTGTGCCTCCCCTTCATGGGAAACCTTCCCCCTCGGAATGGAAGACCATCCCACTGCCCGCACTGGGGCTGTTGAAGGTGTGCCCCACCCCTTTTGAGACTCTTTGCCTGGGGCTTGGGAAAACCAGCCCCCTGCGGCCTTGCCCCTTTGGGGTTCCCCCCTTTCCCCGGTGAACCCCGCGGGCACAAAGGGTAAGAAGTTAAGTCTTTTTGTTGTTTTGTGGGGGTGGGTGTGGGTTTGGCGTGTGGGGTTGTGTGGGCCTGAAACCGGGGCATGATTCGTTTTTTTTTTTTTATTGTTTTGTTTAACCCCGACTAGGGCCCGTTTGAATTTTTATTATTGTTTTTAGTACTGTCTTTCTTCTGTTATGTTGATGTCTTTGTAGCGGTTTGGGGTTAGGTTGGGACGGGTTTGCGGGATCCCAGGAATTTTGGGGTGTTTTGTGGTCTATTTAATTTACTTTGTCCCCCAGGTCAGTTAGTTCGAATTGTGCTTTTTTTTCTTCTTTGGCCCCCTTGTTTTTTTTTTTCTTTCTTTTTTTCCTCTCGGTGTTTTTCCTCTTCTTTGTTATGACCCCTACCCATCTGGAGTGTAGTGTGAGGTTTTGGGTTTTAACGTGAAGTTTAAAAAAATTTTGGGAAATTTTTTTCTTTGTGGTCTGGTTTGGGTGAGGGGGGTTGAGTTTTTCGCTCCTTTTTTGCCACTGGGACATTACCTGTTTAAGAACCCCCCTGTAGGTGTACCCCACACCCCCTTTTACATTGGGAAAAAAAAGGGTTTTGACACAAAAAAAGGGGGGGGGCAGGGTTGGGAAAAAAACAGATTTTTGACACACAGAAAAACAGTTGAAAAAAAGGATTATCACCCAAAAAGACTTTGAAAAAAAGATATTGGGGCACAAGGGGATTTTGTTACAGAGATGGTGGCACAAAGGATACTGACACACAGAGAAGTTGAAAAAAACAGACAATTTACCAAAAGAGACTTTGCATAAGAGATGGTGGCACAAAGAGATACTGACACACAGAGACAGTTGAACAAACAGATATTGACACAGAGATCTTTGCACACAGAGATGGTGGCACAAAGAGATACTGACACATAGAGACGTTGGCACGAAGAGATGTTGGTACATAGGGACGTTGGCACAAAAATGTTGGCACAAAGAGATGGTTGGTATATAAGGGACCAAGGCACAGAGATATTGGCATAAAGAGATGTTGGCACAAAGAGATATTGGTATAAAGAGATGTTGGTACAAAGAGATATTGGCATAAAGAGACGTTGGCACAAAGACATTGGCACAAAGAGACGTTGGCATAAAGAGAGACATTGGCATAAAGAGACATTGGCATAAGAGACATTGGCATAAAGCGATGTTGGCACAAAGAGACATTGGCATGAGATGTTGGCACAAAGAGACATTGGCATAAAGAGATGTTGGCACTAAGAGATATGGTATAAAGAGATGTTGGTACAACGAGATATTGGTATAAAGAGATGTTGGTACAAAGAGATATTGGTATAAAGAGATGTTTGGTACAAAGAGATATTGGCATAAAGAGATGTTGGTACAAAGAGACATTGGCATAAAGAGATGTTGGCACAAAAAGACATTGGCATAAAGAGATATTGGTATATAAGAGATGTTGGTACAAAGAGATATTTGGCATAAAGAGATGTTGGTACAAAGAGATATTGGTATAAGAGATGTTTGGTACAAAGAGATATCGGTCAAGAGATTGTTGGTTTCAAAGAGATATTGGTATAAAGAGATGTTGGTACAAAGAGATATTGGTATAAAGAGATGTTGGCACAAAAGAGACATTGGCATAAAGAGATGTTGGCACAAAGAGATATTGGTATAATGAGATGTTGGTACAAAGAGATATTGGTATAAAGAGACGTTGGCATAAAGAGACATTGGCATAAAGAGATGTTGGCACAAAGAGACATTGCATAAATGAGATGTTGGCACTAAGAGATATTGGAATAAGAGATGTTGGTACAACGAGATATTGGTATAAAGAGATGTTGGTACAAAGAGATTTTGGTATAAAGAGATGTTGGTTACAAAGAGTTATTTGGTATAAAGAGATGTTGGCACAAAGAGATATTGGTATAAAGAGATGTTGGCACTAAGAGACATTTGGTATAAAGAGATTGTTGGTACAACGAGATATTGGTATAAAAGAGATGTTGGTACAAAGAACATTGGCATAAAGAGATGTTGGCACTAAGAGACACTGGTATAAAGAGATGTTGGTACAACGAGATATTGGTACAAAGAGATATTGGTATAAAGAGATGTTGGCACAAAGAGATA
>CM031614.1:63249994-63252494 GCA_018398815.1 Conus ventricosus
TTGGTATAAAGAGATGTTGGTACAAAGAGATATTGGTATAAAGAGATGTTGGTACAAAGAGATATTGGTATAAAGAGATGTTGGTACAAAGAGATATCGGTCAAGAGATGTTGGTACAAAGAGATATTGGTATAAAGAGATGTTGGTACAAAGAGATATTGGCATAAAGAGATGTTGGTACAAAGAGATATTGGCATAAAGGGATTTTCATATTGACACAAACAGGCGTTGGCACAAAGAGATACTGGCATAAAGAGACGTTAGCACAAAATAATATTTGCCATAAAGAGACGCTAGCACAAAGAGACATTTGCACAAAGAGACTATGGCACAACAGAAATATTGGCACAAATACACGTTGGTAAAGCGAGAGGTTTGCATAGAGATACTGGCACAAAGAGACGTTGGTAAAACGAGACGTTTGCATAGAGATAGTGGCACAAAGAGACGTTGGTAAAGCGAGACGTTTGCATAGAGATAGTGGCACAAAGAGACGTTGGTGTAAAGCGAGACGTTTGCACAGAGATAGTGGCACAAAGAGACGTTGGTAAAGCGAGACGTTTGCACAGAGATACTGGCACAAAGAGACGTTGGTAAAGCGAGACGTTTGCACAGAGATAGTGGCACAAAGAGACGTTGGTAAAGCGAGACGTTTGCACAGAGATACTGGCACAAAGAGACGTTGGTAAAGCGAGACGTTTGCACGGAGATACTGGCACAAAGAGACGTTGGTAAAGCGAGACGTTTGCACAGAGATACTGGCACAAAGAGACGTTGGTAAAGCGAGACGTTTGCACGGAGATACTGGCACAAAGAGACGTTGGTAAAGCGAGACGTTTGCACGGAGATACTGGCACAAAGAGACGTTGGTAAAGCGAGACGTTTGCACGGAGATACTGGCACAAAGAGACGTCGGCACAAAGAGATGCAGGGACGAAGGACGAGGCAGTATCTCCCGGTCAAGCAGTTCAGTGTCCACCCTTTTCTGTTCTGCTATATTCCTCTCACTTCAACTGTCTGCTAATGTTTCCAGACAAAATGGGAAGCCAGCGAGCTCTGCTTGTAGGACAGATGCCTGATAAATAACTACGTATGTAACACCGGGACAAAAAAAAGGGGGGGAGGGGGGAACGAACGAGCAGACTTTCGCCTTTTCTAAAACAAATTTGTGTGAATATGAAAAGATACTAAAAGACTAGCAAACCGTATCTCGCAAAGAGACTGACCGATACGTTAATATATTATTTTCAATCTGTTATAAGGAGACATGCGTCCCTTTACAACTTTGATATGATCATAGATGTATAGGTGTACATGCATATAATGATGGATGGCTTATATTGACATCAGCATGATTGAGAAGCCTTTATGGATATGTTTATGGACAGACTATTACGGACATGATTATCAATCACTGAAATGTTTATAATCCTCATTGAAAACAACAAGGAAATATGTCTTGCTATGATGGATAACTATATGGACATGAGGGAAAGGTTTGTAAGGACAGTAGGGATAGACTTACATGGGCACGATGGATAGACTGATATATACATGGATAGATTTACGTCGAGATCTTTGTTAGGTCAAAGAGGGCATTAGGGATATTATGGGCATCATGAATAGGTTTATAAGGACATGATGGAGAGGTTATATGGTCATGATAGGTTTATACTGACATGATAAATACTATTGGCGTGATGGATAGGTGTATATGGACATGTTGGATAGGTTATTACAAGATAACGATAGGTTTATGATGGATAGGTGATGGATAGGTTTTAAGGTCATGATGCGTTTGTATTACATGATAGATAGGTTGTAAGTGTAGGGCACAAGTCATGATATATATTTTAAGGACACGATAGATAGATGAACATAGACATAATGGATAGATTTATGTGGACAGAATGGATAGACTTTCGTGGACATGATGGATAAACTTGTAAAGACATGCTAATGATGGAAAGATCTAGGCTTGTTCAAGGCAAATCATTTGTGGACAGAATGGATAGACTTTCGTGGACATGATAGACAAACTTGTAAAGACATGATAATGATAAAATATCTAGGCTTGTTCAAGGCAAATCATTTGTCGTTGTGGCAAACTGTGGCTACTAACATCGCTATCACATTTTTCTCTTATGGCGTATTTTCTCAGAAATCAAACAGCTTTTATGTTGGGATTTTTGTTTCGTTTACATTAAAGTAAATAAAGATTTCATAAATGAAAATGTAATAGAAGAAAGTCTCTCTCATAAACGTAACTTTATATAATTTTCCACTGTTGAACGGTACACACACACACACACACACACACACACACACACACACACACACACACACACACACACCACACACACACGCGCGCACGCGCGCGCGCGTACACGCACATACACAATTAAACTGTGAGATTCTTCCTCTTTTTCTGGTTCTTGTTCTTCCTCTTCTGCTGCTCTATTCTCTCCCTCCCCCTCCCCCCTTCCTCTCTCTCTCTCTC
>CM031614.1:63257494-63259994 GCA_018398815.1 Conus ventricosus
TCACAGTGAACGGTCTCACAGTGAACAGTCTCACAGTGAACAGTCTCACAGAGGAGACACGCCAGCTCTGACAGTGAACAGTCTCACAGTGAAAAGTCTCACAGAGGAGACACGCCAGCTCTGACAGTGAACAGTCTCACAGTGAACAGTCTCACAGAAGGGACACGCCAGCTCTGACAGTGAACAGTCTCACAGAAGGGACACGCCAGCTCTGATAGTGAACAGTCTCACAGAAGGGACACGCCAGCTCTGGCAGTGAACAGTCTCACAGAAGGGACACGCCAGCTCAGAACACTGAACGGTCTCACAGAGGGGACACGCCAGCTCTGATAGTGAACAGTCTCACAGAAGGGACACGCCAGCTCTGACAGTGAACAGTCTCACAGAGGGGACACGCCAGCTCTGACAGTGAACAGTCTCACAGAAGGGACACGCCAGCTCTGACAGTGAGCACTCTCACAGAAGGGACACGCCAGCTCTGAACAGTGAACAGTCTCACAGAAGGGACACGCCAGCTCTGACAGTGAACAGTTTCACAGAAGGGACACGCCAGCTCTGACAGTGAACAGTCTCACAGAAGGGACACGCCAGCTCTGAACAGTGAACAGTCTCATAGAAGGGACACGCCAGCTCTGACAGTGAACAGTTTCACAGAAGGGACACGCCAGCTCTGAACAGTGAACAGTCTCACAAAAGGGACACGCCAGCTCTGAACAGTGAACAGTCTCACAGAAGGGACACGCCAGCTCTGGCAGTGAACAGTCTCACAGAAGGGACACGCCAGTTATGACAGTGAACAGTCTCACAGAAGGGACACGCCAGTTATGACAGTGAACAGTCTCACAGTGAACAGTCTCACAGAAGGGACACGCCAGCTCTGGCAGTGAACAGCCTCACAGAAGGGACACGCCAGCTCTGGCAGTGAACAGCCTCACAGAAGGGACACGCCAGCTCTGGCAGTGAACAGCCTCACAGAAGGGACACGCCAGCTCTGGCAGTGAACAGTCTCACAGAAGGGACACGCCAGCTCTGGCAGTGAACAGCCTCACAGAAGGGACACGCCAGCTCCACTGCGCATCCCAGGTGTTAAGGACAGCCGTGGGTCGATGTGCGTGAGGGAAATTCACTTCCGGTTCTCGAAACATCGACGCAGTGCACGTGAAATGGAAACCTGCTCGCACTGTATGTCGAACGGGGTGAGAGGAGTGGGTGGAAGGAGGTAGGATCGTGCCGTGCCACGCCTTTTGGGGTATGGAGGACAGCAAATAAACACACAAGTATATATAGCAAATATACACACAAGCATATATAGCAAATAAACACACAAGCATATATAGCAAATATACACACAAGCATATAATTATAGCAATTATACACACAAGCATATATAGCTAATAAACACACAAGCATATATAGCAAGTATACACACAAGCATATATAGCTAATAAACACACAAGCATATATAGCAAATAAGCACACAAGCATATATAGCAAGTATGCACACAAGCATATATAGCAAGTATACACACAAGCATATATAGCAAATATACACACAAGCATATATAGCAAATTTACACACAAGCATATATAGCAAATATACACACAAGCATATATAGCAAACAAACAAACAAACAAACAAGCATATATATCTACAATGTCAACGTATCTTTGTGTATATTAAATGCGCACGAGAAACACACACACGCACACACACACACACACACACACACACACACACACACACACACACACACACACACACACACACACAAAATAGTACAAAAAGAGCGAGAAACATGTGTACAACTTTCCCACGTTTCAGAGATGTTGCGAGTTTCAGGAGCACTTTCTTCCCAGTCTGACACCATGTTACAAAAATGATAGGCAGATCTCCTGTGACCATGAGAGGCAGGTGGATATATTGTTTTTGTACCGTCCTCTACTTCAGCTGCGCTGCAGTCTTGTTTCAGTCTTCAGTCTTTTACCTGTCATTGTTTACCAACCACACACACACACACACACACACACACACACACACACACACACACAAACACGACACATTAAGAGTGATGCTATTTAATTACACGTAGTATCACTAACCACAGTGAAAACACGTTAAACAGAAGATTCATTCATTCATTCATATCTAATAACATTTTACGAGCTGGCCCGTTTTGAAAACAAATCGCTTTTCTTCTTTTAAAACTTGCAAATATTCGGTTCGCCACATCAAGACGATTGAGATCGACATTCAACACCGCGAACTTAAAGGCCGAAAGTCAGTTTCCCCGACGTCTGTCAAACTCGCCAGTCCGCTAGTTGACAAACAGACGCAGTGACGACAGTGACGAGGGTGATAAAAATGGAGACGTGACCACGTGACGTACAGTTGAGCAGGTGTTTGTCAGTTGGAGGTCGTGGTGTCGGTTTCATCGGCATGGCAACTGCTCGCCGACATGTTAATTGTCGGGTAGACAACATCCCACACACACACACACAC
>CM031614.1:63267494-63277494 GCA_018398815.1 Conus ventricosus
GCCAAAAACCACCAATATTCCTTGGAAATGTATCTCCTGTTCTACTGTTTAAGTCCCCACACACCAAAATATACATATCATCACTTAGTACGGTATCAGTAAGAATATCTTCAAGTAATTCCACATCACTGTCTATACTACTAGTGTTATAATATGGAGAATGCTCTGGCGGGATATAACAACAAATAAAAAGAATATCTTTATCAGTACCAAACAATGATTTGTTTATAGAAAAACAAAGGAAATTCCCGCGTTCAACTGTTCTTTCCGTTACATAATTAACAACTTCATTTTTAATGAGACAAAGAACCCCCCAGAACGTCTACCCTGTTTGGACAGCTTAACTGCTGGTTTACAATATGCTGTGTAATTCGGAAATGCTAGTGGATCAAAGCTATCAACAAATGTCTCTACTAAACAAATAAAGTCAAAAGATGAAAGATAGGAAATGAAAGAATTGTCATTCAATTTGGACAAAATACCAGATATGTTTCCAATGCAAAAAATGAATATTCTTGTTCTATTTACATGTGTATTCTTTGGGCCATTCTTTTTATTGTTAACATGTTTTTCAAAAACACTTTCAATACGGCCCCCTAATGAATGTGACCCATTTTCTTCTACCCCCACTGATTTCTGCGGCACGCTAGCAGGTTCGCCAACGACGGAAAGCACATGTTTTGCACGATCTGTTTTTGACACAAACTCGACCGGTGTAACTTGTTCAGTGATCCCCTGTGTAAATTCTGCAAAGTTGAAATCATAATCAACAGAGGCTAAATTTCTTTTGAACACATTCGGCCGGCCTAATCCCTATTTCGTCTGAACAAGATTTCCATTCGCACTGAGGTAAATTTGGTTCCGTCGATAATAAGGTGATCAAAGACCATACTGGCTCTTTTCCCAGCCTCTCTTGCCTCTTTTAAATAAGGACCAAGTTTTTTCCTAATGTCTCTGACTCTTCTACTGAAGTCCTCTCCAACGAAAATAGATGTGCCTTTCAGCTTACCTTTAGCTCTCAGAATGTCTTCTTTGTCTTTGAAAAATGTACACCTAGCCACAATCGGAGAGTCCTTCTTGGAGGATACACGGTGCACGCGGTCGAATTGACACTCTCCTGTCAGTTCCAGTTGGTCCACAATCAGTTCCCGGACACTGTCTTCACAATCCTTCCACGTTTCATTGTCTTTGCGAGGTATTCCATGGAATATGAGGTTGTTCCGTTTTGATCTGTCTTCAAGTTCATCAGTTCTGCGCTCAAGATTTTCACATCTAGTTTTTAACATTTCATTTTCACTTTGCAGGGCTTTCTTTGCTTGACTTAACGTCAAAACCTCCTCCTCGAGTGTCGCCATTTTGTATTTCAGACTTCTAAATTCGTCTTTCAATTCATTGATGTCACTTTGCATTACGTCGAACTTTGTATTTAAGTCATGGTTCATTTTTAACAAAGTGTCCATCACCTCATTGACAGTGTGGTCAGCTTTTCCGTCTTGTAGATTGGCGTCCAGGGAATCCACGTTGTCCTTGCTGTTCATCTTCCCAGCAGAGGTCAGTCGTGACTGTCGGGTTTCCTTGCCATGAAGTGGTCCGGGGTTCTTTTCCACGTCACCACACCGGTGTAAAAGGTCCCCCCAGAACAGAAGTGTCAGCAACACTCCCACGACGACACCGGTTCTTCTTCTTCTTCCAGTAATGTTCAGCGGTCATCAGGTTGACCATTATTAACATCATTGTGTATGCATTGTGTATTTTCGTGTAGCCGGTACTCACCCGTCTTAGGACATGAGCATCGGGATCTTTAGAGTCCGTGTATGGTCTTTAGTGCATGTGACACAGACTAGACCTCGGTTTATAGTCCCATCCGAACGACTATAGGGGGGATGGAGTCAGAACAATGTTAACTCCGAGGGAAAATCACCCTATACCGAAATTCGAACCCGCAACCCCAGGAACCCAGGATCACGAGTCCGGCGCTCTACCAACTGAGCTATCGGCCCCCCGGTTGACCTGTGTCGAACTCTCAAGGTCAGCAAAAACATGGCTTCTTCCGTTTTGCTCTCAGGTACATGAAGCCGACAAACACAGCAGCAAAACTCCCACATACCGCTCTAAAGGTGAGTGGAGCTACTGGCATGGTTTGACTGGTATCGTCTCCAACGTGTGCACAAAATGTTACACTTTAACTGTTGAATGGGCAACCGTAATTCAGTAAATCTGCGGAGCTCAGAATGTAGGCCCTTTCTCTGTGACATCCGCGCATGCGCCCCCGAGAGAGAGAGAGAGAGAGAGAGAGAGAGAGAGAGAGAGAGAGAGAGAGATGAGAGAGAGAGAGAATCAACGAGGACGGATGAGGTGAAGGGAAGCTAGAAAGGCTGCAGACCACCATCACCATCAACTGCCCCACCCCCACCCCCACATGCACCGGCCACCCTTCTCCACCACCACCACCATCCCTCATTTTCTGATCCCCCCCCCCCCCCGAACCCCTTCCAAAGCCAACCAACCAACCTCCGAATCCTGTTTTCTAGCCCAGCCGACGACTGTAGCCGTATTAAAGTTGAAAACAAGTTCAAACCAAGACTATGCTTAAACTTAAATTGACGGGGGAAAAAAATCACCCATCTGTCTGTCTGTCTGTCTGCGTGTCTCTATTTCTGTCTGTCTCTGTGTCTGTCTGTCTGTCTGTATCTCCGTCTGTCTGTCTCTCCCTCTCTCTCTTCTAACAAGCGTTAAATTACGATATAGTCTTTACATTGCAGCCCAATTTTCTGTCCAATTGTCAACGGAATTCAAATACGTCTTTAAATGGTGTGGTAATACCGACAATCTGAGTGCGTGTGTGTGTGTGTGTGTGTGTGTGTGTGTGTGTGTGTGTGGTGTGTGTGTGTGTGTGGTGTGTGTGTGTGTGAGTGCGTGTGTGTGTGTGCGCGCGCCGCGCGCGCGCGCGCAGCGTGTGTGTGTGTGTGTGTGTGTGTGTGTGTGTGTGTGTGTGTGTGTGTGTGTGCGTGCGTGCGTGCAAGTGTGCGTGCGTGTGTGTGCGTACGCGTGCGCGCGTGTTTGTGTAGAATCAGTCAACGTGTATCAAAATAAATGACAAGACTTATAGCGTCACAGGAAACAAAGTATAGTCATTATTCGTGTAAACGGTTGTCAAACACCTCTTTGGGATGCGAACCATCTGGAACATTTGACCTGAGCGAACATTATGCCTACCTCCTCGCCTTGCGTGCAGGTACACAATGGCGGCCGCCGTTCTGATTTTGCGTGAAGTGCCAGACTAAACCTGTCCACCTGGTCATTTGTGGGTCAAGATTTGGCCCCGTGTAGTCTCCGGCTGAGACCAAGACTTCGTGTTTGGCCCAGTCTGTGCATTGTTTACAAACAACAACAACAAAAAATGGAAAGAAAAGAAGAAAAATAAGAAAGAAAGAAAGGAAGAAGAAGAAGAAGAAGAAGAAGAATAGCAAGAAGAAGAAGAAGAAGAAGAATCCCAACCAGCCGCCGTGGCGAAGTGGCTAGCGTCGCGGACTCCCGGCTGGAGGGTCGTGGGTTCGAATCCCATCAGAAGTCATGTGGGTTTTTGTGCCCCGACCGGCTCCTACCCAGAGTTGAGTTTGCTGCGGACTCAGTTGGGAAGACTGGGACCACACAGTCGAGTTTCATCCACTTAATGGATGCGTTTCTGAGAGTGTTGCTCAAATTTCCTGACCAACACTGCAGGTGTCTGTATCTCTCGGGCCTGGCTGACGCCGGGATATATTATGAAAGGAAGCGTAGAGTACAGCCCTGTCATGTAGTCTCAGACCGAAATGGAAATCCGTAGCATCATCTTAATCATCTTCATTCTCATCGATCAGCATAAAAAAATGTCTCAAATTCTGTGGCCCTTCATGCCCTGCTCTCATGGTGACCTCAGTTTCGATGTCCTCTCCACGTCTGTGGCCTTGGTTTGGTTCCATCGGGGTCACCGGTATCGGCGAGTCCATGGGGGCTGTCGTTGGACGGACATAGTGGCGCCCTCCGGATGGAGAGCTCACTCACGCCGGCTCCGCGACTAAGCAATTATTGTCGTCAGTAGGGGGCTTAGTAGGTGGTGTCCTGCGTATGTTAGATCAGAACAGGCGCCACTGAACACCACCGAAGTGACTCGGCAGCAGTGCAGTGTCTCCTCCGGTGGGTTGCCTCTTGACGACTTGACATTGACTGCCCCCTATCGATTGCCGGTGCCGGGGCTGTGGCGGGGCCGACCGGGCTGTGGCTGTGGACGGAGTGTCGGAATGAGCGGCGTGGGTGCACTGCCTCTGAGGTGGCGCAGAGGTTGGGGCAGCTTAAAAAAGAAAAAGAAGAAAAAAAAGAAAAAAAAAGAAGAAGAATCCCAAACTTTGGATATAGTTTTGGCCTGCCTCCGTCGTCTCTGTCTACGCAACAGTGATGATGATGATAGCACAACGACAACGACGACACTCAGAAATTCATCAACGCTCTTGCACATGTGGCCAATGTGTGATCAAATAATTTTTTTTTTCACTTTTGCCTGTCCGTTCACTGTCTTCACGCGACTCAGACACTCAACCCAAGTCATCTAGTTCGAATCTCATTAGGGTTCAAAGTCAGGTGACTCGCGGGCGGAAACTGAAACATTTTTTTCCCCTAGAAAAATCACTGTACTGCAGAAATGAAAGAACAAACAAATTACGAAACAAACCCTACACGTTTCGGCATCTTTGGTCTTCTTCTGGCAGCAACACAACCAACATTCAAGACACATTCCTGGTTTCCATACCACTTCCACTTTGCACCCTCTTTGAGGAGAGAAGTGACTGTGCGTGCTTCGTTTTCTTTGTGGGGACCGGATAGCTCAGTTTGTAGAGCGCCGGACTCGTGATCCTGGGGTTGCGGGTTCGAATTTCGGTACAGGGGGGATTTTTCCCTCGGAGTTAACATTGGTTCTGACTCCATTCCCCATACAGTCCTTCGAATGAGACTATAAACCGAGGTTCCGTGTGTGAACGCACGCACATCTTGCACACACGTAAAATCCCATCACGAACTTTCGGAAGAGAAGGCCAGTTTGGCCGTTGGTATGGATGACACGTTACATATAGCATGCACCTCCCCGAAGATGGAGTATGGCTGCCTTAATGGCGGGATAAAAAAACGGCCATACACACAAAACTCCACTGCCTGTCTTTTCAGGCAGTGTCCGCAGGAGTATCGGCCTGCGTACGCAGAAAGAAAGAAAAGTTTTCTTTGCATCGAGTGTTGTTCGTTTTGTCTGAAGAAGACCAAAGAGGTCGAAACGCGTAGTGTTTATGTTGTAATTTGTTTGTTCTTTCGTTCAGCAATAGAGTAATTTTTCTTTTAATTTTGTCTGAAATGTTTTCAGTTCTTGCTCACACACCTTGCGGTCGTAAGAGTCGGAAAAAGAAAAAGAAAAAGAAGAAGAAAAAAAAAAAAAACCCACCAATGTGGGTGAACTATGAGAGAACGTTTAGGTGAAACGTCACACTGAGGCTTTCTAAAGCCCAGGGGAGGGAACGCTTGCTGCCACGCCCGAGAGCAAACGGCTGAGCGAGACATGATGAAACAAAACGTGACGTTTCCAAGAAGACAGATGTGCTGGAAAACTGATCTTTCTGTTTTGAGTGACAGCCCTGATATGGCCCTTTGCGGTCGGCTGGGCTATAAGCAACATTGCCTTACCTTACCTTCTGTTCGAGTTGTGCGTGAAATCGGCGTTACGTATGCACGATGTTTTGCGTGTTCATTAGGGTATTGCTCCCTCACGAAAACAATCCCAATCTCCACGCGCGCGCGCGCGCGCGCGCACGCACACACACACACACACACACACACACACACACACACACACACACACACACACACACACACCACACACACACACACACACACACACACACACACACCACACACACACACACACACACACACACACACACACACACACACACACTATCTGGGGAAAAAAAAACCCACGACAATAACAAGAACAACAGGAAGAAGATGATTAACAATCTTTTGCAGCGTCTGTTGTTGAATAACTGTTGACAGTCGCTGTTGACGTTTTTCTTCCGCCCGCGCTGAGACCGAACACACTGGTAACATTCGGCTGTCTACTGCTGTATGTCTGTGCATGTTAGTCTGTAGATACCACTGGGAAGACCATCTGTTTTTATCAATATGATCATCAAGGAGAAGGAAAAAAGAAGGAGGATGAAAAGAAGAAGAAGAAGAAGAAGAAGAAGAAGAAGAAGAAGAAGAAGAAGAAGAAAAGAAGAATAAGAAAAAGAAGAAGAAGAAGAAGAAAGAGAACAACAAAGACGACGACGACATCAATAATAATAACCATATTATGAATAGCAATGACAGTGTTTTGATGATGATAATGATGATAATAATTCTCCTTTTCAAAAATATAAATGATACTAATCGTTACTACAACAACAACAGCAACCACCACCACCATCACCACCACCACCACCACCACCATCACCATCACCACCACTATTACTGCTACTACTATTAATGCTGGTGCTGCTGCTGTTGATGATGATGATGATGACGATGATGATGATGATGATGATGATGATGATGATGATGATGATGATGATGATGATGATGATAATACGAAGACGAGGAGGATGACGATGACGGTGATGACAATCAAAATGTGACGATAATAATAATACTTAAAATGCTAGAAATCGAATGTTACTAACACGCCTAATACGCCTTGGCTTAAGGATGTGTCAGGCCAATTGACAGGCTAGAACACCAAGGCTACATCAAAATGTTGTTATGCTCTGCATAGTTATGCGGGATTGTCTTCAGTTGTGACAAGCTCCTAGCATAACATAATCAGCCTCCAAAATCCCACGAAGACGGAGTGTGGCCGCCCCGTGGCGGGAAATAAAAAACGGTCACACACGAATTTTTCTCCCCCTAGCTAATTACTTGTACATAGTTTTAAAGTCTTTGGCTGTTGAATGATCCCTGGGCCTTTACCAGGCTACGACGCAAAACAACACAAATGATATAATTATTACATGCCCACCACCGGGGCCTTGACATCGTTTTGAAACTGGCAAGAGCGAAGAGTGTACGTTGCCATGGAAAAATATATCATGCACCGAAAAATCCGGGCGCCATTAGCACCTGTGTGGATTTTACCCCCATTGCGAGTATTTCCCGAGTCTGGGCACAGAATTTCCATACTCTAAATTTCCTGTCAGGTGGGGATGGTTGGTTGATCGTTGTCCCGTTTGTTTTGTTCCCGGGGTTTTTGTTTGTCTTTTTGTTTTCTTTTTTTTGGTGTCGGGTTTTCAGCGCTGTTTTTTTGTCATTGTTTTGATTTTTTTTTTTTTTTTTTTTTCATTTTTGTTTAAATCGTTTCATTTGTTTTGTTGAGTTTGCTTTCACAGTTTTTGTTTGTTTCATCACCGTATACACAATAGATCATCATGATCACATCGTTTAACCGATTATTATTACTATTATTATTTCATCATTTCTTTACTATATTTTTCTTTGTTACATTATTGTCATCACATTTTTTTCCCTTTTAATCTTTGTTACCATTTGTAATCATTATCAACATCATCATCATTGTGCTAGTGTTTATTGTCTCATCCTCTCTGCCCCCTAGTGCCACCCCGACATAGCCCATCCAAGTTGGCCCCATCACCCCCAGACCCAGCCCTCGGGGCATTTACCCAGAGTGCCTTAAGCCCCCTCCAAAAGAGACACCGCCCCCCCCCCGTCCACTTCGTACGTTCATGGTGCCGTTCTGACCAAACACAGCAGCACACCCCCTAAAGGGCCCTGACGACGACATGATTGATGATTCAACAGCCACGCCAGTGAGCTCTCCCTCCAGGGGACGCCCCCACGCCGCCCAAATGACAAAACCATGATCTTTCGACACTATGACTTTGACCAAAACTCGCCGGGAAAGCCTTGGGGCCACAGATTCTAAAAAGATTGGTGATCATAAAATGGGGAGACGCTTGAAATTTTTCTGTTTGTTCTGGAATTCAGAGGCTTTTCCTACACGTCCTTCGGGGAATTTATCCCTGCTCAACCACCCCGGGAGACACAGACACCTGCAGCTTTGGGCGGGAAAAGGGAGCACACCTCAGAAGGCGTCGTTCATTGGGTGAAAACCCACTGTGTGGCCAGTCGCTCCGTGGCACACCAAAATTTGGCGGAAATGGGCCCCATACCTCCCCCAATCATGCTCAGGGGGAATTCGAACCCAGATCTACTCCCCTCCCCGACGTTAACCGGCACCCCGGGAGCCACGGTGAACAAATCGTTTTTTATTGTGCCTATTTAAACACTCACAGTCGCATCCTGCTTTAATTTATTCTTATAATGTTCGGTCCTTCTATTCGGGGTATAAAATTACTGACGTTATCTATCGACCCGATAAATTCCAACACCAAGTAAAGATTGTAGAAATGCATTTGATTTTTCTTTCCCTTTCAAATTTAAAGTAACTGCGTGCACAGAACAGCAACTCACACTCTTGACCAGCTGTTGTTCGAGGAACATCTGTTTAACCCGACCCCAGCAGATTTCAGAATCTGACGCTATAGTCTACTGGTAAAATCAGAATCATGAAGAAACTATACAGAACTGTGTTCGTCCCTGCCCCTCGGACCACGTGCCTTCGTTGAAGTCAGCCAAAAGACGATCAAGCGAAATCTGCATGGACTTGGCTATTCAAAGCATCCTCCAGTGACGAAACTAGTCATCAAGGAATTGAACAGAAAGAAGCGGCTGCAGTACTGTAGGAGTAAACTTCACTGGACTGTGAACGATCAGTGGAAGAATGTTTTTTTCAGTGATGAAATGACCATTGTGATTAAACCCAATGGACGTGTAAAACTATGGAGGAAAGTCGAAGAGAAGTGGTCAGTGCTTCCTCTGTGCAGAGTCCGTCTTGGCCTGAAGACTACATTGAAATTGATGGTGTGGGGATGCATTTCGTATGACAGAGTTGGACCACTGGTGTTCGTGGAAGGCAGTATGAACAGTCAGAAGTACACTGATGTGCTGGAAAACAACTTTCTGCTGTTTGTTGCCGACCACTACCCAAACAAACGTTGGTACTTGCAAGAAGACAACGCCTCTGTTCACCGCTCGGCTCTCACCGAGACCTGGAAGCGACAGCACAGAGTTCCCGTGTTTTTCTGGCCCCCTCAAAGTCCAGATCTAAATCCGATCGAGAACGTGTGGCAAGTCCGCAAGACTCATGTGAGAAAAAAAAACATTCACCGCACCAGTACTGTCGCAGATCTGCGCTGTGCACTCACCACTTGCTGGAATCAACTGACTGTTGCCTACCTCCACTCCCTCTACGATTCTCAACCGAGACGGTGTCAGCATGTTTTGAGTAGGAAGGGCCAGATTACCAAGTTAAGTCCGGCCTAAAGGTAAGAATAATAAGTTTTCAGCAACAGATGCCTGTAGGTAGTCAGCGCCGGTAGTGCCGAGAGGGGACAGACTTTTGTCCCATGAGTGGTAGTCTGCTGCGGTGTAGCGTTGTGGCAATAGACCTGTTTCGGGAGGGGGGTGGGTTGGGAGGGGGCATCAGGAGAAGATAACGCCTGTCTTTCAATCGTTAACAGTTACCTTTTCTCAGTTTGTGGGTCAGACAAACAGAATCAATTGTTTGATTTGTAGAGCACGACATGATGAAGATGGGATATTGATTGTCGGCAGTCCAGACGAATCGTTTCCTACCCGTGGTTTGGGAGCAAAACTGCTTTGGGCGTGTCCACCAGCGGCATCTGTCCCTTGAAAGGGGCGGGGTCACTCCCACTGAACGCGAGCTCTAACACGCATTACCTCTCTTGCAGATTTCCCGAACGTCTGTTCTCTGACGCTTGGCCGGAAGATAATGCACGTGCAGACCAGGCTGCCTCCATTGTTGATGTCGGCCATTCATAGACAGATGTCAAGGACTTCTTCT
>CM031614.1:63279994-63283156 GCA_018398815.1 Conus ventricosus
CGGACAAAACTGCCAACCAACCGTAAAACTATCGATGAAACAGCCAACCAACCTTAAAACTATCGGACGAAACAGCAATCCAACCTGCATACAAACGGACGAAACAGCCAATCAACCTTAAAACTATCGGACGAAACAGCCATCCAACCTGCATACAAACGGACGAAACAGCCAACCAACCTTAAAACTATCGGACGAAACAGCCAACCAACCTTAAAACTATCGGACGAAACAGCCAACCAATCTGTATACAAACGGACGAAACAACCAACCAACCTTAAAACTGTCGGACAAAACTGCCAACCAACCTTAAGACTATCGGACGAAACAGCCAACCAACCTTAAAACTATCGGACGAAACAGCCATCCAACCTGCATACAAACGGACGAAACAGCCAACCAATCTTAAAACTATCGGACGAAACAGCCAACCAACCTTAAAACTGTCGGACGAAACTGCCAACCAACCTTAAAACTATCGGACGAAACAGCCAACCAACCTTAAAACTATCGGACAAAACAGCCAGTCAACCTGCATACAAACGGACGAAACAGTCGACCAACCTACAGATTAACGGACGAAACAGCAGATCAACCTACAAACAAACCAACGGAGGAACCATTCAACCGACCAACCAACAAACCACACACCCACCCAACCAACTTGATTATAAACAAAAGATAGAGCAGAACCTACGTCGTGTGTCAGTTCCTGCTGTTTGCAGTTTAGCGTCAATTCCTCAACTTTAACGACGAAAGATGTGTGTATGCGTGTGTGGACAGGAGGGATGGAGGGGTGGGGGGGGGGGGGGGGGGGGGGGGGGGGGAGAGCGGCAGGGGTTGGGGTTCGGGTGGTGGAAAATCGGTCAGCCTCAATCTGCCTGACGAGATGACATTGCATATATACATTTCATCCAAAGCCGCATGAAGAAAATGGGATTTTGAGTCATCTTTCCGTTGTCGGAGGGGACCGTCGTGGAGGGGGTAAGGGTGGGGGAGTGAAAGGCAGTGTGTCTTTGAGAGGGGAAGTGAGAGGGGGGTTTGAGTGCGGGTGTACGGAGTTCTTTGGTGTACATGCACTTGACAACAGAGTGTGTTTTGTAATGCTATTGTGATGGACCATTTTGTCCGGACCCAAATTATGGAGACAGTTCTGAGATGGCGCAAGTTTACCTGACCGCCACTCGCCCGCGTTTTGCTGTCAGTCAGGTGAGAGAGGATTTCCTTTAGTCTCTGTAGATTTGCCGGCCTAAAAACATCCCCATGGTGCCGATGAGGGACTCCCAGCTTGGTTTTGGTGGTAATCAGGTATGTGTGACCAGTTAAATGGAAGTTAGGGTTAGTATGTGACCAGTTAAATGGAAGTTAGGGTTAGTATGTGACCAGTTCAATGGAAGTTAGGGTTAGTATGTGACCAGTTCAATGGAAGTTAGGGTTAGTATGTGACCAGTTCAATGGAAGTTAGGGTTAGTATGTGACCAGTTCAATGGAAGATAGGGTTAGTATGTGACCAGTTCAATGGAAGTTAGGGTTAGTATGTGACCAGTTCAATGGAAGTTAGGGTTAGTGCCAATGGAGTTGGTTTTCCCTACAGGTGGTCGTGAGATTGCCAGTTCTTAGTGAAGGCTACAATATTTGATTGTTCCCTTGACTGATTTGTGATTGACAAGACTTGATGACATAGCGTGACTGTTGGAAGTTGTGGTTAGTGAATGTGTGAGTCGAGAGGTGGATGAGGAGAATGGAGTGAGGGGATGGAAGAAAGAATATGTGTTTTTATATGTGATCGGGGAAAGTGATCAAATCAAATCAATATATCATTGCAAAAAAAAGATGTTATTTTTCCCCCTAAAGTATTATAATGGTCTGAGTGTTGGTGAGCTCTGGAAGCGAGGAATGAAAATCATTGTGTATAGATGATTGGAAAATGTATTCTGTTCCCTGCAGTGAATACGTCAAGAGATCGATAATGTGAAAAATAAAAACATTCTTTTCTTGTAATGGTCGCTCGTCACCGTGATAAACAGGGACAAGTGGAAATCGTTCCTTTATCTGTAATAATTGTATTCTTGGTACTTTTAAAAGGAAATTTTTGTTGTATTCTTTAATGTAATCACTCATGGTGCTAATCGATGAATTTTTATATTGTAATGCACAAATTGTCTCAAGATAAACAAGAAGACCGAGCTGATGAAGATCAACACCACAGGCAGCAGCCCAGTCACAGTCGGAGACGAGCCCATCAGGGAAGTAGATTCCTTTATCTACTTGGGAAGCGTAGTTGACAAACAGGGGGGCATCGACCGAGACACCATAGCCAGAATAGGCAAGGCGCGAGCAGCATTCATCATGCTAAAAGAACATCTGGGCCTCAGGAGAGATCAGAAAGACAACAAAACTGCGTATCTTCAATTCAAACGTGAAGTCGGTTCTGCTCTACGGCTGCGAGACTTGGAGAATGACCACGGCAATACAGCAAAAAATTCAGACCTTCATCAAACACCTGTCTGAGGCGCATCTTCAAAATCAGATAGCCAGAGAAGATCAACAATAAAGATCTGTGGAAGCAAGCAGGACAGAAACCAGTGGCCAAGCAGATTCTGCGGAGGAAGTGGGGATGGATTGGACACACTCTCAGGAAGCCAGCATCCAGCACCACACGCCAAGCCCTGACATGGAACCCGCAGGGGAAAAGGAAGAGAGGCCGACCTCGCAGCAGCTGGAGGCGAGACACTGAGGCAGAGATAAAGAGGCAGGGGACATCTGGACAGGCATTCAGCGAGCAGCCCAGAACCGAGTGCAATGGCGGAGTGTTGTCGATGGCCTACGCTCATCCTTGAGCTATGGGCCTAAGCAAGCACACATTGTATTGAAACTTAGTAGACTACATTATGAGTGTTTTCCCCCAAACTCCAGTGAAATGTTGTTAAGTGAAGAGTGACTGCTAGTGACAAGACAAAGACGATAAACATGTAGGTAGCAGGCTAGGTAACCAGTGTAGTTATACAGTTCCCCAGGTGTCGGTGAGGCCCGTGAGTCTGGCGGGAACTGGTTACCATCGGGCGTGAGATACAGCCCGTGCCCCAGCCGCTCTCTCCGTCTTATTGACGAGGAGAGGCTGACGCCAGGTCAGTAATGTGCTTGTACAGTAAAGGGCCTCAG
>CM031614.1:63283256-63293256 GCA_018398815.1 Conus ventricosus
GATCCTCTGTCATGATGGCGTGGAGAGGCTGACCGCCAGGTCGGTAGTGTGCTTGTACAGTAAAGGGCCTCAGGATCCTCTGTCATGATGGCGTGGAGAGGCTGACCGCCAGGTCGGTAGTCCGACGTGATTTCCCTCTGTGTGGGTGTGCCCTGTGGGACACCATTTGGGACTGTGTTCCTGTAGCGAATCTGCTTGCCGTCTGAGTACCCTGGTTGGTACTATGGACTGTGACTTGGCTCGGTGCAGCCAAGTGTGTGAACGGTGTCTGTTAGGACACTACTGACGGTGCCAGCGATGTCTGTGCCAGGAAAAAATGTTTGCTGTGACAGTTTTTGTGAATGTTGTGTCGCTGAGGGTGACTGTTAAAGCTCCCACTTGAGGAGGAGGTCGCTGAACTCTCTTACGTATTATCCATAGTTATTTGCTGTGGTTGTACTGCCACATATGTGTCGGCGGATTGGGTTTATCACATACTTTTGCTGATGTGATATGTTGATCTGTGTGTTGTGTGGTGCCGTGTACTGATTTTGTGCCTGCTGATTTACATTAATGATTTATGGCGATATGTGCTTATAATGTCCTGATGGTTCAGGCAGCCTTTGAAAGAAAAAAAAACTCAGTTTGTGCTGCCTGGCTGTCCATGTTTGTGTGGTGTGGTGTAGGTGTGTGTGTGTGGGATAATCGATACACTCATCCAAACTTTTGAAAGTGAGTCAGACAGTAATACACACACTACCACACCATCCGTAACAATTACGAAAACATAATCATGCATAGCATACGTGCCTTGGCGCGGGGGAAGCGTGCGTGCACGCGTGCACACACGCACACGCACGTACGCAAGCACACATGCACGCACATACACACACACGCACGCACACGCACACACACACACACACACACACACACACACACACACACACACCGCGCGCGCGCGTGCGCGCATGCATGCGCGCTCACACGCACACGCTGTGTTTTGAAAATTTTGAATCACACACACACACACACACACACACACACACACACACACACACACACACACACACACACACACACACTCACTCAATCAAACAAACAAACTGGAGGGGATGGGGCGAGGAGAGGGGGAAAGAAGGGAGAAGGAGGGGTGGGTGGGGTGGAGTGAAGGGGAGGGGGGGATAGAGAATGGAATCGGTCCTACGTTCACACCACACCGCTGGACCTACGACACGTTAAGATGGGTCGAGTCAAAGTGTCAAGTTTTCACACGGGCACCAGTGTGAGCGGGGACTTCGCAATCTTCGACAGCGAGGAGAAATAGGTGCCTTAAATCCACAGACATTGCACGGAAACCTGCATGGGTGGTAATCTGTGTTAGAACCTGCGTGAACGAGAGTGACCCCATCATCTTCCAAGGAACGGATGTCGCTGGTGGGTACCACTCTGAGCAAGTTCTGCCCCCCCCCCCCCCCCCCCCCCCCCCCCCCCCCCCATCGGTCAGCTTCACAGTTCAGTGACAGAGAGAATACGAATACGAATACAATATTTATTCAGATTTAAGGCCATGGCCCCATACTGAAGGGGCATTTACACAATTATACAATGCAACTTACGCCTAAGACATTATAGATAATGATCCTTTTCACTGCAAGAATGAAAATGTACACAGTAGAATGAAGTTAATGCACAACAGCACGCAGTCTTTTCTGTGCTTCATAAATATACATAGCCAGATTGCAGATAATGTTTTCTTTTCTTGACGACAACAGTAATATTACCTTGAACTGACATGGTTCAGTAAATTACTTAGGTTGAATAAGTTTGGTTCTAAGATCATGTAATACGGGACAGCACAACAAAAAATGAACATCATCCTCTTTGGCTAAACCACATAGACGGCATATAAATTCACCTTCGGCATAGTTGTAGTATCTGAAACGATGACAAGCGATATCAGAAACACCAAATCTAAACTTGGCTGATGTGCCTATAACATAACGATTCATTTTAACATTGACATATGGCTCTAGTTCATGCGTTGTCTTAAAGAATCTGTACTGTAAGAATCTATCACTGTGATAAACATGATCATGCCAGTTTTGCCATCTACAATCAATAATTCTGTCTTTAAAACATTTCAAAAATCCAGATATGTTTTGAACGCCTTGATTATCCCAAACAAAAACCCAAAACCATATGAATTCAAACATAGTCGCACACTAGAAGCCCATGTCTTCTTTCCATTATTATCCAAGAACATCAACATTTTGTATGCCTTAAAAGGTAACCTATCTTCATGCATTCTAGTTAACTTCAGCCAATATTTAATACATTTTACATAGGAGTTCAGGTAAATTGGATATCTTCCGAGTTCTCCATAAATCATATCATTTGGAGTTCTCATATCAACATTTAAGAAACGCTTCAATGCATACAGGTGAACTTTCTCTGTGATCATACTTTTTCGAAAGCCCAGAATTCAGCTCCATACTGCAGAATTGGTTGAACTTGTGAGTCAAACAGCTTCGTAAAAATACTGAATGAGTTACAGTATAGTTTGTACAAAGTATGAAGAATAACTACAATTGCTCTCTTTGCTCTGTTTGCGATATCTTGACAGGCATAATTAAAACTGAGTTTAGTTGTAAAGTATATTCCTAGATATTTATACGCATTCACTACCACGACTTTCTCATTTCCATAGGTCCATCTCTCAACTTTTGCCAAGTACCCACCCTTACGAAAAACAATAATGTTAGTGTTCTTCATGTTAACATGTAATTCAAGTCCTTTGGCTGCAGAGTATAAAGAATTAAGTTGACGTTGGAGACCAATTACTGTCGTGGACAACAATACAATATCATCAGCAAACAGCAAAATAAACAATTCTAAAAAATCAAAAGTTACTCCATGCCTACCATTTTCAATTATTTCCAGCGCTAGCTCGTTTATGAACAATGAAAACAACACGGGGCTAGAGACATCGCCCTGTTTAACACCACGAGAACACATAAAAGAATCAGATAATTTTGCTCCTGATCGTATTCTTGCTTTCACTTCACTGTACATATTTTTTACGCAACGAAATAATTTACCTTTAACTCCATTTTGATCAAAATAGGCCATAAAAGTTTACAAGAGATTGAATCAAAAGCCTTTTCAAAATCAACAAAGGCAACATATAACTTCTGATTATTTACAAATTGTTTTTGCACGGCAGCTAGTAACGTAAATATATGGTCAATTGTTGAGTAACCTTTTTTAAACCCAGCTTGATGTTCCCTAGTTATATCATTCAAGCGTACCCATTCACACAACCTACTATTAATAACAGAACTATACAACTTACTACAAATATTACCCAAAGAAATACCCCTGTAATTGTTTACATCATTGACTTCTCCCCTTTTAAATAAAGGCAGAACTATAGATTCTTTCCAGCCATCAGGATATATTCCAGAATCAAACAGAAAATTGAATCGCTTTATTAAAAGTTCAAACTATTTTCTCCAGAATTCTTGAAAACCTCACCAATCATACCATCTGGTCCAGCAGATTTACCATTTTTCAATTTCCGTACAGCAAGTAATATCTCCTCTTTAGATATTGGTCTGTCAAACAGACAAACTTCCTCTCCGTCCTCATCTGTTAACGTTTCCTCCATAATGACACTCTCATCATCGTCTTTTTCTAGCAAACTTCTGAAATGTTGATACCATTCATACATAGGAATATCATCAGAAGGTTGTGATCTCTTTCTAGATATCTTATGAACATGTTCCCAAAAAGACTTCTGGCTCTGAATGGAATTCATGAGTTCATTTAATAAGCTATCATTGTATTCTTTCTTTTTCCTTTTGTTTAAATTCTAATATTCACGCCTTGCAATACAAAACTCAATTCCGTCTTCTTTATCTAACGTTTTATTAAATTTTCTGAATAGTCTACGCATTTCACATTTATATAATTTACATTCTTGGTCATACCAATTATTTTGAGTAATGTTTTTGTGTACTGGTATTCTTTTCACCATACATTCAGCTTGATCTTTAACAATTTTATTGATAGAGAGAGAGAGAGAGAAGAGAGAGAGAGAGAGAGAGAGAGAGAGAGAGAGAGAGAGAGAGAGTCCAAACGCGGGTGCGAAACGATGCGCCCGGAATGCGGACAGTCGACATCCGTTCGTTTTCCTGGCGAACGCTTCGAACCAAATACTTGACTCTCTAGATCAATCCACAAACTAAGAAAAGGTCACTCTATTTGCAATGGAAAGACTCTATTTGCAATGGAAAGAACAGACGTTGTCTTCCCCGATTTCTTTTTCCTATTTTTATTTTTATTTTTTAAGGAACATGTCTTTTAATCCCCATAGGCAGCCGGTATCAAACTTGGTGTAAAGGCGGAATCTGTGCTAAGGCCGAACCCATCAAATCTGCTGCGAATCTGGATCCAACAACCGATCCCTTCGCAAGATAATGGCAAATTTTCCAATGAATACGAACACTGTGACGTTACTTTTTACGAATGGATAATGTGTACCAAAAAAAACAACAAAATCAACTCTCATGGCGCACTAAAACTTTCTGGTCATGGAAACGTCCTTTCCTACTGTCCATATTCTGGGACTGAAAAGTACATGGGAAGTCACTCTACTGGCTTGTGCTTACTGCTATTTCCCCTGGTGGAACACAAATTTACTAATGAACGGACTCAGGTTTCTGACAGAGCTCTGAGGAATAATAATAACAATAGTAATAATAATGTTAATGCTACTACTACTACTAACAATAAAGATGATGATGATGATTATATGAAAACATACTGGTTGATAATAACATAACAGTATGCAAGCATTGCTAATGACTGTTCTTTGTTTTTTTCTCTATGTTACAGTGACCTCATCCTACATTTTGATGTTCAGAGCATACTGACTGGTCAAGCTGCGTGTCGAATGTTGATATTCTGTGGAGTGGGTTCCCAGTGGGGTGCCGATTACGAACCTGGTTGTTCTTAACTTAATGGTTTGAATGTCAGGGTGTGTGACAAAGTAAACTGTGTGTGCGTGCATCGTGTGTGTGTGTGTGTGTGTGTGTGTGTAGTAGTAGTAGTAGTAGTAGTACTTCAGTTTTACGTCTTTTCACATATGTGATATTAGACGAGTGTGTGTGTGTGTGTGTGTGTGTGTGTGTGTGTGTTGTTATTGTTGCTGTTTGTTATAACCAAAATACCATTGTTGTATCTACAAATTTCATTAGTAACCGTTCTGTATGTGTGTGTGGTGTGTGTGTGTGTGTGTGTGTGTGTGTGTGTGTTGTTGTTGTTGTTGTTGTTTGTTATAACCAAAATACCATTGTTGCATCTACAAATTTCTTGAGTAACCGTTCTGTCTATCGATGAACGAAGTTTTGATTGTTACCACTTTTGAGTATCTTTACGTCTCCCTCGCATACACCTGATTTCGAAGCACAAAATGACGCTTCACGTTCACGATCTCTCTGTCAACATCCTCAGCTTGTCTCTTCTCTTATCTCCTCTTTGTTAACTCTCTCGCCCCTTTCTTACCTCCCTTCCCCAGTCTGCACCGAGATGTTGTTTTGAACCAGCGACGTTTTTGTTGGTAAAGGGTTAAGAAGGTTGAGGAAGAAGGTGTTGTGTGTGTGTGTGGGGGGGGGGGGGGGGGGGGGGGGGCTGGGAAGCAGGATGAAGGGGAATAATTCTTAGTGCCTTCGCTGATATCGTTTGCAAATTATTTCATGTGTGCTTAAATGAATAAAGCCTTGTCTTGTTTTTGATTGTCTTCATTCATATGACCAGTTTCCCCTGAACGAGAGAGGGCATGATCAAGGCAGACAGAAATGAAATGTAATCATCACCTTCATTATTGCTTTTCCCCCCCTAGATGCATTAACTGCTCAGAGCATAGCAAACAACGGGGATCTAGTTTTTCTTTTTGTTTTTCTCTTATCTACGACCGTCATACCGATCATTTCAGATTTGGCCTGGTTTCTTGTTGCTCTGTTTCTTTCTCTGTCTGCCTGTCTGTTTGTCTGTCTGTCTGTCTGGAGATCTGCACTCTCTCTCTTCTCTCTCTCTCTCTCTCTCTCTCTCTCTCTCTCTCTTTTCTCTCTCTCTGACCAGAGGTTGAACACTCCCTAACCTAGCATATTACAACGTCTGCGCTTGCTGCATATTACTTGCCGCACATTTCGGTTCTTGCTTGAATCCCCTATGGTAAGAGGGTAACGTGTTGTTGTTGTTTTTAACCCAAGTCGACAATTTATGGCGGCTGTAGCGTGGACGTTACGAGCTAACCCCCTTCCTGATCTCTTTGTACACTGTGTTTGTTTCTCTGCTCGCTGGCTGGCGTTGTTTTTACCTGTCTTAAGGAGCTTTATGTTTTCAATTGCGGCGTTTGGTGTGTTTGTTATTCCCCTAGCAGGAAAATGAACGAACACACACACACACACACACACACACACACACACACACACACACACACAAATACCCACTCATACGCGCGTGCACGCACGCACGCACGCACGCACGCACGCACACACACACACACACACACACACACACACGCGCGCGCGCGCGCGCGCGCGCGCACTACCGAACGTTTTTTTACCTAAACTTCATCAAAAAGTAAAATGAGGCCTGCGAGGAACCTTGTAAAGTTTTACGGCGGATTTGTAACACAGGAGATCCTAGATCGTTTTTCTTTCTTTCTTTCTTTTTTTTCATGAATTCTTATCCTACGTTACAAGAAACGTCTAAGTTTCTGTAGATGTAAAATGGTTGACGTCACACACACACACACACACACACACACACACACACACACATAAAAACACACAAAACACACACACACACACACACACACACACACACACACACACACAAAACATCGTTTGACGCGTTTCACGTCTGTTCGTGGATGTTGGTGTGGAAACATTTGCGTTCCAACCTCCAGAAAGTTAGCGCTCTTCCTCCCACCCTTCAGCAAACCAAGCAAGTTGTGTTTTGTCCTCTCCCGTGTGTGTGTGAATTCGTTCGTTAGTTTTAACGCGCATAAGATTACGCAGAAACTTCTCGATCAATTTTGACAACGCAAAGGATTCTGGGACAGCAGGAAGGGATGCCCGATGCGAGGACAGGTGATCACTAGTGGCGCGCATGTGCCCAGTGCCGCGACCTGTCCTCGGGCAAGACTGACTTGTTCACACAGCTGATCTGTCTGTCTACCTGTATGTCTGTTTATTCGCTGTCATCTGTCTGTCTCATTTGCTCGCTCACATTGTAACGTTCTAACCGAGTCTCTGTTGTAATTTGCAATTGTGTTTTTTGTCGTTATATTGCATTCACATACCACTTCTCAATAAGACATCTGAATCACTCTCTCTGTTATGTGGGGTGTATGTGTGCGAGAGAGAGAGAGAATGTGTGTGTGTTGTGTGTGTGTGTGTATGCGAGCGCGCGAGCGTGCCTCTGTGTGTGTGTGTGTGTGTGTCTGCGCACGCGCATATGTGTGTGTGCTTGCGTATAAATGCTGAACGAAGTAGTGGGGGAAACAAGTGCAGGTTAACAATTTTTTCCGTCATTATAGTAATGACTTGGCAAAGATTTGAAATCTAAAAAAAAGGGGGTGGGGGCTGAAGATGAAGTAAATGGGATAGCATACTGTACACATGGAAACCCTTCACTAGTTGCATGAGGGAACCATCGCAAATCCCTCTCGAAGGCAGATCTTTACGTATCGCCTGCTCCTAGGCCTTTCATCCGCTGGATCGGACTCATCAGGGAGACACAGCTGATTGTGTCTGTGTTCTTGGCGCCAAATACAGACACACCACAGTCCGTATTTCTGGGGTGTTCTCACCACCAAGGATTCAAAAGAAGAATCCAACAGTACCCCAAGGGTAGTAAATGAAACAAAACGAAAGTGTGGAGAGGAAAAAAGTTGCTGAAAAACTAAAAAAAACATTATGCAAACAGTATAAAATGTAGGGGACAATCTTTGAGCCTATATGCTTGAGGATCCATTAAAGGATGCAAGGGAGATCAACAGATGTGGAACAGTCTGAGTGGTCAACTCTGCTGTTCAATAACCTAAGCATTGTCAGCGGCTAAGAATTGCGCAGAATAACCTTTACTTGGTTCTCCTAAGAGATGCAGTCGCCACTGATTGACCAACAATATAATGCTGAGCAATTAAGTAGTGGGGGAAAACAAATGTCATTATAGTAATGACTTGGCAAGGATTTGAAATTTTAAAAAAGAGTGGGGGGGGGGGGGGGGAGGTTGAAAATGAACAAAATGGGATAGTAAATTGTACATATGGAAACCCTTCACTAGTTGCATGTGGGAACCATCGCAAATCCCTCTTGAAGACAGATCTTCATGTATCACCTGCTCCTAGGCCTTTCGTCCACTGGATCGGACTCATTAGGGAGATACGGCTGATTGTGTCTGTGCTCTTGGCGTCAAATACAGGCACACCACAGTCCGTATTTCTGAGGTGTTATCACCACCAAGAATTCAAAAGAAGAATCCAACAGCAACCCAAAGTAGCCAGCGAAGGGTAGTAAATGAAACAAAACGAAAGTGTGAAGAGGAAAAAAGTTGCTGAAAAACTAAAAACATTATGCAAACAGTATAAAATGTAGAGGACATTCTTTGAGCCTTTATGCTTGAGGATCAATTAAAGGATAAATGCGTGTGTGCATGCATTGACGTGTGTGTGCACACTCACACGCGCGCAGAGACTATAAACTTGCTGAAGGCTCATTTTGAGAAGCATTTATTATTCCCCATTCACCCTCTCAAGCACGTACTGTTAGTTAGGCAGAATTATCTACCACTGCAGATATGAATGCTTATCTCCCCCTATCTCTTCAATCTAAGACATAAGAGCAAGCTTTGTTTATAATTGAATATTTCTTGCAGTTATTGCAACACCTAGCTGCTCTGTAAGTTCCTGGAATGGTGCCCAGTTACTTATCCTTGGAATTTATTAGTTTATTGTAATTTAGTCCCTTGTAGATTCATTCCAAGAAATGGCCCTCAGCACTTGTGTCTTAAGAGGTTATCTTTTTATATTTTATATTTTTCACAAGAAAATGTAGCTTGTTTTGCTCTTTCGTAATTTTCTTTTGCTTCTTAGGTGGCACCTTTGGTTGTTTTTTTGAAAACTCAACAAACATACTACGGTATTGCACACCAGCCTTTTTCTGGGATAGCATTCAGAGGAGTTAAGTTACCACTTTCCGCGTTCCCTGAGGAGAAACAATCAGGTTTCGAAATAACAGTATCTGACCAGAGTTATATGTTAGTGCGTTTTCTCCCCATTGGAGATAGTCTCCTCCTTGGAGACTATAAGCTTGCTGAAAGTTCACTTTGAGAAGCATTTATTATTCCCATTCACCCTCGCAAGCACATAATGTTTGTTGTTAGGCAGATTATCTACCACTGCAGATATGAATGCTTATCTCCCCTACCTCTTCAGTCTAAGACATAAGAGCAAGCTTTGTTTATAATTGAATACATATATATATATATATATATATATATATATATACACACTCGAGAGTCAGAGCGAATGCGAATTTTTTAATGTGTTATGCATTGTGCCCATTCACACGGGGACAATAGGGGAAGGGGGGGGGGAGTTCAAAGAAGATGATCAAACTATACCAACAGATACAATTAACATCAACATGGAGGGTCGTCATGACATGGAAGCCAGATCAAGGTGCTACACACTTCATTATGCAGTTTAATCTGCCGAGCTCAGTAGAGACACTCTGCAGTCGTTGGTTCAAAAAGGCTTCTGCACAGTGACCGGAACAAGCTTTCAACCAACGACAAACTTGAAAACTTCTTAATATTTCTACATCAAGATTTTCTTTAAAACAAGAACTGTTGTCACACATTGTAAATGACAATGAACTTTACGCTTTAACATCACATCCTAAGCAAGATTTCCTTGCTTCTGAAGTCAGAAGAAGCTTAGATAAAAAGG
>CM031614.1:63298256-63303256 GCA_018398815.1 Conus ventricosus
GTTTCTCTCCCGTCTTTCTTTGTGTGTTTCTCTCCCGTCTTTCTTTGTGTGTTTCTCTCCCGTCTTTCTTTGTGTGTTTCTCTCCCGTCTTTCTTTGTGTGTTTCTCTCCCGTCTTTCTTTGTTGTTTCTCTCCCGTCTTTCTTTGTGTGTTTCTGTCCGTCTTTCTTGGTGTGTTTCTGTCCCGTCTTTCTTTGTGTGTTTCTCTCCCGTCTTTCTTTGTGTGTTTCTCTCCCGTCTTTCTTTGTGTGTTTCTCTCCATCTTTCTTTGTGTGTTCCTGTTCCGTCTGTCTTTGTGTGTTTCTCTCTCGCCTTTCCTGGTGTGTTTCTCTCCGTCTTTCTTTGTGTGTTTCTGTCCCGTCTTTCTTTATGTGTTTCTGTCCGTCTTTCTTGGTGTGTTTCTGTCCCGTCTTTCTTGGTGTGTTTCTGTCCCGTCTTTCTTGGTGTGTTTCTGTTCTGTCTTTGTGTATTTCTGTCCCGTCTTTCTTGTGTGTTTCTGTCCCGTCTTTCTTTGTGTGTTTCTCTCCCGTCTTTCTTTGTGTGTTTCTCTCCCGTCTTTCTTTGTGTTTTTCTGTCCCGTCTTTCTTTGTGTGTTTCTCTCCCGTCTTTCTTTGTGTTTTTCTGTCCTGTCTTTCTTGGTGTGTTTATGTCCCGTCTTTCTTTGTGTGTTTCTGTCCTGTCTTTCTTTGTGTCTCTCTGTGCGTATTGTGTTTGCCTGTGTTTCTTTCTGTATGTCTTTCTTTCTCATTCCCTTTGGATTTTTTTTTCTGTCCGTCTTCATCTTTCCTCCCGTCTGCCTTTTTCTTTCCTTCTGTCTTTATCTTTCTGTCTGTCTGTCTGTCTCTATCTTTTCTTCTGTCTTTATCTGTCTGTATGTCTGTCTCTATCTTTTCTTCTGTTTTTATCTTTCTCTCTGTATTTTCTGGATCCTCTTCACCACCGACGGACAGGTCTCCACAATCAGTAAGCTGAGTATTCTAAGACCATATTGTCCGTGACACTTCAGAGGGGTCTGCGGCTTTAAAAAAAATTTAAAAAACAAAAACACCCCCCCCCCCCCCCCCCCCCCCCACCTAATCCCCTACCGGAGAGGGTGACCAGCAGGAAAGCACACTGAAGATGTCCCGTCCTACCATCACTCGCAGCGTCTCTCCGGAGAGTACCTAGGTCATCTAAGAAGCTGGATGAGACAAATCCACAGACATTACAAAACAGCTTTCGTACACCCCCCCCCCCCCCCCCCCTCACATTCACACACACAGTGGGCGGCAGGAGATTAGCGAAGCTGAGACACCCTAGATACAAATGTGTCCAGGGTCGCAGCATCGACGGCAGTCTGGGGGAATGCATTCCAGTCCTTGATTGTTTTTGGGAGGAAGGATTCACCCAAGTAGTTTGTTCTAGGGGACAGGCGCTTGAACTGCTTGTTATTTCCTGTCCGTCGGGATCTTGTAATTGGGACAAGTTGGGACGTGAGGTCTTCGCAGCAGATGTTGTTGTTGATCATCTTATAAAAGGCTGCCAGACGTGAAGTTTTTCTGCGTTGTTCCAGTGTGTCCCATTTCAATGATTCCACCATGCTAGTTACACTTGACGTGTTGTGGTAACGGTTGAAGATGAAACGGGCTGCACGCCGTTGGACCTTTTCGATTTGTTGAATTAATTTTGACTCGTATGGGTCCCAAACCGAGGAAGCGTATTCCAGAAGTGGCCTCACAAAGGACTTATAAGCCTCCTCTTTCACACTGGTGGAACTAATCCTCAGGTTGCGCCTCAAGAAACCTAAGGCACTGTTTGCCTTACTGCAGATTGCGTTGATGTGTTCCTCCCAGTCCAATTTGTTGTGGAGCATGACGCCGAGATACTTGGTTGATGAAACCGTTGACAGGGTATGGCCGTGGAGTACATAGTCATGATCTTAGGGGTTGGGCTGTGTGTGCAGCGAAGGGTAATGCATTCATGGGGGTGAAACACCATATCCCAGTTCGTCTCCCAGCTTACTAGCCTCTGAGGTCATCTTGGAGTTTGAGTTGATCTTCGTTTTCTCTCACTCCAGAGTAGACTGCAGTGTCGTCAGCAAAGAGTCGCGCGGATTTCTCTAGGCTGTCAGGTAGGTCGTTAACATAAACAAGGAACAAAGATGGTCCAAGCACGGATCCCTGAGGGACTCCTGATTTGACACTGACAAAGGGAGAGGAGTAGCCATCCACCATGACTGATTGCCTTCTGTTGTTGAGAATTCGGTAATCCACCTATTGGTCTGGCCCTGGACACCGTAAGCAGTGAAGCTTGTGGATCAGGGACTGTGGTTTGCACTTACCGAATGCCTTGGCGAAGTCCATGACCAGCACATGGGACTTGTCCGCCTCCCTCCATAAGTCTGGCAATCTCATCAACAAGTTCCAGTAGCTGCGTTTCACAGGACCTGTTTCTCCGAAAGCATGTTAAACGTTTATTCAGAATTCCCTTGGTGTCCAGGTGGTCCATTAGCGAGCTAGCGACGATGTGTTCCTTTAAATCTTGCATATGACAGAAGTAAGTGATATAGGCCGGTAGTTAGCTGGGTCGTACTGTTCACTTTCTTGAAGATAGGTGCAACAAGGGCGTCCTTCCACTCTTTCGGCACGGTTCCGCAGGTCATGGAGGATTGAAATAGGGTCACTAGGGCTGGGGCCACTTCTTCCGTTAGTTCTCTCAGAACTCTGGGACCTATTCCGTCAGGGCCACTTGCTTTGTTGGGGTTGAGATTTCTCAGCAGTTTCTTCACACCTTCTTCGTGATGGAGATGTTTTCCATTGGCGGGCCTCCATAGTGGTGCATGCCTGTTTTGGTTGCTAAACTCGTCTGCTGAATACTGCTTTCCTTCACTGAACGCTGATTGGAATTGCTCATTCAGTATTACAGCCTGCGTTTTGGGATTGGAGAAGAGCTTTCCGTTTTCTTCAAAGGTGAGATGCCCGTTTTTAGTTGTCTTTTGGCGAGACATGTAACGCCAGAATTCTTGTTCTTGGTAGCTTGGTCTACTTTTTCGCCTTCGAATATGTCATTCAGATTGCTCCAGAAGCTTCTCCTGAGTTCACGTTGGACTATGCGCCTGAAGTTTCTATTGACGTGTTTGTCTTCATCCCTTCCAGATTTCTTCATCTTCACGTAGGTCCTGTCACGTTTATGGATGAGATTCTGTATTTCAAGGGTTACCCACGGAAGGTTTATTTTGCCACTGGAGGTCCTATGGGGGATATACTTTTGGATGCAGTCTAACATTTTTGTCTTGAAGTACATCCAGAGAGATTCTGTCGTTTCGATGTTGCTTTTCTCTTGTATTTCTGAGCCCAGTTCTGTCGTCGCCTTTTTGAAATCGCCCAATTTGCTTTGTCGTTATAGTGGGATCTGGTGTGGGATCTTTTGTTTCTTCTGTGGGCATGATGTTGAATTCACAAAAGGACTAGGTCGTGATCTGAAAGGCCTGGTTGGACTTCAATGCGAGGGACTAGATCTGGTTGGTTGATGATTACTAGGTCCAAGATGTTTGATTCCCTAGCAGCTTCCTTGACCATCTGTTCTAGCCCGTTGTCGCCCAACATGTCGATGAAGGTAGTACGGAGTTCTGAGTAGGATGGATTCTGTTTCCTTTTCATGGATGCCAATCCCCGCTGCGGAAGATAAAGTCACCTCCGTGATGAGGTGAGCATTGTGATGCTAGTAACCCTAGCTAGTGACAACCCGAGCTTGGTGAGACTCTCCTCGTCAGAGACATCAGGCCTGTAGAACGCACACACGTATAACGTATGTCTACCTATCAGCTTGATTTTGGGCCCATATAATCTCACAGTCAGTGTATGTCTTTTTCTCTTTCTGTTTGACGTTTTTGGGTCTTTGTTTTCTCTTTGCTTCTGTCCTTTTTTCTTTTGTTATATATATATATATGTCTCTTTTTATCTTTGCTTCTCTCTTGTTCTTTTTTCTTTTGTTTTTGCTATGTATATATACATATGTTTCTTTTTTTCATATTTCTTTATTTCCATCCGTTTTTCTTTGTTTCTTCCTATCTGTCTGACCGTCTGCCTTTCTTTTTTTTGTTCTTCTTTCTTTGTTTTATTGTATCTTTCTGTTTGTTTGACCGCTTTTCTGTCTTTCTCCGCTTCCAGCTTTCTTTCCCTCCTTCCGTCCTTGTCACGACCGACCCCTGGAGGTCTGCCCTGACAGGATCGGTCTAGAAGGGAGTGAAGGGAGTGACTGACCTCACACGCCCCGCAAGAGACCACACAAGAAAGTTTATGATACAAAACACCATTATTCACACCAACACACACATAGTCACAAATAAGCATTTCAACACACACACAACATGCACAATCACAATTAAGCATTTCAACACACACAACATACACATAGTCACCAACAAGCATTTCAACGCACACAACATAACCATAATCATAAATAAGCATTTCCAACACACATTCCTTTCCGTGCTTCATGTGGTTCCCCCACCCCTGCTTTTCCAAAGTCCACTAGGAGTATCGGTCGAATCAGGTGCCCCAAACCGGGTCTGTTCTTGAATAGAGTCTTTCAATGTCGACACCCTTGACACACACACACACCCCAAATGGCACGACACAGAGCTAACCACACTGGTCACATGGGCTGTAGGAAGTCCGAGGACAGTGGAGGACGCATCCCGTGGGACGAGGCGTTGTCGCTGAAGGTCCCGGACAGGGGTTAGGACCATCCAGCGAAGTCCACGCGCTCCTCACACACTATGGCCCAAGAGCACAGGCTTCGGGTGAAGCCCCCGGAAGGAGAGAAAAGGGAAGGAACTGGAAGGAAAGAAGGGTACTAGAACCCCGCAGTCAGTACGGTCTGAAATATGCTGTTAAATCCTAACAGCCACTCGCATGAAGGGCGAGGGGAGGTGTTTGCTGAATACATTAGTAGCACAAGCTCAACACAGACCTGAGCATAAAACAGTAAACAAACCAAATGAGGAATGTTCGCTAAAGGT
>CM031614.1:63308256-63317443 GCA_018398815.1 Conus ventricosus
GGGGAAAAAGCACGACCCAAGTCAACAATGGCGGCACCAACATCATCAACCAAGGTGTGGTAAACGAGAGAAGCAGACCGACGAGACACCTCCCATCCCCATGGTTGGCCAGGGAGAGTAGAAATCCTAGGAGACTTCACATTTCCTGAACGCTCGACAGCAGCTAAGGTACACCGAGCCATAAGATCAACCGTGGATAAGACCAGGATCAGCAACCTTCCATCAACTCAGAAAGAATCTCAAACAAATACGCCGCACACTCTCGAGATCCATCGTCGCTTTCTACAACATTGAACGCCTTATTCCCCTTTCTTCACCGCCGCCAGAAAACCTGACGCTTGAAACGAAGCCAAGGGGAGACGCTCCACGCCCTTGCGTCCAGACGCTTCAGGAAAGTCTGGGACATCACGGAGACGAAGCAGCTTCATTGACCAACGAAGCCATCCGAGAGCTGTCTGTCTCAACAAGTCCCCAGGCTGTGGTGGGTGAGACCTTGGTTGGCAGCTGCGCCCACTACCACACGACTTCTGTCACAGGACCGTCTGACCAGGGGTGTTGGGCGGACCCTGGCAAGACGAAGGCGCAGAGGTCAGCCCGGCCGGAACAGGTGCCCGACCCTGCAGCGAGGGAACACGGGGCTTCCACGACATGCACAATGCTGACCTACTCACATGAAGGGGGGTAGCTCTGAGCTTTAGCTGTATTTCCATCTTTTATCGACTGTGTTCCATTTCTTCCGTGGGGGGGGGGGGGGGGGGGGGGGGCTGGGCGTGGTGTGAGGGGTTGTTTTGGTGTGCATTAGGCCAGCCCACCTTTTGGAAATTCTCTGCTGATAATTTCCCTTTTCTGTCATTCTTCTTGACGGCTCTCTCTCTCTCTCTCTCTCTCTCTCTCTCTCTCTCTCTCTCTCTTCTCTGTCTCTCTGTCTGTCTGTCTGTCAGTCTGTCTGTCTCTCTCTCTTTCTCTCTGTCTCTCCTCTCTTTCTCTCTCTCTCTCCCCTCTCTCTGTCTGTCTCTCTCTCTCTCTCTCTCTCTCTCTCTCTCTCTCTCGTTTCCTTTGTCCCTTCCTTTCTCTCTCTCTCTCTCTCTCTCTCTCTCTCTCTCTCTCTCTCTCTCTCTCTCTCTCTCCCTTTCTTTATCTATCTCATTCTCCCTCCCTCCCTCTCTTTCCCCGTCTCTCTCTCCATGTTTCTCTCCCTTTCTGTCTGTCTGTCTCTCTTTCCTGCGGTCAATTGTATCCAAACCTTGTGACCCCACCATTCACTTGTCATTTTCTATCAGTGAATCTGAACACTGTTTTTCCGTCTCTTGTTCATTCTGTAACATGCCAACTGTTCTACTGTGGTCCAGTGACAATGTTGTGAAACAAGACTGTCCACAGTCAACACTTGCTGTCCGTTCTGCAGCGTCTATACCGCATGTCGTCTTCACAACGCATTTTATTTGTTTGTAGAACATCATCATCATCATCATCATCATCATCATCATCATCATCATCATCATCATCAATCAATCAATCAATCAATCAATGAGTTAATCAATCAATCAATTAATACAGTAATTCTAAAAACTAATCGTTTTTGAGTGAACCAGTTTTTTAGGAAGAAGAAGAAGTAATGTCAATCTGCGGATAGGAATTCAAGCGGAAATGGCTGACGACTTAAAGACCGTTGTTAATCAAACGAACCGTTGGTTTGTGAATCTGCTTCAGGAACTGACGACGAATCTTCGTTTCGCTTTGAGTGAAACCCTCTATCCGATATCCGTTTTGTGGAGATACAATGAACCGAAAACTGACTCTCAGTCGAAGATTTTTTTTCAAGGGAGGCAATACAACATTCAGTACTGTTCGTTGGTGCTCGACTTAGACAAATTGTTAGGTCTGCTGAACATGGAACTGTTTCGAATCCGCAGTGAAATCGATTTTGGTAAATTCTTTGTCCAAAATTGAACTTACTTTACACATTGTGAACTTAATCCGTATCGAATGAAAATGTTTGTTATGAATCGTAAATGGAAATCTAGGCCAACCAAACGCAAAACAGATTGTAATCACCAGACAGTCGTCGCAAACTGATTTCCATGATAGGAGAGCGTTCTGATACTTACTTCCCTTTACCAAACTAGATGAACTAGGTTCGTGATCTTAAAGTTCGTTCAACTAAGAGCAGGCTTTCTGAAGGATGACTTAGTTTAGAAGAAGGGCTAGATCATGTTGATGATCGGTGTGCAAATGTTGTGTTTGTTTCTTTACAGCCCGACACAGGCCCACGATAGACAGCGGAGAACGGAAAACGGAAAACCAGTCGGAAAACAGAAAGCCAGCCATTATACCTCATTTTCACGTTTGAAAAAATGACGACGTTTCCATGCCATTTTGTTTTTCTTTTTTTCTTCTCTTCTTCTCTCTTTTCTTGTTTTTTTTGTTACCCTGATTGTTTTTTTCCTTTTTGAAAGGTCCCCAAAAAAAAGGGTTTTTTTTGAAACCCGGTTTTTTTTAAAAAAAAGTTTTTGGTTCGTTTTTTTCCCGTTTTTTTTTTGGGTGGGGGGGGGGCCCCAAGTACACAATGCTTTTTTTTCCTCAATGTGAAAAAAAACCAATGACGAAGGGAAAATTTAAAGAAAAAAAAATAAAAAAAAAAAAAAAAAAAAAAGGGAAAGGGGGAGAGAGGGGAAGGGGGAGATTGGGGGGGGGGAGGGGGAGGGGGAGAGGAGGGGATTGGGGGGGTTTAAAGGGGTTTTTTTCTTGTTTTTTTTAATTTGGGGGCCCTTTGGCCCCCGGGTGAAAGGGCTACGTGAATTTAAAAAAATAAGGAAAAATAAAAATGAAAAATTATAGGGCTGGTTTAGAAAAGTTAAAAGTAAAGGGGGGAAGGGGGATAGGGGGGGAGGGGGGGGGAGGAGAGAAGGAAAAGAGGGGGAGAAAGGGGAAAAGAAAAAAAAAAGGGGGCACAAAAAAAGGCCAAAAAAAAAAAGGGGCCGGGGCTTTCACCCCCCCCTCCTTTTTCCCCCCCCCCCCCCCCCCCCCCTTTTCCCCCCCCCCCCCCCCTTCCCCCCCACAACCGGCCCGGACTAAAACTTTTAAAGCAAAGAATGGGCAAATAGAAAAGAGAGAAGGGGGGGGAGGCAGAGGTGGGGGGGTGGGGGTGGGTGATGTTTGGGTGGTTTTAAAGACAAGAAAAAAGGGGTTAAAAAATTCCCCATTTTTCTCTTTCTCCCTTCCTTTTTTCCTCAAAACCCCTTCTCTCCTTTCTCTCTCTCCCCCCCCTTTTTCTCTTCTCCTTTTCTCTTCTTTTTTCTCTTTTCCCTTTTCTCTCTTTTTTCTTTCTTTTCTTTAATTTTTTAGTTATTTAGTTATCAATTTTTTTTTTTTAATTTTTTTTTTCGGCGCTTTCAAAAATTAATGTAAACCCTTTGATTTTGGCAAAATGTAGGCCATTTGTCAAAAAAAAAAAGTTTTTCTGAAGGCTTTTCCTCTTCCCCATTCCCCCTTCCTCTCCCATTTTCTGTCAAATTCCCCCCCTCTTCTTCTTTTCTTTCCCAAAAAACACAACAACACACACAAACACAACACAAAAAACACACACACAACACATCACCCAATTGTAACATTTTAATTTCCCGTCCAAAAATTTGTTTTTATTTTTGCGTTTTTTTTTTATTTTTTTGATTTGTTGGCAGTTTTTTTGGAAATGCCCCTTCATTCCCCTAAACCCCCCCATTCCCAAACCCCCCCCCCGTTTTTTCCCGTATTACTAACCCCCCATCCCTTTTCCCCTTTTGTAAGTGTATGGTTAGCGAAAAGGGCATGGCTTTTTTTATCGGACCTGTGTTTGAAACCCCTTATGGGCAAAGAGGGTTTACCGGGGGATATTTTTAAACCTTTCCTTTACCCCCCACCCCTCCCCCCCCACCCCTTTCCCCAACCCATCCCCCCCCCTTCACCCTATCCCTTTTTCCCTAACCCCTTTTTCCCCGCGTTGTGGTCCCCGAAAAAAAACAGTGGGGCGTTTGTTTTTGGGTGGGGGTTCCCCCGATTGACATTTTTTAAAAAAAGACCCCCAAAAAACTCACATTTAAAATTCCCTTTAACCCTCTTTCCCAAAGAAGAAATTTTTTTACAAACGTTTTGTCGGTGACATTAACAACAGAAAAAGATTAGGGTAAAAAGGGATAGCAAAAACTAATGGCCCCTTGTCCTAGCGGGGCCCAATTTCCCAATTTTTTTTCTTTCCCCACGTCCCAGTGATGACTTTACCCGGAACCAAAAGGTTTTTCAAAGGGTTCCAAATGTAAAACCTTTAAAAAAAATACCTTTATGTTTTTAAAGACGGTATGTTCTTGTACGGGGGAAAACCTGTGCAAAAATTTGGGTGGGTAATTTTGGGTTTTTGGGGAAACACTTTAAACCCGGGTGATTCGAAATTTTTCTTTTGCCCCCCAAAAATTCCTTCCCCAAACCCCAACAAGGCTTTTATGCGAAACCTTTTTTGATTTTTTCCCCCCTTTTCCCGAAGGGACGCCCTTTTTGGTTTCCTTTTTGCAAAAGGGAAACCCCATGGGCCCCCTCATTCCCCCGATTGCTTTTGGGGGAAAAGCCCAACCCCCCTCCCTTCCCGCCAGCTCTGATACCCCTCGCCCCAAAAAATTCGCCCAAAATCCCCCCACGGTCCCCCAAAGCGCCCCAGGGAAAAATTTTCCCCACAGTTCCTCAAAAATATCCTTATTCCCAAAAAAAAGAGAAAAAGAAATTTTCTCTGTCAAAAAATGAGCTAAAACACCCCAAAGAAAAAAAAAAAAACTGACTCCGTGTGAAAACAACCCCACCCTCTAAACAAGCAAACACAAAAGCGGGCACGCAAACTTTTCGTCCCCAAAAATAAGAAACCCCCACGCCCCTTTAGCCCCCACAAATGGAACCCAAAAACAAAATCTCAAAAAAAGGGTCAAAAACTTGGTTTTAAAATATTGTAAAGGTTTTTAAAAATCTTGCACTTTTCACACCACAAGGGATTCCCGGCCCCAAAATTAAGAAGAAAAAAAAACAAAAAAACCCCCTGAAATCTGAATTTAAAATCAAAAACCAAAAAAATTTAAAATCACCCCAACCCCCCAAACCCAAACCCACCCCTTTTGGGGCCCTATGTTCTGCTCGTCCCCCCTTTCCCCCCCTCCAACAAAGGGTTTTCCTTTTGCCCCGTTAATGGGAAATTGGGGGGGCATGAGGTTCAGAAGAAAACCCCGAAACAGAAAATTGTCAAGGCCCCGTTTAAAACAAGTCTACCCCTACAAAAATCCCCCCCCCAGTCAAAACCCAAAAAGCAATATTATCTCAGATAAAGACATGTTTTCTCGGGGCCTGAAAAAAAAGGGGGGGAAAACAGTACAACAGAAAAACCCCCACAGGAAAACCAAAAAAACAAGTAAAGACAGGGTTAATTTATGAATCAAAAAAAGTAGGGAAAATGCTGCAGAACCCGACAAATTTTTCACCCCGTCAGTTTTGACCAAAATACGGGGTTTTTTTGACATGATTTTTTCAAATGTCTTATTGGGACCCGAAAGTTTTCTTCCCCCCCTTTAAATTTTTCCAAAAGGGAAAAAGCCAAAAAATCAGTGTTTCCCGGTTCACTGTCGGAATTATTTTCTTTCCCTTTTAAAAAACATTCCAAATCACCAAAACCAAATAATTTGTCACATTGGGTAAAAAACGTTAAAATAATCAAAGGAAAAGAATGGGGAAGTGATAAAAAAAACAAAAGTTTTCCCCAGGTTTGAATATTGGCTTCCCCCTATCCCCCCCCCAAAGGGAACCCCGCCCCCCTCAAAAAAGGAGTCCCCCCTTCCCAAATTTCCCCCCACTACAAATTGTTTCCAAAAGAAAAAAAAATTTTAAAAAAGGGGCCAAAAAATAAAAAAAAAAAAAATTGGGGGTAAAACAAAAAAAAAAAATTTTTTTAAAAAAAAAAAATTTTAAAAAAAAAAACAAAAAAAAAAAAAAAATTTAAAAAAAAAAAAGTTTTGGAAAAAAAAAAAAAAAAAAAAAAAAATTAATCCGAAAATTGTTAAAAAAAAAAAAAAAAAAAGAAAAAAAAAAAAAGAAAAAAAAAGTGGGAGGAGGGTTGGGAAAAAAAAATTTTTGAACCCCCCCCCTACCGGGGACGGAAATTTTGAACCCCCCCAAGGAAAACCCAAAAATTTGGGCCCCCCCCTTTTTTTCCCTTGGTGTGGGGGGGTATTCTCCCGGTAGCCCCAAAAAACCGGCATTTTTTGGGTTTTTCTGCCCCCAGCCCAATACAAAGCCCGGATTAACGGTGGGTTGTTTATTTCACCCCCGGCGACCGACATCCCGCTACCCCCGTTTATCCCGTACCCCGGGTTCCAGTTTCCCTTTCCCCCCCTCTCGGGACCCACATCCCTTATTTTTATGGGAAACGTTTTTAAAAAACCCCTATTCGAACCCCCGTACGTGTGTGTGTTTTTGGAGACTAAGTATGGAAAAATATCCCAAGTGTTTTGTGTTTTGTGTGTGTTGGGGGTTTTGTGTGTGTTGTGTGTGTGTGTGTGTGTGTGTGTGTGTGTGTTTTGAGTGCGTGGTGGTGTGTCTGTGTGTGTGAATTTCGAGGGGGTGGGGGGCGGGGGGTGTTTTGTGTCATTCATTTAAGTCTTTCCACTAAAGTGTATGTGTTTTTGTGGTGTGTGTGTGTGTTTTTGTGGGGTGTTTTGTGTGGTGTGTTTTGTTGTGTGTGTGTGTGTTTTTGTGTGTGTGTTTTTGTGTGTGTGGAGCGTGTGTGGTTGGGGGTTTAAGTGTGTGTGTGCGATAGTTTTGTGTGTGGGGGGCGCGCGGTGAAAACAAGGGGCGGTCCCCCCCCCCCCGGGGAAAATTGTGAGAGCGCCCAAAATTTTTATAAAAAAGCTCCCCTTTGTTTTTTTTTTACAAGTTCTTAAAAATTTAAAAAACCATTTCCCCCAACTCCCAAAACCCCCCCCTTTCACCCTTCCCTTTTTTGTTTTGGGTTTTTGTTTTTTTTTTTTTTTTTATTTTTAAATTTTTTTTAGAACAAATATTCGTATTGTTTTTTTCTCTTGGGGAATAAAGGTGTGGGGAAAAATCCCTTTTTTCTTTCTGTTTTTTGTCAGGGGAAAATCGATTGTGTTTATTGTTTTACACTTCCCATCTTGTTTTGTGGATTTAGAAAAAAAATTTGGGCCCGCCCCCGACATTGGGGGACCAGGACCAAATTTCTACGGGAAAAATTTTTGTGAAACCAGATATAAAAAAAAAAGAACCCTTTTTTTTTTTTCTTTTTTTTTTTTTTTTTGGCTTTGTTGTTGTTGTTTGTTGTTTAATTGTTTGTTTTTGTTTTTGTCTTTTTTGTGTGCTTGTTTGCCTTTTCTTCATCTACACTCTTTTAAACTGCCTCTAAAGTGGATTGTGCTCATGACATCATCGCATCCTCTTTATTTGCACGACTGTAAATTTTTTTTTTTTTTTTGGTGTGTGTTGTGTTATCGTCTTCATTGCTTTAAGCCTGATACTTTGTTTTCTTTCTTTCTATTTGTTCGACATTGCGCTTCAACCATTGTTCTTTTTGTTGTTTTGTTGTTTTACTGGCTAATTGAATTTCTAAGATACATCCTGTTATCTGTTTTAGGCATAATATACTGAGAGGCAATGAAAACGCAATCCCATTTCGTCCCGAAAAATGTCATCCTCAGCCAAAATAATGTGAATTATGCACGAGGCATGCAACCTAGCACGCGTATGTTGTATTGCGACGATCTGTATGACAGGCACAGTTGGGTTCATGACGTCATGAGTAAACCACTCCAACACATCTTTTACTGGTAACTGCAAAACACGTGCAACACAGGCATACGTGATTGCATGCAAACAGCCCATGACTGTCCCCTATAAAAACACACATTGGCGTTTTACTGACACTCGTACGCACCATGCCGCGGTTAACTACAGACCAGAGAAATCAAGCCATTGGCATGCTGAGGGCAGGCACTGCTCACATCAGGGCCGCACAACATTTCAATGTACACCCATCAACCATAACCCGTCTTGCGACTCGGCACCAAAACCTGGAAGTGTAAACGACCGTCCACGCCAGGCGTCCAACGTGTGACGACGGCACGACAGGACGCTACATTGTCACGCAGCACCTCCGGAATCGTTTCCAGCCAGCTGCACAAACAGCCCGCAACACTATTGGGACTAGAGAAAGACCAATCAGCAGCCGTACCGTGCGTCGGCGTCTGGCAGCAGCAGGGCTACGGGCACGTCGACCATACCAAGGTCAGATCTTAACCCATCGCCATCGACTAGCACGCCAGCGATGGGCTGCCGCAGGTGCTTTCTGGGGAACAGGGTTTGGGGGAATGTTGTGTTTTTCGGATGAATCCCGGTTCAATGTCTCTTTCCCGGATGGCCGGTGATCGTGTGTATCGACGTCAGGGTGAACGTTTTGCGCAACCTGTGTCATTGAGCGAGATCGTTATGGGGGTGGAGGGGTAATGGTCTGGGGTGCCATAAATGCTCAATTTCGATCGGAGCTTGTGTTTGTGCCAGGCAACTGACGGCAAGGCGTTATATTGACACTGTTCTTGAGCCAGTTCTTCTTCCTCTCTGGAGACAGCATGGTGGCAACAGACTAGTGTTTCAGCAGGACAATGCTCGACCCCACACAGCCGTTCTCACACGAAATTTCCTTCGGGACAGCAATGTGGATGTCATGCAGTGGCCCTCCGTGTCCCCAGACATGAATCCCATTGAACATTTGTGGGACGAACTTGGACGACGTGTGCAAGGTCAGCAGAATCCCCAACTACCGTTGCTGAGCTCACCCAAGCATTGCAGCATCACTGGAACGTGATATCGATCCGTATCATCCGTCGTTTGTGCGCTTCAATGCCCCGACGTTTGCAAGTTGTGTTCGTGCTCAAGGGGGACACACCAGATATTGACAGTGTATTCCTTCTGTCGCGCCTAAATGGGCTTCACTTCAGGCGAATGTGCACCTGTTATAGGCAAACTAATGTACAGTGGTCGCACTTTTTGTCACCGTATTTGCTTTGATGTGTGTTTGTTTATTTCATAAATTGTCAGTTGACAATGGAATTGCGTTTTCTTTGTCTCGTATTGTGCGTTATCCAAAAATTATTTTCTACTGTATTGGGGT
>CM031614.1:63317543-63325043 GCA_018398815.1 Conus ventricosus
TCGTAAAACCCCCCTTTAGAAAAATTTTCAAGAAATTCGAGCGTTCCCGCGAGATAACTGTGACACGATTCAATCAATCAATCAATCATCAATCTTCCCCTCGAAAAATGAATAAAAATGGTTGGGCTCGATGAAACAAAAAAGAAAATGGCTTCCCGCAGATCTGGTGAAAATATCTGAATTCCATTCGGGACATATGGGTAATCTGACATGAACGACTTCTCAAGAACAAAAACTTCGTGTTGACTCAGGCGAAACAACATCAGGGTGACAACAGACATCACAACAAGACAGCAAGAACAGTTGAATTTCCATAGAGCCCCAGGGAAAAAAAGCCTACTTTTACAACGGAAGGCTTCATGTGAAAGACAGACAGCTACCTTATAAAAGGGTTTACCCTTTTTCCCAAAACAGTCACCAGTCTTACAGTTATCAAAACACAGAAGATTACCAAACTCCTGTCAAGTGACGATTGCCACAGCTGCAACACCCTGGAGGGTGACTACCACAAGAAGGTGAAAAATTTGATGGGAGACAAGTAAACCGAGAAAACCTGTGTTGGGGATACCAGGCAGACATCGGCAAAACCCCCAGTTTCAACAACGAAGACTTCAGACCAGGACCCGGTAACAACCCAAATCAGAGGAAAGGTTCAGACATGATGAATGTAGAAATTCCAAACCTTTGCCTAGCAGCAGCAACAAACGTCCAGCAAGCAAAGATTTCCAGATGAACCCCCCAGCATTCTACAATTCCTGCGGCTCCAGGCCGGCTTCATTCAGTGGAGCTGTTCAACGAGCCCTCAGGCCAGAATGGGGATTCAAGAGCCTTCAACAGACCCTGGACCAGAGACCATGACGGTAGTCGTCATCGGCAAGAACGTAACACATTTTACGGTCATGGCAGTCATGTACTGACAAAAGCAGCGACCAAGTCAATGGGTGCAGCAACCAAGACAAAGAAAATCACCACACGGAAGAGCCGTCCATGAAAGTGAAGACGTTTTTGGAAATCTGTGTGAAAACCCACAGACAGCATTAAATTTACAGAATGATGAAGTTGAAGAGGATCCACTTATCACACCAGTGAACAGTGCCTCCGAACAGGTTTCCAAAGCTTCGGACTTTGGGACAAAGTGATGCAGTTTGCCGAGAAATGGCAATGAAGAAGACGAATAAGAAAATGATGTGGGCAAACCCAAGGGGGTAATCAAGCTGAAGATGAGGGTAGGAGGATACGGGGAGCAAACTTCCGGAGACAGGCCATCAGAATCACGTCCAACACAGGACACACAGTCCCAGTCCAACCCTTCCCCAGAAGTAAGATCAGATCAGCACTCAGGCACCCCTTCTGCCAATTCCCGGAAAAGTCACTTCCAGAACCAGTGAAAAGAATGAGAAGCCCGAATAAAAAGACATCTGAAAAACAGTGTTTTAAAGAAAAAGGACTTCCAGCACCAAGACAAAAAGCCAGAATAGCATTGTGGACAGTTTTTTTAAACGCCCTGCAGTCCAGAGAAGGCAGTCAAAGGGGACAGGAAAGAGGGCGTACAAGACCCCAACCAGCGCAAATCCCCCCCCAAATAGGACATCGGCCGGACCAGTGAACAAGCTAGAAATAAACATGCAGAAGATGCCAGAGTACAAAGCGGTGAGAAGAATATAAATAGAAAGGTAAACCATCGCTGTAAAGTTTTAAAGTAAAGAGTTTGGGAAGCAATGTTTCTAAATTTAATGTAAAGGTCTGTTGTCTAAAGTTAAAAATAACGAATTTATTCAGTAAATTAAAACCCACGATTTTGTTTGGCCACTGAAACTTTCATTGGCGAGAATTTTGAATCCACACTTTTTTCTGACTACGATATTTATAACTCTAAAGCGAAAAACTGTCCCACCAAGGAAGGTATTCGGGTGGTGTCATTGTTTTAGTTAGGAAGAAGTTTTTAAAATTTTTGACAAGCCGGTGGATTATAAAGCTGAAAATTGATTGACTTGATATCGACAGGAAACTATTCAATACTGACAAAACATATTTTGGATTCTGTAACTTATAAGCCCCCAATAGACTCCACGTCTGGGGAATTCGCGACAATGGATTTGGTATTGAGTCTCTGGAGCAATGTTTTCTTGATTTATATGAGTTTGTCCGATTTTCATATTCTGTTATGCGGGGATTTAAATGCAAGAACAGCGTCAAAAAATAATGTTGGTATTGACACTGAATTGAATGAAACCTGAATGAGAAACCTATGGTCAGGGCCCCCAATTTTACAGTACACAGGATGGGGTGGGGCTCTAAATGTGTTTGGTGAACATTGTTAAACTGTGCAATTCTCTGGACATTGTGATCTTAAACGGGCTATTAAACAATGTTTTGAAGTAGCTACACTTTTATATCCAGCTCAGGTGTAGCACTGTCGATTATTTTTGTTGTCTCCTATTTTGTTTGGGGGTTTTTGAACAGTATGCCTCTCATTGTTGAAGATTCAACTGAATCAACCACTTAACCAGTTGTTTCTTTCTATGCCATTGGCAGTTTCCCTGCAATTAGTCAAACGGGAAATTGATTCCAATTGGTTTATTGAAAAACATGTATGGGACGAAGAAGGTGCTCTCATTTTCCCCCTTAAAAAACCTGAGAAAAGCTGATACAAGAGCTGATATACAAAGGGCTTTTTGCATAGTAGAAAATGAGCTGATGGTGCACTAATATTTTTGTTAAGTCTTTATTGTCTGCTAGCAGTCCAATGTAAAGAAAGTTTATCCTTATTCTCTTCCAAAGTCAGCAGAGTGGTTAGATGATAAAATGTCGACGAGCAAAGAAGTACAGTAGGAAAACGCTTGGGAAATTTTCAGAAATAGTAGGAAAGAAGAAGATCGTGTGGAAAAATTGCAAGCAAAGAAAAAGTATAAGAATTTATTGAAATTCAAAAAAAAAAAAATTTTAAAAAGAAAAACAGCTGGAATGGGTCTCATCAGTATTTCAGATTCCTCAAAGTTTTGGAAACAATTATCTGTAATGGGGTTGGGAAACCAAAGTCAAAATGACGAATAACATTACAATAGATAAATGGCTCCCATCATTTTTTGAGGTTATTTTCGGTAGACGATGGCTATGAAAGAAAATGATAACTTTGATAAGTTGATTTAAATGAGCAAGAAGAAATGAACTGAACTCTGAAATATCTGAAAGTGAATAACATACGCTGTGAACAAACTAAAGTTAAGTAAGGCTTGCGTTCAGATGGTGTGCTGGGCCCAAAAAAGTTAAAGACTGGAAAAAGAAAATTTCGATTCCTTTTTCTAAAGAAGTTTTTCAAAAGTCATATTTAAAAAAGGTATTTATCCGAAAGAGTGGCAAGGCCAAAATGATTCCTATTCACAAAAAGGGGATATTAATAAAGTTGAATAATTTCAGAGAGTTATCACTATTAAGCACAAAATTTTTAAATGTTACAGCTCTATATTGAATAAGCGCTCTACGCATGGCTTGAAGGCTAATAATAGGATTTCTGAGAGTCAAGCTGGGCCCTTTCCGGAAAAAATATTCTACGATCGACCAAATGTTTGTCTGTAATCTGTGTGGGAAAAAAGCTTGACTCAGCGGGGAAAAAAAAAAACTTATGGGGTTCTTCGATTTTTAAAAAAGCCTTTGACTCTGTAAGACCGATAAGCTTTTACAGTGTTTTAGAAATCGGGGTAAAAAAGGGGGAATTTTCGTCGCTTCAAGTATTTATAACTCTCTAATTTATCTTGTGAAGTAAAATTATGCTACTCTGACATTTCTTTGCCCCAAGGGGGGCCGTAAAGTTTGTTTTAAGCCCACAGTGTTTAAAATTCTTTATAAATCAGTTGGAAACTCATATAAAATAAAAAAGGAGAAGGGTATTAAAGATGCCCCTGTCATGAATTATTCATTCTCCCTTTTGAGACGATGGGGTTTTGTTGTCTACAACCCCAGTCGGCTTCAAACCAAATTAAATATACTGCAAACATGCTGTAAAAATATGAAATTAGATGTTAAAATAAAAAAACAAAACTAATGGGATTTAGAAAGGATTTCTTGGTAAAAACGAACAATGGTTTTTTACAATACAAAGATAGAATTTTCAATACTTATTGCTATTTGGGGTTCGTTTTTTCAAAAAAATTTCCAAGTTGGTACCCAAAACTTAATTACTAAAGGGAAAAGGGCATTGATTACTTTGATTCGCCTTCCAGAAGAATAAAAGGAATCAGTTTTCACATTTTTTTTAAGCTGTTTGGGCGCCAGAATCAAACCATTTATTATATTCATCGAATGTGGGGGTACCGTTAGATGGCTTGGGGAAAATTCCTTGCTAGCATGCAACGTTTTCTGGGAGTTCACCAAAACCCCAAAAAAAAAATGGTATACGGGACCTGGGGGGATACCCCCCTTTATCAACTCCTACGTAAGCGCGATTCGAATTGGTTCAAACTGATTATTGGGGGCAGAACGTTACCCCGGCAACAATAGTACGATAATCCTTGTTTAGAAAGGTAAAAAATGCTGGTAACAAAAAAAAGAGAATTGTTAGTGGACAGTTTCAATTTTAGGGTTCAACAGGAGTTGGGAAAAGTTCTTGGTTCTTAAGCATATTCAAGCAGAGATTATTTATTGTTTAACAAGAGTGGACAGGGGTATAAAGATAAGGAAGATATGCAATCCATAGACTTTAAAGTCGTTTTGAAAAGGGAAATTTATCTGTGAAGCATTGATGTGTTTTGTTTCAAAGTAGCTTTTTCACATGGAAGATTGAATGTTTTGCCTTTGAACAACAATTTGTTCCGATATAGTCATTATTCAAAAGACAGAAATTGTCCGTTTTGTGTTAATTCTGTAGAAGATGAAAACCACTTCATATGTAAGTGCTCACTTTATAATGATTTAAGGGAAGCGTTTATTTCAAATATTGTACAATTACCACTGTCAATCATTCTTCTACCACGGGATGATAAGAGAACATTACAAGTTTCAAAATATATTTTCCACGCAATTCGTAGAAGACAAGTTTATTCAGGTCGTGTATAAAGATGAAAATGCTACTAAAATTGACAACATTTTCTTAGCTTCTCTTGTTTTCTCTTCTTATGAAGTAATTTTTGACACCTTTATTTATTTGTGTGTGTGTGTGTGTGCTTTTGTTGTTGTTTTTACTTTTGTTTGTTTATCCATATACGCTCTTTTCTGAAAGTGTAGTATTGCAGATACATTTATATATATTTTTTAATCCTGGTCCTTTTTGTGTATTGGCGTATTCATTTGTAAAAAGTAATCATGATGTATGTGGATGACTTCATTATTTACCCCTCCCCAGTGCCCTTGACTCATTGTCTTCCCCACTTCCCACGCCCCGCACCCCAAACCCTTTTGAATTATGGTCTGTGGCCGATGTTCAATAAAATTCGTTCGTTCGTTCTCTCTCTCTCTCTCTCTCTCTCTCTCTCTCTCTCTCTCTCTCTCTCTCTCTCAAATGCAATGTCCACCTGGATGACGCTGTTAGGGACTTCACCCGTGGCATGGCCTAATTTGGAAGGTTTCCTGTTCATCTGTCAGACACCGGGGGCACCGGGGCACTGAGGCCGTTCAGGTGAGTGAGGGTGGGAAGAGGGGACTGGGAATGATGGAATGGGCGGGAAGAGTTGGGCGTGGGAGTGATGGGGGCAGGGGGGGGGGGGGGGAGGGGGGAGGGGGAAGTGGGAAAGTGAGGGAGATGAGGCGGAGGAGAAGGGATGTGGAAATGGAACTGCGGTCGCACGCTCGGTTTTGTTTGTTTGTTTGTTTGTTTGTTTGTTTGTTCTTGTGATTTCCGCCCGAGAAGGCTACGCTTTCGTTCGTGCTTGCTTTGTGTTTGTTTGTTTGTCTGATACAGGAGTAGATAGAGTGAGGAGATGACGATGCATGCGGAGTAGGGGGGTATGAGTGCGGTTGTGCGGGTGCGTAGCCTGTCTGTCGTCTGTCTGTCTGTCTCTCCTCTCTCTCTCTCTCTCCTCCTCTCTCTCCTCTCTCTCCTCTCTCATCCTCTCTCTCTCTCTCTCTCTCTCGCTCTCTCTCCATCCGTCCTGCTCTTCTTTCCAGTAGTAGATCTGCCTTTTCTTTTCCGTACATCCATGACCCGTGGGAGGTAACACCCAACCCTTACAATTGGCGGTTGCTGCCAGACAGTTTCTCAGAGCCGAATCGCTCTTTGTTCCGCTGATGCGCACGGCTTCAGCCATCCTTTCACAATATTTTGTGAAAACTACTGAACCGGTTTGAACCAAACTTGAATAAACGGTGGAGCGCGGCCTTCCGACCATTTCAATAATGGTACCCGATCCGCATGATAGATGGAATCGTATCAGCAGGATTACCAACACACGCACGCACGCACACACGCACGCACGTCACGACACACACACACACACACACACACACACACACACACACACACACACACACACACACACACACATGCACACACCACTTCGGACACGATAAGAGCCTGGGTTTTTTTTCTGTCTCATCTTCCATTTGCTCATTCCGGCCCTCACACGGAGCAGTCAATGTTAAGCTGTCAAGAGGCAACCCACCAGAGGAGCGCTGCACTGCTGCCGAGTCACTGCGGTGGTGTTCAGTGCGCCTGTTCTGATCCAGCATACGCAGGAGACCACCTGCTAAGCCCCCACTGACGACAACAATTGCTCAGTCGCGGAGCCAGCGTGAGTGAACTCTCGCTCGGGAGGACACTACCCACGTCCACCCAACGACAGCTCCCATGGATATGCTGATACCGGTGATTCTGACAGAATTATTCCAAGGCCACAGACTTGGAGAGGCAGTCGAAACTGAGATCAACATGAGAGCGGGAATTCTTTTATCATGCTGATCCGCTGAGGATGAAGATGATGATGTGCCAAAGATTCCCATTCCGGTCTGAGACTGCATGACAGGATCATACTCTACACTTACTTCCATTTTATATCCTGGCGTCAACCAGCATGACAGGACTGTACTCTACACTTACTTCCATTTTATATCCTGGCGTCAACCAGCATGACAGGACTGTACTCTACACTTACTTCCATTTTATATCCTGGCGTCAACCAGCATGACAGGACTGTACTCTACACTTACTTCCATTTTATATCCTGGCGTCAACCAGCATGACAGGACTGTACTCTACACTTACTTCCATTTTATATCCTGGCGTCAACCACATGACAGGATCAAACTCTACACTTACTTCCATTTTTACATCCTGGCGTCAACCAGCATGACAGGATCATACTCTACACTTTCTTCCATTTTATATCCTGGCGTCAACCAGCATGACAGGATCATACTCTACACTTACTTCCATTTTATATCCTGGCGTCAACCAGCATGACAGGATTGTACTCTACACTTACTTCCAGATTATATCCTGACGTCAACCAGGCCCGGGGAGATACCGACACAGACACTTGCAGTCTTGGTCAGCAACATTATGTTTTGGGC
>CM031614.1:63330043-63340043 GCA_018398815.1 Conus ventricosus
TCCTCCTCCCCCCACCGCCCCCCAACCCCCAAAACACCACACCACCCCCCCAAAACTTCGTCACCCCAAGCCTTTTTACAACACCCTCAACAAAAAAAGGGACATTAAAAAAAGGGTAAAGAGCGTGGGGGTGGGGGGGGGGTAAAAATATGTTTGGGGGGGACACAAGAAAGTAAGTTAAGAATTCCCACCCGCACCCTCTCTCTCTTCCTCTCTCTCTCTCTCTCCCTCTTCTCTCTCTCCCTCTCTCTCTTTTCTCTCTCTGCTTCTCTTGTCGTCTGTCTCTTCCTCCCCTCTTCTCCCTGTCTCTTTTTTCTCTCTCTTGTCCCCCTTTCTCTCTCCTCTCCCCTTTTTCCTCCTCCCACCCCCTCTTTTCGCTTCCTTCTTCCTTCGTCTTTTCTTCCTCTCTCCCCCTTCTCTTCCTCCTTCCCTCCCCCCTCCCTCTTCTCTCTCCTTTTCTCCTCCTCTTTCTCTCTCTCCTCCTCTCTTTCACGTCCCCCTCAAAGCTCTTTTGGGAACTCACCCGCGAATGGCGTCCTGATTTAAAAGGGTTTTCCTTTCCTTTTGCAAACCCCTCAGGGGTACAAAAACGTTTTAGTGCGGAAAGGGGGGGGGAACGGGGGAGGGAGGGGGGGGGGCGGGGGGGGGGTGCAGTGAGCAAGGGGAAGGGGGGGAAAAGATGGGAGAGGGACTAGGGGGGGGTGAAGGGGATAAGGGGGGTGGAAGGGGGCCCGGGGAAAAGGAGCTTGGGGGATGACACCCCATGTCGTTGTTGTTTGTTTGTTCGTTTGTCGTTTCTCTCCTCTCTCTCTCTCTCTCTCTCTCTCTTCTTCTCTCCTCTTTTCTTTTTTTTTTTTTTTTTAGTCCTGTCAAATTATTGTTTTTGGGTTATGCAAAATTTACTAAAACTGATTTTTTTTTAAAGGAAATTTTTTGGAAAGATGGGGGGTGGAAAAAAACATGACTTACAAAACAACGGTCGGGTTAATGTTGCTTATAGCCCGCCGCCGAAAAGGGCCAACCCCTTTGAAGAAAAATCCAATCATATTAAAAAAAAAAACAACCCCACATTCCACAACCAATTAAAATGCTCTTCAAAAAACACTGGGAAATTTTGTTTAAAAAATCTTTCTTTGTAAAAATTTTAAATCTGTTTTTTTTTTAAAATGGTGATATCTTTCAGAAATTCAAAATCGATGAAAGAAACAAATAAACCCCAAAACGTATTATACTTAAAGTTAATCACATTTTCCCATTTCAAGCGATATCATAACCACTGTCAAAGGGGGGGGGGGGGGGGGAGGGCAGAAAAGAAAATGAATGAACGGGATGACAATTTTTTTTTTTCACCCAAACCTCTCCCCCCCCCCCCCCCCCCCCTTCCACTTCATCTTTCAATTTAGTTTTTATAGCCCAGCCGACCGCTAAGGGGCCTATCAGGAAGTCCTGTCCACATGAAGACAGCAAAATATGACAGACAGAGTACGGACCGGATGGGGTATTTAACGAAAAACTGTTTTACCCCCCCTCCCCCCCCCCCCCCCCCCCCCCGCCCACCCTATGAACGGGTCTGGGAACCCCAAAGGTTTTAAGTAAAAAAAGGTGAGCAAAAATCGAACGTATTGACTGCGCAAACACAAATTTCCATAACCCGCAAATTCCTAACCCTACAAAAATCGGGTCTGAGTTTTGGTGCAAGAAAACAAACTGTTTCCGATGATTTCAACATAAACATTCATGACCCACTCAGACAAAAAAGCGAACAGCAGGGTAGAAGTGGGGAAGTACAGCGTATATCGGGGTCAAAATAAAGGGGGTTAGAGTGAAGGGGAGAGAGAGAGGGGGAAGAGGGAAGAGAGAGAAAAGAGAAAGAAAAGAAAAAAGAGGGGAGGAGGAGAGAAGGGGAGAGAGACAGACAGACAGAGAGAGGGAGAGAGTCAGAGGAAAATATTATATTGTTTATATTATGTTTTTGTTCATTTTTTGTGTGGAAAAAATTGTGGACAGAGTTGGGGGCTGGGGGGGGGGGGGGGGGGGGGGGGGGGGGGGGGGGGGGAGAGAAAGGGGAGGGAAGCGAAAAAGGGGCAGAGAAGAGCGAGAGGGAGCAGCATAAAGTAAAAACGTTTTAAAAGTATAGTAGAGTAATTGTAGAGTAGTGTATATTATAGTATATAGTAGTAGTAAACAGCGGGACACCAGCAACAATAGAAATAGAAGTGGATTTGTAGTAGTAGTAGTAGTAGTAGTTGAGTATAGTATAGTGTAGTAGTGTAGTCAGTATATATGTAGCAGCAGCGCAGGGTATTTTTCAGAAGTAATATATGCAGGGGCGTAGCTGCTAGTAGGAAACTAGTCATTTTTGTACGTCGTGGTTCATTTCCCCCCCCCCCCCCACCCCCCCCCCCACCCCCCCGGGGCGCAGCGCGATCCAAGGATTAGAGAACAGTCTTAAAGGTGCTGCAACATCCCCCCTCCCCCCCCCCCCCCCCCTCCCCTCGCTCTCCTCCTCCCTGCAAGCACCGAATGACATGCTTTGAAGATGTGGCGGGTTCGTTGACCGGAGGATGAAGGTGTGTGTGTGTGTGTGTGTGTGTGTGTGTGTGTGTGTGTGTGTGTGTGTGTGTGTGTGTGTGTGTGTTAGTGTGTGTGTGTGTGTGTGTGTGTGTGTGTGTGTGTGTGTGTGTGTGTGTGTGTGTGTGTGTGCGTTAGTGTGTGTGTGTGTGTGTGTGTGTGTGTGTGTGTGTGTGTGTGTGTGTGTGTGTGTGCGTGTGTGTGTGTGTGTGAATGTTCTACATCATCCGAATATGGACAGTTTATTCTAGCTGAAGTGACCTCTTTTGTTCTGAACTTTAAACTACATAATTCAAAAAGAAAACTTTTCTTATTTGTTCTGAACTGTAAACAGCACAATTAACAATTTCTGGCCTTTCACTTCGCTTTGAAGCAAGGCACAGGTTCCTAAGTGATGGTCCTTAATGTATGTCTATGGGCCATTGAGTTCCAATTTCACAAGACAGAGTTTGTCTAGTAACTGGGGTAAGAAGTTCATGTGGACGAGGAGAGAAAATCAAATGTATCCAAGTCTCCTTCCCCACCCCCTTCCCTCTCCAGAAGATCGTGAGACAAACTGCAGGTCTGTCTATATTCAAGTGTCAGCATGCTTTTGAGTTCACGTGTTTAAGTTTGAGAAGTAGCTCTTCGAAGAAAACTCTACTGAATTGATTTACGCTCATCAAATTCAGCAAAGTATTTTGAGGAGCCCCATTCGTACGTGAAAAACTGTCTTACTTGATGCACGTGACTACTGCTTGTAACTTTTCAGCAAAGCAAGTTGTTTGACGGTTCATTTTGTCTCCTTGACAGTTCTTGTAATGGCCGTCTGCCTGTTGCTTCTTCAAACTACCTAGAATTTGGTGAAGGGAAGTGAACATTGTTTATTGTTCATTGTATTTGAAACGAAAACTTCAATCAGAGAACTGGAAATGTCTCCAGCCCCGGAATACATTATCCTGATCCTGACCTACCTGTGTGTGTGTGTGTGTGTGTGTGTGTGTGTGTGTGTGTGTGTGTGTATGTGCGTGTGTGTGCGTGCGTGCGTGTGCGTATGTGTGTGTGTGTATGTGTGTGTGTGTGTGTGTTTCTACATCATCCGAACATAGTTAATTGTAGCTGAAGTGACCTCTTGTCTGAACGTCACCCTAACCTCACCTACCCTTCCTTTTACGAAACCTGTTACGAACTTCATTGATAAACTGTGCCGCAGTGCGGAGCAGTGGCGTTAATCTCCGCTTGTTCCCTGTCAGTATACAGGAAAGAAACGTCTGCCCGGCCAGTCCAAGAGCTGTCTCCCTTTCCGCTTTTACGACACAGCGTCAGAACCTCGTTAGCAACACACCTAAAGGCCTTGCCACAACAGGCGAATCTCTCGTCGCTCAAACGCCGGAGCGCGATTTGTACGCGCGCTTTCTCTGTCGCACGTATCCATCCTTCTTGTGGCCACGCCAGACCCGAGTTCACCGGACAGCGGTTCGCGGATCGATTGGTCACGTGACCCGATGAATGTCTTGCGGAGTTGGTTCTGGTTCGTGGCGTTTCACTTGATGCTGGTTGTTCAATGCAAGATTGCGGTGTTCTGGCCATTAGAGGGGCCAGGCTGGGCTGCAAGCAATATGAAGTGAATTGAACGTGTAAGCAATATGAAGTGAATTGAACGTGGGCCCGTGGTCCTATGGTCAGAGCGGGCACCTGCGGAACTGACGGTTAAGTCTGAACCGCTCGTGGGGTTGGCCTACAAATATGGCTCTGTTCACCCAGCAGTAAATGGGCACCTGCCTGTAATGGGCGAGCGCTCACTCTTGTGCTCGTTTACCTGATGGTCACACTGTCGAGTGTCAGAAAGCGATTACAAGAGCAAGCCTTTAGGCGAGAAACTCACTTAGCATACTACGCTTTTGTTGTTGTTGTTGTTGTTGTTGTTTTTGTTTTAGAATCTGAGTGTGCTGGTCCCTTCTTTTTCTTCCGAACAATTCCCACAAACGTCAGATTGATTTTTGTTTCTGTACTATGGGGGTGACATAAAATTTAAAAAAAAAAAAAACCCCGTTTCTAGTGTGTCTAAAGCAGCTTCGCTCTTGACCAGAAGGTGTCTGGGGTGGAAGCAGTGGCAACATTCGTCGGCAGCTCATTGCAGTCTCTGAGGGTTCTTGCAAACAAAGAGTCCTGCCGGCGGTTTGTGCAGCAGCTATTCCAGTCTCTGAGGGTTCTTGCAAACAAAGAGTCTTGCCGGCGGTTCGTGCGGCAGCTCATTCCAGTCTCTGAGGGTTCTTGCAAACAAAGAGTCCTGCCGGCGGTTTGTGCGGCACTTGACATAGCGGAACTGAAGGTCGCGCCCTCTTCTCTAGGGACTCGGCGCCGGGATCAGAGGTCTGGTCGGCTGAACCCGGCGAAGTTCTGCTGGATCTTGAACAGCGTTGTCAGTCTTACAGCCTGATTGCGCTGTAGGAGAGTGGGCCGCCCAAGAGAGATGTGGTGGGAGCAGTTGAGCACGGAGCGGCGTACTCTCCTCTGTACAGGTACGATCTTGACCGCGGTCTTTTGAGGGGGGAGGTTCCACAGGGAACGGGCACGTTCAAGGAGTCTGACGAAGACCAGGCACACCCTCATCCTCACTACCGTCCAGCTCATCCCATTCAGGTTCCGGCGCAGGGGCCACAGCATTTGCTGTGCCTTGGTTGAAACCACATCCATGTGGACGTCCATGCCCCGGTGGGTGTCACCTCGACAAACACATCGCTACGCATCAGCATCTACGACTTTTGCAGTCAAAGCCACCCCCCCCCTCCACCCTCCTTCTCCTCCGCAACTCTCTCTGCCCCTCTACCTTCCGAAATCACCCCGCTCCTCCAAATGAAAACCACAATTCATCGCTGATCCAAGGTGCGCGAACAATCTGCTTTTGTGGTAGGGGCAATCTTTCTTGGCGAAGTCAACATATTAAGAAAACAAGCAAACAAAACAAAAATAAAAACACTCCAAAGATGGGAAAAGATCTATGCCGGTTTGATGTCACCGAAACAAGTAAAGCAAGAGAGATTAAAGAGAAAGAAATGTTGACGGGAAACTGGATCAGTTCCGAACCACTTTTTTACACAATCATCTGATGTCAAAACGCATTGGATCTGTGTTGTTTTTTGTTTGTTCTATTCATCTGGCGGTCTACCAACGTAATGTGTAGTTTCTTTAATAAGACACTCTCTTCTCTCCATAGGCGAAAGACAAGCATTCGTTGAAAGAAAAAAAAAGGTATGCGGTGAAATTTTGATAGAGGAGAAGCAAAAAGAAAAGAAAAGAAAAAAAAAGAAAGAAAGAAAAGGAAAGAAAGAAAAGGAAAGGAAAGAAAGAAAGAAAGAAAAGAAAAAGAAAGAAAGAAAGAGAGAGAAGGAAAGAAAGAAAAGAAAAGGAAAGAAAGAAAGAAAGAAATATTGTCTGACATAAGGTGAATTCAAGCGCCTGTTCCTACGAATTGGAAGACGAATTACAGAATTCGGTAAACCACATTGCCAATGTGTGTTCACATGTACGTATCAAAGACATAGAGATGAACCACATCGCCAATTTATGTGTCAGTGTGTTAATATGTACATATCGAAGACATGGGGGATGAAAAACAAAGTCGAAGTTTGCACTTCAGTCTCAAATCCAGCTTCTCTCCGACGTCAATCCACTCTATCTTCCACACAAACAAGATACATGTCCTCCATAAACGCGAGAGGCCCAAAAGGAAATCGATTCTGATGTATCTTAAGATCTTGCTTTCCCCCCCTTGTACCAAAAAAAGTAATATCCTTTAATTAGTAGAGAGAGCCGTCGGAATTCTAACTTTTCCGATCCAGAAATTGGAGAAAAAAACTGAATGAAAACAGACAGACAGACAGACAGACAGACAGACAGACAGACAAACAGACACACACACACACGCACACACACACACACACACTCTCTCTCTCTCTCTCTCTCTCTCTCTCTCTCTCTCTCTCAGTCTGTTACACGCACACACGCACGCACGCACGAGCACACACACACACACACACACACACACACACACACACACACACATACAAACGCGCGCGCGCGCGCACGCACGCACACACACACACACACACACACACACACACACACACACACACACACACACACACACACACACACACACACACGCGCGCGCGCGCGCGCGCGCACACACGAGGAGCGAAGCATATAAGTGCATTAGAGCCACTCATTTTTACTGATGTTACGAGGGACACATTTCAGTACAGAACGCACGCTAGAAACATTTCGGGGGCACAAAATGCAGCAAGGGCTGTTTCCTATGGACTCACTCCAACTAAGAGCTCATCACTAATCTTCTTAAGACTCTTATTGTTTTGGTTTACCTTATTCGAGGACGATCATTTCATTGATTCATAGCTTACAACCCTTTTGCTTTTAAACGACCTTCTTAGAAGCTCTTACCGCAGTAGTTTGGCTCATTCGATGATGATAATTTCTTATTTAATAGGTTAAAACTTTGTGAAGCTTTTAAACGATCCTCTTAGGTACATTGATCACTGCAGTTTGCCTTATTCAAGGTTGATAATTTCTTCGATAAACAGGCTCAAACTGTGATGCGTTTGTTTGTTTGTTTTGAACTAGAAAGGTACTTGGAACTGCGCTGATTTTCACCACGGTCAACCCAATCCCGGATCTACCCTTTTGACCCGGATATGCATCACTAAGATCAACATCAAATTTCTTGGCTTTGTCTTCGTCCCCTTTCCACTGCATAATCCTAACAGTAATGATAGTAATGATGATGATGATGATGATGATGATGATGATAATAATACTGATATAATAATAACAAGAACAATAATGATAATAATAATGATAATGATAACAATAATAATAATGTTGCTGATGATAATAATACTACTAATAATAACGACAGCAATAATGATAATAATAATGATAATAACAATAATAATAATAATAATAATAATGATGATGATGATGATGATGATGATGATGATGATGCTGATGATGATGACGATGACGATGATGATGATGATGATGATAAGAAGAACAAGAATAGTAAGAATAAGAACAACAACAACAGCCACAACAACAATGATGATAATGATGATGATTATGATAATGATGATGATAATGGTGATGGTGATGATGATGATTATAATCACAACAGCAGCATTAATAATAATAAGGATAATGATAATCATCATCATAATAATAATGATAATAATCATGATAACAGTAATAATATTGGATACAAAAAAATGTACACAATACAAATAACATTCTAATAACGAAACACATTACATCAATATTGCGCATACACGCACCTAAATGCACCTAATAAACTATACATATAAAAAAAAACCACAAAGAAACAATCTGTATTTAGCCTACAATAACTTACAATAGTGCATGCATACATACACACATACATACATGCACACTAGCATAATCAAACATGTCACTCATGCGCAGAAGTATTTCCGTGTCCTTGGGCGTGCCACAGCCAGATCTACTGCAGAGAGGAGGAATAAGTTTCAAGGGCAGATTTAACAGAGGTGGGGGAAGGGGAAGGGGAGGGGCGGGGGTCAGTGTGTTGGGGATTGTCTAGGAGACTGTTCCATGTCGTCAGGGCTGACATGGAAAGAAACATCCGTGTCCCATACGTCTGGTCTGAGCAATCCTGAGAAGTCGATGTACCGAAGGAAGAGGGGAGGTAAGCGAGACGTATAGACCTGGAGAAGTTCAGAAACCTACCATGGACCAGAGCCATGAGAGCATGACAAACAGACGACGTTTCTACTTTAGGTGCAATGGGGGGGGGGGGGGGGGGGGGGGGGGGGGGGGGGGAACCACTAATCTCTGAAAACAAATCATAACGGTGACCTTGTTCACCTTTTCATATCTCTAGCCATTTATGACAATACTGCTCTCGTTTCCATGGAAGAGAATGTGAATTTTCTACTGAGAAAAAAATGGATTTGAAGCTAGATTGTAATGTTCGTCTTTGTTTTTCTTCCCCTGTCTCTTTGATTTATAAACATTAATTTATTTACTAGGGTACGTGGTTTATTGAATTCTGTAAACCTTTTTTTCTGATTGGTGGAAAAAGCTGTTGGAATCCACCACGTCAGGACAACCTTTTCTCTATCATAAAGAACTTTCAAGAAACTGAAATGCAACAGCCACAGAAACTGCACTGTTGAAAGTTTAGGACAATACTCGTGTGTATCAGGCATTGTCTTTCAAATACAAGTAGGAATAATCGACGTACCTTGCTTTGCCTCATAAGCTTAGGTAACTCCAGTTTGAATTCCTCGAAGAGCTACTTACCAAACATAAACATGTTTAAAAGAAAAATTACTATTCCGTCGGACAGAAAGGAACAAAAAAGAAAATTACAAAACAAAATACGACGTGTGTCGACCTCTTGGGTCTGCTTCAGGCAAGATAAACAACCTTCAGGCAAGATAAACAACCTTCAGGCAAGATAAACAACCTTCAGGCAAGATAAACAACCTTCAGGCAAGATAAACAACCTTCAGGCAAGATAAACAACCTTCAGGCAAGATAAACAACCTTCAGGCAAGACAAACAACCTTCAGGCAAGAAAACAACCTTCAGGCAAGATAAACAACCTTCAGGCAAGATAAACAACCTTCAGGCAAGACAAACAACCTTCAGGCAAGATAAACAACCTTCAGGCAAGACAAACAACCTTCAGGCAAGATAAACAACCTTCAGGCAAGACAAACAACCTTCAGGCAAGACAAACAACCTTCAGGCAAGATAAACAACCTTCAGGCAAGATAAACAACCTTCAGGCAAGATAAACAACCTTCAGGCAAGATAAACAACCTTCAGGCAAGACAAACAACCTTCAGGCAAGATAAACAACCTTCAGGCAAGATAAACAACCTTCAGGCAAGACAAACAACCTTCAGGCAAGATAAACAACCTTCAGGCAAGACAAACAACCTTCAGGCAAGATAAACAACCTTCAGGCAAGATAAACAACCTTCAGGCAAGATAAACAACCTTCAGGCAAGATAAACAACCTTCAGGCAAGATAAACAACCTTCAGGCGAGATAAACAACCTTCAGGCGAGATAAACAACCTTCAGGCAAGATAAACAACCTTCAGGCAAGATAAACAACCTTCAGGCAAGATAAACAACCTTCAGGCAAGACAAACAACCTTCAGGCAAGATAAACAACCTTCAGGCAAGATAAACAACCTTCAGGCAAGATAAACAACCTTCAGGCAAGATAAACAACCTTCAGGCAAGATAAACAACTTTCAGGACAATGAAAACGAAGAACGAGCAGTCACGTGTCTTCTCAAATCAGGCACACAAGGTTGAATGTTCAACCTCCATTTTGCGCCCAGTTACAGAATTTTTCATCGTCCTGAATGTTCTATATCTGG
>CM031614.1:63345043-63377543 GCA_018398815.1 Conus ventricosus
GATCGTTGGCCAGAACTTTTCAGGCGAGCGGAGGGAAGCCGAAGCAGACGAGAATCGGTGGATGAGTGTAAGTTGCGAGACGGAACATAGAGATGGAGGAGGTCAGAAAGGTAGGAGGGAGCCAGATTATTCAGTGATTTGAAAACCAGGAGGAGAACTTTAAAGTCAATGCGAGACTGAATTGGGAGCCAGTGTAAGGAAGACAGAATTGGTGATATGTGATCAGATCTAGAGGAGCGGGAGAACAGACGGGCGGCATTGTTCTGAACTTTTTGAAATTTAGAGATGAGCGTTAAGGGACAACCGGCAAGGAGGGAGTTACAATAGTCGAGCCGAGACAGGACAAAAGCACAGATTAGAGTCTTCAGAGCATTTTGAGTAAGGAAGCGGCGAACTGAGCTGATTCTACGAAGTTCAAGGTAGCAGGACTTGCACACATTAGAGATATGTTGTTTGAAAGAGAGAGTTTGGTCGAGTGTAATGCCAAGGTTACGAACAGACACTGATAGATTTATTTCGTTTCCATCAAGATTTATAGAACTAGGGAGAAGAATGAGTTCTAAGAGTGTGTTTCGAAGCAATGAGGATAATTTCAGTTTTGTCTGCGTTAAGTTGTAGCTTGTTATTGTGCATCCATGATTTAACATCGGTAATGCATGCTTGAGAAGAGGAGATTATTTCATGAAGCTGACTGATATGGGCAGAGATATACAGCTGGTTGTCATCTGAAAAGCTATGGTGAAGAAGAGAGTGTTGGCTGATAATGGCCGAGAGAGGCTGGGTGTACAGCACAAACAAAACCGGTCCCAGGACAGATCCCTGAGGAACACCAAACTGAAGTGCTCTTGCTGGAGACTTAACACCTTTCACTAAAACAGTTTGCGTGCGATCCGAGAGATATGAAGAGAACCAGGAAAGGACAGAACCAGAAAGACCAAAAGAAGTGTTGAGTCTTGAGAGGAGAATGGAGTGATCTATTGTATCAAAAGCAGCAGACAAATCTAAGAGAGAGAGAAGAGAAACTTTGTTTCCATCAACAGCTGTGAGGAGATCGTTTGCTATCTTAAGGAGCGCTGTCTCGGTGCTATGGCCAGCCGGTAGGCTGACTGGTTAGAGTACAAGAGATTGTTTACAGAGAGATGTTCAGACAGTTGGGCGAGAACAACTTTTTCAATCAGTTTGGAAAGAAATGGGAGATTAGAGACAGGTCTGTAGTTCTTGAGATTTTCAGGATGTGTGTGTGTGTGTGTGTGTGTGTGTGTGTGTGTGTGTGTGTGTGCGCGCGCGCACGCGTGTGTGTGTGTATCTGTATGTATATGTGTGTGCGTGTTTGTACATATACATATTATATACATTTAAATGTATACACTCACACGTGCGCGCTCTCACACATACATTATATCTATCTCTAAAAGATAAAAGTACATAAAAGGTGTCATTTTCAAATGTCATACTCCATTAAAATCCATTAATTAAAGCTTAGATAGATAGATATGTGATGGTGTGGAGGGGTAAGGGGTGTGCAGGTGAAGACAGGCAGATGGTGAGAAGTGCAGGAACCAAGGGACAGCAGCCAGTCAAGAAGACAGTGGACGAAGCAGAGTTTTCTCCTTTTATTTGCCTTCCATAATAAGCTCAAACCAGGAACGCAGCCCTGGGAGCAATCTCTCTCGCACAGCACTCAGCGCACTGAGCACCCTCTCTGCCTCTCACGCCAGTCGCTCACATCAGGGAACTCTCTGCACCATTCTCACACAACGCTCTACTTTTATAACAACGTACCGGGCCGCAAAGCCAGCAACACGGTGCCAGAGACGAAACGGGCCTCGCGAGGCCGGAACCAACAGAAATTTGTGTTTTCTATCGCGGCTTCAGTGTTGTCTGGCTCACTGTCCGTTCAAACTATTAACACATATTTACTATCGATGAAAACCTCAGAACACAAGGAATAAAATACAGTAAGTCACATTTGACAATTTTGTTCCTGTACTAAATCATTGCTGATTAATGTCCCAGAGTGAAGCCACTTTTAACGCGTTTGCGTCATATTTTCCTCTATTTCAATAAAAGATACTGAAGAGCGTGAAATAATTTTACAATGAATGAATAGCTGGCATTTCGCTCTTTTCATACATATAAACTTCATTTTCCGAGACAGTGTCTAAGTGGAGAATTCTGTTGTTAAAAATTACTAGAAAACACAGCTGACTTTTCACTTCGCCGGGCCGTCGGCACCTACTTTTGACACAATTTTCAACTGAAAAATACTCTGTTGAAACGGTCTGTTAAATAATAAATTCTACACATTTTCAGTTGTATTCATAACAGAAATGGAGTCATAAGCAAGATTTCGATCGGGAAGTCCGAATTTCGTAGAATGATAATTTGGATCAAAACTCCGACAATGAACGAAGAAGGCAACTTGCTCAAGGGAACCGGCGTCATCAGTCATTTTGTATAGTCGCAAGCCTGTGCGGAAAAGATCCTAAGCATGCGATATACGAAATGAGAGCTCATGGACATTACTTTTAACATGCATCTTCAGATTCTTCGGTTTTCCTCTTACTTTTTGTAAAATCAAGAATTATTCAATGTTCATTCGACAGACAATTGAAAATGGCGCCAAGATTGCTCGTGCAAAATCCCAGTTTAGAGAAACTATGGGCTTCTCAGCCCAGTACGGTTGTAATGAATCAAATACATTAATTTTGTGACTTTAGCGACGTACATAGAATTATGTAGGTTCTGAGGTATTCATGATTTAAAGAATTTACACAATAAAAAAATGAGATTCGACCAAGGGAGGTAAGGGGAAGATAACTCTCGAACAAAACATTTTCATCCACGAAAGGTAACCAAAAGAAATATATACACTGTTAGCACCCGGCTACAGATAGATAGATAGATAGATAGATAGATAGATAGATAGATAGATAGATAGATAGATAGATAGATAGCAGAAAACAGTGCACAAAAAGTGTATCATTTTAAAACATCACACTGCACCGAAGGAAATTATTTATGAAAGCTTCAGTAGTATTGACACACTTTCTAGATAGATAGATAGATAGATAGATAGATAGATAGACACATAGATAGATGGGTAGGTAGGTAGATAAAGAGAGAGAGAACTGTGTATTGTTAGACAGATGGATGGACAGGTAGACAGCCAGAGACAGACAGACAGACAGCCAGATAGATAGATAGATAGATAGATAGATAGATAGATAGATAGATAGATAGATAGATAGATAGATAGATAGATAGATAGATAGATCGATAGACAGATGGTGAGATGCAGTATCTGTACACTTTTTACTCAGTTTTTGAATGTTTGCGCTGTTGTTGTTGTTTTGTTTTGTTTTCTTGAGTTTATTTAGGTTAGCAATTTACTTATCCTCCACCCCAATCCTTCTCCCAACCACCACTAATCTCCTACCACTTCCTAAAGTTCTGTCTCCTGCATCACGTGCCTCCAAAGTCCTTAAAGACTTTTCTCTTCTTCTTCTTCTTCTTCTTCTTCTTTTTCTGTTGTGTCATCAGCTTTGCAAAAAGAAGGGTGAATACATTCAGACCATGCCAATCTACTCAAGAGGCAGTGAGACGGGAGTCACTGTGCACGCATCTGCCATATAAACATATATAGTCGTATACAGTTTTGAACTGAAAAATGGTGTGCATGTGGGCCTGCCTGTTGTTTGAAATCTTTTGTTGTCCCCAGCCTCTACCCTCCCTCCTCCCCTCTCCTTCCTCCGTCTTCCCACACTCCCACCTTCCACCCCTCCACCTTCCCCTCTTGCACGTTTTGTCTGTCAGCCATACGTAGGCGGCGAGTCCTTTTTTGACTCTCTCGCCACAGCTGTAGCTGTGGCCTCGTTACCCAGGAGCGGCGGGTATTAGAAGCTGCGAGCTGTGATTTATGGGGATGTGAAGAGGGATTGTAGATTCGTGACTGAGCGTAAATCAAACGTCGTGTGTCCGAGTGCGCATGGGACGGGAATAGACCTTGAAGGAATAGACCTAAAGGGAATAGACCGAAAGGGCCGCCCCCCGGGAAGACGGGGTGCGGGCGGGGGGGGGGGGGGGGGGGGGGGGGGGATTAAGAGGAAAGGGGGGAGCAAACGAGATGGAGTATGGGTATGGAGTTCATAAAAACACCAGGACCAGAGCCATCGACAGAAGATAAGTAAACAACAGATGGTTGTGGTCTACTTGATTGGAAAGAGGGAACCAGAGGAGAGGGTGAAGAGGAATCACAGTAAAAACGAATCTCAGATCCAGGCTCCGATCCAGATCCAGATCGTGGAGATCCACAGCAAACTTGACTTGACTTGTCTTTGGGTTGCATCTGTTCACCATGCCTCGTGATGCTGGTTTGGTGGACTTTACGGGCATCTTTACCTTCACCTTCGCCTGTCTGAGTTTTCAGGATCGTTGGCGCACCACAGAAGACTTTGCAACCAGCTTCCTCCACTCCCCCGGTTCTCAGACGCTCTGAGGCAGCTGCTGAGTGTGAGGGCTTTCCGTGCACCGTTGTCCTCCCATCTCTTTCTCTGTCTTCCTCTCCCTCTGCCTCCTCACACTGTTTCTAATAGAATGGTTTTGGCAAGTCCCGTTGATCTTCATACATAACCATACCATCTCGTTCTCCTTCTTTTCACTGTGGATAACAGGTCTTCATATGGTCCAATTGCTCACCTTACTCTGGTCTGGACCTCCAGGTTGGCAATGTTGTGTTTGTATAAGATGCCAAGAATCTTGCGGAAGCGTTTCATCTCTAATGCCTGAATCCTTGAACTTTACAGGAACAGGAAAACAGGGACTAGACATAGCTGTCTGGCTCTAAATTCTTCATCTTTAGTCCATGATTGATGTAACATGAAAGGTCTTCAGTAACATGTTCAAGGCTTCGAGACACTCACTTGATCATATTCGTACCTGGAATTTATTTTAATGTACATCCATTGATCAAGGAGATTTTTTAAGGTGTCATTATTCTTTTTTCCTCACTTGGTGTTGACAGGTACTCTATTCCATATAGGTGTGATTCTGTTAGCAAATGTACAACTGTTTTCAGTATATACTTTGCGGGCACTGGGCCACATTTGTACCTTGTGTTTTAAAGGTATTTCCACTGATCAACTATATTTTTGAAGTTGTCAATATTTTGAGCTCGTTTGGTGTTGATAAGTTATTTATTATATAAAGGTGTGATTCTGTTAGTAAATGAAAATTTTCTTCTGTTAGTACGACTATCTTCGATGTATACTTTGTGAGCACTATTTCTTGTTATATCGCAGCTTGAGAACATGAACTCATGTATCTCTAAGTCACAGACATGCTTATATTTGAAAGTCTTGAAGGTCTGGATAAGAACAACTCTAATACTTCTTGTCTTAAAAGTGGAAAATTTACGGTGTTCCATCCTGTCTCCGTTGATGAACAATTTTGAATCCTTTGCACTAACTTTGTTGCCCCTCTTTGCACCTTCTCAGTCATGGCAGATTCTGCGTATTGTTGCTGACAGACAGACCAACAGACCAACAGATGCAGATGAAAGCTTAAAATCCTTGGCAGTGGTGACACAGTTTAACAAAATGATGCAACAGATTTTTGTGACAACAAGACTACAAATGGCAGCATAATTTTTCTTTGCATGAAAACGCATCCTTTTTGCATTTCTGTCTATCAATTCCATGAATCAGGTTTCGACAGTCCAGTCACTTATGTGTGTTAAACTGCAATTTCGTTACTTCATAGTCACGTTATTTCTTTGCTGTGGATTGAAAATCATATTCAGTTGATTTCACTTCTCAGTTTTCCATTGAACTGCTGGTATGATTTTATAGTTGCTCGTATTGTTTCATATTTCTCTTGTTCAGCTCAGCAGTTTAATCTAAAATCACCTGACAAAGAGATAGACGTTAAATTGAAAAACAAAAAAACACATGCGTGCAAATGTGAGCTCTCATGTACACACACACACACACACACACACACACACACACACACACACACACACACACACACAAGCACACGAACACATACACATATGCATGCATGAATGTACACTCACACACACACAAAGACAAGCACACACACGACAGACACAGAGGAGAGAGAGAGAGAGAGAGAGAGGGGAGAGAGAGAGAGAGAGAGAGGAGAGAGAGAGAGAGAGAGAGAGAGAGAGAGAATGAGAGAGAGAGAGAGAGTGAGAGAGAATGCCCATCAAACCATAATAAGTTTTCCATGATGGACCATTTTGTTGTTGTGTTTCTTTCATCATTCTCACAGATGAAAACAACTCATACACTGCTCCCCATCTCCCATTGAGCTCCGAGTCTCTTCAGCTGAAAACAAACAGTTGACAACAATAACGTATTGGCCTTCCAACTAAGACCACTCCTCAAAGCAGTCTCTTAGGCTGCTAATGTTGTTCTTGATGACCAGTCCATCATCAAAAAGAGAGGAAGGAAAGGAAAAAGTCCATAGAAAATATGGACACCAAGCTTCTCCCTCTCTCCATCATCTCTCCTGACCCCTCTCCCCTCTTCATCCTACCACCCTTCCCACCCCCACCCCATCCACCCACCCCACCCCCACAACACACATGAACACACGACGTTTGATTTACGCTAAGTCAAGAATATAAAAGCTCTCCTCACGTCCAAACAAATCAAAGCTCGCAGTTAATACCCACCGTTCCCCATTGTCAAGGTAACGAGGCCATGGCTACAGCTGTAGTGAGAGTCGAACCAGACGCCCCACCCACGCACGGATGACGCCATATCACTTCATAAGACCAGAGAAGAAGATGGAGAAATGGGTAGTGGGAGTGTGGAGAGGAGAGGGGGAAGAGGCGTGGGGTTAAAAGAAAAAAAGTTTCAAATTTCCCTGTAAAACATCGAACACAAAGAACGCCTGTTTGTACCCATGCTAGACATAAAACATTCAGCGATCAGCCCAACGTGATCCTTCTTTTAAAAAAAAAAGGGAGGTAGGTTTATCTTCTTGCTATTACTAATAATAAACTTGACAGTGCTTTGATCACAAGTCTCATCTGGAATGCCCATCCTAAAGGGGGAGAAGGTGAAAGAGGTAATGGCAAGCCACTGCATCGTGTTAAATCAAGACGCATTCTTTCCATTTAAGGCCAGCAAGACAAGTAAGCACATGAGCGGCACGCTTCACATGAAAAAGTAAGGCACGTGAAAAGGTTTCTCCAAAGCAGATCATCTCATTCATGAGGGGAATTGGGGCCGGAGTAGCTCGGTGGTAGAGCGACGGACTCGTAATCTTGGTGATCCTGGGGTCGTTGATTCGAATCTCCACCAGCCGTTTGGTACGTGTCGTGGATTTTTTCGCCTTCGAGTACAGGTTTTTTTTTAAACATTGGTTCTGACTCCATTTCCCATACAGTCTCGAATGAGTAAACGTTCTGTTAGACATAACTCTTGCACGTCTTATACATTTGTGCTTGTTGTATGTGCAGTATCAGATGACCTATGGATTGGCTGCTAGTAAAATAGTTACCAATCCATCCTGTTGGTAGATGGATATCTTCTCAACAGTTAGAGAGTCAGCCTGCATGTGGTCCAATGAGGATTTTTTTTCTACAGGTCTATGCCGATGTTTGGGGGAGGGAGCTGAAGGGAATGTTTGAAAGGCTGTCCATCACAGCTTCATTAGTTACATTGTATCTTGCTGTCTTGTACAGGACCATGCAGCGTGCTGTGCATTGACATGGTATTACTCCTAATGCCATGCATGTCTGACTAGACACTATTAAGCTGTGTGGCTAGACAGAGTTACTCTTGCATGCTGTGCTGGATGTCAGTTATGTTACTCATAGCTATGTGTGCTGGATGTATCATGTTATGTTACCTATGCTAGCTGTGCTGTGCTATGATATGTTGCTTTGGCTAAGCTAGTAGTATGACTGATAACTTATCACGAGAGAGTTTCCCTCCAAAAGGTCGGGCATTGCTCAGTCATCAACTTTTTTTCTACACACTGCATTTTTTGTTGTTCCTTCATTGTTATGCTACCGAAATGATTTCAAGAAGTATGTCAGTAAGCTCCTACTTGACATGTTCTTACCCATGCACGCGTACTCTGATCATTGAAGCTATACCCAACCATCATTCAGGACTAGACACAATATGAAGCTTCTGTGGCCTTCATGCGTTAGCTCCCGTTCCAAGCGGGAGTCCGGTTTTTTCCTCTCACATCTATGCTCTCGGTAGGTTTTGTTTGTGTCATGTATTGCTCTCACACGGGTTGATTTGCTTTGTGACCAGAAGTGGACTGTGACACCTGGAACGAGCTCCACCAAGGCGGGTTTTGCGTATACAAAATTCCTACCGACATTGCAGTGTCTGTATCCAGGTGAAGATGCCTGAGACATATCAGAATACACACTAACCCTTGACAGTTCAAGGGAACGATCATGCATCAGCCGCATCCTCTCGATCGGCAGCACTAAAAAATTGAATTCTGGCATCATGCCCTGTTCTTGCTGGTCACATAGGATGTCCGGACGATCCTCACTCTATGGTCTGGTGAGGCTTGGGTCGTACAGTATTTGGCGATCTCAGGGAACTGCATGGACACATGGGAGACATCTGCAGGAAAGTAACGACGGTTTGCGATCAGGGCAACTGCAGTAGAGGTATGTAGCGTGTACCTGAATGCTGGATCACAAAGAATGATAAAGTACGTGCAGCGTCACCCGGAGGCTGCCTATGAAAATTTGACACTGATGCTCACTCGCTGCTGCACAGGCTGTAATCCGGAGGTGTGGCTGAGGATAGGGAATGAATAAGTCTGTGGTAAGGAGGTGTGGCTGAGGATAGGGAATGGGAATAAGTCTGTCGTAACTGGAGGTGTGTTGGATAGGGAATGGATAGGTACTGTCGGTAAGGAGGGTGTGGTTGAGGATAAGGAATGGGAATAGTACTGTCAGGTAAGGAGGGTGTGGCTGAGGTATAGTGGAATGGGAATAGTACTGTGGGTAATGGAGGGTGTGGCTGAGGATAGGGAATGGGAATGAGTGCTGTAAGGTAATGGAGGGTTTGTGTGAGATAGGGAATGGGGATGAGTGTTTGTAAGGTAATGGAGGGTGTAGTTGAGATAGGGAATGGGATGAGTGCTGTAAGGTAATGGAGGGTGTGGTTGAGGATAGGGAATGGGAATGAGTGCTGTAGGTAACGGAGGGTGTGGTTGAGATAGGAATGGGAATAAGTGACTGTAACGGTAACGGAGGGTGTGGTGAGATAGGGAATGGGATGAGTGCGGGTAATGAGGGTGTGGTTGAGTATAGGGAATGGGAATGAGTGCTGTAAGGTAATGGAGGGTGTGGTGAGGATAGGAATGGGAATGAGTGCTGTAAGGTAATGGAGGTGTGGTTGAGGATAGGGAATGGGAATGAGTGCTGTAAGGTAATGGAGGGTGTGGTTGATGGATAGGAATGGGGAATAAGTACTGTGCGGGTAACGGAGGGTGTGGCTGAGGATAGGGAATGGGAATAAGTACTGTGCGGTAACGGAGGGTGGCTGAGGATAGTGGAATGTGGAAGTAAGGAGCTGTGGCGGGTAGGGAGGGTGATGCTGTAGGAATGAGGTGGGGAGGATAGGGAATAATGAGTGCTGTACGGGTAACGGAGGTGTGGTGAGGATAGGGAATGGGAATAAGTACTGTGGGGTAACGGAGGGTGGCTGAGGATAGGGAATGGGAATAAGTACTGTGCGGTAACGGAGGGTGTGGTGGGATAGGGAATGGGAATAAGTATGTGCTGAACGGGGGTGAATGAGGATTGGATGAGTATAGGGAAGGGAACTGAGGTGGGTGAATAACGGGTAAGGAGGGTGGGTGAGGATAGGGAATGGGAATAAGTACTGTGCGGGTAACGGAGGGTGTGGCTGAGGATAGGGAATGGGATAATATGTGCGGTAAGGAGGGTGTGGTTGAGATAGGAATGGGAATGAGTGCTGTAAGGTAATGGAGGTGTGTTGAGGATAGGGAATGGGAATAAGTACTGTGCGGGTAACGGAGGGTGTGGCTGAGGATAGGGAATGGGAATAAGTACTGTGCGGGAAGGAGGTTGGGAAGAATGGGATAGTTGTGAGGTAAGAGTGGATGATAGGAATGGGAATAAGTACTGTGCGGGTAACGGAGGGTGTGGCTGGGATAGGGAATGGGAATAAGTACTGTGCGGGTAATGGAGGGTGTGGCTGAGGATAGGGAATGGGAATAAGTACTGTGCGGGTAACGGAGGGTGTGGCTGAGGATAGGGAATGGGAATAAGTACTGTGCGGGTAAGGAGGGTGTGGTTGAGGATAGGGAATGGGAATGAGTGCTGTGGTAATGGAGGTGTGGTTGAGGATAGGGAATGGGAATGAGTGCTGTGCGGGTAACGGAGGGTGTGGTTGAGGATAGGGAATGGGAATAAGTACTGTCGGGTAATGGAGGGTGTGGTTGAGGATAGGGAATGGGAATGAGTGCTGTAAGGTAATGGAGGGTGTGGTTGAGGATAGGGAATGGGAATAAGTACTGTGCGGGTAAGAGGTGGTGTGGTTGAGGATAGGGAATGGGAATGAGTGCTGTAAGGTAATGGAGGGTGTGGTTGAGGATAGGGAATGGGAATAAGTACTGTGCGGGTAAGGAGGGTGTGGTTGAGGATAGGGAATGGGAATGAGTGCTGTAAGGTAATGGAGGGTGTGGTTGAGGATAGGGAATGGGAATAAGTACTGTGCGGGTAACGGAGGGTGTGGTTGAGGATAGGGAATGGGAATGAGTGCTGTAAGGTAATGGAGGTTGGTTGAGGAATGGGAGGGATGAAGTACGTGGAAGGGGTGGGAGATAGGGAATGGGAATGACTGTGCGGGTAATGGAGGGTGGTTGAGGATAGGGAATGGGAATGAGTGCTGTAAGGTAATGGAGGTGTGGTTGTGGATAGGGAAGGGGAATGAGTGCTGTAAGGTAATGGAGGTGTGGTTGTGGATAGGGAATGGGAATGAGTGCTGAAGGTAATGGAGGATGTGTTGGTATAGGAATGGGAATAGTACTGTGGTAATGAGGGTGTGGTTGGGATAGGGAATGGAATGAGTGCTGTAAGGTAATGGAGGTGTGGTTGTGGATAGGAAGGGAATGAGTGCTGTAAGGTAATGGAGGGTGTGGTTGAGTAAGGGAATGGGACTGAGTGCTGTAAGGTAATGGAGGGTGTGGTTGAGGATAGGGAATGGGAATGAGTGCTGTGGGGGTAATGGAGGTGTGGTTGAGGATAGGAATGGGAGTGAGTGCTGTAAGGTAATGGAGGGTGTGGTTGAGTATAGGGAATGGGAATGAGTGCTGTAAGGTAATGGAGGGTGTGGTTGAGGATAGGGAATGGGAATGAGTGCTGTGCGGGTAATGGAGAGTGTGGTTGAAGATAGGGAATGGGAATGAGTGCTGTAAGGTAATGGAGGGTGTGGTTGATGAATAGGGAATGGGAGTGAGTGCTGTAAGGTAATGGAGGGTGTGGTTGAGGATAGGGAATGGGATGAGTGCTGTAAGGTAATGGAGGGTGTGGTTGAGGATAGGGAATGGGAATGAGTGCTGTAAGGTAATGTAGGGTGTGGTTGAGGATAGGCAATGGGAATGAGTGCTGTAAGGTAATGGAGGGTGTGGTTGAGGATAGGGAATGGGATGAGTGCTGTAAGGTAATGGAGGGTGTGGTTGAGGATAGGGAATGGGAATGAGTGCTGTAAGGTAATGAGGGATGTGGTTGAGGATAGGGAATGGGAATGAGTGCTGTAAGGTAATGGAGGGTGTGGTTGAGGATAGGGAATGGGAATGAGTGCTGTAAGGTATGGAGGGTGTGGTTGAGGATAGGGAATAGGAAATGGAGATGGGCGGGTAATGATGGGTATGGGTGAGGTTAGGAATGGGAATGAGTGCTGTGCGGTAATGGAGGGTGTGGTTGAGGATAGGGAATGGGAATAAGCTGTGTCGGGTAACGGAGGGTGTGGCTGAGGATTAGGGAATGGGAATAAGTACTGTGCGGGTAACGGAGGGTGTGGTCTGAGGATAGGGAATGGGAATAAGTACTGTGCGGGTAACGGAGGGTGTGGTTGAGGATAGGGAATGGGAAAATGTCTGTGCGGGTAACAGAGGGTGTGGTTGAGGATAGGGAATGGGAATAGTGCTGTAGGTAATGGAGGGTGTGGGTTGAGGATAGGAATGGGAATGAGTGCTGTAAGGTAAAGGAGGGTGTGGTTGAGGATAGGGAATGGGAATAAGTACTGTGGGGTAACGGAGGGTGTGGTTGAGGATAGGGAATGGGAATGAGTACTGTAAGGTAATGGAGGGTGTGGTTGAGGATAGGGAATGGGAATAAGTACTGTGCGGGTAACGGAGGGTGTGGTTGAGGATAGGTAATGGGAATAAGTACTGTGTGGTAACGGAGGGTGTGGTTGAGGATAGGGAATGGGAATAGGTGCTGTAAGGTAATGGAGGATGTGGTTGAGTATAGGGAATGGGAAAATGTACTGTGGGGTAATGGAGGGTGTGGTTGTGGATAGGGAATGGGAATGAGTGCTGTAAGGTAATGGAGAGTAGGTTGTGGATAAGGATGGGGAATGAGTGCTGTAAGGCAATGGAGGATGTCGTTGTGGATAGGGAATGGGAATGAGTGCTGTAAGGTAATGGAGGGTGTGGTTGGGATAGGAATGGGAATGAGTGCTGTAAGGTAATGGAGGGTGTGGTTGTGGATTGGGAATGGGAATGAGTGCTGTAAGGTAATGGAGGGTGTGGTTGAGATAGGGAATGGAATGAGTGCTGTAAGGTAATGGAGGGTGTGGTTGAGGATAGGGAATGGGAATGAGTGCTGTGGGGTAATGGAGAGTGTGGTTGAGGATAAGGAATGGGAATGAGTGCTGTGCGGTAACGGAGGGTGTGGTTGAGGATAAGGAATGGGATGAGTGCAGTAAGGTAATGGACGGTGTGGTTGAGTATAGGGAATGGGAATGAGTGCTGTAAGGTAAGGAGGGTGTGGTTGAGGATAGGGAATGGGAATGAGTGCTGTGCGGTAATGGACGAGTGTAGTTGAGGATAGGGAATGGGAATGAGTGCTGTAAGGTAATGGAGGGTGTGGTTGAGGATAGGGAATGGGAAGTGAGTGCTGTAAGGTAATGGAGGGTGTGGTTGAGGATAGGGAATGGAGTGAGTGCTGTAAGGTAATGGAGGGTGTGGTTGAGGATAGGGAATGGGAATGAGTGCTGTAAGGTAATGGAGGGTGTGGTTGAGGATAGGCAATGGGATGAGTGCTGTAAGGTAATGGAGGGTGTGGTTGAGGATAGGAATGGGAATGAGTGCTGTAAGGTAATGGAGGGTGTGGTTGAGGATAGGCAATGGGAATGAGTGCTGTAAGGTAATGGAGGATGTGGTTGAGGATAGGGAAATGGCAATGAGGCTGTAAGGTAATGGAGGGTGTGGTTGAGGATGGGGAATGGAATGAGTGCTGTAAGGTAATGGAGGGTGTGGTTGAGGATAGGGAATGGGAATGAGTGCTGTGCGGTAATGGAGGGTGTGGTTGAGGTTAGGGAATGGGAATGAGTGCTGTGCGGGTAATGGAGGGTGTGGTTGAGGATAGGGAATGGGGATAAGTACTGTGCGGGTAATGGAGGGTGTGGTTGAGTATAGGGAATGGGAATGAGCGCTGAAAGGTAATGGAGGGTGTGGTTGAGTATAGGGAATGGGAATGACTGCTGTAAGGTAACGGAGGGTGTGGTTGAGTATAGGGAAGGGGAATGAGTGCTGTAAGGTAATGGAGGGTGTGGTTGAGGATAGGGAATGGGAGTGAGTGCTGTAAGGTAATGGAGGGTGTGGTTGAGGATAGGGAATGGGAGTGAGTGCTGTAAGGTAATGGAGGGTGTGGTTGAGGATAGGGAATGGGAATGAGTGCTGTGCGGTAATGGAGGGTGTGGTTGAGGATAGGGAATGGGAATGAGTGCTGTGCGGGTAATGGAGGGTGTGGTTGAGGATAGGGAATGGGAATGAGTGCTGTAAGATAATGGAGGGTGTGGTTGAGGATAGGCAATGGGAATGAGTGCTGTAAGGTAATGGAGGGTGTGGTTGAGGATAGGGAATGGGAATGAGTGCTGTAAGGTAATGGAGGGTGTGGTTGAGGATAGGGAAGGGGAATGAGTGCTGTAAGGTAATGGAGGATGTGGTTGAGGATAGGGAATGGAATGAGTGCTGTAAGGTAATGGAGGGTGTGGTTGAGGATAGGGAATGGGAATGAGTGCTGTAAGGTAATGGAGGGTGTGGTTGAGGATACGGAATGGGAATGAGTGCTGTAAGGTAATGGAGGGTGTGGTTGAGGATAGGGAATGGAAATGAGTGCTGTAAGGTAATGGAGGGTGTGGTTGAGGATACGGAATGGGAATGAGTGCTGTAAGGTAATGGAGGGTGTGGTTGAGGATAGGGAATGGAAGTTAGTGCTGTAAGGTAATGGAGGGTGTGGTTGAGGATAGGGAATGGGAATGACTGCTGTTCGGGTAATGGAGAGTGTGGTTGAGGATAGGGAATGGGAATGAGTGCTGTAAGGGAAATGGAGGTGTGGTTGAGGATAGGGAATGGGAAGGAGTGCTGTAAGGTAATGGAGGGTGTGGTTGAGGATAGGGAATGGGAATGAGTGTTGTAAGGTAATGGAGGGTGTGGTTGAGGATAGGGAATGGGAATGAGTGCTGTAAGGTAATGGAGGGTGTGGTTGAGGATAGGGAATGGGAATGAGTGCTGTGCGGGTAATGGAGGGTGTGGTTGAGGTTAGGGAATGGGAATGAGTGCTGTGCGGGTAATGGAGGGTGTGGTTGAGGATAGGGAATGGGGATAAGTACTGTGCGGGTAATGGAGGGTGTGGTTGAGTATAGGGAATGGGAATGAGCGCTGAAAGGTAATGGAGAGTGTGGTTGAGTATAGGGAATGGGAATGACTGCTGTAAGGTAACGGAGGGTGTGGTTGAGTATAGGGAATGGGAATGAGTGCTGTAAGGTAATGGGGGTGTGGTTGAGGATAGGGAATGGAAATGAGTGCTGTAAGGTAATGGAGGGTGTGGTTGAGTATAGGGAATGGGAATGAGTGCTGTAAGGTAATGGAGGGTGTGGTTGAGGATACAGAATGGGAATGAGTGCTGTAAGGTAATGGAGGGTGTGGTTGAGGATAGGGAATGGAAGTTAGTGCTGTAAGGGAATGGAGGGTGTGGTTGAGGATAGGGAATGGGAATGAGTGCTGTTCGGGTAATGGAGAGTGTGGTTGAGGATAGGGAATGGGAATGAGTGCTGTAAGGAAATGGAGGGTGTGGTTGAGGATAGGGAATGGGAATGAGTGCTGTAAGGTAATGGAGGGTGTGGTTGAGGATAGGGAATGGGAATGAGTGCTGTAAGGTAATGGAGGGTGTGGTTGAGGATAGGGAATGGGAATGAGTGCTGTGCGGGTAATGGAGGGTGTGGTTGAGGATAGGGAATGGGAGTGAGTGCTGTAAGGTAATGGAGGGTGTGGGTGAGGATAGGGAATGGGAATGAGTGCTGAAAGGGTAATGGAGGGTGTGGTTGAGGATAGGGAATGGGAATGGGTGCTGTGGGGGTAATGGAGGATGTGGCTGAGGATAGGGAATGGGAATGGTGCTGTAAGGTAATGGAGGGTGTGGTTGAGGGTAGGGAATGGGAATGAGTGCTGTAAAGTAATGGAGGATGTGGCTGTGGACAGGGAATGAGAATGAGTGCTGTAAGGTAATGGAGGGTGTGGTTGAGGATAGGGAATGGGAATGAGTGCTGTAAGGTAATGGAGGATGTGGCTATGGATAGGGAATGGGAATGAGTGCTGTAACGTAAAGGAGAATATGGTTGAGGATAGGGAATGGGAATGAGTGCTGTAGGTAATGGAGGGTGTGGTTGAGGATAGGCAATGGGAATGAGTGCTGTAAGGTAATGGAGGGTGTGGTTGAGGATAGGAATGGGAATGAGTGCTGTAAGGTAATGGAGGGTGTGGTTGAGGATAGGGAATGGGAATGAGTGTTGTAAGGTAATGGAGGGTGTGGTTGAGGATAGGGAATGGAATGAGTGCTGTAAGGTAATGGAGGGTGTGGTTGAGGATAGGGAATGGGAATGAGTTCTGTGCGGGTAATGGAGGGTGTGGTTGAGGATAGGGAATGGGAGTGAGTGCTGTAAGGTAATGGAGGGTGTGGGTGAGGATAGGGAATGGGAATGAGTGCTGTAAGGTAATGAGGGTGTGGTTGAGGAGAGGGAATGGGAATGGGTGCTGTGCGGGTAATGGAGGATGTGGCTGAGGATAGGGAATGGGAATGAGTGCTGTAAGGTAATGGAGGGTGTGGTTGAGGGTAGGGAATGGGAATGAGTGCTGTAAGGTAATGGAGGATGTGGCTATGGACAGGGAATGGGAATGAGTGCTGTAAGGTAATGGAGGGTGTGGTTGAGGATAGGGAATGGGAATGAGTGCTGTAAGGTAATGGAGGATGTGGCTATGGATAGGGAATGGGAATGAGTGCTGTAACGTAAAGGAGAATATGGTTGAGGATAGGGAATGGGAATGAGTGCTGTAGGTAATGGAGGGTGTGGTTGAGGATAGGCAATGGAATGAGTGCTGTAAGGTAATGGAGGGTGTGGTTGAGGATAGGGAAGGGGAATGAGTGCTGTAAGGTAATGGAGGATGTGGTTGAGGGTAGGGAATGGGAATGAGTGCTGTAAGGTAATGGAGGGTGTGGTTGAGGATAGGGAATGGAATGAATGCTGTAAGGTAATGGAGGGTGTGGTTGAGTATAGGAATGGGAATGAGTGCTGTGGGGGTAATGGAGGGTGTGGTTGAGGATAGGGAATGGGAATAAGTGCTGTAAGGTAATGGAGGGTGTGGCTGAGGATAGGGAATGGGAATGAGTACTGTGCGGGTAATGGAGGGTGTGGTTGAGGATAGGGAATGGGAATAAGTGCTGTAAGGTAATGGAGGGTGTGGGTGAGGATAGGCAATGGGAATGAGTGCTGTGCGGGTAATGGAGGGTGTGGTTGAGGGTAGGGAATGGGAATGAGTGCTGTAAGGTAAAAGGAGGGTGTGGCTGAGGATAGGGAATGGGAATGAGTGCTGTAAGGTAATGGAGGATGTGGTTGAGGATAGGGAATGGGAATGACTGCTGTAAGGTAACGGAGGGTGTGGTTGAGGATAGGGAATGGGAATGAGTGCTGTAAGGTAATGGAGGGTGTGGTTGAGGATAGGGAATGGGAATGACTGCTGTAAGGTAACGGAGGGTGTGGTTGAGGATAGGGAATGGGAGTGAGTGCTGTAAGGTAACGGAGGGTGTGGTTGAGGATAGGGAATGGGAGTGAGTGCTGTAAGGTAATGGAGGGTGTAGTTGAGGATAGGGAATGGGAATGAGTGCTGTGCGGGTAATGGAGGGTGTGGTTGAGGATAGGGAATGGGAATGAGTGCTGTAAGGTAATGGAGGGTGTGGTTGAGGATAGGGAATTGGAATGAGTGCTGTGGGGGTAATGGGGGGTGTGGTTGAGGATAGGGAATTGGAATGAGTGCTGTAAGGTAGTGGAAGGTGTGGCTGAGGATGGGGAATGGGAATGAGTGCTGTGCGGGTAATGGAGGGTGTGGTTGAGGATAGGGAATGGGAATGAGTGCTGTAAGGTAATGGAGGGTGTGGTTGAGGATAGGGAATGGGAATGAGTGCTGTAAGGTAATGGAGGGTGTGGTTGAGGATAGAGAATGGGAGTGAGTGCTGTAAGGTAATGGAGGGTGTGATTGAGGATAGGGAATGGGAATGAGTGCTGTAAGGTAATGGAGGTTGTGGTGAGGATAGGGAATTGGACTGAGTACTGTGCGGTAAACGGAGGGTGTGGCTGAGGATAGGGAATGGGAATGAGTGCTGTAAGGTAATGGAGGGTGTGGTTGAGGATAGGGAATGGGACTGAGTACTGTGCGGGTAACGGAGGGTGTGGCTGAGGATAGGGAAGGGGAATGTCTGCTGTAAGGTAATGGAGGGTGTGGGTGAGGATAGGGAATGGGACTGAGTACTGTGCATGTAATGCCACCTAAGTGGCACAGATAATGAGACAAGAAGGACGAAGAGGAAGAGGAGGAGGAGGAGGAAGAAGAAGAAGATGAAGTAGAAGAAGAAGAAGAAGAAAATGAAGAAGAAGAAGAGAAGAAGAAGAAGAAGAAGAAGAGGAGGAAGAAAAAGAAGAAGGAGAAGAAGAAGAAGAAGAAGAAGAAGAAGAAGAAGAAGAAGAAGAAGAGGAGAGGGAGGAGGAGGAGGAGGAGGAGGAGGAAGATAAAGCAGAGGTCGAGGAAGAGAAGGAGGAGGAGGAGGAGAAAGAAGAAGAAGAAGAAGAAGAAGAAAAGAAGAAGAAGAAGAAAAGAAGAAGAAGAAGAAAAGAAGAAGACAAACAGACAGACAGAGAAGACAAAAGAAAAACAACGTGACCCATGTGACTCCACGCAAAACCCCACCTACGAACGAACTAAGGAATCTCTCGCTTCTTCGGTGACTTGGTAAATCACTGGATCCCCCACTCCCCCCTACCCCTTCCAACACCCACACGACACACAAACGCACACCCTGAAGGTCACACACCACCTGACGACAGCTGCGTGAATGAATCCGACACGTCAACTGACGTCAGGCTATCCCGCCAACCACGAAGGGCGAGTGCACTTCTTGTCACAGACATCGACCCGAGTCAACGAACTGGACGGGCCCCTGCATGAAGCCTCCGAAATGCCATGACTGTCATTTTGTGTTTAATGGCCTCCTGCGTGCCTTCATCTTCCAGCAGCAATAGAGAAAGCCTGTCTCCTGATCAGGTCCTGCCAGACGTCATCTCAAGGTCTTTAATCGAACCAATGTGACGCAGATTGAATATACGCACGCACGCTCTCATCCGGCGGTTCCGTGATCTGTTTATGTGAGAATATACGCACGCTCTCATCCAGTGGTTCCGTGATCTGTTTATGTGAACTCTTACAGAGAAAGAATCAACGAAGGCGTGGTAGAATGGTTTGAAAAAGAAAGAAACAAAAACAACAACAACAAATCAAAAGCAGTGACGACGTTTTGTCTATTTAGGAGAGTTCGTCAGGCCATTCGTTTATGCTGCTGAGGAGCTGGCGTAGGGATACAGGTACAGGATTAATTACTGCGGAACTTTACTGGTGTCATGTGAGCAGGGTAGATTACGAGGATGGAGAACGTTGGAGGAGGAGACGGAAGAGGAGGAGAAAGAGACGGGGGGATTGGAGGAAGGGAGGCAGAGAGAGAGGGGGAGGAATAGAGAGAGAGGGGGGGATAGAGACAGACAGACAGACTGACTGACAGACAATGAGAGACAGACAGACAGAAGGAGAGAGAGAGAGAGAGAGAGAGAGAGAGAGAGAGAGAGAGGGGGGGGGGGAAGGGGGGCAGGGAGAGAGTGAGAGAGAAAGAGAGTAGTAGTAGTAGTAGTAGTGGTGGTGGTGGTGGTGGTGGTAGTAGTAGTAGTAGTAGTAGTAGTAGTAGTAGTAGTAGTAGTAGTAGTAGTAGTAGTAGTAGTAGTGGTTGATGTTGTTGTTGTAGCAGGGACGATGCAGACACTTTCCAGACTTGGGAAAAATGGTATAGAATGGCGTCGTCCCCCCCCCCTCCCATCCCACCCCCACCCCCTCAGCTCCGTCCATCTTCTCCTTCCTCCTTGTTCTCCTTCTTACAAGCGCTGAACGTCACGCTTTAATAGTGCAATGAGTTCATTGACCGAGAATGATGCAGAGTGTGTGTGTGTGTGTGTGTGTGTGTGTGTGTGTGTGTGTGTGTGTGTGTGTGTGTGTGAGTGTGTGTGTGTGTGTGTGTGTGTGTGTGTGTGTGTGTGTGTGTGTGTGTGTGTGTGTGTGCACATGCGCTTCTTTCTGTACGTATCTGATGTCCTCTTAACACGGTAAGTTTAGTGTAGTTGAAACAAGCTCTTATCTTCTTAAGTGTAAACATCATATGTTAAAAAAAAAAAAACAACAACAACCTTTCCCTTGTCTGTTACCCCACTTAGAAATGCTACCCAGATTCAACAGTAATGGTTGCTACAAGAATACCAATCGCCATTGAGTTCGGATTTCTCAAAGTGAGTTGTCTAATATCTGGGCAGAAGTTCACGTGGGTGGGGAGAGAAGATGAAAAGTATAAAAGCCTTTACGCCCCCCCCCTTCCTTCCCTTATCCCTCGAGAAGATCGTTTGATGGACCCCCCCCCCCCCCCCCCCCCTTCCTTCCCTTATCCCTCGAGAAGATCGTTTGATGGACTGCATTATCTGTCTCTTGCCCATGTGCAGGGTGTTCATGTGTTTAAATCTTTTTGTTGTTGTTTTTTTTGGCTTGATAAGTAACTCTTCGAGGAAAACGTTTCTCAAGCTATGGAAGATCATGAAATAAAGCAAGATATTTTATTTAGTATCCCTATTTGAAGATGAATTACTACTTTGCTTGATGCAAACGAGTATGTAACCTTTCAACAGTGTAATTTCAGTGACTGTTGATTTTTTTTCCCCCCTTGAAAGGTCTTTATGATGGAGAAAAGGTCGTCCTCACACGAGGTGACTTCTGATGGCTTTTCTGACCAATCAGAAAACGGTTTACAGAAAACCAAAGAGGGATGGAAAGACTAAGATTATAGACCCAGTTTTGGTCTTCTGTCTGTTGAAAATCCACCTCATCTTCAATGCAAACATGAGAAACGTTGTCTTACAAGAGACGGAAGAAAAAAAGGAAATCGTGCTTGATCCATGTTACGCCATTAGTTTTCTCCCTTTCCACTCAAAATATCAACATCGTCTGGTCCGTAGGAGGAACCGCCAGAATTTTTCTCTCTCGATTTACAAACTGCAGGGAAAAGACTGAAAGAAAAAAACACACACACACACACGCACGCACGCATGCGCGCGCGCGCGCGCGCGCACGCACACACACACACACACACACACACACACACACACACACACACACACACACACACACACACACACAAACTCGCGTTATGTAGAATATTGTGTGCATTGTATACATATATCATTTTTGTTTGTTTGTTTCTTTCTTTCTTTAAGTACTTACGGCAGTTTTCAGGATAGTGTGTGTGTGTGTGTGTGTGTGTGTGTGTGTGTGTGTGTGTGTGTGTGTGTGTGTGTGTGTTGGTGGTAATGTAAAGCGCTTAGAGCCCTAAATTATAGAGAATAGGCGCTATATAAATTAACATTATTATTATTACGTACAGACAACATATGAGCATACCCTTAAGTACATTTCCCTACAATTGCGCATACATACGTAGATGCACATTTACGTATTCAACCATGGCACACTAGTGCGAAAGTATTTACTGCTTAGATGGGCATGCCACATCTAGAATTGTTTCCACATCTAGAATTGTTGCCACATCTAGAATTGTTGCCACATCTTGAATTGTTGCTGAGAAACAGACGAGTTTTAAGGCCAGATCTAAAAGAGGCGGAAGAGGTGAGGAGAAGTAGACAGGTCCGGATTTTGTGAAATTCGCTCTCTATAAAAAGCGGTAGGCATTTTTGAGGAAAATCACTTCATGGGTCTTACTTTATGGATTTAGGGGTGCAGAGTTCATCTCTGCCGTCTGCCAAGTTCTAAATGTCATATCTTAGGAGTTAGAGGTAAAAAAAAAAGTAAGATGGCGCCGGCCGGTTAGGAAACTCTTACGTTCAGAGAATCATACAACATCTTGCAAAAAATGTTCTGATTTCTTCACGATTCTGTCATGCTGATCCGCAAATACGATACTTAAAAGCAAAATGTACCTTGGTTTAAGCATACGATTCAAAATTGCGGTAAATAAACTTACACCAAAAAGTAACGCATAAGATCACAGAACACCAAGAGCCATATGGCAATCAAAGATTTCGCCTTTACTGTTGAAAGTAACAAATATAATGATCATCACTTGTGTTCCATGTAAAAGAAAAATGACGAAAGTGAAAGCAATTTTTGATGAAAACAAACAAACGAACAAACAAACAAGGACATGAGATTTACACTATCATGACAAAAAACGTAAGTAGTACTGTACTTAGTGGGTACAACCTTTTGTAAAAAGAGGTTCAATCAAAGAATTAGAAAACTACGTAGCAAGCATGAAACATGCTCTTTAAGCATCCAATTGTAAGTCAGTACTTGTTCAGACACATAGCACAAAATTACTTTGTTTACTGACTGGAAAAAAATCACACAGTCACTGCTATCGACGAGAATCTAAAGCTGCACTTTGCATACTATGTCATCACATAGTTCGCTTCTTCAAATTGGAAACACATCTAAGTGAACCATTCTGAATCTAGTTGTCTAAATACAGTTGCTGTAAAGTACTTCAAACTGCTGTCTTCTTCCCGTGCAAAACATGTTTGCACTGAAGTATCAAGCTAAACCACACAAGTCTTAGCATTACTGCTGTTGTACACGTTGGTGAACTTGAGCTGGGAGTCACTCATTTTGGCAGTTCTCATCGTCTCTTCTGCATCTGCAAGCCCCTGTGCATGGTAAGCGTGACCTCTTGCATTTGCAGCGGGCTGTCATGCATCTCGTGGTGCAGCTGCAGCTGATCAGTTCCAAACAGGACTCTGGGACGGGGGCCAGTGACATCAGAACAGGAACAAGTGTCTCGGCTTCGAGTTTCCATCCCATGGTCGCATTGGGAGGCAGGACTGGATGCTGCAGGTGAGCCTGTCGCCACACTGTTGCCTGGAAGTGTGCACGTCTGATGTGATGTGACAACGCATCCTTGGTTGGAGGAAGCTTCTCTGGTATGACGCCTTTGACAAATAGCTTGCAGCGTGCTTCATTGATGTTGGATGTGTCTGACACGCCATATAGTTTGCAAACGAACTCTTCTGCTTCTTGGATGGTTTGGTCCCTAAGATCAGGGTCTTCTCCAAGGCACTGCAGGAGACGGTAGTGCTCTTTGTAGGTTACCCAGCACGTCTTCTTTGTGTGCCCAGCCAGGTACGAGGTCGTGTCACTGCCTGTCAGTGCATGAAAAGCAGGCAAAGCTTCAAGGGCATCTTGGTGCAGTCTCAAGTGTTCCACAATGGTGTGGATTGGGAGATACTTTCTCTGCTTGGCTGTTCCCGTCTTCATCCACACTTTCTGGCAAGGCATCCTGTGGAAATGTGCAAGTAGTAACACAATGACGTCAGTGTCTCTTGCAGACACAACAATGCTTGCAGCCTGGCTGTTGACGCAGTGCAAGATGATCCTTGTGTCAGCCTCTTCATGTCTGGCCTCCAAATGCTCCACATCAACTCTTGGATCAGATGTCTCTGCTCTCTCTTCATTGCTGAAGCCACCAGCAGCAACAACTGTCTTGTCATTGGGTGCCTTCAAGATCAGCTGTTGAGAAAGGAATCTTGCGAGGTCTGCTTTGTTTTCTTGATGGGCGAGGAAGTTGTCCCACTTGGCTGGGAGAGGGACATCTCTGCTTTCAATCATCCTTCTGATTGCAACTGCGCCTTGTTTGCGCCGATTTCTGGTTCCTCCTTTGATGGAAAGCTCGTAGTACCTGACAAACAAAACGTCAATTCTTTGGAAGTCTGCTCCGCTCCAAAGAACAGCTTCAATGAAGACGTCTGCCAGGTCTCCAAATGTCACTGCTGTCTGTGGTTTTCCAATGGCATTGACCAGTGCTTGGCCATCAACGATGAGTGTGGCTTCTTTTCCAGATCTGTTGCTTCTAGCTGAGGAGGACATGGAACTTCACTGGTCAGGGTTTCGCCTTTGGACCTGAACGAAGCTGTCCATTCATTTCAGCAATGGCCAGTGGGACTGCCAAGAGTTCATGATTTAGAACATCCTGGAGGTTGACGTCTCTTCCAGCTTCATAGGCAGTGATGAGACGTTGCAGGATATTTCTGTCTGCTTTGACAGTTTTCACACACCTGTGCGTGAGTCTGTGCGTTTGACTTCAAACAGGGATGAAAACGTCAGAAACTTGTTTTGGGGCAGTGGATCCCTTAACATGACCTTTCTCTGCTCAGTAGCCACCAGTCTCTCCTCAACAAACGAATTCAGCTGCTCCTGACCTTTCCTCTCAGCTGACAGCAAGTCTGCTTCAATCGCCTCTGTGACAAGGTCTTTGTTGGCTATGTTCTGCAGACTGTGAGGCATGTCACTGGAAAACAGTTTGAAACTCTTCAAGGTTGTCAGAAGTTTGTCTTCATCTTTGGTGTCCTGTTTCATTCGGCTTCTTGTCATCTCGTTGTGAACAATGTCATCACTTGAACCAACAGCAAAGGCAGCTCTAGTTTCCAGGGCAAGATGAGACCGGCGATTGTAGGACAAAGCCCACCTGCTCAGAGCTGAGGATGTTTTGGTGATTCCAATGGTGCCACCCCCCTTTTTGCCGACAGCATTCAGCCACTCCTGGCTTTGGTCAGGATCCACCTGATTGAAGCGATGTGGAGTGCGCTTCACCACAAAGTTTCCAGCATCAAACTCACTCTTCACTTCTGGTGGCAGCTGATGTATTTCATTGAGATACACAGTCCCCCAGCGAGCGTAGTTGGTGTGGTTGTACCTCATGAAGTAGGGTAGCATGGACTGGAAGGCAGAGAGGTGCAGTTCCCAAATTCCGTCTCTCTGAGCACGTGTGAAGAGGAGGAGGATCTGCACCATGTGCATGTAGCTCCACCAGAATTTGAAATTGGGATTTTCTTTGGTTGCCAGAAAGGCTTCCATTGCATCTCTGAAGTTTTTTTCAGCAAGCAGTGAAATGAGGTCTTCTGTTGTGCTGTTCCCTTCTTTCTCATCCATCTTGCTCTTCAGGTCAGGGTTCTTGTCTTCAATGAACAAAAGCAGCTGAGGTAGCAGAATCCTCCACATTGCCTGCAAGGTCATTTTGTGGGCTCGCATTCCTCTTGAGTATGATTTCCTTGCCAGAACTTGTTCAGCACTTTTGGAAACACACAAATAACTCCCCACATGTTAGAAGTCAGTTACAAGTTTTGATACTTCCTTTTCTGATTGCTGTAGATACTTACAAGTAATAAGGGTAAGATTTAATTACATGTAGACTGAGTTTTAAGGATAAAATACCGGGCTATATGCGGAATTCATACTTCCCTCAGTCTCGCGGCGGCCATTTTTTTAAATTTAATTTTCTGAGTAAACTGGGGCCCTGATTTCTTTGGCAGACGGCATATTCACATTTACCAACCTTTTCTCCATCCAAAAACGGTGGTTCCCAACTTTTCCTCAAAAATGCCTACGGGGTTACGGAATTTTGAAAATCCGGACCTGTCTAAAGGATTTGACGGGCCATCAACGTGTCAGGATTGTCAGCGAGTCCATTTCATGTCGTGTGGGACTGGAAAAGAAAACAAGTCTTTCTCTGTACGTCATCATTCTGATATGAGCCATTTTCAGAAGGCGAGTATTAAAAGCTGAGCGAAGCTGGCCAGATGCACAGACATTGAGGAGTTCAGGGAGGTTCCCTGGACGAGACACTGACAGCAGAAACCGTCAGAGTGGATAGCTTGTGGTGCGTTCCACTAGAAGAAGACAGTGAGGTGAGTGAAGAAGAATCTTAGCAGAACTGATCTTGGATCCAGCCTTTGATACAGATCCACATCACAGAAAAACACACAAAATATCTCTTGGCTTTTGCTTAATAAGATAAGATAATGTTGCCACATCAGGGCTGTCACCACGTTAAAATCAACTCACAAGTCATTCATTCACACAATTCTTTAAAATGCATCGAAAAACCCATCCGAAAGTTTGTTAAAAAATCTTTCCACTGTAAAATCTCAGATCCGATGAAAGATGTTAATCTCTTTCAAGAACTCAAAGATCGCGTCAGGCGGAACATCTCTGAACAAGGTTTTCATGGAATCTGCTGTAAAATGTTTATGTCTCACATCGTGCAAGTCCCAACACTCTAAAAGAACATGTTTCATTGTGAGTGGCACATGACATGGAATGCACCACGGAGCTTCTTCACTCTTTAAAAGGTAGGAATGGGTAAAATACGAACGGCCGGTGTGCATCCGGCACAGAACTGTTTCTACTTTACGACCACCAGACGCAGATGAGAGGAACTCCTTATGGTTTGGACGGATCTGAAAGAGTTTGTTATCCGTCTGTGTATTCCAGTCCTCCTGCCAGAGGTCTCTGACATAATCGTTAATTTGGGGTTTCAGATCTGAGCAGGGGATATATATGTTGGACAATTTCTCTGTTGCTTGGGTCGCATACAATCTTTCAGCTATGTCTCAGTAAATTGGTTCCATAGGTTTCACGTAATCTCCACATTCTATCCTTCAGCTATGTCTATACTGAATCGGTTCCATAGTTTTCACTTAATCTTCACTTTCAATCTTTTAACAATGTCTCATTAGTTTCAAAACAGAGTGACTGAGGGTGGAAAATAACGCAAAATTTAGAAAGAGAGGGGTTAGTTACCGCCAAGGACATAGACAAACAAAAGTACAGGACAAAACACTTGTACTTTGTCTGTAGCTGTGTCCTTGGCGGTAACTAACCCCCTCTCTTTCTAAATTTGAATGTCTCATTAAATCAGTTCCATAGTTTTCACTTAATCTCTGCATACAATCTTTCAACTTAAGTCTCATTTAATCACTTCCATCCTTTTCACTTAATCTCGCTGACTGACAGACAAACATACCAACACACATGGATTAAAGTATAACCCCTTGATGGAGTTCAGCAAGTTTAGCAAAACTACAATGTGCATTCGTGATGACAAGATTACAAATGCTATCATAGTTTCTCATCGTATGTTGTTTAAGCCTTTTTAGACTTGCTGCATGCTTACTCCCTAAATCAGCTGTTAACGAACTTGTCACTTTTGTACAAAACTTCAGTTTCTTTACGTTAAAACCACATCATTCCATCCTGTAGACAGCAAATCATATTCCGTTGTTGCTGTCATTTTTCTTCTTGGTTTTTCATTAAATTGCTGTAGTGTATATTTCACAGTTGTTATTTTCGTTTTATGCCTTTATTATTTGTTGTTTTTACAGTCCCATCTGAAATCACTGAATGTAAATAAATGACAAATTGAACAGTCACACACATGCGCGTGCATATTGACGCCCATGCACAAAAACATATTCACACACGTGCGCGTGTGCTCAAACACACACGCACACACACACACACACACACACACACACACACACACACACACACACATATATATATATATATATATATATAGATATATATATATATATATATATATATATATATATATATAAACACACGCATGTCTGTGCGCACACATGTGCATGTAGGCACACATGTATGCACACACACTTGCATGCAAGCATGCACGCACACGTACACTCAAATGCATACCCACACACATACACAAGCACATGAAAGGGGAGAGAGAGAGAGAGAGAGAGAGAGAGAGAGAGAGAGAGAGAGAGAGAGAGAGATTTGTGTCCATCAAACCGTAAGAAGCTTTTGATGAAGGACCATCTTGTTATTCTTTCTTTTATCATTCGCAGAGATTAAAGCAACCTCATACACTGCTCTTCAGTCCACCCCTCAGCTCTTGGTCTGAGCTGAAAATAAACAATGGGCAGCAGAACGTATGAGCTGTCCAAGAAAGATCACCCCTCAAAGAGGTCACTTGATTAGGCTGCAAATGTCGCTTTTCTTATCACCAGACCATCGTCAAAATGAAAGGAAGAAAAACAAAGAGGCCATAGTAATTAGGGACAGGTTGCCTCCTCCCACTTCCATCCTCCCCCTCGCTTCCCCGTCGCCCTTCTTCACCCCCCCCCCCCCCCCCCACACACACACACACACACATACACACAACGTTTGATTTACGCTAAGTCAAGAATCTAAAAGCTCTCCTCACATCCCCAATAAATCAAAGCTCGTAGTTAATACCCACCGCTTCCCATTGTCAAGGTAACGAGGCCATGGCTACAGCTGTCTCGAAAGAGTCAGAACCAGACGCGCCACCCACGCACGGCTGACGTCAAAACACTTCACAGGGCAAGAGAAGAAGATGGAGAGATGGGTGGAAGGAGAGCGGACAGGAAGGAGGAGGGAGGGGTGGCTTAAGAAAAAGGTGTAAAAATTGTCCACAAAACGCTGAATGCGAAGAAGGTACGGTCGTACCCTCGCTTCAGAAGTGAAATAGTAAGCCCAATGCCATCCCTCGTAAAATAAAATTTAAAAAAAGGGGGGGGGGGGGGGGGGGGGGGGGGGGGGGGGGGGGGGGGGGGGGGGGGATTGGTATTTCTTCTCTTTGCTATTCCTAATAATAAGCTTGACGTTGTGTCGACCTCAAGTCTTAAGCGGAAAGCCTGTCCTAAACTGGGAGAATGTGGAAGAAGCATTGGCAAGCCACAAGATCACGGCAGTTGAAGACGCAACTTTTCCATTTAGGGCTAGCGAGACAATAGTAACCAATGACAGGCACGCTTCACACGCGAAACAGTTAGCCATGTGAAACAGATTTTTCATTGTCAGATCATCCCGTCCACGAGAGCAGGGAGGGAAGGAGAGGGGGTTCCCCTATGGTCCAGAATGGCCAAAACATTTTGAGCAGAGTAAGAAGAATGGTGGTGATAGTGGGAAACGATTGCTCATCATTACGACGACCATTATCATGTTGTATAGATCCTATCATATTACGTTATGCTACGCTATGCTATGCTGTCCTATGTAGTGCATGACATCATCATCAGGGCCAGTCTCCCTGAGAAGAGAGCATATCGCTGCAGCACAGCGCCACTTTACCTTTTTTCTTTTCTGTCAGCGTACGTTTGTTTGTACGTTTGTTTGTTGTTTACTGTCAATTTGGAATAATGACCAAATGTTGTCAGCCACATCTTCCTGGTTGACATGGGTTCTCTGATGTGCTCTGACATGCGCACTGCATACGAGATCATTTTAACCCATTCTTCTGAAATGCTATAGAACTCAGACCATAATGTAAGGATTAGTGACAATGATAATGACAACGACAATATGTTTAGCTGACAGGCCAAGTGTAACAGTATTAAATCTTTAAGATTTGATTGCTATTTTCCTTTATCCTCCTGTTCAGTCTGTCCACCTCTTAAAAGATTCATGTAGGAAAAGAGCTACACTGCGTGATGGGCTCATTCGGAGGTTTGATGATAAGAACAGGTACGGACCATTGAAATACCTAGCACGTTTGAGTTCTTTTCTAATACCATCGTAGGTGGGCAAGAAAACAGAGAATGGATTTTATTTTCAAAAATATATGACAAACTGGACAGTTGTTTTTTGATATCTCAGTAATTAATATGTCTTGAAGAGTGAATTTGATATGTAATGTGCCAGCTCTGACGCGTGTCATTGAAAAACTCTGACGAACTTGTTTAAGCCTAAATTCATATGAGGCCCCAGTTCAGTAACTTACATTTGCAGCAAAATTTCAGTTCATCATTTCCTGTGAGGTGATTTCTCTAATTTTGTTTCCGATTGTCTCTGAACCTCTGTTTGAAGCATTTTAAAAAGTCGTGGATTTAACTCCTTGGCTTAGCCATATAAAGTACAAACTAAATGTGGATAGGGGATGCCCACGTTTGCTGTTCTTGATCATCTAGCCTACGTAGCGTATTACAAGCTTTCCTTGGGAGTCTATGGTGAGATGTTCTGTTTATCTTTTACCACTATGAGACATACATGATAATACTGTGGATGTACAAAGACATTGTCCCATTTCCCGATAAACGATCACAATTGTCCTTCTGCTTCACTGAAGGGCTGGTGAAAAAAATAAGAGAGAGAGAGAGAGAGAGAGAGAGAGAGAGAGAGAGAGAGAGAGAGAGAGAGACAACACGACCCATGCAGATATTCAAACTACGAACCTGGAAATCTCTCGCTTCCTTAGAGAGTTTGCCAACCACTGCCCCCCCCCCCCTCCTCCCTCCCCCTTCCAACACCCACGCACACACTGAAGGTCACACGCCACCTGACGACAGCTGCGTGAATGAATCCGACACGTCAACTGACGTCAGACTAGCCCGCCAACCGTAAAGAGCGAACAAGCTGTTCTCACAGACCTTGACCGGTGTCGACGACCTTGACCTGCGCAAGTCATCCAACGCGTTATGACTGTCATTAGACATTTAATGGTCCCTGCGCGCCAGTGTCTTTAAGCATCAAAACGGTCAACCGATCTTCTAATCCGGACTCACCGGGCACATTTCCAGGCCTTTAATCGAACAAAGGTGACGCAGATACGCGAGCTCCCCTCTGGCCGTTCGGTATCCGTTCACCTAAACTCTCAATGGAGAGTAGTAATGACAGGCGTGGCGGAATGGTCATTTAACAAGAAGCGGTCGCGACTTTTCGTCCCTAGAGTCGTCAAGCCATTGATATCAGAGCTGCTGAGGATGTGGCGGGGAGAGATTTGTACGTGGCCAGTCATTGAAAAACCGTTCTGATGTGTGTGAGCAGGGAAGATTACGAGGACAGAGAACGTAGGTTGAGGAAATGGAGGAGAAAGAGAAGGGAAGAGACAAGAAGAGGAGAGAGAGAGAGACAGAGAGAGAGAGAGAGAGAGAGAGCGAGAGACAGGAGAGAGAGAGAGAGAGACAGACAGACAGACAGACAGACAGACACAGAAGCAGAGAGAGACAGAGACAGACGGACAGAGAGAGAGAAAGGGGAGGGCGTGGTGGAGAAAGGGAGGGAAAGAGGGAGGCAGGGGAAGGAGGAGAAAATAGGTTGAAAGTTGAAGAGGGTGAACAGAATCATGCGTAGGAGATATAAAAGAAAAGCTGAACACGGAAAAATAAATGAATGAATAAGTGAAGTAAGTAAAGAAAGAACTCTCTCTCTCTGTCTCCTCCCTCCCTCCTCTCTCTCTCTCTCTCTCTCTCTCTCTCTCTCTCTCTCTCTCTCACCCCTCTCCCTCTCTTTCTTCCTCATTCGTCATGTACCATCAAACATGGTAAATTAGGCAAATTTTGTTCAACATGAAATTATTGGTAACGTGTGAACAATAACACTGGATGAGGCTAGTCAGACTTCCACTATCGAGATAGTGCCAGACACCTGAGATGATGCCACCGGAGAAGGAGGCGCGAAAACAGAACCAAAGCAAGTCAGCTTTTAACAGGACAGAGCACTGGATGTGTCTTGATGGCCAAGAGTAAGAATACAAAAGTGGATTTACATCTGAATCCACAGAAAATGTAGTACAAGATAAGGCAAGATGACACCATCGTACAAACACAACAGGCATGCAGAGATGGAAAGCAGTAGTAAATATGGTTGATCCTTTTCTTGGAATCCATTATTCTCATAGAAAGGTAGCCCATATTTCGGTTGTGACAATTAGATATCGTAGAATTTGTCACGCCACGCCACCTTCAGGTTGACAACTTTTGGGTCTGCATTAAAAACAAATTGTGGCTCAAAACAAATATACTTTTACCTTCTCCCTGTCTGAAGAGAAGGCTCAGTCGCGGAGGAGATGAGAGGATTTACTGAGAAAACATACGTGATCAATTCAACAGGCAGAAAGAAAGGACGTGGTCAGAATGTTAATGTCAGATGATACTGATGTAATACTGTCACGTGCAAAACAAAGTTTCTGTAGCAGGAATCATAAGCAGAAAAAAAAAAGGGTTGAAGACACGCCAGCCGGATCAATTCTTACATTGTAGTAGAAAGTGAATATGAAATGACGCCAGGAACAGTAAACAATAAACAAGTAGGGTAACTCTTGCTCCCAACACGAAACAAACACACGCCCATAACTCCAAAGGAATGCTGCTTACGACACCGAATCGCCTAGCAGATAGGACAGATATGGGTGGTGTGTTTGCTTCGTCGTGGGAGCAAGAGTTACCTACTTGTTTGTGTGTTGATTTGTAGTGGAAGGATAGACAGTACTGTTCACCATGGACAAATAGTCAAGCTATAATCCTGGAACTAGTTACCAACACTATCATTTGGGTGATCGGGGTCAAGTGAACGAATGTGACGGAAATGTTGCTAGTTTTGTATTTTGAACTCAACGCTTGTTGTATGCAGCTATTTCACATTTATCACCGAAACCCAATGAATCTGTACGCCTCTTGTCTCGAACGTTTTTAAGCTCATGGCAGTTAAGTGTTAAAGTGTTAAGTGTCAAACCCTTAAGCGTCTGTCTGCCTGATTGGCTGGCTGGTTCTCGTGATCGTTTTCCCTTTCTCTCTCTCTGTCCCTCTCTCTCTCTTGATCATTTCGTTCTCTCTCTGTGTCTGTCTGTGTGTGTGTGTGTGTCTCTCTCTCTCTCTCTCTCTCGATTGTTCGTTCTCTCTCTCTCTCTCTCCTCTCTCTCTCTCTCTCTCTCTCTCTCTCTCTCTCTCGTTCTCCCTCCCTCCCTCAGCTTCAACATCTTTAACGTGTGTCCGGAATCCCCAGCCTTCGCACAATCAGATCAAAACGTGCACGCTTGTGTGTGTGT
>CM031614.1:63382543-63410043 GCA_018398815.1 Conus ventricosus
AAATACACATTCACGACATAAATACCCCATCCCTTATAAAACATGTAGACTTGGTTGGAATTCTGCAACAATCTAAAGATTTTTTAGTTTCCAATACATGATTATTTTAAACCTCCTATCCCCATCCCCAAAAGCTTAACCAAATACATCCCTTTAAAAGGGCAAAAAGCCCATGTCAACAGTGCAGCAAAAACTTCGGGCCCGCGATTTCCCAAACAGGGACGATTTCTGTTCACGAAAACGCGCACGCACAACCTCTACGGGGTGTCTATTTTCTTTGGCCCCAGCCTAAATTGCTGGGAAAAAACACCTTTTTTGTTACAGTTCTCCCCCCCTAATGAAAGAAGGGCCCAACGTCGAAAAAAAAAAAAATAGAAGAGAACATACAAAACCAGCATCCTGACTGATACAACACGCAACAACAACTTCCAATCAATCAGCCTGCTGAGCAAATGGGCCCCAAAAAGTTCTCAGATCCTTTGACGACTGAAAACCGAAAAGCGAATTTTTGGACAAGTGCCCACCTCATGATCCTGGAATTTTTAAACCTTCCAGACGAAGGTATGAAAAGGATGGGGACGTTCCAACAAACCCCCTTCCCCAAGGTACCTGCCCAACTTTAAATGACCCAAACAAGGCCAAACACTCCCGTTCTATTGTGCTGTCCCGCGTTTCTCGGAATAGCTTCTGCTGAAAAAATGACGGGTCAGAGGCCCTCAAAATCCGCAACAAAAACCACCTTTTCCAAAGGAAGGATCTGTTCTTACCACAAATGGCTTGGAAAATCACCAATAAGAAACAGGCGATCTTGACAAACACTCCTGGAGAGCCTGCAGAGATTCACAGTCGGAGTCCAAGCAATCCGAGTGGGATTTACCACCAAACAGGTTGGAGAGGGGACAGTGACGTGGCAAAATTTTGGAATGAATTTTTCCTAAGTACCCCACAAAAACCCCAAAAGAGCTCTACTGACTTTTGTAAAGGGACGGGAATCGTAGATCCTCTCAATCTTTTCCGTCTGGGTGACAATCCCACGACCAACAACATTCCCAGAAACTCAATTTCGAAAATCCGTAAAGATCTTCGTTGGACGAGCGTAAATCCAGCCTCCTAAAGGGGACAAGAGAACCCACGAACATCATACAGATGCTGCTCCGGGACAAACGGGTACAAGTAGTCATCGAAAAATTTATGGCATGGTGCCCAGCTGCAGTAGCCTCAACCCCGGGAAAAATTAAACGGTGCAGTTGAAAAACCCAAATGGCATCCTCCCCCCACGGAAAAAGCCCTAAGGTGTTTAAAAAGGGCATTTTGTGGCGATTTTTATTGCCCCAGATCTGCCAATATCCTTTCTTAAATCCATTTTTAGTAAAGAATTTGGCACTGGCAAGCTGTGAGAATAACGTCCAAACAGGGAAGGTTCACATCTACCCGTCACTTTGTTTAATTTCCTGAAATCACAGCAAAACTTTTTGAGCCACAGTTTCTTTACCAGAACGACAGGAGCCAAAAAGCAACTGAAAAGGGGTTCGAAAAAGCCCTTTTAAAAAAACATGTTGATCACCTCCTTTTTAAAATAGTTCGAGCAGAGAATTTTGTAACATATTTTTCCGTTGAACGGGCTGCCAGGTGAGATGTACCATCAAAAATTAAATGACACGGGCCGGTTTCCCTTTGCAAAAGTTAAGAAAAAGAAGCAAACAGCTCTCGCAATTCCTCCTGTGTACAGATGACAAGCAATCAACTGAACGCTTGAATTTTTTTCCTTCCAAAAAGGGAAAAGTAGGTAGGGTAAAGGCGAGACATCAGCAATTTCCCTTTGAAGTCTGATACAACACCACCATTCCGCCAGGTACGTTTTTGAGGAATATCAAGACAGACAAAAACGCTATCTCCCGACGTGCCACAAAAGAAACGGAAGGATTCCCAAAAAAAATGCATCCCCACAAGTAACTGAGCGATCCAATGCAACATTTTCGAGTGAAATATTTCTTCAGCATGTTGGGAAAAAATTTTTTCTTTTTCCCCCCCATGCAATGACTAGTCAAAAGTCCAACTTCTGCACTACCTGTATGGACCTTCCACCTCATTAACAATTTTTCGAAGTGGAGGGCAGAAAACCAAACCTCATCACCAACACAAATATCGAGCACGCTTTCTATCAGGGGAAAAGTTTCTGAATCCGTCTGGCCCTATCAACTGAATCGTGAGAAAGGAAGCCTTTTTCTGCAATGGTATTACGCAGGTTAAAAAACATCACAGACTGTTTTTGCCCCTTGAGCCTCCGTCCAGTCCATGAGTCCCCCAAAATACAAGGGGCCCCCGTGGCCGACCCCAAGAGATTCAAAGGGACAAAATCCTGCGATTATTCGGCATTTCCGACAAGAAAAAAAAAGCCAGGAATTAACGATCAAATTTTGGGGCGGTCCAAAGATTTTTCCTCACATTGGTTTTCAAATTCCATAAACCCTTTCCACCACTCCATTCGATTGACGTGGTATGGAACAGGGGACCCTTTGATCGAAAGCAGATGAGGAATTCAGAAAACATTTCAATGTGAACTGGATCCGTTATCAACAAAAGTTCCCCTTTGGGAAAACCCCCAAAACCGACAGAAAACGGAAAAAAGGCCTCTGCTACGAACACGATCCACTTTTTTCAACGAATGGCCCTGGAAAGCTTTTGCCACATCAACTAGAGCAACAGTACCGGGTTTTTTTTCCTCAGAAGGCGGAGAGACAGGGCCACATGTCCAAAGCGACTCTAGAAAAGGTTCCCAAACCTTCATGGTTTCCAAGGCACATCTGGATTTCCCAAAACCCTTTTGCTGCACATTTCTGACAACAGTGCAGGGTTTTACAATATGTTTTCACTCCAGTGACGCCTGGGCCCCCAGAACCGATTTTTCACCCCGCCTAGGGCTTCCTGACCCCACAATGACCGCCAGTACCCATCTGAGCGTAAAGAGTACCCGCCTGAGAGAAGCAGGGACCACCACCTGATTAAACCCGGACCACATCCCTTGAAAATCGACGGAAAAGAATGCCATTTTCCGGAAAAAAGAAAACGAACCTTTCCTGCTTTGACCCCGAACCCATGTTTTCCAAAACTCTAATTACAAAGAATCATCTGAAACTGCGTTCTCTCAGTTCTGAGGGGCAACGTGAAGATCTTGAAATGGAATATGAAGCGGTTGGGGAGTTGGGTCGGCTCGTCGAGCCCGGCATGCAGCAGCACTTGGGAAAACAACGTTTTCCAATAAAAAAACCCGAAGGGAGACACTCCTTCTACGTTTCCCCCCAAAAAAAGATCGGGTATTGGGTCATCTATGACGCAGCACAAAACTTTCCACTAAAAAAAAGCGATTCCACTTCTCCTGCGCTAAAGGAAAAACCTCCACATTTCCTCCAAAAAACAACCTTTGTGGCGACCCACATACTGATCAGACCGACCAACCTTTTTTGACACCAGCATTACTCCTGTGTCACGCAGTATAGACACCTGAAACCCATGACCAAACCTTCCACAACTGGTAAAATCCTGCATAAACCGAACAAAAACATCTTCCTTCAAAACTGGGGTCATCCCAAACCAACAGCAAAACCTTTTAAGGGGAGTTAGACTGGATTTTCTACCCCCAAAAAAGTGGGGACTGGATGCATTTTTGCCCTTTTATGCATTAAAAACGTCGGGGGATTCCTTTTTTTAAATGACCTGTACCTTGCACTCAAAACAAACGGCAGTTCGTCTCGTCTTGTTTTTAGGAGCCACCTTTTCTCACAATGCGACCCTTTTTGTCCACCCCTACGAGATGACGGGGAATTTCCTGGAAATTGGGCCCCCTTTAATTTTGTGAAAAAGGGGCCAGTTGGCTTTATAAGGCTTGCAACACAGGGCACTGCAAGACCCAAAATCCACTTGGCTGTTCGACGAAACTTTTTTTGGGGTGCTAACTATAATTTCAGCAGTTGTGACCATGGATGACTGTCCTTCAAAACCCTCTCTTTCAAAAATAAGATAGAACCTTGCTGCACTCAGTAAAACTGTTCAGACAAAATAAGGCACGAAGAGCAGCAATGATTTTTTAATAGTAAAACTACCCTCAACAAAAAAGATAGTCAGACGAATGAAAAACCAGGGGAAAGATTCATCATTTCGGGGGGCATACGGAACTTTTTCCCCGAACCCATCTTTTTGAACACTGAAATTTTGTAAGAAGACTCCTTCAGTTCATCTAGTCTACCAATCCTGTCGTACAAATGGAATGTATAAGCAAGCGCGCTTCCCTGGAATGTGCACCCAAAAACATTGCCCATTCATTTTCTTCCCGTTTTTTAATTTTGAGCATAGGTTTTAAACGAAAAATGAAAAAATCATGTCTCTTATTTTTTTTAAAAAGGGAACTTTGGTTCTTGAAGCGCCACCCCCCTTTTCGTAGTGAAAACAGCCCTTCCGTGGGTTCTCCCCGAGGTTTTAGTCATTTTCTGCTTTTAATTTAATTGCCCTTCTAATTTTAGGCTTTTTTTTGTAGGGGGGGGGGGGGGGGGGGGGTTTCTTTCTTCTCTTCCTCAGAGTTTGAGCTTTTCTCTTTCCCTCTCTCAGACTTTTGCTTCTCTTTCTCTTTTCTTCTTCAGAGTTTTTTTGCTTCCTTTCCTCTTTCAGAGTTTAGCTTCTCTTTCCTCACAGAGTTTTAGCTTTCTCTTTCCTCTTTTTGACTTCTCCTTTCTCCTCCTCAGACTTTAGCTTTTTTCTCTTCCCAGATGTTAGCTTCCTTTCCCCTTTCGAATTTTCCCAAATTTCCCTTTCCCTTTCATCCCGCACTTTTTGGGGCTCATTTCTTTCCAAACATCTTTAAAATATTTGGGTTTAAAACCCCCACCCTTTAAGTCCAAGTGCCGTGCCCCGTCTACCCGGGGATTAAATGTTTCACAATCCATATTCCCCTTTTCCAATAGAAAAAATTTGAAATATAGGTATATTCTTTCAAATACAATGTAAAAAGAGAATATACAGAAAAAAAAATAACACAAGCCTAAGGTATGGAAACAGACAAAAAGAACAAGATACAAACTATAGGGGGTGGCTCAACTAACATATAGAAATCACAAATGACAGACAAGTAGAAAATGAGCATAGAAATCAAATTTAAAAGGCAAAATGTTTTTTTTTTTTTTTCACAAAAAGGGAAAAATCCTAAAGTCCTCGGGACCCCCCCCGAAACTTACATGACAATGGGGGCCCCCCACAAAACCGGGGGTGGGGAAAAAAAAAAAGCAAAAATAACTTGATCAAAAAAATAAAAAAATTTTTAAATGGAAGTATTTCCCAAAACAAACCCTCTGAAACAGGCAAAGTGTTTTATCCCGGAAAAAACAACAACTTAAATCCTAACCCAGGGAAAAAAGAAAAGGGGTCCCCACTGTAAAGAAATCCCAGATAGAAAAAAAGATTTTTTTAGCTTGAATGTGTGCCTGCTATCGACTCTCTTTACTCCAAATCAGACAAACGCGTTCCCCACTGGAAAGGAAACAAAGCTGAAATTGTTTAAACCCCACCCTTTTTTAATAAAAGGAGTAATTTTTTTTGCGGTTTTTGGCCCGGAAGGGCAGAGGGGAAAGGGAAAAAGGTTAAATTCACCACCCTGGGGGAAGACACCCTTTTTTTGTTTGTTCCCCCCCCCCCACCCGGGGATTTTGGGGGTAGCTCTCGGGGGTTCTTTGACTGTCTGACATTCTCCCCATCCGGAAGAAGTCACGCCTGTAACCTTCAAAGACCTACATTTGTCTGTGCCCATCTCCGGCACCCAAAACCCCGTGCTCATCCCGGCCCTGGGAAACCTGCACAGTGACAGTCTTTTAAAATTGTTTCCCCCTCTTCCTTTTTGTCCATGGCCTGAAACCCTCGCTTTTCCAACCTCCCCCCCTTCCCCAAAGTCCCTCCCAGGCCATAAAAATTATTCTTATTTCCTAAGCAACAAACACAACAACATATACACAAACCTTTACATGAACCCCTATCCAAGGAAAATTTTTGATTCACCCCCTCAAGAAAACAAAGCACATTTCCCCTTTGTCAACCTCATCAATACCATTTTTCAAGAAAGATTTCCTTTTACTATCCTCGCAAACCATTTCCTTACATCCCCCTTTCTTTCAATATCAACCACAAGATTTCAGAAAATTTGCAATTATAGTTGACACAATTTATAAAAAAAACAACACTTTTGTAAAAATAAATGCTTGTCTTAATTTAATATACATCACACAAACATCAACAAAGCATATCAATTTTTTTGAGAGACCATACATTTTATTGCGTGTGTGTGTTTGTGTGTGTGTGTGTGTGTTGTTTTTTTCCTCGCAAATATTCCTTTTTCAAAATCAAGTAAAACTATTGAATGAAAAAAACAAAACTTTTTCTTTCCCCAACTGTTAATTCCAAAAGGAATACATCACATTCACGACATAAATACCTCATCCCGTTATAAAAAGACTGTAACTTGGGGTTTGGGAAATTTTTGCAAAATTCTAAGATTGTTTAGTTTCCAATACGAATTTAGTTAAACCCCATCTCCCATCTCAACAAGCTTAACCAATACATACCTTTACAAGGCAAAAGACATGTCAAAAGTGTCACTAAAACTTCAGCCCCGACTTTTCCAAAAAGGTGAGCGATTTCTTCACGCAAACTGCGCCGCCAACCTCTACTGGGTTCTTATTTTTTTTTTGGCCCAGCCTAAAAGTCTGGGACAAAACGCCTTTTTTACACCACACACACACACATTCATGAGAAAATCGATCTTTTTGACCGACGACATCTTTGATAAACTCCCACTTCCCCCCGACAACCAAATCGCCCTCCTCTCTCCCCCCCCCCCCCCCCCCCCCCCCCCCCCTGCCCTTCACCCCCCTCAAACAATTTCAGCATAAGGTCACAACCCACACATTACCCCTCTCAGCCATCCCTACTCCTTGCCTCCTACCCCCACCCTCCCCCTTCCCCCCTCTTTTCCCCCCCCCCCCCCCCCCCCCCCCCCCCTCGGCTCTTCTTACATCAGATCAGTCGTCTTCACCCGCGGACCCTCGCCTCTGTTTTTAACCCCTTTGACGCCACGAGCTGCAGAATCCTGGTAGTTCTTCTCAGGGGCGATCGTCTGTTCCCGGTTCGCCATTTAATGGGTCGCCCATTCCCGGTTCGCCATTTACTGATTCGTCTATTTCCAGTACGCCATTTAATGGATCGCCTATTCCCGGTTTGCCAGTTACATATTCGTCTATTCCTGGTTCACCGTTTACTGATTAGCCGTTTCGCCGTTTAATGGGTCGCCGAGTCCCAGTTCGCCATTTACTCTGGGTTGTCTACGCCCGGTTCGCCATTATTGATGGGACAACTTCACACTTAGGGTAATTGCACACTTAGGACAACCACACACTTAGGACAATCACACACTTAGGACAACCGCATACTTAGGTTTACTGCACACTTAGGACAACTGCACACATAGGACAACTGCACACTTAGGACAACTACACACTTAAGACAACCACACACTTCGGACAACTGGGCACTTATGATAACTGCTCACTTAAAATATCTGCACACTTAGGATAACTGCACACTTAGGATATCTGCACACTTAGGATAACTGGGCACTTGGGATAACTGCTCACTTAGGATAACTGCACACTTAGGATATCTGCACACTTAGGATAACTGCACACTTACGATAACTGCTCACTTAGGATATCTGCACACTTAGGATAACTGCTCACTTACGATAACTGCACACTTAGGATAACTGCACACTTAGGATAACTGCTCACTTAGGATAACTGCTCACTTAGGATATCTGCACACTTAGGATAACTGCTCACTTAGGATAACTGCTCACTTAGGATAACTGCACACTTAGGATAACTGCTCACTTAGGATAACTGCACACTTCGGACAGCCGCACACTTCGGACAACTGCACACTTACGATAACTGCTCACTCAGGACAAATGCACATTCAAGATAACTCCACATCTAGGACAACTGCTCACTTAGGACAACTGCACTCTGAGGATAATTGCACACTCAGGATAACTGCGCACACAGGACAACTGCACACTTAGGATAATGCACATTGGAATAACCGTACACTTAGGATAACCGCACACTTGGAATAACCGCACACTTGGGGTAACCGCACACTTGGGACAACTGCTCACTTAGGATAGACGCACACTTGGGACAACTGCACACATAGGACAACCGCACACTTGGGATAACCGCACACATAGGACTACTGCACACTTAGGATAACTGCACACTTGGGACAACTGCACACCTAGGATAGCGGCACACTTGGGACAACTGCACATTTAGGATAACCGCACATTCAAGACAACTAAACATTTAGGACAGCTGCACACACTCCCTATTCCTGAGTCGGCGTAAGCTGACCCTAAAAGGCCCCCCCCCCCCCCCCCACACACACACATACAGAGTACTATGTTACGAGCAGGTGCAAAACGTATGTCGGGGGATGAAGTGAACAAGCTGAGTGTTCGTGCATTACGGCAATGAAGGTTTATTTTTCAAGCAGGATCCTCCTGGCGACTCAAACAGGGACTGAAATAAGGAAAAAGCTGGAAGAAACTCGGAGATTTGATCCTAACAACAACACAGCTCGTGGCCAGCCAGCAGTGCTTTCAAACAAAAGCATCTGTATTCTCAGGCTACCAGAGCCAAAATTCCCTCCGAGGTCGTGGGTTCAAATCCCATCAGAGGCACTTATTTGTATGGGTGTTCTGCTCCGACTGGCTCCTATCCACACTTGATTGCTGTAGGCTCAAGTGAAAAAAAACTGGGCCTTGACTTGATTCTGTCGAGGTTACCGGTATCGGCAAATACATGGGGGATGTCACTGAACGAATTTGAAGGCGCCCCCTGGAGGGAGACTCACTCACGCCGGCTCTGCAACTTGGCAATTGTTGTCGTCAGTAGGGGCTTGGTAGGTGGTATCCTACGTGTGTTAGACCAGAAACGGTGTCACTTAACTCCATCGAAGTGACTCGGCAGCTGTTCAGCGTCTCCTCCGATGGGTTGCCTCTTTTCAACTTGACACTGACTGCTCCCTGTGGATTGCCGGTGCCGGGGCAGCGGCGGGCAGGGCCGGGCTGGGCTGTGGACGGAGGACCAGAATGAGCAGCGTGGGTGTAGTGCCACTGAGGTGGCACCGTAGATGGAAGAGAGAAAAAACTCCACGTCTGGAGATGTACCAGCCGGGAATATAGACAACGCCAGGTTGAGTAAGACTGCCAATGGTGCCATTTCTGAAAGGAGCGGGTGGATCGCCGGACGCGGCTCCGACAACCTCTCAAAACTGGGGCAAAATCCTACCAGTCACTCTTGGGAACTGCACCCTCAGCGATTGAGTCACATTTTTAGGCCTCCTATGGGATGAACATCTCGTATGCGTCGTTGTATAGCACACCTGCGAACAACAGGGCTATGTGCGTAGTAATACCGTGATCGTGTGTAATTATCCTACCGTGACTACAGCCCAGTGATTAGGTTAACTTGTGTGTCTGTGTGTGTGCGCGCGCGCGCGTGCGTGTTTACGTGTGTGCGCGCGCGCGCGTGCGTGTTTACGTGTGTGCGCGCGCGCGCGTGCGTGCGTGCGTGTGTGTTTCTTCACAAGAAACAGACATCACCCTTACAGCAGCACCGGTTGAACTGAAGCAGAAAAGCCGCAGTGGAGTGGTGATTTGCAACATTAGCGTTGTAAGGGTTGTCACGACCGACCTCTGGAGGTCTGCCCTGACAGGATCGGTCTAGATGGGAGTGAAGGGAGTGACTGTCCTCACACGCCCCGCAAGAGACCACACAAGAAAGATTACGATACAACACACCATTTATTCATACCGACCCCCACATAGTCACAAATAAGCATTCCAACACACACAACACGCACAATCACAATTAAACATTCCAACACACACAACATACACATAGTCACAAACCAGCATTTCAACGCACACCACATACGCACAGTCGCAAACAAGCATTTCAACGCACACAATATAACCAAATGTCATAAATGAGCATTTTAACACAGGTTCCTTTTTTTTGTGCTTCACGAGGTTCCCCCTTCACCACTGTCTCTCCAAAGTCCTCCGAGAACACCGTGTCAACTCAGGTGCCCCCAAACCGGGCCTGTTCCTGCGTGAGTCTTTCAAGGCCGACACCCTTGACATACACGCACCCCCAAATGGCACGACACAGAGTTACCCACACCCGGTCACGTGCACTGCAGGAGGTCCGTGAACAGTGGAGAATGCCTCCCGTGGGACGAGGCGTTGTCGCGGAAAGTCCTAGACAGGGCCAGGAACATCCAGCAAAGTCCACGTGCTCCTCAACCAGTGCGCGGCCCCAACAGCGCCAGCATCGGGTGGAGCCCCCGGGAGGAGAGAATAAAGGAAGGAACTGGAAGGAAAGGAGAAAGAGTACTGGAACCCCGCAGTCAGTACGGTCTGATATTTGCTGCTTAATCCTAACAGCCACTCGCATGATGGGCGAGGGGAGGTGTTTGCTGATTAAATTAATAACATCAGCTCAACACAGACCTGAGCATAACACAGTCAACAAACCAAACGAGGAATGTTTGCTAAAGGTCTCCTCACACGAAGCAGGTAAGAGGTTACATTAACAGGCTAAACAAACGAATAGCAATTTATATTTTCATCCTTCCCTCACTCACGTTCAACATTTTCCTTTCTTAGGAACTGAACTAATACAGCAACCATTGTTTTATAACTGCCACCATATTTCCAAATAATAATAATTCAATGGCACAATCATCTCCACATTTTATAGCAACATTTCAAAATGACACAATTCTCCAACCACGCATCCAAACGACTAATCATGCGTACGCACGTTCGCAAACATAAAACTCGTTCCCCTTGCACACACAAACAGACGGTGGCCGAAGAATAAGAGACCGGGGATTGTGACAGGGGCGGACGAGCGAGACCAAGCAAGTACCAACCCTGAATCACCAGGTTCTCCCCCATCTCCACCGACTACCGCATCACCAGATGCATAAAAAGGAGAAAGATTTTTGGATATAATTTTGACTGGCCAGGTTAAAGATTGAATTAACCAGAAAAAGTGGTCTCAAACAATATTTCTTTTATAATTTTGAAAACCAAAAGAAGTTGCGCAAAAGAGAAGAATTAGCCGGCTAACAAAAAAACAACAACAAACAAACCACGAAACTGATGCTTACCAGCTACCCGTGGGTGACCCAAAAGTGGCGGGTCAAGCGACTCTCTGCCCTCTGTCCAGTTGAGAGGACAGCAGAGCAGATGCGGAAAAAAGATGACGTGATGTGATGTCCCTCCCCTACAGGCCGACTGTAGGGATGAAGGTACCGACCGTACCTTCGACGAAGTGGTGTAGAACCAAAAACAGAGCAGGCGCTCTCAGGGACATCTTCCGCTCGAGTGAAGAGAAAACCTGCCTAAACGATGGCAGCCAACATGCCACGCTACGTCACAGTGAGCATACCTCAAGCCTAAGAGGAATGATGCACGTGCGGCAGGTTAAAAGACAGGCGAGAGGCCGATAGAGACAGCTAGTTCAAGCGAAAGGTACCAGCCACCCGTAAACCCGCAGAATGAATTGCACGGGCAGTGGAATTAGAGAGAAGAGAGAGAGAGAGAGAGAGAGAGAGAGAGAGAGAGAGAAAGTAAACCTAACCTGAGCTGAACGACATTAAGGTGCAAACGCACTACAAGCCACATCAAGGGACGGATACACGACAACAACAATGACAATAAATAAATGAATAATTCCACCACCCTAGATGGGTCAATCGTCATAGGCCTCGTGACAAACTCGTGACAAGGGTTAACCGGCTACACACCGACTGATGTCGGCATGTGTGTGGGCGTGAACTACAAGGTTACGCCCTGGAGCGACATAGTCGACGGTTCTGCCTACCAATCAGAAAACGTTACTATTTTTGGAGTTCTTGGCGTTCACCTCCCCCCCCCCCCCCCCCCCCCCCCCCCCTCCAGCCTTTGCATCTCGGTGCTAGAGTAAATCAACCTACCGTGTAATCAGAGCGTGGTTGGCCGCTTTTGGCGGCTGACCTTTCCCTTCCACTCAGAGTTTCCTCTGCGTTTGTTTCGATCTCATCCACCTAAGGCGTCACAAACCTGCCGTTGCCTGTGCAATGTCTGTGGTTCAGTATGTCGTTATTACACTGTTTATTTGCGTTATTGTGTGACTTGTTCATATTCACGTTCTGACTGATTGTTCCGTGCTACATTTCTTCCGTTTGTTCCCACCTGATTCGCCCCATCCCTCCCCCCAACTCCCATCCAAAACCTCCGATTCCCCGCTCCCCCCCCCCCCCCCTCTCTCTCTCTCTCTCTCTCACAAACCTTTTGGATACGATCTAACTTCTCTCTCTATGAAACACACACACACACACACGCACACACACACATCCCTTTTTAGCAATGATCTGGCTCACTTTCACTTTATACTCTGCCTTTCTCTCTCTCTCTCACACACACACAAAAACACACACACGCACGCACACACACACCTACACACACACATATCCCTTTTAGCTATGCTCTCTCTCTCTCTCTCTCTCTCTCTCCTCTCTCTCTCTCTCTCTCTCTCTCTCTCTCCTCCTATTTTTTTTAACTGTCCTCACTTTCTGCCCCCACTCGTCTTTTACACAATGTAATTCTCATGTTGATCAATATCAGGGAAATATTGTTCTGTGCATTCTTATCCTTTGTATTGTCTCACCAAGATATATTCGTCGTCAATTCACTCGTCTGCTTCACACTGCATATTAATTAAATCAGTGGTCACTGTACCTGTTAGCTGCTTTTTTTTTTTTTTTAATTATTTACCCGTGTTCATTCTTATTTCATCTTGTCACTAATTCTGGTGCAGGGGAGAGCGGAAAAGACAGAACGTAATTTTTAAAAAAAAGGTGTTTTAAAATTCTAGCACTGAAAGACAACGTTTGTTAGTTTCGAAGTAGAAGTGTGTTTTTTTAACAGAGCAGTATCAGAATATATAGACTGTGGAGATTTAGTCTGTGTTTTGTTAACAGAGCAGTATCAGAATATATAGACTGTGGAGATTTAGTCTGTGTTTTGTTAACAGAGCAGTATCAGAATATATAGACTGTGGAGATTTGGTCTGTGTTTTGTTTTGTTTTGTTTTCTGTCGGTTGTGTGCCAACAACGGCCTGGGTCTCTGCAAACGGTTCCATCACACCACACTGCAAAGAAGCCGTTCCGGTCTGGTCTGAGACTGCATCACAGGACTGCTTTACGCTCAATTTTATAGTATGTCCCGGAGTCAATCAGGCCCGAGAGATACAGACACCTGCAGTGTTAGGAAATTTCAGCAACACTCTCAGAGACGCTTCCACAAAGTGGATAAAACTCCACTGCGTGGTCCCAGTCTTCCCAAAACCCAAAACCAAACTCAACTCTGGGTAGGAGCCGGTCATGGGCGGGGGAAAAAAACAACAACAACAACAACAAAAAACAACAACAAAAACAAACACACACACACACACGCGCGCGACTGACGTAAACGGCTTGGGGGAATCGAACCGACGACCTTCCACCCTGGAACCCCCACGGCGGCTGGTGAGGTCAGGGGGAACACTTGGCCATGTTCATTTCCTATCCAGAGATGGGCAGTCAGGACAAATGACCTTCACCGCTTGGGCCAAACAGTTTCCTGTGCCCGCTTTCTTCCTTTTTTATTCCTTTCCTTTTTTTTTCTTTTTTTTTTTCTTTTCTTTCTCACTTTTTTTTTAAATTTAAATTTGGGTCCGTGCCACAGAAAGGCACCAACACTTTAATTTCAAACTACTCGCAAAACGAGGCTCAGGGTCCCTGTTCATTTCTGTGACGTCATGGGGACACGGGCAAGCCAGTTGTCGACAAACAGGTTTCTTTATATAATGGGCATCGACAATGTATGGGCACTACAACGCTAAGCACAATAACAGGGTCAGCTGTTTTCATGACGTTGCTTTTTCCCGGGACGTATGAAGACAGATGTCTGATGTTGACGGTCTCTTTCGTGTTGTGTATTGAAAATTGAAACAAGCGTCGCTTTGCGTCTTTTGTGTGGTGGTGTGTGTGGTGTGTGTGTGGTGTGTGTGTGTGTGTGTGGTTGTGTGCGGGGCGTGCGTGCGTGCGTGCGTGCGTGCGTGAGTGCGTGGGTGCGTGCGTGCGTGCGGCGCGCGCGCGTAATTCTTTATAAGAAAAGAATCTGTATATTTAAACACATTTACAAAACATGATATGAACGCGAACGTTCCCAATATAGGTTTGAACAAACCAACCTGGTAGTTCGATTTATTGAACAAACAAAACTGCGTAGTTCGATTTATCTAAAAAAAAAAAACATTTTTTTTTAAAAAACGGGGGGGGGGGGGGGGGGGGGGGGGGGGCAGCAAAAATGAAAAAAGAAGTTCAAACTGTCAAAAGGAGACAAACATCAAACATGTGTTAAACAACGCATTTTCCTTTTCATTATTATGAAAAAAAAAAAGGCCATAGCGCCCCAACTTTTTTCTTTACCTGTATAAAGAACAAGATGCGAAGCATATAAACTTTACTCCAGTTTTCCAAACGCTTAAAATCACCCAAAGTGCTTTATGAGATAAGAAATAAGGAAAAATAAGGGTTTTTAACGGTTTTTTAACGATGTCATTTTTTTTAAACTGGTTTTTTTAGTTCCCTGGGCTAAAGTTTTGACATCCCAAAATTTTCCCCCAAAGGGCCCAATAGTCAAAAAAAACGGTTTTTAACGGTCATATTTTGAAACACTGCATGGGAAAGGCCCTTTGTGTGTGATGACCTTTCTATTACAAAATTGCTTAAAACCACCAATATTATTTTAAAAAAAAATAATGGTAGAAAACGGTTTTTTAAGGTTAATAAAACCCATTGCACTTTTTAAACCGGGATTTTTGTCCTCCCCGGGGGTAAAACCTGTGTTTTTCAGGGATTTAAACACTTACATTGGACAGAGGATCCCATTTTTTCACAAGATCATCCAAACCCTTATAAATTGGCCCAAATACTTCTGAGATATTCCTAAAAAAGAAAAACCCTTAAGGCCTTAAACCGTTTGTAACGGCTATAAAGGGGCAAATAAAATTCAGCATCATTCGTGCCTAATGAAAATACCTGCTAAATTTTTATAAGGTCGGCCAAGTACTTTCTGAGATATTCCCTAAAAAAAAAAAACCCCTTACGCCCTTAGTAACGGTTATAACGGTAAACTAAAACATCGGGATTATTCTGACCCATAATGAACATACCTACAAATTTTCAGAAAGATCGGCCAAGTACTTTCTGAGATATTCCATAAAGAAGAAAAAGACTTACAGGCCGTTGCAGCCGTTAGTAACGGCTGTAACGGTAAACTAAAACGTCGGGCATCATCCTTGACCATAATGAACATACCTACAAATTTTCAGAAAGATCGACCCAGTAGTTTTGTCTGGAGCGAGTGGAACACATTTTGACCACGGACACACACACACACACACACACACACACACACACACACACACAGAGCATTTCTTCGTTCCCATTCTAAAGTACCCCTGTTCTTTAAGAACTGGGAGTACAAAAAGCGTGTGCATGACTGTGACATTCATTCATAAGCTCGGATCATTTTTCATTAAGAAAATGACGTAATCGATACATGACGTCTATTCGCTCTGCACTTGTTTAATATTTCTATGTCCAAACGACAAAACTAATTGTTAGTTTTTGCTTTACGGCAGTACGTTTATAATTTCAAGCGTCATGCAGTCTTGTATTTGTATTAATAATTAAATAATTTACAATCGTAAGGTATGGAAAACCATCGTACTGACCAATCGCGATTGTCCAAGTGTCAGTGGTTTCTCCGTCCGCGCATGTGCAGTAAGTAGTAACCGTTGCATCTACGATCTTGGGACAACCCGGTCGCCGTGAAATTGGCTCCGTAGAAAAGGTCTAATTATTCGAGAGCAAGAAACCTTTTGAAGACATCAGTCATGGCCGGACTGAAGGGGCACTACAGGGCATAGGACGACACCACAACTTTTTTCGGGGAAAGTCTGGACGAGTCTCATCGTTCCGTGGGCGAGTCTGTAGCTGTAGTCCAAGAAGGCTGTGTTGAGGTAAATAGACCAAAATCCTTTTTCCGTGTAGCGCAACAAAATTTATTTCAACATAATCGTATTAAGGCACATTTACCGATTCAATAATATTTTGTGCGCGCAATCATTTAAGATGCTCTGAATTAAAATATTTCAGGTTTACCAGTCAACACGTATGATTGATCGTAGAGCTGTCATTTTCATCTGTTTGCTCTCATCATGTCGTGTTGCCATGTACTAACCCATATTATGTAAATTCTATTTCAGCTCACTGTTGTATGCAACCATATCTAGAAGATGTGATATTTGTGTGAATGCAGATTTATTATTTAAAGAGTCGTAAACGAGTTCGAGTTACGAACGAAGCATTTTTCTCGGATCTAAGTGATCTGTATAATATGAAGATTGACGCCATTTGATTCAATCTGTTCAAGGATTGAATATAATCGTAATTCATCAAGCATTAAGCCTTGGCGAATAACTCAGTCAAGGCAGAGTGGAATATTCGTATACATTTTTCCTTCTCTGTTAACGAGTTTTATCGTGAAGCAGTTTTTGAAGGAAATCAATTGTAAATGATAGAACAAGCTAGTGCAATTGTAAAGTGTGTTTAGAGCGTGTAATGGGTGGAATAGTGATGTGCCACTAAAGTGCAAGATCTAAGACAATTGTTATCTTGCAGGTCCCGTATTCCTGAACTTTTGTATTCCTGTTCCTGTTTCTACTACCACTTCTGCTACTCTTTTCATCCCTCTTCGGCACACATCTTTATCCTGCTACATCCTTCGTCGAGAGGAACGTGCTGGTGTGTCAACCTTGCCGGGATCTGGAAGAAAGTTGTGAACGTCAGCGGAACTCCGGAACGCTACACGATTCCGTGAAGCTGAGTGGCAATTACATAAATACATCCCTCCACATCAAAGCACGCCATAACACACTCAGACATGTTTTTTTAATATATTATCTTGTGTATGACTATATCCTGTGTGTGTCCTCCGGAAAATATTTTGTAGCACGAGCGGACAGTTGATATTTGTGCTACTGCAAGAAGCAAAGAGGAGAGGGACAGAGACTTTGTTGTTATTAGTATATGTGCGTGATTTATTTCTTTTGTATGTGATACATTTCATAGGGAACAAGCGGACATCAACACTCAAAGCAACTATACGACATATTCATTGCAGATCACCATCATCTTTATTCATACTTAATTAAATTCAGTTGTTGTATCAATGATCAAACCTCTTGTTTCCATCTGTAGAAAGAGAGTGAAGGGTGTGGACGAAAGCTTGACTTTCCTACTACGGTCTATCGTTCTTGCCTGAGCATTCAACCATCATTTATGAATGGGGTCTTATTAAAAACGTCACAATGACAATGTCTACGTATGTATGTATGTATGAATATTTAATCTGACCTGAGGAAGAGAGAGAGAGAGAGAGACAGACAGACAGAGTGACAGAGACAGAGAGGGAGAACGAACGACAGAGAGAGAGAGAGAGAGAGAGAGAGAGAGAGAGAGAGAGAGACAGACAGACAGACAGAGACAGAGAGAGGGTGGAAGGGAAGGATGAGAGGGGGAAAAATCGAACGAGAGAGAGAGAGAGCGACACACACACACACACACACACACACACACACACACACACACACACACACACACACACAGAGAGAGAATCTGTGCGTATGCATGTCCGTACCTTCATGACATTATGTACTCTACAGTTTAACCTGATAAACAAAACAGACGACACTAGAACAGCAGCAGCTGAAATTAAAACCATCGTGTGAAAGAAATATATATTAACTCACACTGGGTGGTTTTATTTTATTTATTTATTTATTTTGTTGTTGTAGTTTTCGCTTAGAGCATTTTTACTTTTACTTTTTTCGTTTTGTTTTGTCGTTTTGTTTTGTTTTGTTTCTGACCGTGAACTGAAACCGTCTGTCGGCCAGATTTAAGTACGATTTAATCCGATTCTCATGTATGAATTCTATTTCAATGGGATGGTTTGAGACGGCGTATACGTGTGATCTTTTTGTACTCCCAGTTCTTAAAGAACAGGGGGTACTTTAGAATGGGAACGAAGAAATGCTGTGTGTGTGTGTGTGTGTGTGTGTGTGTGTGTGTGTGTGTGTGTGTGTGTCCGTGGTCAAAATGTGTTCCACTCGCTCCAGACAAAACTACTGGGTCGATCTTTCTGAAAATTTGTAGGTATGTTCATTATGGGTCAAGGATGATGCCCGACGTTTTAGTTTACCGTAACAGCCGTTACTAACGGCTGTAACGGCCTTTAAGTCTTTTTCTTCTTTATGGAATATCTTCGAAAGTACTTGGCCGATCTTTGTAAAAATTAGCAGGTATGTTCATTATGGGTCACGGATGATGCCCGATGTTTGTTTACCCGTTTTAGCCGTTACTAACGGCTGTAACAGCCTGTAACGGTTTTCTTTCTTTTTAGAATATATTAAAAAGTACTTGGCCGATCTTTCTGAAAATTTGCAGATATGTTCCTTATGGGTCACAGATGATGCCCGATGTTTCAGTTTACCGTTACTGCCGTACGGCTGTAACGCTTTTTCTTCTTTACGAAATATCTCAGAAAGTACTTGGCTGATCTTTGTGAAAATTAGCAGGTATGTTCATTATGGGTCACGGATGATGCCCGATGTTTCAGTTTACCCCGTTATAGCCGTTACTAACGGCTGTAACAGCCGGTAACGGTTTTTCTTCTTTTTACAATATATTAAAAAGTACTTTGCCGATCTTTCTGAAAATTTGTAGATATCTTCATTATGGGTCACAGATGATGCCCGATGTTTTAGTTTACCGTTACAGCCGTTGGTAACGACTGTAACGGCCTGTAACGCTTTTTCTTCTTTATGGAATATTTCCGAAAGTACTTGGCCGATCTTTGTGAAAATTAACAGGTGTGTTCATTATGGGTCACGGATAATGCCCGATGTTTTAGTTTACCCCGTTATAGCCGTTACTAAAGGCTGTAACATCCTGTAACGGTTTTTCTTCTTTATAGAATATCTCAAAAAGTACTAGGCCGATCTTTCAGAAAATTTGTTGGTATGTTTATTATGGGTCACGAATAATGCCTGATGTTTTAGTTTACCCCGTTATAACCGTTACTAACGGCTGTAACGCCCTGTAACGCTTTTTCTTCTTTAAAGAATATCTCAGAAAGTACTTGGCCAATCTTTCTGAAAATGTGTAGGTATGTTCATTATAGTTTACAGATGATGCCCGATGTTTTAGTTTACCGTTACAGCCGTTACTAACGGCTGTAATGGCCTGTAACGGTTTTTTTTCTTTATGGAATATCTCAGAAAGTACTTGGCTGATCTTTGTGAAAATTAGAAGGCATGTTCATTATGGGTCACGAATGATGCCCGATGTTTTAGTTTACCCCGTTATAGCCGTTACAGCCGTTACTAACGGCTGTAACGGCCTGTAAGGGTTTTTGGTCTTTATAGAATATCTCAGAAAGCACTTGGCCGATCTTTCTGAACATTTGTAGGTAGGTACATTATGGGTCACAAATAATTTCCGATGTTTTAGCTTACCGTTATACCGTTACCAACGGCTGTAACGGCCTGTAACGCTTTTTCTTCTTCATGGAATATCTCAGAAAGTACTTGGCGATCTTTGTGAACATTAGCAGGTATGTTCATTATGGGTCACGAATAATGCCCGATGTTTTAGTTTACCGTTATAGCCGTTACTGACGGCTGTAACGGCCTGTAACGGTTGTTTTTCTTCACGGAATATCTCAGAAAGTTCTTGGCAGATCTTTGTGAAAATTAGCAGGTATGTTCATCATTGATCAAGGATGATGCCTGATGTTTTAGTTTACCGTTATAGCCATTACTAAAGGCTATAACGGCCTGTAAAGTTTGTTTTCTTTATGGAATATCTCAGAAAGTACTTGGCCTATCTTTGTGAACATCAGCAGGTATGTTCACTACGGGTTACGGATGATGCCCGATGTTTTAGTTTACTGTTATAGCCGTTACAAACGGCTGTACCGGCCCGTAACGCTTTTCTTCTTTATGGAATATCTCAGAAAGTACTTGTCCGATCTTTGTGAAAATTAGCAGGTATCTTCATTATGGGTTACGGATGATGCCCGACGTTTTAGTTTACCGTTACTAACGGCTGTAACGGCGTGTAACAGTTTTTCTTCTTTATGGAATATCTCAGAAAGTACGTGGCCGATATTTCTGAAAATTTGTAGGTATGTTCATAATGGGTCACGGATGATGCCCGATGTTAAGTTTACCGTTATAGCCGTTACTAACTGCCCATAATGGTTTTCTTCTTTATGGAAAATCTTAGAAAGTTCTTGGCCGATCTTTCTGAAAATTTGTAAGTATGTTCATTTTAGGTCACAGACGATAGCCGATGTTTACCAGAATAGTCATTACTAACGGTTACACCAACCCAAGACGGTTTTTCCTCTTTATGGAACATCTCACACGTATTCGGGATAAACTGGGAGTACGTTTATATGCTTTGCATCTTGTTTTGTTTTTTCTTTTTCTTTTTTTAAAGTTTATTTGTTTATTTCTTAATTGATTTATTCAGTTAGTTGGGTAGATAGCTGTTCATTTGTTTGTTATCATAGTTTTCAAACGTTTCCCATCATCAGAGAGGGAATGCAGTTGGGGGTAGTCTTAAATCTTATTTCATTTCCAACGTTGATAAAGAGAATTCGTACATACATCTCTCTCTCTCTCTCTCTCTCTCTCTCTGCCTGTCTGTCCGTCTCTATCTCTCAATCTGTCTCTTTCTCAGTCTGTCTCTCTCTTTTTCTCTCACTCCGTTTCTCTCTCTCTCACTGTGTGTGTGTGTGTGTGTGTGTGTGTGTGTGCGTGCGTGCGTGCGTGCGTGCGTGCGTGCGTGCGTGCGTGCGTGCGTGTGTGTGTGTGTGTGTGTGTGTGTGTGACTCGTTCCCTCCTTCTCTCCCTCCCTCTATCTTTCTCTCCCCCTTCGTCTGTCTGTCTATCTGTCTGTGTCTGTCTCCCTCACTCTCTCCCTCCCTACGTCCCCCCCCCCTCCCACCCGCGCCTTTCCTTCCCTCTCTCTCTGTCCTCCAGTCTTTTCCACCTTTTCCCTTTCTACCCCTCCCCTTTCTTTTCATGATATTAGACAAACAAGTAAGGGTATGTGTGTGTGGCAATTTTGCACATCCCATCACCTCCCCCCAGTCTGTCTGTCTGTCTGTCTGTCTGTCTCTCTCTCTCTCTCTCTCTCTCTCTCTCTCTCTCTCTCGGGGGTAGGGGAAGGGGTGGGGGTGTAGGGTTGTCAAAGGTGACCTTCGCTCCAAAACATTTACTAACTTTTCAGCGATCTCTCAGTGGCGGTATCGGATGACGGGTAATTGGCGCATCATTCCTGTCCCCGCACAGTGCACGAGCTGTGTGCCGTGGCTTTTAAATCAATTTCAATTCTTTGTTGACGTGGGCAACATTCAAGGCCAACATGTTTCAACGAGCGTTGACCGTACGGTGCAAAACGGACGGTGTCATGGCAGACGCGTCCCTCTTTCTTTTTTGTACATGGGCAACTTGATTCAGCGGTGTGGCGATCAGTACGAAGAACGCACACACACACACACACACACACACACACACACACACACACTCTCTCTCTCTCTCTCTCTCTCTCTACGGAAGAGAGCTCAAACAAATGTTGATACGTCTACCGAGATTTCATCCAACCAATGGGAAGCGTTTCCAATAGACCTTGTATGTGCAGATGTTCAGTTGATTCGCGAGTCTCCAAAGCGGGACATTTCCGGCCAGACCACGGTTTGACATGATGGAATAGATGAAGAAGATGGTTTTTTAGCCACTTCTTTAATATCTATTTTTGAACATTTAATCAAATCAGAAGTATATGTAGCTATTGTTTCTTGCGATTTAATCGTAATTGCCCTTTTTGGAAAGTCAGTGTCCGATCTAATTTTTAAATCATCTTGAATGTAATTTTCATCAGAACTCGATTTTATGACAAATTTTGATGCAGCTAGTTCACGATAATCATCAAGGGGCAAAATTCCAGCTTCTCTATATGTCTTTGCGTTTGAAGCATGAATAGGAATACCGAGAGCAAATTCAATGGCTTTGCAATCCAAACTTTGTAACTTTTTTAGAAGAAATTTTGGAGCGCTAAAGTACACTTCTTGACCATATGTAAGTTTTGATCTAACAAGAGCAATAGAAAGATGAAGTAAAGTTTCTGAATCCATTCCCCAGGGTAGTCTGCTTGTGATCTTTAGTAAATTCAAACTTTTCCTAGCCTTTGTTAATATATATTCAAAATGAATATTCCAAGATAATTTTGGAGTAAAGAAAAGTCCTAAAAATGTAATACTTTGTTTATATTCTTAAGGTTCCCCTAGAAGTTTCAAGACTGGTAAATTTCCTGGATTGCTTCCTGCATTAACAAACGTCATATTTGTTTTTTCAGAGGATAAGGACAGACCATTTTCTCTCATATAGTTCCCTATGCTATCTAAATCTCTTTGATATAGTCTTCTAACATAATTCTGTGCTCTTTGTGGGGTTGACTTTTTCAGAGTTATTTCCATCCACATACAGATATCTTCTGCGTATTGCACTAGAACGATATTTTTGGAGACTGCTTTTGGGAGATCATGAGTAAGGATGTTAAAAGAATAGGTGCTAATACTGAACCTTGTGGAATTCCATGTCTAGTTTTCTGAGTGCTGAGTGTTTTCTTCCTACTCTGGCTAACATACTTCTATTATTTAAAAATGATTTAATATAACTGTACATGTTTCCAGATATTCCAATCAGTTTCAGTTTGTATAACAAGCGCCTGTGCCAGACTTGTTCATAGGTTTTTTTAACATCAAAGAAAGTAGCGAGTATACTTTTTCTACGAGCAAACTGACGCTTTATTTGAGCAGGTAATTTAACCAAGTGCTCCACTGCAGATCTTCCTTTCATAAATCCAGCTTGATTAATTGGTATTACATTGTTCTTTTCACAAAGTGCATGAGCCTATTTAAAACATTTTTTTCTTCAAGTTTACCACAATGGGAAGTGTGAGCTATAGGGCGGTAGTTGTTTTTGTCATTCATAGGTTTACCAGGGTTTAGAATTGGAACGACAATTGAATCTTTCCATATTTGAGGAACAACGCCATTTTCCCAGCAATTCTGAACTATATGATGCAGGAAAACAAAGCAGTTATCAGGGAGATGTTTTAACATTTTCATTGCTCACAATATCAAGACCAGCAGAGCATTTTTTGTTGCTGATACCATATATTGCACTTTTCAACTCCCTGATTGTTATCAGGAAGAGGGTCTGAATAGAAAGGCTGCAATTGTTCTTTTTCTCTATATATTTTACAGTTTGAGGACAGACCTTCTGATTTACTATTCATAGAAAACATATCCACGAAGGTTTCCGACTTTTCTCCATCAGAAGGAAACTTATTCTCATTAGATTCTATTGGATAGCTTGGAAGTCTAATTCTATTTTTCATGCATTTCACTTTGTTCCAAACCTTATTTGAGTCTTTATTATCTGTAACTTCCTTTGTGCAAAAAGAATTCCAATATAGGCGTTTTGCTTTGGCTATTACATTATTACTGTGTGTCTTTGCTTTCTTCATTTCCATATGACTTTCTTCTATTAACTGCTTGCGTAAATTTTCATCTAGATTTTTTTCTGTTTTCGCCTTAATATACACCTTACATTTGTCTTTTTTGAAATTAACAGCTTGTTCACATTCATTAGTCCACCAGATATTCCCTACATGTTTAGACTGTTTTGTGGTTTGTAGTCTTGGGATTGATGAATTAGCTGCCAAAATAACTGCATCCTTGAATTCTGAATATTGCATGTCAGTATGCTCTTGCATACATTTATCGAAGTTTTGACAAGCTAGAACAGTTTGAAATTTATCCCAGTCTGCACACTTGTAGTCGCATTTCACTGGAGAATCATGTGCATCATTTTTACCCTGAATATTTTCTTTAACAATGGTCATAATTATAGGCAAATGATCGCTACCTAACGTATCTTTACATGTTTCCCATGTACAAGATGGAGCAAGTTCTGGTGAGATAAAGGAAAGGTCTACAGCTGTAGCTCTATGTTTGGATATATCTGGGATCCGGGTGATACTGCCATCGTTTAAAAGGTGGAATGAACTATCTACGATGTTTTCAACAAGACGATTACTGGTAACCGTGTTACAATCATTTTCCCAGAAGGGCGAGTGAGCATTAAAGTCGCCCGCTGTTAACCACTTACTACAATGTTGATCTTGAATAGCGCGTAGCCAGTCAGAATTCTGATCATTCGGGCCTTTAGGAAAATATACTAACATAACATTCATTGTAAAAGAATTACCAAGTTTTATATTGGCTACGCATGCATGTACATCACTGACAGATTTTGGGATTGGTGATACACTTATGTTATACTGAAGCCCTTCACGTATATATATATATATATATATATATATTATATATATATATATATATATATATATATATATATATATATATATATAGCAGTATTTACGTGACCGTTGGAACTTCCTTGTCATATACTGGAGGGAAATAATAGGCAAACTGGGCAGTTTGGAAGGGATAACATTTAACGATTGTAATATCAAAACTTCGTATGGGTTTGAAGAAAGATGATGTCGTAAGTATGCTTGGTTTGTAGTTATAGATCAACAATTCCACTGAAAAAACGACAAGTTGTGTACTATATGAAGTCATTATTTAAGAATCATATGAATTCTACAAAGGACGTCAAAGTAAATACTTAATGTACTAAAAAATTCAACGCATGAATCTAAAAAGAAATCACATGAATAACAACGTCAAAAAAGAAAAGAAAAAAGAAAAACAAGAAAAACTGTATGTGCGTATGAAAATAGTAGGCAAAATACAATGAGAATATCTATTTGTTCTGTACACGTCTTCAAGTAAAGAGGATAGGTAGTTAGTTGGACACTACAACCGTCTTTCAGACAAACAAAATGACAGGGTTTTTATAATATACTCAGGAACACTGTCTGCAACTCCAAAATCAAGACGTGAACAACTGTCTACAGCTCCTCTTTAAGGATGTAGTTAACAGTCGTACAACACATCGTAAGGGTTCCAACATGAAGCTTGGTAGTCGTCGAAGCCCGTGTGGTAGTAGGGGGGCCGGGAATATTGCTGTCTTCTAGGTGGCAGGCTATTGTGTCGTGGTCTGGATCGACGTGGAGTCACCCAGAAGAGGTTCCGCAAGGCTCTCCCTATGTTTCCGGCTAGGACGCTGGTTCCTCTTCGATTGGGATGAATCTTGTCCATCATGAAGTTCAGACTGGTTTTCAGGTTCTCATGATACACGGTGGTTATTCTATCATGTTCGTAGAGTTCATTGGACAGTATAGCATTGAAAAGACTTCTTTTTATTTCTAACGTTGGATCCCTTGTTGGAGCAATCTTGCTTATGATAATTTTACACCCGGGTGTTGTTCTGAAATCTGTCTTGCACAAGTAATGAGAGAGTTCGCAGCTGCGAGTGCGTCCTTCTTTTTTAATCATTGATCCCACAATGAATCAGTATTGCGTCGGGAGATTTGCTAGCACATGCAGATTTGACTGCCTTCTCTACTTCTTCAGTGGTGTGCGCTTTCATTGTGGTCGCATTCACCCCGTAAGATAGACCTAGCCGTCCGCCCCGGACACCAGTCATGACAGAGTCATGAACGATTACAACTGTAGGGAGATCTTGAACTTCTTTTCTTTTTAACCCGACACCTCTTTAGAGTCATAAGTCAAAACGTCATTTCTTTTGTTTACGTCATTTCTTTTAACATCATTTGTTCTCTTCCTTTCTTTTTGTACCTTCTCAGATTTTGGTTTCATGTTTTCCAGTTCATTTTGAGTGGTTTTGTGCTTTGTTTTTGAGAAATATGTTTAGCTGCATCTGCGTATGTCCAAGAATTTTCATTTATTTCTGTCTGTGTAGAATTATGACTGACCTCTTTTGGATGTTCTGCTTGTAGTTTGTTTGCTGCTTGGGTGTCTCGTACGGCCGTTTCAAGGGAAGAGATTCGGGAGCACAGGGAAGAAATTGTCTCGGTCATTTCATATATTTTCTACAGCAGGACCTCGTTACTTAATGGATGGAGACTGACAGAAGCACACATGCTGGTACTGGTAGATGCCGACTCAGCTGATCTAGCGTTCTTCGCTGCGGCGTTCTGACCATGGTTTCGATCGTTCCTCTGATTCTTCGTAACCACACAGATCACAGAGATGGTGCTGCTACTTGCTGCTTCATCGCCACTTTCTTGCGATCTGTGTACATGCCCCATACTCCTTGTCCTAGTCATTCCTGGAGTATTGTTGGGAAAAAAAACCCCGCACGTTCTGAATTTAGCGGCTTGTTGTCTCCGCCATCTTGATGACGTGTATGTGTGTGTGTATGTGTGCGTGCGTGCGTGCATGTGAGTGTGTGTGTGTGTGTGTGTGTGTGTGTGTGTGTGTGTGTGTGTGTGTGTACGCGCTCGCACACACGGGCGCATGCATCCGCTCATGGATACGTGCATGCGTGTGTGAATACGTTGGAAGATGTGTCAATGCAAGCAGATTTGGATACAAAGTTTGATGACAAGCTTCAAGAAGAAGAAGCAGCAGAAGAAAAAGAAGAAGAACAGCAACAACAACAACAATATGATTTGGTAGATTCAAAGGATATGCAACGATATGCAGCAAGAACCGCGTGAATTGAAGAGTTCTGTTGACGATCTCAAGACAGTTGAAAGAACAGAACATGACAAAGATCAGAAGGTAGAGACACACTGGCGAATAATCAGAATGTTGCTCCGAGGGGAACAACTTGATCTACGAGACTCCAAGCCCTAAAAAGAAACCTGGAAAGTGTGAGGGTTTCCTCGTTCACTCAGTGACCAGGTAACCGATAAGTCACAAATGCCAAAGACAATTCAGTTCGAGAGAGAACATCGGTTTGAACACGTGCTCGAAATCGCCCACTGCTGCTAAGTGCACTTTTTTTTTCAAAGAGAAAAGAGAAAACGTTCAAAGAAAAGCTAGCCTGACTGGCATCTTCATCAGTACTCATGACCGTTCCTGGAAGGTAAGAGCGACCAAGAGGAAGGTGGCACCATTTCTGAAGTCGGCTAGAGAAGAAGAAAAGAAAGCCAACTGTACTAGTGGTACCAATTTTGGAAATAAATGCCGCCATGGTTTTTCATCACCCGGCAATCGAGGGGAACAATG
>CM031614.1:63412543-63422543 GCA_018398815.1 Conus ventricosus
AGCAAGCAAACAGAACAAGGCCATTAGAGATGAACTGAGTGACATTAAGAATGACTTAAGAAAAGTATCAGAAAAATGTGAAGCAATTAATGAACGTTGTGATGAACTAGAAAGTGAGAACACTAGACTGCATGGCAGAGTTGATGATATTTCTTCTGATCTGAGTGATTTGTATGCAGATGTTATGGACGGTAAAGAAGAATGTGCTCGAACGTGTGCTGTTGTGGATGGGCTGAAAGGAGAAATGAACAGAATGCATGTTTGAGGTTGACAGATTGGGGGAATTCTCACGTCGAGATAACCTCCGTATGTTTGGTGTTGCCCCGCTTGTGCATGGCGAAAGAGAGGACTATGATGCATGTGCTAGGGCAGTGTGTGAGGCATTGAAGGGGGTTGATGGGACCAGGGAGTGGATAGAAGAGGACATAGTTTGGGCACATAGAGTGGGAAGAGAGAAGACAGGAGAACCAAAACGATGATCATCAAGTTTAAAGGGTGGAAAGACAAAATGATGTTGATCAGAGACAGAGAGTTGAGGGAAAGTTAGAGAGGAAGGGGATAAGGATAGCAAATGATCTGACCCACAGACAAATGAACATAATAGCCACCGCAAAGAGAGAAGGCAAAGCAGCTTTTTTTTTGTTAAGGGAAACTGACAGTTGGGCCGCGTTAGGAATGGGGACAAAAGTTATGCGGAGGTGACTGCAGGAACAGGTGACAGCACCAGGAAGAATAATCCCTCCCCCACCCATCGGACTCAGATCACAGTCACCCCTCCCCCTTCCCCACCCGGGAATCCCACCCATTGCCAGTGGTCACGTCACTATGGGGGTTTCCCCGCCATGTGACCAGCCCACAGGTAATGACCGCAAAATCCCCCGCTACGCAGACCCGTGATGAGAACTCCAGTTTTAGCGCCCGTGCATCACGCCAGCGTGACGGAGTGAGTGCCAGTACAGCTTCACCCCAACTTGACAGAAATGTGCGTGCGGACGACAAGCTTTTGGGGCCACGTGCAAACGGTCGTGCAAAGTCGGCAAGTAGAGGAGAGAAACAACAAGCGGGATGCATACTTACCTCGGGCGGGCGGCCTAGTTGTTTGAATAAATCACCTGCCCCAACAACGTGTGGTCGCGCCTTGCGCTCCAGCACAAACACATGTAGATAGGACAGGCCAGGTCATCAAACGTCTGAACTCAAATTTTTGAATTATAATGTTGAAAATCTGTATAAAAAACTTGCTGACATTTCTTTTGTAAATTTTGTTTCAGATTTCGACATTATATGTTTAACAGAAACTTTCATTGATGCCTCTTTTGACTTTAGTACCGTCTTTAATGAGTATATAAAATTTAGCTCCCCTGCCAAAAAATTGTCATCCCACGGTAGAAATTCTGGAGGTGTTTTCATTACTTATCAGAAAACAGTTTGCTGACTTGTGAAAGAAATTGAATTTAGTTGTGAGAATGTGGTTGTTGTCCGGATAAATAAATGCGTTTTTTGGTGTTAATAAAGATGTTATTCTTATTGCGTGTTATGTATCCCAGAAGGAGGACCACTTTACACAACAACAAGGAACTGAAGATGGATTCTGATTCTTGAAGAAAATGTATTGCAAACTATCAATTATGAAAATGTTTACTTCGTAATGTGTGGAGACTTCAACGCTAGGACAGGTAATGAACAACCAACAGGAGCAGATGTTCAATTATGTACAGTGTGCAGATGATGATGAGGAAGATTGTCACATAAAGCGTTATTCCAAGGATGTAATTGTGAACAATTTTGGACAGTCGTTGTTGGACTTCTGTTTTCTGTTTAATCTTTCGATTGTAAATGGTTCATGCCAGCACTGATGCAGAAGGAGAATTTACTTTTGTATCTCCACATGGTTGTAGTGTTATTGATTATTTTTTTGGTGTCGAGAGAAATAGCTTCTGATTGCAATTTAAAAGTGAATGATAATCATTTTTCATGGCATTTACCAGTGCAGCTTACATGGAAACAATGTCCAGTCAGAAAAGATATGCCACTATACCCATCACCAGTGAAGAGCGAGTGATATGGTCAGATGAGAAAGTAGAGATGTTTAAGGACGAGTTAAATTCTGACGAATTTAAAGAGAGTATTGCCACAGCCACGGATATTTTAGTTAATAAAGTGAATGATGTGTTGAACTTTTTTCGAATGCTTTATATGGAGCTGCTGCGTGTATGGTTAGGAATGGTAAGTAGGAAGAAAAAACAGCGAACGAATGGTTTGATGATGAATGTGAAAAAGAAGAAAAAAATTGTCAGAAGACTGTTACAACAATTTCAGAGAGCTAGAACAGTCAAAGGAAAAATTGAGAAGAAAAAACATTTATATTAAAGAGAGGAAACAATACATTGAACTGAGAAAAGAAAAGAAGGGCATTTGACGAAACAAAAATGCAAAAGTTAAAAGAGTCGATAAATGATCCAAGGTTGTTTTGGACGACAATCAGGTCAATTAATAGAAAGGCTGTTATCTATAATGAAATAACTTCACAACAGTGGCACGACCATTTTTGTAGTGTATTCAACTTATTTGAGAATGAACACGACATTGCATATACCGAAGACGTTGAAGTTGAAGAAACGTTGGGTGAACCTTTATTTAATGATCCTATCACTTAGAAGAAGTGAAATCAAGTATTGGGCATCTAAAAAAATGGAAAAAGTGCTGGATCAGATAAAATAATTAGTGAGATGTTAAGACATGCAAATGATTCCGTCCTAAACTTTTTGGTTTCGTTATTAAACACATTATTTGACAATGGGACATTTCCCAAGGGATGGTCGAAATCAATTATTGTACCGATCTATAAAAAGGGGGATGCAAATAGTCCAGATAATTACAGAGGCGTAGCTCTTACAATGTAGTTAGTAAAGTGTACACTTATATTTGAACAAAAGATTAACAAATTGGGCACAGAGAGAGGAGAAGATAGTTGAAGAACAGGCAGGTTTTCGAGCAGGATACAGCACTATTGACCATATTTTCACTTTGTATGCATTAGTACAAAAGTTTCTCATGAAGAACACTAAACTATATGTCGCTTTTGTGGACTTTAAAAAGGCGTTTGACTCTATAAATAGAAATATTTATGGCATGTCCTGAGAAAAACTGGTGTCAATGGTAAATTGTACCTGGCGCTTTGTGGGATATACGAATCGGTCATTGCTTGTGTGCGTGAAAAAAAATGCTTATTCGGTTTATTTTTATGTCCACGTGGCGTAAAACAAGGCTGCCTTTTGAGTCCACAGATGTTTGCATTTTTTATAAATGAATTAGCCCTTGAAATGTCCAGAAAAGGTAGACATGGTGTACAGATGATCCCTGGAGCTGTTGAATTATTTATGTTGCTATTTGCTGACGATGTAATTTTAGTTTCAAGCACTGCTGTTGTCTGCAGAGTCAGCTTGATGTGTTGAAGGTGAGGCAGATAGATTACAATTAACTGTTAATTTTGATAAAACAATATAATAATTTTTCGCATGGGTGGTTACTTGTCTCAGAGAGAAAAATGGTATTACTCTAATGCTGAGGTAAAGGTAACCAATGCATACAAATACCTCGGAATGATCTTTACAACGAGGTTAAGTTTACATTCCGGATGGTCTGAAACGTTTAAGAAAGGGAAGAAAGGAGTAATAGAAATTCTAAGAGCAATGAAAAAAATAAATGCAATTGATCCCCTCTTATTTTTGGGAAATTATTTGATACACAAATAGAACCAATGTTAACATATGCAGCAGAAATATGGGGACTTGAAGAAAATTTGCAATGGAAAAAGTACATACTTTTGCGATTAAACGGTTTCTAAATATTCCACTGCATTCATCAAATACAATGGCATATGGCGATTCGGGAAGATATCCTCTTTTCATTCGATCTTTTGGGAAATGCGTTAAATATTGGTTAAAACTTACCCAACTACCTACAAGCAGATTATGTAGACAAGCATACGAAATGTTACTGCGGCAATTTGAGTTAGGAAAGCAGAACTGGGTTGCTACTATAAAACGGGTTTTTGACAGTAAACGGATTTGGTGTGGTATGGCTTAGTCAGGGGGTTGGCGATAAAAGAGCATTTATGTTGGAATTTAAAGACCGTCTCATCGCATGTTATAAACAAAATTGGCATTCCAAGATGGAAGATATGGTATTCCTGGTTCCATTCGTTTTAGAAGTATTTTACAACCCTGAAACATTACGACTGTAGTTACCCAAAATAATGGGCAACCAGGGATATTTCTTGCTAGATTAGAATAGGACACTTGGACTAAATGCAAACAAAAGATGTTTAAAAAACCGAGGCATTGTTGGACGATTTTGTGTAATGTTACATATTTGGGATGAGAGAAAATGAGATCTTTTCTATTCTCTTGTGCGGCTTATAACGATATAAACAGATGTCTCAACTTTTTAATATTATTTTCGACAGAAATCATAACCTCATAGTTTGTTGACCTCTGACATAATAGGATAATAACTTTTTACTGGCTAAGTATGTGCCAGAGCATCAAATGTTAGGAAAGAAATGTTCGTTAAGAACAATGTTTGAGTTGTTTTCCCTGTATCCCGCAAGTTTGATGACCTTGAAAGAAATGGTTTTGTTTTCTTCCTAGTGTAGAATCCGTTACAATACATGTTTCTTTGCATTATAAACTTGTTTTTTCGGCGCTTTCAAATATGTTACACCCCCTTTACATAACGGACATGTAGCCATTGTCAATAATAACGGTCTGAAGCGTCTCTGGTGTGTGTTTGCGTGTGTGTTGTGTGTGTCACACACACACACCACACACACACACACACACACACACACACACACTCACAAAACACAACACACACCTGCACGCTCAACACACACACACACACACACACACACACACACACACACACACACACACGTGCACCCACCACACACACCACACACACAAAACACACCACACACACACCACTCCATCATTTATCATCCCAAACACCGAGGCAAACGGCTTTAATTTTAACATAAAGCGCAGGTGCCAGGTATGCGATTGCACTTTCAAAAGTAAAACTCCTCTTGCAATCGGGGAAAAAATTCTCTATTATTCCAGACAGCTGCGCCCACTAGGTTTGCCTGGTGGCAACATCTACTCCATCCCCCATACAGTTTGTTGTTTACTTCTTTTTATTTTAATCCAAATGGGGTATTGAAAAATATGATTTTTTATGTAATCACAATAAGTATTGAAAAATATGATATTCAAAAATGAAAACGAGAGACCCATCTTCTAACAGAATCCATCCCTTAAAACATTTTCTTTCTGTCTCTCTCTCCCCTTTGTTTTCTCGTTCTGTTTTTGTTTGTTTGGTTTGATTAGTCGATCTTTACGTGGTACACGGAACTCTTGTGGAATCTTCGTAACTGATTTAGTTTTTTTTCTTTCTTCTTCGTTTTGTTGACGAAATACGCACAATGCCACAGGCTTTCAAATAGCCAAGGAACGACAAAATACGCATAATACCACAGCCTTTCAAATAGCCAAGGAACGACAAAATACGCATAATACCACAGACTTTCAAATAGCCAAGGAACGACAAAATACGCATAATACCACAGCCTTTCAAATAGCCAAGGAACGACAAAATACGCATAATACCACAGACTTTCAAATAGCCAAGGAACGACAAAATACGCACAATGCCACAGACTTTCAAATAGCCAAGTAAATATTTAGAAGAGAGGGAGGGCGCTGTGGAGAAAACAGGGTGGAACTATGTCACCAATCCATAGAATATGTCTACGCTTTCTTCTTCAGTATTCATGATAAACTATTCAAAAGAGAGAAAACAAATCGAAAAATTGAAAGAAATGAAGAAAGAAAGCAAAATCATCAAAACAAAAAGGAAAGAAGAAAAGAAAGAAAAGAGAAGAGAAGAAAGAAAGAGGGAAAAAGAAAGAAAAGAAAAGGAGAAAAGAAAAGAAGGAAAGAAAAAAAAGGAAAGAAAGAAAAGAAAAAAGGAAAGAAAAGAAGGAAAGAAAAAGGAAGGAAATAAATGAAAAAAGGAAAGAAAGAAAACAAAAAGAAAGAAAGAGACGCCTACTGTACGATTCCGACAGCACAAATTGAACACAGAAGCTTGCACACAACTGTAATGTCTACGCAGATTCACAACGAGTGCTTGGAGAACTCGGCAGGAACTGTAGATCGGGAGGTGGACGTGGACTGTCTCCCCTTTCACGCCGAAGGTCACAGTCGTTGAAGGGAAACGCCTTCTAACCGCTTCCCAGTTTCAGCTGTATAGACGGACTGACAATTGTTCTGAAGATTTGTAGCTCGACGTCGAGCAAGAACGGCAGTCGGGAGAATGTAGACCTCCGCCAAGGTGGAACGCACCTTGGATACGCCCTTAGAGTCGGGTCATGGATGAAAACAAGAAGGGTTCTATCGTCCGGGAAGCAATCGTTGTTGGAGTTATTTCCCCGCAGTTTTTTTTTTTTTATCTATCTTTATTTATTAATTTTTTTTTAAGACATGCAAAAACCACATAAACACCATTTACCTTATCAAGACGATTTCACGTTCCGTAAGAAACAAAGATCACTTTGTAAATAGTTATTAATTCCTAACAGTTTGTGAATAGTTATTAATTCCTAACAGTTTGTGAATAGTTATTAATTCCTAACAGTTTGTGAATAGTTATTAATTCCTAACAGTTTGTGAATAGTTATTAATTCCTAACAGTTTGTAAATAGTTATTAATTCCTAACGGTAGCTTCACACCGTTTGCTTCCAGTGAAGTTCTGCTGTTGCCAGAGAACATGCACACCTCAGTCTGCGCTTAGACCCTGTCCTGAAAGGCCTCCGGCTAATAGGACGTAAACCTCACCCATCAAGTCCAGTTCCAGTGAAGAGTTTCTAGCAGTCTCATCGATAATGTCAACAGACCGTGCCAGATGGGGTGTTTTTTTTTCCCCATCACGGGAAGCAAATCCTGGTACAGTCTGAAGTAGTTACTCCCCATGCATAGATTATCCTCACCAGCAGTCTTCGATTCGCAGTTTGATTCCGATCCGAACCACGGATCGCACCCCCACCACCCCCCACCCCCCACCCCCACCCGAACCCCACCCCCTCATCCTTCATCCCCTCCCTTTCCCCAACGCCCAAAGTCATGGGCCCCGACAAGCGTGTTTGTGACCCAAGCACAAGGAAGGGCTCAACACTGGATGAACCACAGAGGCTGGCATGATATAGATATTCATGTTGTGTAGTAGAGTTAACAATTGTTTTGGTGTTTGTTCCCCCTGATTGTGACGAGAGGGCGCTGCGGGCTCACTGAACATGGCATGAGACTCGGGCTTCTGGAATAAATCGTATCCTTTTTAACCTTGGCTCGCATGTGTGGTCTACGCCGCGAGTGAGAGCTATAAACAAAGGATGGTTTGGTCAGAAGCAAAAAAAAAAAAAAAAAAGCTTTATTCCACTTGTTGATATATGTCTTCTACCAGCACAACTATATTTGATGCAACGGACTGTTTTGATGAGACACCAGAAACAACATTGATCTCATTTCTTTAATTCTATGTTTTGCCAGGAAACAATGCAGTTGAGTGAAAGGTTTCTTTAGTGGAAACGAGAACACGTTTTCATTCTAATTCTGTTTACTTGTTTCAGAAGAAAAAGAGTTTTGATTTGATTTATTTGGATTTAATTTCTTTCTTTTTTTTCAGCCCCCCCCCCCCCCCCCCCCCCCCCCCCCCCCCCCCCCCCTCCTCTGAAGAAAGGAAGGTGCTGATAGTTTTTTTAGTTACAACTGTTTTGGTGGTTGTTGCCCCTGATTGTGACGAGAGGGCGCTGCGTGGCACGAAACTCAGGCTTCTGGAATAAATCGTATCCTTTTTAAGCTTGGCCTGCATGTGGTCTATGCTGCGAGTGAGAGCTATCAGACTCCAATAATTTATTTTAAAAAAACATTCAAAATAATTTTGTTTCTAATTCTTTTTTTTTTTTTCGTTTTGTGTCAGTTTTATTTTCAATGCAAAGAAGATTAAATGTTGCCTTGCGAAAGGTCAGAAAGAAAATCTGTTCGAATTCTGTTCAGTCAATATTTTGGTTCTCATGCTCTAAAAATAGTAACATCATCTGATCGGTCAATCGTATGCTCTCTCTCTCTCTCTCTCTCTCTCTCTCTCTGTCTCTCTCTCTCTTCTCTCTCTCTCTCTCTCCTCTCTCTCTCTCTCTCTCTCTCTCTCTCCTCTCTCTCTCCCCGAGTAAATCAGCGGACGATGGTGAAAGCAAGTCTTGCTAAAGATAACGAGGAGATCTGCTGGAGAAAGTTGTGTGTTTGTGTACGTACACATCTTTGATCATATTCTTGTATGACTCCTATGACTATGTTTAATTGCTGCACTTATTCAAACAAAATGATAATAATCACGCCCGCGCGCGCACACACACAGATACTAGAGAGAGAGAGAGAGAGACAGACAGACAGACAGACAGACAGACAGAGATACACAGAGACAAAGAGAGAAAGAGGACATGGCCACACATGCAACCGCACGTGTGTGTGTGTGTGTGTGTGTGTGTGTGTGTGTGTGTGTGTGTGTGTGTGTGTGTGTGTGTGCGCGCGCGCGCGCGCGCGATCGCGCGCCCGCTCGCGTGTTTTTATGTCCGTGCATGTGTGCGTGTGTGCGCGCATGCTTTCTAGTCTGCCTCTGTGTATATGTGTGTGTGTGTGCGCGCGCGCGCGCGCACGTGTGTGTGTGTGTGTGTGTGTGTGTGTGTGTGTGTGTGTGTGTGTGTGTGCTTGCTTTCCCTTCGACCCCAGCGGATCAGCACGAGCAGTTCCGTCAACCCAACATCAGTCTGTGTGTATGTAAGCGCCCGGGAGACGAGTACGGTAATCGTCACTGTGAGTGTGGCATAGCACTGGACGCCAGGGAGAGGTGACAGCTCTCCTGTGAGGGCCACTGATGTGAGTGGTCAGTGTCGGGCGGCCCAGTCAACCTTTCAGTCATATGGGTGACGACAGGTCTAGCCTGTGTCGCCGGGGGACGGCTCCTGGAGATGTGGGGGGGATCGGCGATGGAGCGTTGCCTGACTGCGATCACCGTGGTCTGGGTAACCATGTTCTGAGGTCAGGCAGACATGGGGGCACTCCTTATGGGGTTGGTCTGAAAAATTGCCCTCTCGGCCGCAGTCTGCGAGCACCCGCCGAATATCAGGGTCTCGTGCAGCGCTCCAGCGACCTTCGTCCTGCTCCCTCCTTGAGGCGGCCTCACGCGGCACAGGACCATCGCCACCCGAGCGTGAAGAAGGCCGCCCAGTGGTCCTTAAGACAGCCTTCAGTTTGGGGAAAGGAGGCAACATACACCGACGCCCCTCGTCGGTCGACCAACAACCAAAATTGAACCAACGTTCAAGAGGAACAAAAGCTGAGAGAGAAACACGACGACCCCACATGAAACTCACCCACTGCTGCCAGCGACAGCAGTTGCCACTAATGAGGCAAACCTATGCCTGAGTACTCTTGTCCTTTGGCCGATGGGACTTTAATCTCACCCTCAACGGTCAACGGTCAGCGAGTACGGTCAAGTCTCCAATCCTCGAGTGGCGTACGTCAGAAGTCAAGGCCACGCGAAGTAAAGACGTCACACACTAGGAATTGCCTTCATCGACCGCCAGCGACTGGCGGGCTTCAGTTTCACCCACGCAGCTAACGACTGTCAAACGAGCCATTGCTTCCCGCTCCGAAACACGTCAAGCGCGTAATAAATACATGAAGGACACTGCTCGCGCGCCTCCACTCTTTTGGATAAAAGTCGGTTAAATGGGGGCGTTTTGTGTTCGTTGGTGTTTGTTTCATTAAAAACAAAAGAAAGAAAGACAGAAAGAAAAGAACAGTATAAAAAAAAGACAGGAAGAAAGAAAGAAAGAAAGGTAGGGAAAAAGGGAAAGCTGAAAAGGGAAAGTTTTGCCGGAGT
>CM031614.1:63430043-63445043 GCA_018398815.1 Conus ventricosus
CTGCCACTTCTGTCGCCTTGGCCACGTTTCTTTCCACCCTGTCTGTCCTGCTCGCTCTCTCTCTCTCTCTCTCTCTCTCTCTCTCTCTCTCTCTCTCTCTCTCTCTCTCTCTCTCTCTCTCTCGTGGTGCTGTTGTTGTTTTTTCTGCCGTTCTCCATTCAGTAAATATAGGAATGGAGACAAAGCATATCCCTTTGAGCCATGCCTTTTGTCCATGTTGCTTCTCTACCATCTTGTTCACATGTACACTGAATTCCCCTCTAGCTACATTCTTCCACACATCAGCATTTACACGCATCCCTACAAAACAGCTCAGCAAATAAACAACCACTTCGCATCAAATGGACAACGAAAATTCCCGCTGACTTCGGGAGCCACTTTCACACAGTAATTATCCTAGAGAAGCTACAACAATGCCGTCCACGCGCATTCAACGAGCCTGACAAAACGTCAACACAGTGCCCCACAGCAATACCCACTGAACAAGCCCAAAAGGTCTGGTTACATCAACACAGTGCCCCACAGCAATACCCACTGAACAAGCCCAAAAGGTCTGGTTACATCAACACAGTGCCCCACAGCAATACCCACTGAACAAGCCCAAAAGGTCTGGTTACATCAACACAGTGCCCCACAGCAATACCCACTGAACAAGCCCAAAAGGTCTGGTTACATCAACACAGTGCCCCACAGCAATACCCACTGAACAAGCCCAAAAGGTCTGGTTACATCAACACAGTGCCCCACAGCAATACCCACTGAACAAGCCCAAAAGGTCTGGTTACATCAACACAGTGCCCCACAGCAATACCCACTGAACAAGCCCAAAAGGTCTGGTTACATCAACACAGTGCCCCACAGCAATACCCACTGAACAAGCCCAAAAGGTCTGGTTACATCAACACAGTGCCCCACAGCAATACCCACTGAACAAGCCCAAAAGGTCTGGTTACATCAACACAGTGCCCCACAGCAATACCCACTGAACAAGCCCAAAAGGTCTGGTTACAAAGCCACTTCAGCTGACTGGGTCTGTAGCGCCCACTTGACGCTCTGAGGTCCTAGTGGATACATTTTCCTCCCTTTTGCTATCGGGAAGGTTCGAACTCGGGAGGGGTCCTTGCTACCTTAGGTGCCATCTATCACGTGACAAGTAGTTACCTGACCACTTCAACCTCCTTGACACAGTTCCACCTATGCGGGTAGGCGAGGGCGCTGCTGCTAATCGGCCGATTACTTATTTCTCCACTACGCACAGCATTCTTGTCGTCTAAAGCGCTTAAGGCCCTTTGTGAGAGGTTTCGCTCCCTTGACAGTATACCATATCTACTACATGTACATATACTTAGCGCCATTAAAAACGCACGGGTCAGAAGAACAAAATAACTCGACAGAGGTAAATCAGTTAGGGGTATGAAAACTTTAATGTTGAATGACAAAGTCATGAACAGAAAAGAAGTGCGCAATGGACAACATGTGCTGAACATTTGGCGTTCAGTAATCGCAAACACAACATTAAAGTTTTCATACCCCTAACTGATTTACCTCTGTCGAGTTATTTTGTTCTTCGGACCCGTGCGTTTTTAATGGCGCTAAGTTTATAATACTGTAAGACATTTCTTTTGAGAGAAAATGAGACCCTGTAGAGCAATAAATTCAGACTGCATTTTATTGGTTTAATCTCCTACACCTTATTGTTTTTATCATTATTGTTATTATCATTACCATTATTGCTATCATCATTATTATTACTATTATTAGCAGCAGCAGCATTTGAAGTTCTAAGTTGTAATGAAGTTTGATCACTCACTCATTCATGAGACACACACACACACACACACACACACACACACACACACACACACACACACACACACACACACACGTGCGTACCTGTGTGTGGGGAAAGACCTCTCAGATTTCACTGGATGTAAACATCACATCTCGCTCACACACACACCCCACCCCCCCCCCCCACCTCATCCATTCCTTACCTCACTCTGCTCCTCATCCCACCCTACCTCTCTGCCCCTGCTCACGCCCACCCTCATCTCCCAACGGTTTTTGTTGTTGTTTTTTTTTCCTCCACAAGACCTTGGGAGAATTGTTTACAAAGATCAACTTTTCTCAAACGAACATCATCTTAATAGCGACAGACAGAACGAGCGCCAAACGAGGGCAGCTAATCTGGGTGCAGTAAGAAGTGCAACGGACGGACGGACCCTCGGCGTTATTTCTGGCTAGCCTTCAACTTCACATTTGATACTTGGCAGCCACGCTCTGGCCGTGAACGTGTTCCATTCCATTCCACGACACTACCTCCCGCTCCTCCACCCTACTCCCGTTTCTTTTGTTTGTCGCATCTCGTAACACGCGGCGCCTACGCACACACGGATATTTATTTCATCTTTGAAAAAAAAAAAAAGAAAGAAAAAAAAAAAAAACCCGTGCTACGCACGCGCGAGCTGTGAATGAAATCAGCTCTCCGCCCTCTTCCGGCGCCTTCGTCTCCTCCTCCATCTCCCACCTTTCCCTCCCTCCTTTCGTGGGGGTGGACGAGGTGGGGGAGTGGGGGGAGGGGGGGTCTGTTCTGATCAACGTTCTCTTTTAGACTATGGCGGCGTTTTCGGGTCAAACGTCAGGACATCTGTACGTGGCAGTTGCGATATGAGGCGGTGATGGTGATAGTAATGGCGACGGCGAAGTCTATGATGGCGAACGCAAAACAAGAACGACAATCGTCTCCTTGACTGTGCTTTGAAAGCGTGGCGCTAAATCATGAGCATGTACGTGCGTTCTGAAGCTTTCTTGGAGACCGGAGGCGATTGTAGAGTCGCACTGGAAGTCTAACAACCATCCGGGACTGCTCAAGAAATGCACAGGGTTACACAGCGGAACCACGCTACACAGGAATGGAGCTCCCCTTGACTCGCCTTCAAACGTGACACAGGAATGGAGCTCCCCTTGACTCGCCTTCAAACGTGGTTTCTCTCTGCCGTGTTTTCTTTCTCTCAAGGATCAACATGAATGCAATTGGAAACACACACACACACACACACACACACACACACACACCTTCACGCTCAGTGTTGGCGTAACAGAACGCAGAATTTGGCACATTGAAAGAAACCCGACCTTATTATATTAACTCAACACTCAACAGGGATCAGATTTGGGGCGTATAAATAGTAGATAACAGTGGGAAGGGTTTAACGTGAATGGTTGGAAAACCAAAATCATAGTTAGCTCAATGGTAAGAGTACATGCCTCAAGCGGAGCACTGGGTAACAATATCTAACCGTTCACGTAATCCCCTTCGCAATATCATCTTCCTTCTAGGTGTTCCAGATTGACCCTTAGAGTGTTGAGTAGTGAATGTGAAGAAAGGGGCTATCTGTTGAACGAAAGTTATACCCTGGGGTTTTCTCTTCCAGTTCTCACTGGATGACTTCCCTTGGTAGTGTTTCCGCGGGGTAGTGTTCAAAGCTTGGTGCGCTAGCGTTCAGAGTTCAGTCATCGTCGGGGAAAGACAACAACAACAACAACAACAACAACAACAAAAAGAAAGAAAACAGTGTCATAAATTTGTGAAACGTTGTAATCATTCAAAAGCGCGAACTACAAGCCTTCGCTAGAAACCAAAATTATACCCCAATGTGGATAATCCCAAAGTTTTTTGTTGTTGTTCCTGCGCGTAAACTGTGTTGTATCTTCGAAACTTATTTCTCTTTGAAGAGTAGACGCAAATTGTGCATTATATACTAATTCAAAAGGATGTGAATTGTTGATAGGCCATATTCAAGAATCACCAGGAAAAAGAAAAAAGAAAGAGAAGGCATAAAAAGTGACCAGGACAAAACTAGCGAGAACTCATACATGATTAGGACACTGGTCACAATTTCGGCCCCCGTGTGTTACTCCAAATCACATGACGGTGACAAAAAGAAAAGAAAAGCCAGGAATGTTATAAAGGAAACTTGAACACACACATAAACCAGCCAGGGCAATTTCTGTCTTACCGTCAAAAACCGCTTCCACGCATGAATGGTAATGACGGCGCAAGGTATTTCTTATTCATATGTGTGAAAATAACGCCGGAATGATGTGGTGTTGACAACACAGTTCTTGAATTCACTGACTTTCCTAAGTGTGTCTGATACAGAGGAGGATGACAACAGAACAAACCGCCCATGTTTGATGATAAACCAAGAAGTCACTGCTTTCATCTCATAATCACTGCCAAACCGTCACCCCCATACCGACTCCCTGTCTCTCCCCCTACCCCCTTTCTCCGCCGATATCTTCCCTCTCCCTCTCTCTTTGTGTCTCTCTCCCCCCACTCTCAACCCTCACTCTCCTTCCTCCCCTCCAGCGCTCTCCTCGTTTTCTGTTCTTTATCGGTGCGTTCTTCTCTTAATCACTGTCTCTTCTTTCTTGCTTTCATGCCCCCCCCCTCCCCCCCCCCCCCCCCTCCCCCCTCTCCCATCGTCTGGCTGATGGGTCCGCCATTGCGGCAGGAAACTATGTCGAAGTTCCGGTAGTAATACGTCCAATAACGGCTGCCCGGAAGTCAGGCATCCGCGCATGCGGGCGGAGGAAACGACGGGAACAAGGGGAGATGGGGGCAGGGAAAGTGCAGATCTTTACACGCCAGTGGTGGGAAGGAGGAGATGGGGATCAGGACGCTAGAGAAGTAGGTAGGGTGTGGGGGTGGGGGAAGACGGGGGATGGAGGAGTGTGTGACTGATGAACGGTTCAGATCGTGAAGCCTTCGAACAGAGGATGATGCGACCACGTGAAGTGGAATGCCGTTCAACTCGATGATGCTGAATGGGACGAAAGAGAGTCTTTGGATTTGAATGAAGGAAGACGGCCGGTCATCTAGTGGATGTGGGCAGTGGACAGAAGGTCATGTGATGGGTGTGGACAGTGGACAGAAGGTCATGTGATGGGTGTGGGCAGTGGGGGTAGGTCATGTGATGGGTGTGGGCAGTGGACAGGTCATGTGATGGGTGTGGACAGTGGACAGAAAGTCATGTGATGGGTGTGGACAGTGGACAGAAGGTCATGTGATGGGTGTGGACAGTGGACAGAAGGTCATGTGATGGTTGTGGACAGTGGACAGAAGGTCATGTGATGGGTGAGGACAGTGGACAGAAGGTCATGTGATGGGTGTGGACAGTGGACAGGTCATGTGATGGGTGTGGACAGTGGACAGAAGGTCATGTGATGGGTGTGGGCAGTGGGGGTAGGTCATGTGATGGGTGTGGCAGTGGACAGGTCATGTGATGGGTGTGGACAGTGGACAGAAAGTCATGTGATGGGTGTGGGCAGTGGGGGTAGGTCATGTGATGGGTGTGGACAGTGGGGGGTAGGTCATGTGATGGGTGTGGACAGCAGACAGGTCATGTGATGGGTGTGGACAGTGGACAGGTCATGTGATGGGTGTGGACAGTGGACAGGTCATGTGATGGGTGTGGACAGTGGACAGGCTATGTGGCGGGTGTGGACAGTGGACAGGTCATGTGATGGGTGTGGACAGTGGGGGGTAGGTCATGTGATGGGTGTGGGCAGTGGGGGGTAGGTCATGTGATGGGTGTGGACAGTGGGGGTAGGTCATGTGATGGGTGCGGACAGTGGGGGTAGGTCATGTGATGGGTGTGGACAGTGGGGGTAGGTCATGTGATGGGTGTGGACAGTGGGGGTTAGGTCATGTGATGGGTGTGGACAGTGAGGGGTAGGTCATGTGATGGGTGTGGGCAGTGGGAGGTAGGTCATGTGATGGGTGTGGACAGTGGGGGGTAGGTCATGTGATGGGTGTGAACAGTGGGGGTAGGTCATGTGATGGGTGTGGACAGTGGGGGTAGGTCATGTGATGGGTGTGGACAGTGGGGGGTAGGTCATGTGATGGTGTGGACAGTGGGGTGTAGGTCATGTGATGGGTGTGGACATGGGGGGTAGGTCATGTGATGGGTGTGGACAGTGGGGGTAGGTCATGTGATGGGTGTGGACAGTGGGGGGTAGGTCATGTGATGGGTGTGGACAGTGGGGGGTAGGTCATGTGATGGGTGTGGACAGTGGGGGGTAGGTCATGTGATGGGTGTGGACAGTGGGGGTAGGTCATGTGATGGGTGTGGACAGTGGGGGGTAGGTCATGTGATGGGTGTGGACAGTGGGGTGTAGGTCATGTGATGGGTGTGGACAGTGGGGGGTAGGTCATGTGATGGTGTGGACAGTGGGGGTAGGTCATGTGATGGGTGTGGACAGTGGGGGTAGGTCATGTGATGGGTGTAGACAGTGGGGGGTAGGTCATGTGATGGGTGTGGACAGTGGGGTGTAGGTCATGTGATGGGTTTGGACAGTGGGGGGTAGGTCATGTGATGGGTGTGGACAGTGGGGGGTAGGTCATAGGATGGTGTGGACAGTGGGGGGTAGGTCATGTGATGGGTGGTGGACAGTGGGGGGTAGGTCATGTGATGGGTGTGGACAGTGGGGGGTAGGTCATGTGATGGGTGTGGACAGTGGGGGGTAGGTCATGTGATGGGTGTGGACAGTGGGGGTAGGTCATATGATAGGTGTGGACAGTGAAGAGGTCATGTGATGGGTGTGGACAGTGGGGGGTAGGTCATGTGATGGGTGTGACAGTGGGGAGTAGGTCATGTGATGGTGTGGACAGTGGGGGTAGGTCATGTGATGGGTGTGGACAGTGGGGGAAGGTCATGTGATGGGTGTGGACAGTGGGGGGTAGGTCATGTGATGGGTGTGGACAGTGGAGAGAAGGTCATGTGATGGGTGTGGACAGTGGGGGTAGGTCATGTGATGGGTGTGGACAGTGGGGGGTAGGTCATGTGATGGGTGTGGACAGTGGGGGGTAGGTCATGTGATGGGTGTGGACAGTGGGGGGTAGGTCATGTGATGGTGTGGACAGTGGGGCGTAGGTCATGTGATGGGTGTGGACAGTGGGGGGTAGTTCATGTGATGGGTGTGGACAGTGGGGGGTAGGTCATATGATAGGTGTGGACAGTGGGGGGTAGGTCATGTGATGGGTGTGGGCAGTGGGGTGTAGGTCATGTGATGGGTGGGGCAGTGGGGGTAGGTCATGTGATGGGTGTGGACAGTGGGGGTAGGTCATGTGATGGGTGTGGACAGTGGGGGGGTAGGTCATGTGATGGGTGTGGATAGTGGGGGGGGGGTAGGTCATGTGATGGTGTGGGCAGTGGGGGGTAGGTCATGTGATGGGTGTGGACAGTGGGGGGTAGGTCATGTGATGGGTGTGGGCAGCAGACAGGTCATGTGATGGGTGTGGACAGTGGACAGGTCATGTGATGGTGTGGACAGTGGACAGGTCATGTGATGGGTGTGGACAGTGGACAGGATATGTGGGGGTGGGACAGTGACAGGTCATGTGATGGGTGTGGACAGTGGGGGGTAGGTCATGTGATGGGTGTGGCAGTGGGGGTAGGTCATGTGATGGGTGTGGACAGTGGGGGTAGGTCATGTGATGGGTGCGGACAGTGGGGGTAGGTCATGTGATGGGTGTGGACAGTGGGGGTAGGTCATGTGATGGGTGTGGACAGTGGGGTTAGGTCATGTGATGGGTGTGGACAGTGAGGGGTAGGTCATGTGATGGGTGTGGGCAGTGGGGGGTAGGTCATGTGATGGGTGTGGACAGTGGGGGTAGGTCATGTGATGGGTGTGGACAGTGGGGGTAGGTCATGTGATGGGTGTGGAGAGTGGGGGTAGGTCATGTGATGGGTGTGGACAGTGGGGGGTAGGTCATGTGATGGGTGTGGACAGTGGGGGGTAGGTCATGTGATGGGTGTGGACAGTGGGGGGTAGGTCATGTGATGGTGTGGACAGTGGGGGTAGGTCATGTGATGGGTGTGGACAGTGGGGGTAGGTCATGTGATGGGTGTGGACAGTGGGGTGTAGGTCATGTGATGGGTGTGGACAGTGGGGGGTAGGTCATGTGATGGGTGTGGACAGTGGGGGTAGGTCATGTGATGGGTGTGGACAGTGGGGGGTAGGTCATGTGATGGGTGTAGACAGTGGGGGGTAGGTCATGTGATGGGTGTGACAGTGGGGTGTAGGTCATGTGATGGGTTTGGACAGTGGGGGGTAGGTCATGTGATGGGTGTGGACAGTGGGGGGTAGGTCATAGGATGGGTGTGGACAGTGGGGGGTAGGTCATGTGATGGGTGTGGACAGTGGGGGGTAGTCATGTGATGGGTGTGGACAGTGGGGGTAGGTCATGTGATGGGTGTGGACAGTGGGGGGTAGGTCATGTGATGGGTGTGGACAGTGGGGGGTAGGTCATATGATAGGTGTGGACAGTGAAGAGGTCATGTGAGGGTGTGGACAGTGGGGGTAGGTCATGTGATGGGTGTGGACAGTGGGGAGTAGGTCATGTGATGGGTGTGGACAGTGGGGGGTAGTCATGTGATGGGTGTGGACAGTGGGGGAAGGTCATGTGATGGGTGTGGACAGTGGGGGGTAGGTCATGTGATGGGTGTGGACAGTGGAGAGAAGGTCATGTGATGGGTGTGGACAGTGGGGGTAGGTCATGTGATGGGTGTGGACAGTGGGGGGTAGGTCATGTGATGGTGTGGACAGTGGGGGGTAGGTCATGTGATGGGTGTGGACAGTGGGGGGTAGGTCATGTGATGGGTGTGGACAGTGGGGCGTAGGTCATGTGATGGGTGTGGACAGTGGGGGGTAGTTCATGTGATGGGTGTGGACAGTGGGGGGTAGGTCATATGATAGGTGTGGACAGTGGGGGGTAGGTCATGTGATGGGTGTGGGCAGTGGGGTGTAGGTCATGTGATGGGTGTGGGCAGTGGGGGTAGGTCATGTGATGGGTGTGGACAGTGGGGGTAGGTCATGTGATGGGTGTGGACAGTGGGGGGTAGGTCATGTGATGGGTGTGGATAGTGGGGGGGGGGGTAGGTCATGTGATGGGTGTGGGCAGTGGGGGGTAGGTCATGTGATGGGTGTGGACAGTGGGGGGTAGGTCATGTGATGGGTGTGGGCAGTGGGGTGTAGGTCATGTGATGGTGTGGACAGTGGGGTGTAGGTCATGTGATGGGTGTGGACAGTGGGGGTAGGTCATGTGATGGGTGTGGACAGTGGGGGTAGGTCATGTGATGGGTGTGGGCAGTGGGGTTAGGTCATGTGATGGGTGTGGACAGTGGGGGTAGGTCATGTGATGGGTGTGGACAGTGGGGGGTAGGTCATGTGATGGGTGTGGGCAGTGGGGTGTAGGTCATGTGATGGTGTGGACAGTGGGGGTAGGTCATGTGATGGGTGTGGACAGTGGGGGTAGGTCATGTGATGGGTGTTGGCAGTGGGGGTAGGTCATGTGATGGGTGTGGGCAGTGGGGGGTAGGTCATGTGATGGGTGTGGGCAGTGGGGGTAGGTCATATGATGGGTGTGGGCAGTGGGGGGTAGGTCATGTGATGGGTGTGGACAGTGGGGGGTAGGTCATGTGATGGGTGTGGACAGTGGGGGGTAGGTCATGTGATGGGTGTGGACAGTGGGGGGTAGGTCATGTGATGGGTGTGGACAGTGGGTGTAGGTCATGTGATGGGTGTGGACAGTGGGGTGTAGGTCATGTGATGGGTGTGGACAGTGGGGGGTAGGTCATGTTTTGGGTGTGGACAGTGGGGGGTAGGTCATGTGATGGGTGTGGGCAGTGGGGGTAGGTCATGTGATGGGTGTGGACAGTGGGGGTAGGTCATGTGATGGGTGTGGGCAGTGGGGGGTAGGTCATGTGATGGGTGTGGACAGTGGGGTGTAGGTCATGTGATGGGTGTGGACAGTGGGGGGTAGGTCATGTGATGGGTGTGGGCAGTGGGGGTAGGTCATGTGATGGGTGTGGACAGTGGGGGTAGGTCATGTGATGGGTGTGGGCAGTGGGGGTAGGTCATGTGATGGGTGTGGACAGTGGGGGGTAGGTCATGTGATGGGTGTGGATAGTGGGGGGTAGGTCATGTGATGGGTGTGATTAGTGGGGGGTAGGTCATGTGATGGGTGTGGACAGTGGGGGGTAGGTCATGTGAGGTGTGGACATGGGGGGTAGGTCATGTATGGGTGTGGACAGTGGGGAGTCGGTGATGTGATGGGTGTGGACAGTGGACAGAAGTCATGTAATGGGTGTGGACAGTGGACAGAAGGTCATGTGATGGGTGTGGACAGTGGACAGAAGGTCATGTGATGGCTGTGGACAGTGGACAGAAGGTCATGTGATGGGTGTGGACAGTGGACAGAAGGTCATGTGATGGGTGTGGACAGTGGACAGAAGGTCATGTGATGGTGTGGACAGTGGACAGAAGGTCATGTGATGGTGTGGACAGTGGACAGAAGGTCATGTGATGGGTGTGGACAGTGGACAGAAGGTCATGTGATGGGTGTGGGCAGTGGAGGATAGTCATGTGATGGGTGTGGACAGCGGACAGTCGGTGATGTGATGGGTGTGGACAGTGGGCAGTAGTTCAAGGAATACCGTTTTGTAGCCCTAGCTTTTGCCTTCAAGAAAAGCTAATTTATAGATTGATACAACGTAACATAGAACGCCCCCAGTGAATGTTCCTAGAAATGTTTCCGCGGAGCAGCGAACAGCCTCGGCACGGCAGGCTTTTCGACCGATGTACAGCCCGTACTGATCACCAACTTTCAGAAGTTGTAATTCGCTTAATACTCTATTAAATAACAAAAAGAAAGAACACGCTGACTCGTGTTTCTATATTATGCTCAAACATTGCAACAATCAAGGAGAAAATTATACCGAGATATGAGGTGTGGAAGATGACCGATTTTAATGTCACTGTTTCTGCTAACCCAGCCTGTCACGACCAGTGGTGCTACCTACTTTATGTCTTCTAATCCAGACATCGTTGAGCCTCTCACAACTCCCCCTGATCCCCAAAGTCAGAGTTAGGAGATCATCACTGACCTTACCATGAAGGACTGCCATTAAAGGGTGACTGTGATTTTCCCCTCCCTTTCTCTAATTCGTACCAGCTGAGCAGCCCTTTTAGGCTCTATCCCTGGCAACATCTGCCTAAGCTCGGACTGTGGCTGTCTTAATTTTCAAAGCCATTATTTCGATTGAACACCTGATTCTAGAGCTTCTTTATGTATGTTTTCTATTGTGTATTTTTAGTATCCCCAGTCCACTTCCTTACGCTGACTATTGAAGTTCGCACGGTGTGAAACCGTAACTTATTGCTTGTGTTATGTTAGTTTCTTGTGCTGAGGATGAATACAATTACCGACATATGGATAGCACTATGTGTTTGCACCAACTCGGCTTCTGGACTCCCACTCCTACACCAACAAAATGTTTTGCTATACACTTTCAAGGGTATTCTTGAGTTATCTAACCCTGCGTAGAGCTTTGACTTCACTTAGTCAATACACAAACACCTGTGCACACAAACACTCATGCCCACAAACACGCATGCACACGCAGTGCGACTTACCCTGCAAACACTGGAACGATGTCTGGGACTGTGGACCTGTATGATCTGGTCCTGGAAGGCGACTTAGATGGAACCCACGTCCGGATAATGAAGGAAAGGCTCGGTGTAGGCGCTAGCAGCTAGCTACGCTCAGAGCAGACGACAGTAACAGGTTAGTCTCTCGTCGCTGATCTGGTCTGCTAGCGAGAACGAGGAAACCTGGCGTCCGATGTGAAAAGATGTAAAGGCCGATTGTCTTGTACAGTTGTCGACTTCTGGAGCTTGAGATGTTGAAGCTTGAGGTGGTGTGTTCATCTTTCTCGGGGATCGAAATTCGTCTGACTGGAGATTGGCAGGCTCTGTCGTCTGCTGGCGACGAGGATTTCTCAAGCGAAGCGCACTTCCGGTTCGCACTGACGCGGGGAACCGAGTGCTTTTTATGTGCATTGTACTCGTGCCTCACTACGCTAGAAGGATTATGTGAAGAAGTGAAGTACATTCAAGTCGTCATCGTTTTTGAAAATTATGAAAGTTTTAATAAAACTAGCTCTTATTCCTCTTGCTTTCAAAGTGGGTAATAAGAGCCAAGCCTACCACTCTGAATCCTTTGTACTGATGTTGTTGTTTCCTCTTTTCATCTTAATCAAACTGATTGCCTTGTTAAACATGGATACCAGATAGAAGTACCATACTCCACTTGTGCTCCTACAGTCTCCTGTACAAGTTAAGACAGGCCCCTGACTATGCCCCACGCCTTCTTTTTTCACGTGCCTGGGTCAAAATGTGAAGTTCATGTATCCAAACTGTGAATTTTGTGAAGCTTGTAGATACAATCCCGACGGCTTCCTACTAATAGCAGCGAAGCTAACAGAATTCGGTGAGCGACGAAGCCCGACATATATGTCAATGTACAACAGAGACAAAAATGAAGAAAACACACACACACACACACACACACACACACACACACTCACTCACTCACTCACACACACACACACACTCTCTCTCTCTCTCTCTCTCTCTCTCTCTCTCTCTCTCTCTCTCTCTCTTCTTGTTTCAGTATTCTTCCTCTGCCTCCCTGTGTTCGGCTTTTACCGCTGCGCACCTGCCTGTACCTGAAATCCCTCTTAGATCACCGTGGAAGTTTGAACGTCAACATGAAAGGAACAACGTCACCATAACAGGTAAGTGCTTCATCAAACGATACTACAGGCCTCTTGTTAGTTACTCTATGTATTCTTTGTTCATCATAGAAGATGCATCGGTTTCTATTGTTGTCATTATTTAACACATCTATTCTATACTACTACTACTACTACTACTACTACTACTATTCTTTGTGTCTATTGAAAGAACGAACCTGATGGTCTGGTGAATGTGAGCCAATGAAAGTAACGAAAAACATTCACCATGGGCTCAAGAAGCCACGGGCATACAGACATGTCGCCAACACACTGTAGACATCAACATCTTTCTCTTTCCGGGGCTGTGACACTCTCCACCTACCGCCACGATCACGCTTCTTTGCTTCCAGAGCAAGTCTAGCTGCTCAAGTTTGGGCGTTTCTGGCATTTACATCGATGACGTGCAGTAGACGGACACACAACAGAGGATGGCAACAGTCGAGTCCGGATGACACACAAAAGAAACCAGTACTGATTACGGCGGGCTTCACGAAGAACTCCTTCGCGTTTCAGCATAAACAGTGCAACAGACAGTTGAAACGTGATACAGTCCAGTACATAATCCACATGCTGTTGACAATACTTTTTTGGTGTGTTGTTCTTATGATTTTTGTTTTCTTTCTTCAAGAATTCGCCTTTTTAAGCCTTTGTTTCCGGAATCAGAGAGAGGAGGAGACAGGGTGAAGAAAGGGGGATGAATGGGCAGATGGGGGGGGGGGGGAGCTGGGGGGGGGAGCTGGGGGGGGGCTTGGGGAGTAGTGGGTGGGGGAGGGGGGAGTGGCAGGATGAGAGAGATTCCGAAACCCTCTCCACCATCCATGATCACGGCTGATGGCTGTTGGTTTAGTTTAATTTTTAAAAAGCGTGCGTGCAATTTTCCGAGTCTCCTGACTGGCAGACGTGAGACTGAGAATGGTGACCATCTTCTCCACCAATCAGAACACGTTTCTATCTATAGTGCGCGCTTTAAAAAAAAAATGGTGGTGGTACATAATAAGATTTTTTTTTTAAATGGTGGTATATAATTAGAAAAAAAGGCGTCCAGCCTAACCTCTACCCTTTTCCTTTCTTGGTACTAAAGGTGAACTGTATCTTAATATAAAAGAAAGCTGAATCAGAGATCAAATTACTACACTAACAAGATTTTTTTTTTAATATGTTGCGCTACAAGTTTCTCCAAGCCCTGGTGTTTGTTTGTTTTTTTTTTTTTTTTTTTTTTTTACAAAGCAGAAAGGTTGGTCGTTCACCTCTAAATGCAGCAAATATGAAAAGACGGCACGTGTATGTAGTAATTCCGCCAGGGAATTCTACTGATCAGTGGTCGCGTTTCTGTTTATTTAGAGCTTTGGGGGGGGGGGGGGGGGGAACAAAATGGGACAAGACAGGATTTATGTGGCAGTATCCACAATTACCACTTTCTCTGGATATGCTAGCATGGGAAACCTACTCCTCTGTACTTTTAGGCAGAAGAATACATAAGGGGAGTGGGGGTGTTAGCGTAAATGCGGATATCGCTATGTGTCCATTCGTTTCCACAGTCTTGATTAGCAGTATGCATACTGGGAGAACGTACACTTTAACCTTTAGATATTTTGAAATGCCAGACTTGATCGTCTTTCACTGAATTAAAAAAAAAAGTCTTTGACGCTCACGATCAAGTTTCTATGAGAAGGTGAAGCGCCAGAAAATCATGTCCGCCTCGGCCACACTTGAAGTTTATGGGGTTTTGGTTTAAAAATAAAAAGGAATAAATAGAATTATTATTACCAAGAGAGGGACAGCTGTACTGGAGAAAAGTTCTTATAGAACAGGGAGTACTTTACAATGGGAACGAAGAAATGCTGTCTGTGTGTATGTCTGTCTGTGTGTCTGTCTGTCTGTGTGTCTGTCTGTTTGTGTGTCTGTCTATCCGTGGTCAAAACGTGTTCAGCTCACTCCAGACAAAACTTCTGGGCCGATCTTTCTGAAAATGTGTAGGTATGTTCATTATGGGTCACGGATGATGCCCGATGTTTTATTTTATCAGAATAGCCGTTTCTAACGGCTATAACGGCCCAAAACGGTTTTTATTCTTTATGGAGTATCTCGGGAAGTACTTGGCCAGTGACGAAATACATTATGACGCATGTTTGATTGTGACGTGTTGTTTTTTTTTTATTTATTATGACGCATGTTTGAGTGTGACGTTTTCTTTACACGCGTATTCAAGATAAACTGGGAGTACGTTTATATGCTCGGAAGGGAAAAAGGAAGAGCAGGGGGACAGGTAGCAGGGGACAGTGGGGACGGAGAGGGAGGGGCAACAGGGAAAAAGGTGGGGGTGGAGAACGGAGGGAGGGGATGGGGGTGGGGGTGG
>CM031614.1:63450043-63455043 GCA_018398815.1 Conus ventricosus
GTCTATCAATGTATGTGTGTCTGTTTATTTATCTATCTATCTATTAATAAAGTTGTGCCTTTGTTTTCTGTAACCGTCGAGTCTTTGTTAACCTCAGTCCTCCCTCCCCCACCCCCTGATATTTCCATGGACGTCTCCTCTCTCTCTCTCTCTCTCTCTCTCTCTCTTCTCCTCTCTCTCTCTCTCTCTCTCTCTCTCTCTCTCTCTCTCTCTATCTATCTATCTATCTATCTATCTATCTATCTATCTATCTATCTATAAAACAAGTTGTGGGTGGAAAACAAGTACAGGCAAGTAGTTCATCTGTCTTGATGACGATGCCACGGGAAAAATGTTTTGTAACTCTCTCTCTCTCTCTCTCTCTCTCTCTCTCTCTCTCTCTCTCTCTCTCTCTCTCTCTCTCTCTCTCTCTCTCTCTCCTCTCTCTCTCTCTCTCTGTTCTTGTTGCTGCACAAGCTTTCCTACCCCCCTTTCTTGTAAGGCAAGAGGGTCAAGGGATATGACTTAGAAAGGGTCACAGAAATTTTCTTATGCTGACTGTAACTCGCCCTCCCCTTCTCCCTCTTACAACACCCCCCCCCCCCCCCCCCACTTCCCTCACTCTCTCTTCTTTGTCCTGTTTCTCTCCCTTCCTTCCCCTCTGCAATTTTCTTTTTATGAAATATTCAAGTTGATATATATAAGCTTACTGTTAAAACAGAATATACAGCCAAACACATGTGTTCATTTTTAATTGAAGCTACGCTGTGAGTTTCTTGATGATGTGGATGAATGCAACATGAATTCAAGTATGTGAGAGCACGTATTAAGGATGAACGTAGACCAGCACTTTGTGATGAAATAATACGACCATCATGATGATAATAATAATGATCGTCATGATGATGAGGAGGAGGAAGAAGTGGAGGAGGAGGAGAAGGACATTTTGTCATAACAAATGGAAACAATTTCTTTTTCATCCTTAAGGCCTACACTGGCAATATTTCGCTCTACAACTCGACCTTCACTTAGAAAACAACAACAACAAAAAACAACAACAACAACAACAACAGAAAATGTGGCTCTAAGCTCACGTCGTCTCATTTTATGTGCTGAGCGAACTAGAGAACATTGTTCTTGGCCTGACCATCTTTTCAGGCCAAACGGATTGGAGGAGAACACGCCGTCTCCCATGGCACAACACACAGACGTCCAGCTGAGACCACTTGTCTGATCATCTCGCGCTCTTTGTCAGCCTCCCAGAGATAGAGCTAAATGCGTTCATCACACCGTCGCCCCCATCAAGTCCCTGCGTTATCGGTTTACTCACCTACGTGGCACTGGTCGAAGTTATCTTTCTTTCATTTTTCTAATTTCCCCCACCGTTTTGTTCTGATAGACGCCTCCTACACAAACACATGAATCCTTATATCTTTGCGTGACCTTGATTTTTGCTTCCTCTTTGGTGCCCACGCGCGAACGGTTATATAGCAGTGTGATGCTCCCACGGACTGTCATGCTCAGGCACACACACACACACACACACACACACACACACACACACACACACACACACACACACACACACACACACACTTTCGCACACAAACACATACTCTTTCGCACCCCCCCCCTCCCCCCCACACACACACACAGATGTTTGCAGAGGTGTGCGCAGGGTGCATATGCACATGCACAACACACACACACACACTCACTCAAACACACACACACACACACACACACACACACACACACACACACACACACACACACACACACACACACACACACACTGACACACACACTGACACACGTGCCATACACAGACACACAGAGACAGATACACATATCCCTCTCCCCACTCAACATACACACGTACATAGTTTACTTTAGAAAGCTTAATTCATCGCATGCGATTAAATTCACCTCGAACTAAATACTGCAAAAATGTCTCATGTATGTGTGGGGAACCTCTCAGTGTAAGTCATCTGTTATTGAACTGTGCAAGAATGAAAATAGTAGTGCAAAGGGAAGGTGCTGAAATTTTATCTGATGGATCGACTTCACTGAACTTGCCTTGCATGTTGAATAACTATTAATCATGTGTTTAATTTGTAAACATTTATTACAAAGCCCAGTTGGAATATTCCTTTGAATTATAACTTAACTTTTATCAGAGGATTTTTTTCCCCAACACATTTGAACAAACACATGCTCATTTGATCAAATTCAATCATTTGTATGATGCCGCTTACAAATAAGATACAACATAAGATTGTATTATATACACAACTATGCGCTTAATTGAAGTGCCTAAAACTGGAAAAATGTGACCACGTCAACACTGGAAAATGTGCTGAAATGAAGATACCATTCAAAGGACTGCTTCCAACTTCATCAGATACACCTCTATTGCAGAGACACTATTGAAGAAGAGAAAACTAGTTCCATTGGGCACGGTGAAATTCCTGTATTGCTTTGAAAACTGTGACACTCTGAAAATCATATCATAAACTTACCTGTTCACACACACACACACACACACACACACACAACACACACACACACACACACACACACAATTTCTCTCTCTCTCTCTCTCTCTCTCTCCTCTCTCTCTCTCTCTCTCTCTCTCTCTCTCACACACACACACACGCACACACACACACACACACACACACACACACACACACACACACACACACACACACACACACACACACAGATGATTGCACACACTCATACTACGTTCATCATACACTCTATCCCTACAAACCGTCTGAAATCACTTTATGTGGGAAGACGTTAAACGGAAGAACAACAACACACGAAAAGCAAATCAAAGCATTTCAGCTGGCAGGCTAAAGTGGGGTAGGGTATTTAACAAGAGCGAAGCAAAAACGTGACTGGAACACAGACAGAAACGAGGCGGCGCAAGAAAGGGGAAGAAAGGAAGGCGGGATGGTGGAGGAGGTGGGGGGGGGGGGGGGGGGGGGGGGAGGGTAGGGAGGAGCTTTAATTTCAGGATCAATGGAAATGCACCTATTTGGTCTTGCTATGACCTTTACACAATAGGCTACGGCCGCCAAAGCAACAACATTCTAACATTGTCATAAAACACAGAGGGAAGGGAAAAGAAGGTGGGGCTGTTGGGGTTAGGGGTGGGGTGATGTGAATGGAAGATGTGGGGAAGAGCGGGAGGATGGGGAGGGGGGAGGAGTGGGGGAGGGGAAGGTCGTCGGAGGTTTCGCAGGTTCGGAACTGTTTCTGTTTTTCGTTCAGTTTTGGACGTGTTGTTGTTGTTGTTGTTGTTGTGACTGCTCAGTCCATGCCAGCCCCTCCCCCCCCCCTCCCCCCCCTCCCCCCCCCCCCCCCTTCAATTTACATGGATTCATGGATCTGTCTGTCTGCCTATTTATCTACAATCTCTCTAAACACTAAACAAGTAGGCTAAGTCTCCCATGGCACAACACACAGACGTCCAGCTGAGAGCACTTGTCTGATCATCTCGTGCTCTGTTGTCTTATAAAAATGAAAACTCTTCACTAGCTGCATGAGAGAACCATCGTAATCCCTCTTGAAGGCAGATCTGTTTGTATTGCCTGAGTTTTCCTCTTGAAGGCAGATCTGTTTGTATTGCCTGAGTTTTCATATCTATAATATATTTTCTTAATGTTATGTTCCCATTTTCTTCATCTTCACTACCCCCCCCCCCCCCCCCCCCCCCCCCCCCTAGTTAAGTTCAAATCTTTGCCAAGTCATTACTGTGATGACGGAGGGGGTTGTTGGCCTGCGCTTGTTTTTCCCCCACTATTAGATTGTTTGTCTTTGTATTTGTCTGACTTCATTCAAGTTAAAAAGGTTTTGCCAGTCTTGAATAAAAGTTACTATGTGTTAGGTTTTCTTATGGGAGCAAGAGTTACCCTACTTGTTTACTGTTTATTGTTTACTGTTCCCTGCCTCATTTTTTGTTCAACTTCGTTTCAATTTAATCGAGGTTATTTGTAGTTGTTTCTGTCCGTCTTTGTGTTTGTCTTTTGATCTCCCTTGCATCCTTGGGTGGATCCTCAGGCGTATGCTCAAAGATTGTCCCCTACATTTTATACTGTTTGCATAATGTCTTTAGATCTAGTTGCAAAGCGAGACGACTGCAGGCGGAAATCTAAACAAATCTTAAATAAATGTTAGCGAACCGCCCAGAGAACGTGGACAAACGAGTCACAAGACAAAACACGACGCGTTTCGACCTCTTAGGTCTTCGTCTGGTGATATATAAACGAATAAAACAACGAAAATTCACTTAGCTTTGATCGCTTCAGATCGTTTAGGGTTCAGCGCAAGGAAGAAGGCGTTGAATGAGTTTTTCAGCAACATTTTTGCTCCCCACACTTTCGTTTTGTTTTATTTACTTCGCTGGCTGCTTTGGGGGTGCTGTTGGATTCTGTTTTGAACCCATGGTGGTGAGAACACCACAGTATTATGGACTGTGGTGTGTCTCTATTTGACGCCAGGAGCACAGACACAATCAGCCGTGTCTCCCTGATGAGTCCGACGCAGCGAACGAAAGGCCTAACAGCAGGCAATAAAATAGATCTGCTTCCAAGTGGAACTACGATGGTTTTCTCATTCAGCTAGTGAAGAGTTTTCAAATTTATTACGCATTTTCTTAATGTTATGTTCCCATTTCCTTCATCTTCACCCCCCCCCCCCCCCCCCCATCCCCATTAAGTTCAAATCTTTACCAAGTCATTACTGTGATGACGGAGGGGTTGCTGGTCTGCGCTTGTTTTTCCCCATTATTAGATTGTTCGTTTTTGAATTTGTCTGACTTTATTCAAGTTTAAAAGGCTTTACCAGTCTTGAATAAAAGTTACTCTGTGTTAGGTTTCCTTATGGGAGCAAGAGTTACCCTACTTGTTTACTGTTCCCTGCCTCATTTTATTTACAATCTGTCCGTTTGCCTATGTATTCATCTATCTATGTATCCATGCGTTGATAAGTCTATCATGTAACTGTCG
>CM031614.1:63462543-63467543 GCA_018398815.1 Conus ventricosus
AGCTGTTGCAGAATGTATGAAGAAACCCATTTTCATTTCGGTTACGTTCTCTCTCTCTCTCTCTCTCTCTCTCTCTCTCCCTCTCTCTCTCTCTCCTCTCTCTCTTCTCTCTCTCTCTCTCTCTCTCCCCCACCCCACCCCCGGCATTCCCGATGATAACAGTACTCACTGAATGTTAAGGATGACTACTGGAAAGCTACGATCGAATGATACATTTGTTCTTTTTTTCATCGCTAATAGCATAAGTTAAATAAATCACTCACAAACTGTTGGAATTATAAACAGACGACCTTCTCCAGATGATGCCTGTTTCCTTGGTGTTGGCATACACCACTAATATACAGACAACGAAACTTAAAACAAATCAGGGACGACAAATCGGTTCGGGACCGAACAAGACCCCCCAACCCTGTCAGGCACTGAAACGGTGTTTCGTCACGTTTTTTCACCTGTCAAAATTTTCTCACTCCGGGGGAGAAAACGGACGGGGGGTGGGCCATATTCATCAAACACACATTTAAAAAAAAAATCAAAATTTTCTCTCTCTCCCTCTCTCTCTCCTTCTCCTCTCTCTCCTCTTTTCCCCTCTCTCCCCTCTCTCACCGTTGAAATTTAATGTGATTCAATTAAGTTTGGGGGTTTCGTATGTTAGGGGAGGGGCTCGCGCCCCCGATTTGTGTATCTGTTTGTGTATGTGGGGTATGAGAGGAGAGAGAAAAGAAGGAGAGAAGAGAGAGAGAAAAAAGTGTGCTGTCCGTCTGTAAAATTATAAAATCTAGTGGGGGTTTTAAACCCAAAAATTTTTTTAACGCTAAAAGGCTTTTGCCTTTGCCACGTGTCAAAAAGGGGTTTTCAAAGCGTGTTTAAAAATTTTTTCAAAACACACGAAAACGGGAGTTGTCGGGCCTTTTTGGGCCGACTTTCAATCTTTTGTCGGATCGGACCAAACGGCCGGGTTAGGGAAGCATCCTTTTTGTCCCGGACAAAATGGTTACCTTCCGAAATATAAACCCTTTTTCCCCAAAAAACCCTTTTTTCTATCGAGAGAGAGAGAGGGGAGAGAGAGAAAGAGAGAGAGAGAGAGAGAGAAAAGGAGAGATAGAGAGAAAACCCGGGGTGAAGGAAAACCCTGACGGGTGAGAAAAATGAGACACACCCACAGGTTTTTCTCAACCCCGGGGACTGGTGAGAAAAAAGTGAGAGGGAAAAACGAGAAAGATATTTCCCGTCACTTTTTCTCACCAGGGGAGAAAAAGTACGGTGAGAAAACGTGACGGTACAAAAGTGGGTAAGAAAGGGGCTGTAGGTTTTTAAATTTGGGCCCGGGCCTGTTCCCCCAACTCTGTCTGATACAGCGACGCATAACATCGGGTGGGTTTTCCCTTTTTTCTTCTTTCCCCCCTTTTTCCCCCTCCTCCCCTCACTCCCCCCTCTCCCCCTCCCCATTTTCCGTTCTCACCCCTCCCCCCCTCCTCCTCTCTCTCTTACAAACAAACACACCCCACACTACAAAACAGCACACGAAAAACAAAACACAAAAGAGAAGAGAGAGAGAGAGAGAGAGAGGAAGAGGAGAGGGGAGAGAGAGGGGAAAAGAGAGAGTGAGAAAAAAGAAACTAAAAAAATTGGTCCCTTCTTTTTTCCCCCCCCCTTAAAAAGACCAAAAAAACCCCCCCGACGGCAGTGTTGGCAAAATCAGCGGGAATCTGAGAGACGGGGTCAAGGGCTCGGGGCCACTCCACTTTAATCCCAGTCACCGGTTTTTACAGGAAAAACAATGTTTATAATCATCATCGTGAAATACGGTCGTGTTAAGACTGATGGAGGTTGATCGTGTTTGTGCTGAAATGAACTTCATTAATAAGGTACCCGTCCCTTCTTTGGCGATTTGAAGATCCCATCCTCTCTCTCTCTCTCTCTCTCTCATCCTCTCCTCTCTCTCTCTCTCTCTCTCTCTTTTTCGGGAATCACGGACAAGATGGCGACAAGAGAACAGCGTTTGTGAAAGTTCTGTCTTTGTTAGATGGAAAAGGTCAAATTATTGAGAGCAGAACTAAGAACGTGTATGAAGTGATCTATATATACCATTTTGTTTTGAAGCATCAGCAAATATGATAGCGTTAAGACAGCGGAGAGCCCGAATCGGACTTTTTGTGCCTCAGTGAAAGCCATGAACTTTAGTTTCGGAGTGTTTTTAGAAGGTGTAATTTTAAAGGGCTGTGTGAGTGAATGACTGGTGAGTTGCCCTCAGCGTGGTGACAGCCCTCATATGGCCCTCTGCAGTCGGCTGGGCTATAAGCAACATAACCTTACTTTACCCTAGGTGGTGGGCTTTTTCATGCGAAGAAACACATGTCAGATTTTGTTGAGGAAATTAAACTGGAACGTTATTATGCTATTGCTATGAGGATTTAAAAAAAAAAAGAGCTAAATATTGATAAAGATATGATTTTTGTTTCCTGCTGTATTGTTCCCGATGGAGGCCCTGCATACAGTTATACTAATTTTGAAAACTGGCACTCATATCCTAGAATGTCCTACAGTGTATAGATACTGATTATGTATATACGATGATGTGTGGTGATATGAATGCGCAAACAAGTTGTGAGCAAATGCGAGTGGAGGATAGGTGGAATCATGTGCCAAGTGTTGATTATGAAGATGAAGATAGAGAATGTGTGATACTTTCATCAAAAGATGTCATTAACAATTTTGGTAAATCGCTATTAGAATTCTGTTATTTGTTTGATTTGGTCATGCTCAGTTGATGCTGTGGGGAAAAAAACATTAACGGCGAGTTTACTTTTGTGTTACTCAGAGGCGCAGTGTTATTGATTATTTCATAGTATAGGAAGAATTGTTAAAGTATTGCGATGTACATTATGATGATAACTTGTTCTTTTGGCATATTCCAGTTGAACTGTTTCGGAACAAAGTTCACCTGTGATCACTATGCACCATATGCCATAGTTGACACAAGAAGAGACAAAAAATTGTATGGTCAGATGATTCTGTCGAAACTTACAAAGCTGAATTAGAATCTGAAAAGTTTAAGGATTTTTTTTGGAACAGATGTATCAGAACTTCAGTATGAATGTCGACAGTGCTGTGGAAGATATTTACCAACGCTGTGTGTGGGGGTTGCAGCATGTATGGTGAGATTAGTGGCGGAAATGAGAAAACGTTCAGCGACGGGTTTAACACTGAATGTAAACATAAAAAGAAGGTTGTGGAAAAAATAATAACAAAGTTTTCGTCGAGCTGAATCACTAGAGCATGAAAAAGCACAACAAGAAGCGTTTATTAAAGAAAGAAAGGAACTCTCTGATATGAAAAGAGGGAAAAAAGGAAAAAGAAGAAAAAAGACAGAAAAAAGACCCCCCCCCCCTCCTCTCTCTCTCTCTCTCTCTCCTCTCTCTCTCTCTCCTCTCTCTCCCCTCTCTCTCTCTCTCGTCACATCAATACTGAAAAGTTGTACAGAACGCCGTAGTGGACACGTACGCTGCAGTTTGTTGTTGCTGTTGGTGTGTGTGTTGCTTGGCTGGCAGGGCTTTCCTTTCTGTTTGCTGCCAGCCATGAAGAGGCTCTGTGGTTATCAGCTGGGCGTATTCACACTGACACTGAAGAAAACACTTTACGTTTCATTTCATATCACCCCGCTAGGGTTATTTGCCTTTGTTTGTTATTATCTGTGTGTTTGGTACAAGATGGCTCATAAGAAGAAGAAGGAGAATAAGAAGAAAAGAAGAAGAAGAAGAGAGAGAGAGAGAGAGAGAAGAGAGAGAGAGAGAGAGAGAGAGAGAGAGAGAGAGAGAGAGAGAGAGAGAGAGAGAGAAAGAAAGAAAAAACATGCCTTTAGTCTCCTATGCGTCCAGAAGTTGCTAGTTCGAATCCCAGCAGCGTCAGGAAAAATATGACAGCTGAAGGGCATCTAGGAGTTATGACCTGTTTCTATGGAGATCAGGACATCTAGGAGTTATGACCTGTTTCTATGGAGATCAGGGCATCTAGGAGTTATGACCTGTTTCTATGGAGATCAGGGCATCTAGGAGTTATGACCTGTTTCTATGGAGATCAGGGCATCTAGGAGTTATGACCTTTTTTCTATGGAGATCAGGGCATCTAGGAGTTATGACCTGTTTCTATGGAGATCAGGGCATCTAGGAGTTATGACCTGTTTCTATGGAGATCAGGGCATCTAGGGTTATGACCTGTTTCTATGGATACAAGGGCATCTAGGAGTTATGACCTGTTTCTATGGAGATCAGGCATCTAGAATTATGACCTGTTTCTATGGAGATCAGGGCATCTAGGAGTTATGATCTGTTTCAATGGAGACCAGGGCATCTAGGAGTTATGACCTGTTTCTATGGAGATCAGGGCATCTAGGAATTATGATCTGTTTCTATGGAGATCAGGGCATCTAGGAGTTATGATCTGTTTCAATGGAGATCAGGGCATCTAGGAGTTATGATCTGTTTCTATGGAGATCGCCGATGTCGGCGATTTCATGGTGACTGTCTTTCAGATGGACGGACTTGCGGGCGCCCTCCGGATGAGGTGGGGGGGGGGGGGGAGCGGGGGGGGGGGAGAGGGACGCTCAAGCTGGTTCCGTGGCAATAAAGCGATGACTGTCGACAGTAGGGGGCATGGTGGACGGTGTCTGTCCTGCATGAGCTGGTTCCGTGGCAATAAAGCGATGACTGTCGACAGTAGGGGCATGGTGGACGGTGTCTGTCCTGCATGAGCTGGTTCCGTGGCAATAAAGCGATGACTGTCGACAGTAGGGGCATGGTGGACGGTGTCTGTCCTGCATGAGCTGGTTCCGTGGCAATAAAGCGATGACTGTCGACAGTAGGGGCATGGGGACGGTGTCTGTCCTGCATGAGCTGGTTCCGTGGCAATAAAGCGATGACTGTCGACAGTAGGGGCATGGTGGACGGTGTCTGTCCTGCATGAGCTGGTTCCGTGGCAATAAAGCGATGACTGTCGACAGTAGG
>CM031614.1:63475043-63482543 GCA_018398815.1 Conus ventricosus
AAGGGAAAAAAGGCACTTTTTGTGTGGACTGAGAAGAAGAAAAGGCACTTTTTGTGTGGACTGAGAAGAAAAAAAAAGGTTCTGAAATCTTAGGCCGGGTGTGGGTTTCCTAAGAATTAATGATAGAGTGAAAGGAACCCGGATTTTTTTTAATATATATATATATATATATATATATATATATATATATATATATATATATATATATATATATATATATATATATATATTTTTTTTTTTTTTTTTTTTTTTTTTTTTAATTTAATATTTTGAAGTTCGTTTTACCAGTTAGGAGCTGGATGTTAGCCCGAGAAGTTCATCTTTGTCCTTGAAGGAATCCTAGCCTAGGACTTCGGAGCATACCCCCCCGCCCCTAGATTGGGTCATCTGTGTGACTCCTCTCGACAGAGGGAGTTTCGGGAATGGAAAAACTTTGAGATACAAACCGTTTTCTTTCCCCCTGGAAAGCCCCCTCCCCCCTCCCCTCCTTCTTTTTTCCATTTCAAGAGTGTGTGTGTGTGCGTGTGTGTGTGTGTGTGTGTGTGTGTGTGTGTGTGTGTGTGTGTGTGTGTGTGTGTGTGTGTGTGTATCTGTGCGTGTGTATCTGTGTGTGTGTGTATCTGTGTGTATCTGTGTGTGTGTGTGTGTGTGTGTGTGTGTGTGTGTGTGTGTGTGTGTGTGTATGTGTGTGTGTGTGTGTGTGTGTGTGTGTGTGTGTGTGTGTGTGTGTGTGTGTGTGTGTGTTCTATGAATGCATCCTGACTTCAGGAGTGTAAGAAGAAAATTTCCTCCCTCCAACGTGATGGGCGTGGTCTCCCAATGGTTTTTACTAAAGCTTTTCTTTTAATTTCCAGAATGGACTTCCGATGGTCACCCCTTTTGAAGGTACAGTTACTCTGATACTTTGTGGGCCAGTTTGTCTCCTAAGACCTCCAGATGATGAGGGTCAGTTTATCTCCTGAGACCTCCAGATGATGAGGGTCAGTTTGTCTCCTAAGACCTCCAGGTGGTGACGGTCAGTTTGTCTCCTGAGTCCTTCAGATGATGAGGGTCAGTTTGTCTCCAGAGTCCTCGAGATGATGAGGGTCAGTTTGTCTCCTGAGTCCTCCAGATGGTGACGGTCAGTTTGTCTCTGAGTCCTCCAGATGATGAGGTCAGTTTGTCTCCTGAGTCCTCCAGATGGTGTGGGTCAGTTTGTCTCCTGAGTCCTCCAGATGGTGTGGGTCAGTTTGTCTCCTGAGTCCTCCAGATGGTGAGGGTCAGTTTGTCTCCTGAGTCCTCCAGATGGTGACTCTCTTTCAGACCTTTTTTCTGACTGTTATAAGAGTTTGACTGCAATAGGTTTAGTTAAAATGTTTTCATCCAACGCGTATCTTGCGCTGAAGAGATAGAAAATAAGTGATTGCTCGTTCATTTTCGTTGTAATAATTGTTGTGTATCTTGCCTCAAGAAGACCTAAGAGGTGGAAACGCGTCGTGTTTTGTCTCGTGATTTGTTTGTCCACGTTGTTTGGGCGATTCCCTACCATTTATTTAAGATCTGAAATAGGTTTGCTGATTTACATCATGTGTGGAATAGTGCTGTCTGTTCGTGTCTGTGGCGTTTTGCCGTCTGTTGACCGGACTATGCACGGTGAGGTTTCTGATTGCATTGTCTTCCCTTGCTCGCCAGATTGCCTTATCCCCCTTATGCAGCCACCCATCCAGACAGACAGTTGTGACATATCCCCCTTATGCAGCCACCCATCCAGACAGACAGTTGTGACATATCCCCCTTATGCAGCCACCCATCCAGACAGACAGTTGTGACATATCCCCCTTATGCAGCCACCCATCCAGACAGACAGTTGTGACATATCCCCCTTATGCAGCCACCCATCCAGACAGACAGTTGTGACATATCCCCCTTATGCAGCCACCCATCCAGACAGACAGTCGTGACATATCCCCCTTATGCAGCCACTCATCCAGACAGACAGTCGTGACAGAGCTGTTTATCATTTAGTACAAAACTAGGATTTTCCCCCTCCACGTTTCACAATGTTTATATACAGCGTTGTTGTATCTGTTAGGGGTTGGTTTTTTTTTTGTTTTTTTTCTTAAATTCTTGTATCTGTCAGTTCTCTTTGGATTTTCTCTTTGGATTCTCGGTTTCTCTTTGTTCGCATATGTGTATATGCTCGCGCGCGCGCGCGCACGCGCGCGCGCGCGCGCGCGTGTGTGTGTGTGTGTGTGTGTGTGTGTGTGTGTGTGTGTGTGTGTTTCTCCCTTCTTCCCACCCCCTCTCTCTCTCTCTCTCTCTCTCTCTCTCTCTCTCTCCTCTCTCTCTCTCTCTCTCTTTTGTTACCCTCTCTCGACTTTTCTGCATCTCTTCCTTAACAATGACAATAATATTAATCGTCCGCAGTACGTTTCGGCGAAAAGCGTGCCAAGGAAGGAGAACCGCACGCGTGGGCCGATAATTGAGCTGTATTTTTAAACGCACGCAAGCGCGTGCACGTCCATAAAGAAGGCATGTCCACAACCCCCCCCCCCCCCCCCCCTTCCACCTCCCGCCCCTGCCCGCTGCCATAACGTCAAGCTCACCGGATCCAATGTCTTCCTGAAACTTGCCATCAATCCACCACACTGCCTCATCCTTCTTCACGGCTCTGCCTATGTCCACAACCCACTGATGGGCAACCGTTGGCGCGCGTGCGTAGGCCTGCAGCCACCTGTAACCTCCACTCGCATCCCCCCCCCCCCCCCCCACACACACACACACACACACTCTCTCTCTCTCTCTCTCTCTCTCTCTCTCTCTCTGTCTTCTTGGACTGAGAACGCTTTCTCTCCTCTTTCATACCTGCCCCCGCCCCTTCATCCCCAGCAGATCCCCATTATCCCCCCCCCATCACCCTCCTCCTCCCCCCCCCCCCCCCCCTCCCCTCCCGGCCCCACTCTTCCCCGCACTACCTCTTCTTCCAGTCTCTTGTTTGTTTGTTTTTTAATTACAGATCCCACGCATCCCCCCCCCCCTCTCTCTCTCTCTCTCTCTCTCTCTCTCTCTGTGTGTGTGTGTGTGGTGTATCTAACCTTCACCGTATACTACGCACGTGGAAATGCGTTTGTAGATCGAGAACGGCAAATGAAAAAAAAAAAGACAACTTACGGGAGAAAGGAAAAGAAAAATCTACGTGGGGTGTTAATACACGCAATACCTGACACTGACACTGCCTTAACCATCATCACTTAAGCTCGGTCAAGGCGAATGGCCGGGAATTACGACCAGTGGGCGAAGTGAGACGGCAGAGGGGGGGGGGAGGGGGGGGGGGGGGGGGGGAGGGGGGAGGGGGGGAGGAGAGAAGAGAGAGAGAGAGAAGAGAGAGAGAGGAGAAGGGGGACAGGAGGGGGAGGGGTCTATCGCGGGGGAGAGGGGGGGGATGTGGGGGGAGGGGAGTGAGAGGAGGTGTAGCAGTGGTAGCAGAGGGCAAATGGCCCAGAGAAGGTGGAGGTCAACTGCTAATGGACAAACAGGGTCGGTGACTGACCTTGATGTCTCCATAATTAACATTAGCCATCGTAATTAGACACCCCGTTGTCGATAATGAAACGTGGGCATGGGAAGGGGTGTGGGGAAGACGGAGAAGGGGGCGGGAGAGGAGAGAGAGAGAGAGAGAGAGAGGAGAGAGAGAGAGAGAGAGAGAGAGAGAGAGACAGACAGGCAGACAGACAGACAGACAGAGAGAGAGAGAGAGAGAGAGAGAGAGAGAGAGAGAGAGAGAGAGAGAGAGAGAGAGAGAGAGAGAGAGAGAGAGTACGAGTGCAAATCTTTATTCAGATTAAAGCCAAAGCCCTGTACTGAAGGGAGTAGGGGTTTTCATGTATGTGTCATCTGACATTCCTTATAAATCACAAAATGGAATGAAGAGAGAGAGAGAGAGAGAGAGAGAGAGAGAGAGAGAGAGAGAGAGAGAGAGAGAGAGAGAGAGAGAGAGACAAACAGAGAGACAGAGAGACAGACAGACAGACAGACAGACAGACAGACAGACAGACAAACAGACAGACAGAAGGGATCAGTTTCCGTTCTTGAACTGAGTGCGTTAATTCAGACGGTGATATTCAGAAGAGTTTGCATGAAGAGTTTGCAGAAGAGTTTGCAAATGCTGGATGTAATGCGGAATGAAAGTGCTCAGTGGGTTTTTGATGAAGTGTCTCTTCATATATTGCTTGAGGTGTTTTAATCCATGTGTATTTTTGTTGTGTAGATTGAAGAGAAAGTCCAGACACGTTGCTGGGAGTAAGCAAGACTCGGGTTGTCTGGATCAGTCAGTGTCGGGAGAAGGGCCAACATCTGCTGTGTGTGCACAACGGACTTTTCAGTCTTGTGAAACAAGGGGTTTAACGTGAAAATACAAAACTAGACAACTCAGGGCAAGGCAAGGCACTGGAATTTCATTTCTCGTACCGACTTGGGCATAGTATTTAGAAATAAGGCAACAACAAAAAAACAAAACAAAAACCCCATAAATAGTTCATTGTTGAATCGAAGTTGTTTTTTTTCAGATAAAAAGTAGGGCCTACATAAGCTTTCAGTTACTCATCTAGCGTAATAAGCATACCTGGTCCGAATAAGAAGCTTTGCTATCGTTGTACGGACGTGGTGGCGCCCTCCAGTGGGAGAGCTCACTCACGTCGGCTCCGCGACTAAGCAATTATTGTCGTCAGTAGGGGGCTTAGAAGGTGGTGTGCTACGTATGTTAGATCAGAACAGGCGCCACTGAACACTACCGAAGTGACTCGGCAGCAGTGCAGTGTCTCCTCCTGGTGGATTGCCTCTTGACGATAGCTTTTCCCTGTGGATTGCCGGTGCCGGGGGCTGCGGCGGGTCGGGTCGGGCTGTGGCTGTGGAGGGTGGAGGGGGGGGGGGTCGGAATGACTGGAGTGGGTGTAATGTCACTGACGTAGCCCAGAAGATGAGACCGCAGAGAAAAAGAAAGCTTTGCTGCTAGTCACTCACACTTTAGGAGGACAATATGCATCATCCCATATCCAAAATGCATCATTTCATATGACGTCATGTGTGAAATAAAGAACATTTTCAAAGCTACGATATAATATAACACGTTCGGACAAGATGGGGGATTTGAGACGATGAAACTGTTGTTATTACACCGCCCTTTTATTTTTAATCCCTTGTGAAAGCCAAAAGCATGATGTGCATGCAGAGAAGTACCTTTGAAATGAGGAGTTCGACAAGGAGGGGTTAAGCAGTGTTCTGGCGAGTTGCTTTATCTATGGAGTTGGTTTTGGTAGGCTTTAGGCTGTTAGGCCTACAGTTAGTTTCCAATGACAACGGTCTGTTACCCAATTAACACAAGAACGAAAAACATCGGCGAATAAATTACTGATGTTTGTTCTTGACGACCTTGGCGACGCCGTGTCTGACCAAGTCTGAAGGGAAATTTAGCCGTTGAAAAACTACATACTTAGTATTGTTTGAATGTCACTGAAACAATAAAACCATTGAAGATGTTTTTCCCATCAGACAAACAGTTCCTTTAAGAGAGCAGAATAAGCAACGAGAGCAAATGCCCTGTTAAAAAAAAAAAATCGTGGCTTTTTAAAAATTTGTTTGTGCTCTCTCACGTATCTCACGAGTTCCAATACTTCCTTTTGGGTATTCAGGGATCTTTGTCAGAGACCTGCGGACTGTCTCTCTGAAGGCTTCCCAAGCATTTGCCGCGTCTTTGTTCCGGTGGCAGCTTTTCAAGCTGGTTTGAAAGACTCGATCGTTGCGAGGGCCTTCTCCAGTTCAGGGGACGCCACTCGATCTCTGTGAATCCGGCTTCCTTTTGACGTCATCCATCTGGAATCTGCTCTGGCTTGCTGTAGGAAAGCACAGCTTGTTCCATAACAGGAGATGGTTTGTCCAGCAGTCAGCTGATCTCACGGCCCTGGTAAAGTGAACATCCCGGACAACGTGTCGGTATCATTCCGCTCCCAAAATCATTGTGCAGATGAGAGACGGTATGTGCCCCCCCCCCACCACCCCCCCCCCCCCCCCTCGTGCCTCCCTTTCACCGGGGAGAGGGAAGGGCAGGTATATCCAGCCTTACACACACCCCCCCCCCCTTCCCTCCCAACTCAACCCCTGCTTTTGTTCCAAAATATCTCCTTTCCTTCCAAATTCTTGAAGTGTCGAAAATTACAAATCATGTCAAAGCACGCTGCCCCTGAACTTGAATGGACCTGAGCCAGAAAACCACTTCCCACCCTATTCTACCCCCCCCCCCCCCTCCTCCATCCGCCCCCACCGTGAGTGAGTTGAGGTAGGGTCCGGAGACATCCCCGTCCATGAAGTGACTATGTGCACATGTCCACTAATTTACTTGTAGAGTCATAGGAAGGTGACAATGGGCACGTGCCTACATTCAGTCCACGGCGGCGTTTCTGGACCACGCCCTAAATCACTTACCGTTCAGTCATTTTCGGAACAGAATGGTTGAGTTGCGATGGGGGGGGGGGGGGGGGGGGGGGGGGAGGGAGGGGAGGGGGAGAAGATTAGGTAGTTATGGCTCAGATCCCGTCACTACCCCCCTCAGATTCAGGTTGTAATGTGCTTCGGTTAACAATATTGTTGTTTGGAACTCTGCGAGGAAAGCCAGAAGACCGGATCCTGTTTCAAGAACTGGCTGATTGCATATCCGGTGTGTGACCATCTCTCTCTCTCTCTCTCTCTCCTCTCTCTCTCCTCTTCTCTCTCTCTCTCTCTCCTCTCTCTCTCTCTCTCTCTCTCTCTCTCTCTCAATATTGTGGTGTCCTATTTATTGATTTCAAAAAAGCATTTGATGTGATAGACCATAACCGTCTTCTGAGAAAATTAAAATTGTATGGCTTATCCACAAAAACTCTTACGCTGTTTCACTCATATCTCACAAATTAATAGGCAACAATGTGTGAAAATTAATACAATTTTCTCTTCATTTCAAATACTTTCCTAGACGTCCCACAAGGCTCTATCCTGGGTCCCTTACTGTTCACAATTTACATCAATGATCCACCTCTCCATGTAACATCCACCTGTGAACTCTTTGCTGATGATACAACAATACGCACAATTCATTCTAATGTTACTGTTCTTGCACAAACTTTACAAGAAAGTGCGAATGACCTCGTAAAATGGACTAAACTAAATCACATGTCGCTTCACCCTCAAAAAACTAAATCCATGCTTATCACAACTAGGCAAAAAAGACAAAATCTCACAATTAAGTTTCCTCCTGTACATCTTAAAAACGAACCCGTTGAACAGGTTACATACCTCAAAGTGCTGGGAATAACAATTGATGAACTGATGTTATGGTGTGTGTATGTGATGGTGTGGTTATGTGATGATGTGTGATGGCATGTGATGGTGTGTGTATGTCATGGTGTGTGATAGTGTGTGTGTGTGTGTGTGTGTGTGCGTGCGTGCGTGCGTGCGTGCGTGCGTGCGTGCGTGCGTGCGTGTGAGTGTGTG
>CM031614.1:63492543-63530043 GCA_018398815.1 Conus ventricosus
TTGCTGTCTTTCCCATAGACCCACAGTGTCACCCAGGGTTTTTATTAATTTTTTTTTTTTTTATAGTATGGATAGTGCTGATATATGTTGTCCCAGCTGCCCAAGTCCACATAATATGTTTCTTAAACAGATTGTTGTGACACAATTTAGAAAAAAGAAAAGACTCTACAGAACTGACTGGAAAACTTATATTTCGAGATCACGTTTTCACTCAGGGAGCTGTAGAAGATCAGCAGCATGTGTAAATTCAACACCGTTTTACCGGTGCCAGAGTACCCTGCCGTCAACATTCAAACCTTTAGCCGATAAGATAATGTAGGCCTATGGTAGAAAATGCATCTGTTTTCCCCTCGGCTCAACTGATTTATGATAAGAACTGATGCTAGGATGGATCCAAGCCAGGGGTTGGGGAGGGGCTACCTGAGCCCAACTCTACGATCCCCTCCCCCACCCCCCATCTTGGCTTTGTTTTGCTCTGGGTTCAGCGCCAGCTCTGGGTGCGTTGCCCACCAACGGAAGGACCACTCATTGGCTCTGTCCCTGGACTCTTCCACACGTTTTTGCGGCGTCCCCGCCCAGTCCCCCCCCCCCCCCCCCCCTTCCTCCCCATAACTGTCCGTCCTCCCTTTCACAGTTACCAGATACGGCGGCTCTGGAACGAAAGCAAGTTACATTTAGTTTTAACTGAGCAGCATGATGATCCTCTCGGCCACAGAACACAACTCATTTGTATAAAAGTACCCATGTATCAGTAAAAGTCTGATTGCTCAAATTCCCAGCTCATATGTGTCACCGACTTCCAAGGCACGTCGGAGGAGAGATTTGGTAAGGCACTCATTTACTGCAGGGTGGACAGAGAGGATTTTCAAACCGCAAAAGAAGAAGAAGGAAAAAAGATCTCTCAAATGATCTGAAATCACGACCGTCAGCCGTGGAGGCACACGCTCTTAAGTTTATGGCTTCCCCCCTATTTTCACTGTAGCATAGCGTTAGACTTAGAGTTGAGTTTGTGAGCAATTTAAACTTCAACCGATACAGGCCAGTTATGCATGTTCTACAAACGTAAGTCACATTCAGTTCTGAGAAATGCAAAAATACTGTTGTAAGTGCAAGCCGACCACAATACGGCCACACATCGCTGAGTACAATGAAAGGGAAGCCATCCAAATACAAATGAAAGATTTGATAGAGTGAACCGCCTTAGTTAGAGCAGATTATGGCAGCAGAAGTCACGGAGTTCAGAGTGAAAGCAAGCTGACATTGTAAGTTTTACAGCTGTTTCATGTATTCAAAAGTGGTAAATAGAACTTAAGGGTCGTGATGAATTTGACACGTTCGAGTTAATTCTTTCTAAAATATTTGTGTAATTCCAATAACGCAATTTGAACCCAAAACTCGGGCCACAGCTTTCGGGACACATTAGCAGTGATTCGCGGACTCACCGACTGTCAACTACAAGACAAGACAAGACAAGACAAAATTCTTTATTTACGAGGATAATAGATAAGCACTGATGTGCTTTTTTACATCCAGTCCTCGCCCTGTGTAGGGTCAACAATATAAAATAAAAGGCAACAAAGGAAGCATGCAAAAGTGACTAGAACTGCAATACAACTACCAGTTAGTGAGTGGGTTGTATGTGAAGTGTGTAACATTATGACAGTGAACTGAAAACAGTGAGGAAAATATAGCAGAACTAATATAAGAACAAACATTTTTTGTACTTCTAGAGTTACTGAATTTTTTAAAACGATATACCAGTGCAGATCAAACTTATACAAAACCTAAAGTGTAAAGGCTTCCAAACAATTACCCGAAATTTACTGATATGCAGTATCAGTATGATAAACAGTTGCAAACAATATTTTGTAGGTCTTGTGCACTGAATCAGCATTATGAAGCATCATTTGCAAGGATACATTAAGAGGCTGCAAGGCATAATTGTCCTGAATCATGATTCTGATCCTGTCTACTGTGAAACAACAGGGCACTTTTTCTTTATGATTAAAACAAGTTTTCTAGACATCTCAGGATTTTACCTAGCCTTTAGCTGGTGCCATTTGGTTTTTCTACAAAGGGTCAAATTAAAGAAATTGAGGGTCAGGGAAAATCCATTCGACCAACTCTCTCTCTGTTGAGCATCATTGATTTAATTTTTGTTTGTTCTTAAAATGATTCATTTCTGTGTGTTCCACACACACACAGATCGAGAATGAGCCCTTTGCGGGCTTTAGAAACAAACCATAGGGATGGTGCTTAATCAAGAAATAAGATACTTTATCAAACTTTTTGAAGTTATTCATTTCAGGTGACTTCATGGCCTCATTTACATATTTAGATCACTCCCATGTTGGGAGCATCACTGATGACTTGTCAAAGAAGGTTTAACTACTGGCCTATTTCCACAACACATCCAGATCTATCGAAAAATAGCTCCTTTTTAATAGTCCATGCAAGAAACATCCTTACTCTGTCTGTGTGTGTTTTGTTTTGTTAAGTCTTAAAAAGTCTTTGAAATAACTCCGCCAAACAACATGGACAAACGAATCAAAAGACACAACACAATGTGTTTCGACCTCATAGGTCTTCTTCAGGCAAGATAAACAACACTCGGGGACAATGAAAATGAAGAACGAGCAATCACTTATCTGGTCAAATTCAGCGCAAGATGGGCGTTAACCAAAATGAGGCCGTCACGAAGGAGACAATGTGAGTTGAAATAGTAATGATGATATCAATAATACTGATAGCAATGAAAATAATGATAATGATGACAATAAGAATATTGAAAAAATAAGAAAGAAAGGATCACTACCACTTTTGGTAATACGATGATAGCAGTTGTAGTATGGGAGAAAAGAGAGGGGTTACACTTACAAGATTCTCAAACAGCATGATTGTCAGGTGGCAGTGATGGTGATGATAAAGGGAATGATACAATAGTGACAATAATAACCCAGGTATTGATAATAATGATGATAATACAAACAACAATAGTAAAGGTAATGGTAATGCTAGTAATAATGATAAAAGTAATGGTGCATTCAATTGAAATGTATGAATGATAGGAAATAATTCTGTCAATCTGTTGAACGATAAGTATCACTGGTAAGTGGTGAGACACACAGCTCCGTGTTTTAGCATTCTATGTTCGTCAGTTAATTTTGTGAAACGTGCATGGGCTGAGAAAAATAGATTACAACCATCATGACCGCAAACAGACAGCTTGGTCTAGAGCGTTAGTCCTTTAATTATATTGATGGCTTTGGGCATCTGTGCAGACTAGTGGGAATTTCTGAGAAAAAAAAAGGGTATACATTTTGTCTGCTTAGAGCTTTTCAAACATATCGACACGTGGTTGTCACTCAAGGCAGACGATTTGTAAATCCCTACTCAAGACGCAATCAAAATTGATTGTCTGTTATCAACGTGTCCCTTTTGGCGAAGTTGCAGTCCCTAAATGCCTTTTTTTTTTTCTTTTGTGGAGTAATGGGGATATATATGCCAAAAAGGGGCGGGGGTAGGGATGGGAGCACTACAAAGTGTATGTTAAAAATGGCGGTTTTGAGCCAGTTTGACTAAATTTCAATGATCCATGAACACTAGTCGGCATGTTTTACAGTACAAAATGCATGCACTTGCAAGAAAAATTGTCTGGCTATGACCTGTGCTAATCCACCTGGCTACATAAGCTGTTGGTCCAATGAAATTCACCGTTTGATCATGCCCCCCCCCCCCCCCCCCCCTGAGAAGAAAACTATACTGATTTTCTGACTGGTCCTTAACTTTTTGTGAAGTCTGTATATTACATGTATTGTATATATAGTATGGGTTAATGAAACAACAGGTACTGCAATTATCACAATTGCAGTACCTGTGTGAGAAGTATCTGGTACATTGATGCCACTCTTAAAGCGCTAGAGTTCCCAGTGACCTATGTTTTTGGCATGGCTCACTAGGGACTCTGGATTTTTAAAGTTGAACACATTCATAGCATAAGGACAGAGGAGGAGTGTGTGTGTGGGAAAAGGGGGGATGTAGGTTACTTGTAATTGGAGAATATTTTAATTGCAACCACATGTATCTCATGGGTGACAAAATTTATGGGTCATGCACATTATGTCCCTAGCACAATAAGGGGCTTTCCCGGCACAAACTGTCGCATGTTCCAAAGTGCGACACTTTGTGCAAGTCTTCTCAGCACAAAGTGTCGCACTTTTGTACAAAGTGTCGCATGCAACACTTTGTGCAGTTGCGACACTTTGTGCCGCAACGGGAAGGGGGGGGGGGGGGGGGGGGACCACACACCTACACGTACACATATATAGACACACACTCGCACTTTTTTCTCTCTCTAATTTAGTTATTGTATATAAACTTGTAATATTACTATTACTACTACAACTTTCTGCTGGTGATGAGATTAGTGATTATGACCTAGTAAGATTTATAAGCATAATGTTTGTGATAATAATGATAGTAATAGCAACAACAACAATGACATCAGTAATGATGATAATGATGATGACAGTAATGATAATAATCATATGATAATAGTAAAGATAGTAATAACAGTACAAGTAATCTTAGTAATAATAACTGTTGGTGGAAAGGAACAGAAATTATCAATGAATAGAAAGCAAACAGTACTACTGGATATCAGTGATAAGTGTAGTAAGATTAGTAATAATAATAGTGGCTGGAAAGAAATAGAAAAGATCAGTGTGTAAAGGGCTAGCTTTTTTATGGAAAGAAAAAGAAAGACAGAGGGGTGTGTGTGTGTGTGTGTGTGTGTGTGTGTGTGTGTGTGTGTGTGTGTGTGTATGAGTGTGTGCGTGCGTGTGTGTGTGCGTGAGTGTGTGTGTGTGTGAGAGTGAGGTTTTCCGGCATAGCTACACCTACACCTACACACACACACACACATGCACTCACACACACACACACACACACACACACACACACACACAGAGGAAAGAGGGAGGAGAAACTTGTAGAGGAGACAGTAAATGAAATCAAAAGAAAAATGAAATTAAAAGAAAAAACAGACGAAGAAAAGGGAGTGGATAAGCATCTGAGTAAACAATAAGATTGATGTAGCAAATAGAGTGTAGTGAGAGAGGAAAGGAAGATGGGTGTAACTTATGTATGAGGTAAATAGTGGGAGGTATGGTAGTATGTGTGTGCTGGTGGAGGATATAGTGGGCTGATGTTGGGGTGGTGGATAGATATATGCTGCTTTTGAATTTTGATATGCTGAGGGTGGAGCGAAGAAGGGGAGGGGTTAAAAAAAAGGTGGTGGGGGGGGGGGGGGGGGGGGACGAGATGGCAACATACCTACACCTATGCATATACACACACACATAAACACACACTCACTTTTTTAAATTTTAGATAAGTTATTGTATATAAGTATTACTACTATTACTTCAACAATTAATGCTGGCGATGGGATTAGTAATAATAGGACATGGTAATTATAAGTAAAATGATAGTGATAATAACAATAAAAGTGACATTAGTAATGTTGATAATAATGATGGTGATGACAATGACATTAATGATAATAACAGTATAATGATGATAGTAATGATAGTGATCATGCTAGAAGTAATATAACTGATGATGATATTTGGTGGAAAGGAGTTGGAACGATCAGTGAATAAACAGCAAACAGTGCTGTTGGATGATGATGATGATAATGATAGTAGCAATGATGTGGTAGTAATAGTAGTAATAATAATTGTGGCTGGAAAGGGATGGAAAGAATCAATGAGGAAAAGGCAAACATTACAATTGGAACAAAAAAAAACCCAAAATGAAACAAACAAAAAAAGCGGGGGGGGGAGGGGGGGGGGGGGGGGGGGGGGAGTTAGTAGATTGATGTAGCAAATAGAGAGACTCAAGACTGTAGGGAAAAGGAAGATAGCTATAAGTTATGTCTGGGTAAATAGTGGGAGGTATGGTAGTGTGCATGTGTGTTGGTACATGTAGAGGATATTGCGGGCTGGTGTTGCGGCTGTGGATGGGTACCTGCTAGTTTTGGATATTGATGCCATGAGGATGGAGGGTTCCAAGTCTGGCAAGAAGATAAGATTTCAGCACAAGGCGCTCCAAGTTGTCACTCTGTGATTGTCAGAGCGCCAGGACTTTGACATGGTTGATGTTGTGTTGGGGGTGATTGAAGCGTAGAGCGATGGGCCGATGGTGGCGAATGTCAGCCATGGGTTCAGAGATACACGTCTCAAGTGTGCGAGATGTCTTACCTACATAGATCTTACCACACAGCTGGCAGTGGATGGCATACACAGTGTTGTGGCTCTGACAGGAGAATGTGCGTTTAAATGGGAATGAGCCTTTGGGGCCATGTAGGATGGTGTCTGGTTTGGTGAGAGGGCAGATTTTGCAGAACAAGGTTTTGAGCAGGGGAAAGAACCTGGTGGCTTGGGTGTGGAGATTTTGTTCAGTTTAGAGCGTACCATAAGTCTTTGAGGTTTTTGTCACGTTTGAAAGTGATCATCAGATCATAGCAGTTTGTGATTTTCTACTATGTGCCAGTTAGACTTCAGGATCCTGCAGATGGGCAGAGTGTGAGGGTAGAAGAGGAAGCAGGTGGTGGGTCTGTCTGTCTCGTTTGGAGGCTGCGTTTCCAGAGCAGATGTTCTGAATACAGCTGTGGTGCGGCTGAGAGCATCATTAATGACGGTACTGGGGTATCCACGGTTGATGAAAAACTCAGACATTTTGGCTGCTTGTAGAGTGAAATCTTCTTCGTTGGAGCAGAGTCTGCATAGGCGAAGGAATTTGGAAAATGGAATGCTGTCTTTAATGGATGGGTATTGGGAAGATGTGGAGTCCATGTATGTTAAGTTAGTTTTTGTATCACTTTGTCTCTGTGTAAGCTTCGTATGGATCCTCCTTTTCTGTCTGCAAATCATGGCAGACCCCTGCACATGCTAACACCTTCCTCCTCCCACCCTTCTACCACCATGGGGTTGCCACAGAAATATTAAAACTCTCTACTATTTAAAGTGGATCTTATGAAGACGTAATGCGTGAAACGTCTTCTTTGTGTCTGGGCTAGAACTTGTAGAAGTGTTAGGGTCCACCATTGTGAACACGCACATAACCAGTTTTAATCCTGCCATCAGAGTAGCTGCGTTCTGTCTTCAGGAATGATGTGTAAACAGTTCAGAGTGCAGGTAGGTTTGCTTTGTTATCTTCATCCCACCTGCAGAAAATGATGCCTTCTTCTCGGAAGAATGCTATGGTATTTAAAGCACCTGTGTGTGTTGTGTGTGTGTGTGTGTGTGTGTGTGTGTGTGTGTGTGTGTGTGTGTGTGTGTTTATGATTGTCAGTATGTGAGTGTGTACACACGTGTGTGTGTGTGTGTGTGTGTGTGTGTGTGTGTGTGTGTGTGTGTGTTTGTGTGTGTGTTTGTGTGTGTGTGTGTGTGTGTGCGTGCGTGTGTGTGTGTATGTGAGTGAGTGAGTGTGTGTGTGTGTGTGTGTGTGTGTGTGTGTGTGTGTGTGTGTGTGTGTGTGTGACAGTGTGTGTATGTTTTAATGTGTGTGTGTGAGAGAGAGAGAGAGAGAGTGTGTGTGTGTGTTTGTGTGCACTTTAATGCATGTGTCCTCATAGAGATCTCTGTTTACAGTCTCATCCAAATGGGTTGAAACCTGCACAGATGTTGTCAGGAAAAAGAAACACACCTAGCTGTATCAAGCAGGGAATAAACTCAGGACCCATTGATCAAAGGAACAATGCTTCATCCACTGGGCCAGGTGGGCTCCCAGCTCCCCATCATGACTTGTCAGGGAGTTGTTCCTCTGGTGTTTGTTTCAGATGCCTGGTCGGCTGAAAGTGCGGCTGCTGGCCGCCAGAGATTTGCCAGTGATGGATCGTGCCAGTGATTCCACTGACGCTTTTGCAGAGGTATGATGATAGACAATGCATGTGGCGATGTATGGGCACATGGTTGGTCTGTCTGACTGACTGTCTGTCTGTCTGTCTGTCTGACTGACTGACTGACTGTCTGTCTCTGACTTTCTTTCTGTCTTATTCACTCAATCCCTTTCTCTCTGTTTCCTTCTCCTGACTTTGTCATCTCTCTCTGTTTCTCTCTCACTCTCTCTCTCTCTGTACTTTTTCTGTGTTTCTCAGTCTTACTTTTTAATCTCTTTTTCTCTCATTTTCCTCTTTCTGTCTTACTCCCACCCTGCCTTACTGACCTTGCCCCCCCCCCCCCCCCCCCCTCTCTCTCTATCTCTTCTTTCTGTCTTTCCCCACCCCCTTTGTCTCATTCCCTCCTCTGTCTCCCTCACTTGATCCCTCTTTCTCCCTGTCTTTTTATCTTTAGGCCTGTAGCCAGGACATAGTTCATGGGAATCATGCATTGATGCAAAGTGACCCGACAAACGTGGACATGGACGTTTTGTGTCACTTCTCCCTTTGTCTCACATCACACACTAAGCACCCACACACCTGTGGGCGGAAATGCACTCACAGTCATACGCACATATGCACATGACTGAGACCAATTGATCGTCGGATCAACTTATAGTTGTACTGACAAATATATATGCACATACATGTGAACACATATGCGCGAAGACGCAAACACGGTTTGTGTAGCAGACTTGCACTCTGAGGGGGGTTGCATGTTCAGTTCCTGTCCAGTGCATTTAGGTGTGGGATTTTCCAGCTCTGACTGGCTCCTGCCCAGAGTTAAGCGGGTGTGGACTCAAATAGGACTAGACACGAACCACACAGTTGATTTCACCCTCGAAACAGATGCATCTCTGCGAGTATTCCAGAGCTGCAGGTGTGTCTGTATTTCTCAGGCCAGGATGATGCCGGTTTTAGAACTGATTTGAAAGGAAGCATACTATACAACCATGATAAACAGTCTCAGACAAAGTGGAGCAACATTAGTATTGTTCAGTGATATAATATATAGCATCATCCTCATCGATCACCGTAGGAAAAAGTCTCAGTTTGCTCTTCACATGCATGCCCTTGGTGATCTCATGCCCACGCTGCTAGCATGGGGACCGTTGTTGAATAGGCGTGGTGATGTCCTCACTCACTTCTGCTGGTTCCACAAACAAGCAATCATTGTTGTCAGTAAGGAGCTTAATAGGCTCTGTCCTTCATGGGTTGGATCAGAACAGTTACCGCTGATTGCCTCCGAAGTGATTGGACAGCTGTGAAGTGTCTTCTCTGTTGAGTTGCGACATGACTGCCACTGCCTGTGGACTGTCGAGGAACAGACTGGATGAGGCTGGATACAGCTGTGTATGGGGAGACCCGAATTTGTGGCATGGGAGTTATGTCACTGAGGGGTTATGGAAGATGAGACCAAAAAAAAAGAGAAAAAAACCCCTTAAAACCAACAACAGTGTTATCTGTGGTGGGTACTTGTCTGCGTTCAGTGAAGAAATTTTTCAGTCACAGAAAGTGTTATGAGCAAAGAAGCTGAACACCATTTCTTGAAGAAAATATATATCTGTGTTAGGTGCGGTCAAGCATTAAAACAAACATCATTTCTTGAAGAAAATATTTCAATGTTAGATGCGGTCAAGCAGTAAAATGAACACCATTTCTTGAAGAAAATATTTCTCTGTTAGATGCGGTCAAGCATGAAAACGAACACCTTTTCTTTAAAAAAAAAATTTATGTTAGATGCGGTCAAGCATTAAAATGAACACCATTTCTTGAAGAAAATATTTCTATGTTAGATGCGGTCAAGTATTAAAATGAACACCGTTTCTTGAAGAAAATATTTCTATGTTAGATGCGGTCAAACATTAAAATGAACACCATTTCTTGAAGGAAATACTTCAATGTTAGATGCAGTCAAGCATTAATACTTTCCAGACGAGCGCGGCAGAGCAATGTTGCTTCCCTGCATGCATGTGCACCGCATGTGCTTACAATCGTTGCAGATGGGCTATTTTCGCACTTTTAAAATTTTATTTTACGTCTCCTAATACAAACCTAACAAGCAGTTGTTATATATCAACGGAAAGGGTAAAGCACAAACTTTGTGATGAGCATAGAATTAAATACATTTTGGGTAAAACAGCAACGCTGCTGTTAAGAAACAACAGTAAAACATAGGAGAACACAATCTTGTTTACGTTTGTTTGGTTAGTATGACAACAGCAAATGAGGAAGAAAAGGGGCATAAAACTTCGCTCTTACTTTGAACAGACGAAGAGAAATCCTGAGGTATTCAATATGTGTAATCCAAGTGAATTCTTTTTTTTTTCTAAAGGAAATTAAATCATTGCGCACAGTACACATTTTTCACTGTTTTGGCTTCAGATGATGAGACGTATAGAACTAAATACACAGAGCAAATAAATCAAGCTCAGATTCTTTTCGATAAACTTGTACACCTTTACCCCCCCTCATTTTCTGAACTACTTTGCTGAACAAGTTCTAAAACTGCATGTCATTCTCTTTCTCCCCGATAAGTTAGTGAAGCAGGAAATTCCACACGTGCCTTCCCAGTGCCAGACGGGGGTCTCTTTATTCGGACTACTCTCGTCTCTGGGGTCACAAAGGTCATCGCTAGTGCATGAAAACTTACCTTCCAGTGGCTAGAACCCTGTTCTAAATATTTGTGGCAGCTGGATCCCCTCGAGGGTAGATGAGAGAACATGGGAATTTTTTTTATAGTTGTGCCATCACGGATGCATGGCACGTCCAGGCAGTACAGCAGTGCTGCCGTCACCAGGACACGGCTCATCGTGGACGGGTCAACTGAGTTGCCGTCACTATCACACTTCACGTCGCGAAAAGGTTAAATGTTGGATACTCAGGTGTGATCAGCAATCGTAAAATGGCCCCTTCTCGTAGTCTTATGTTTGCTCCCTGTCTGGGGGAGTCCGTTTCTCAGTATTTTTCTTCTTTTGTTTTTAAGTTTGAGAATTGGGTGGCATTGTCTTCTGTAGAAAATGAAAGGAGTTTGTGTAAAACGATAATTTGGTTGCAGGTTCGGTTTGATGGGGAGATGTTCAAAACAGATGTGTGCAAAAGTCGCTGAACCCACAGTGGAATTCTGAGTGGTTCAAGTTTGAGGTCAGTGTGTCTGGAAAAAACCGTGTATAGTGTGTGTGTGTGTGTGTGTGTGTGTGTGTGTGTGTGTGTGTGTGTTTGCGTGCCTGCATGTGTGTGTCATTGTGTGTGTGTGTGCATGTACATGTATATGCATATGGGTGTATGTGCATGATTCAGTGTTTTGTTTGTTATGGAAGATCAAAAGGAATATAAGAGCATGTGTGCAAGCTTGCGTGTGTGTGTGTGTGTGTGTGTGTGTGTGTGTGTGTGTGTGCATTTGATCATAATGTTTCTTTGTTGTTGAAGATCAGAAGAAATATCAAAGCAAATTTGCATGCTTTTGTGTGAGTGTGTATGTGTGTGTTTGAGTGTGTGTTTGCATGTTATATATATTATATGTGTGTGTGTGTGTGTGTGTGTGTGTGTGTGTGTGTGTGTGTGTGTGTGCATGTGTGTGTGTGCGTGTGTGTGTGCATATGCGCACATGGGCCTTACATGTGTCCATGCTCTTGGAAATACATTTGTGTGTGTGTGTGTGTGTGTGTGTGTGTGTGTGTGTGTGATAATGTATAAATTGCAGAAAAGTATTTTTTAAAAATAGCTTTCAGATTAGGCTCTAACCTTCCTCAGCTGTCCTTTGACTACTGTGATTGGCTTCAGTTGAAATAAAGGGCGTTTAATTCAGATTTATCATCCTCCCTCAACTTAGGAGATATTGAAGATGGGGTACACTCATCATGGAGAGTGAGCGGAAGGGATATTTATCTGACAGTGCACTGACATCACCTGAACAAAGTCACATGAAGATGAGCTGCAAAAATGCCAGTTTTTGTTTCAGATGTGTGGGGTTTGAACTGGCAATTGTCTGAAAGTGAGGTCTGTGCACTAACTTGCAGAACCGCTCTGTGCCCATATTGTCATAAATTTCGAGAAAAATTGTAGCTGAACTTTGAGATTTCTGCTCTTGGTTTATGAGGAAGTTGCAGGGAAGTAAGAATTCAAAAGCTTAATTTCCATCAATGTTACAATGCACATTCGTGCTCCATGTTTGTGCTCTTGTCTGTTGAGAAACATCACCAAGACATCAGGTTGTTCACCTTGGCTGACTGAAATCATCTAGTTTGATGTAAAGATGTTAGCCATGTAGGCCTTTAGGTTGATTTTAGTTTCAGTGTGTTTTCATAGAATATGGCTCAGTGTCAGATAATTCTGATTCTGAACTCGGAGCTGAAAGTTTGCACAGTTGCTCTATTTTTACAGCTGTATGAATGTGCATCGCTTGTCTTTGTTGTTCATCAGCAGTGATGAGGTGTGTGTAAATTGTCAGTTTTTCTTCATCAGCTGACTGGCGAGTTGATTTTAATGTGGTGGACAGCCCTGATGTGGCCCTTTGCGGTCGGCTGGGCTATAAGCAACATTATCTTATCTTATCTTATCTTCATCAGCTGTGATGTAGATGTGCATTAGTAGCATTTTATTGTTTGTTGACTGTAATGTAGACAGACATAAGTTGGTATTTTGCTTATCAATAGTAATGCAGATAGACATAATTTGTCTATTTTGTTCATTACATGAACGTTAGACTGATATCAGTTGTCTATTTGGTTCATTAATGGTAATGTAGACACACATCAGTGGTCTACTTTGTTCACTGAAAATAATGTAGACAGGTATCAGTTGTCTGTTTTGTTTACTAACAGTAATGCAGACGGACATCAGTTGTTCATTTTGTTTCATGACTATAATGTAAACAAGACAAGAGTTGCCTATTTTGTTCATTGACAATTATGTAGACACATGTCAGTTATCTATTTTGTTCATTAACTGTAAAGTAGACAAACATCAATTGGTTTTATTAAAAGTGATGTTGACCGAAATCAATTATCTTTGTTTATTAACAATAATGTAGACAGAAATCAGTCGTCTATTTTTGTTCAGTAACAGTAATGTAGATAGACATCAGTTGTCTGTTTGTGTTCACTAACAGTAATGTAGACAGACATAAGTTGTTTATTTTTGTTCACTAACACTAGACAGACATCAGTTGTCTATTTTTGTACATTAACAGTAATATAGATAGACATCAGTTGTCAGAGTTATTTTCACTTCTGTAAGGCAGACGGACATCAGTTGTGTATTTTGTGTATTAACAGTAATGTAGACAGATGTCACATACTTTAGTTCATTGTCACGTAACAACTTGCGTCTGTTTTCCTGTCTTCTTTGCAAACGCAGAATTACTGTGCCGCCAAACAAAGGAACAAACGCAGAATTACTGTGCCGCCAAACAAAGGAACAAACGCAGAATTACTGTGCCGCCAAACAAAGGAACAAACGCAGAATTACTGTGCCGCCAAACAAAGGAACAAACGCAGAATTACTGTGCCGCCAGACAAAGGAACAAACGCAGAATTACTGTGCCGCCAGACAAAGGAAACAAACAAGTAACAAAACAAACATGATGGGTTTCGGCCTTGGGGGCTATCTTCAGGCAAGACAAATAGCATTCAAGACAATGAAAATAAAGGACGGCCAGACAGTCACTTATGTCTTTGATCTGAGTGCAAACTTTGGTTTGGAGTGAAGCGAAGACCAAAGTTTGCTCTCAGATTAAAGAGAACCCAAGATCAAAATGTGCACTCGGATTTGAAAAAAAGAAAAAAAAGTTAAAATAGAAAAGTGACTGTTCATCCTTCATTTTCATTGTCTTGAATATTATTTGTCTTTCCCGGAGAAGACCCTGTTGGTTGAAGTCCGCTGTGTTTGTTTTGTGATTTGTTTCTTCGTTTGGTAGCGCAGTAATTCTGTTTTTGCTCTTGTTTCCATTTTCACTTGCTGTCACTCCACTTTGAAACCTGCCTTCTTTGTTCAAAGGTTGATGATGAGGTCCTTCAGGATGAGCCTTTGGACATCAGGTGAGTGGGTTAACTTGGTGGTGAAGTACTGAAGAAAAGGCTCAACACTTGGCCTAGTCAGGATTGACTGTTTTGGCCGTATGCTAATATTAAATGATTGTACGTGAACAACACTGTCCGTATCTTAGAATTCTGTGTGCGTGCATGTGTGTGTGTATATGTGTGTGTGTATATGTGTGTGTGTGAGTGTGTGTGTGTTTGCAGAAAGGATGGAATTTCAAGGGTGTGTTTGTGTGTTTTGCAGGAAGGATGGAATTTCAAGGGTGTGTGTGTGTGTGTGTGTGCGTGTGTGTGTGTGTGTGTGTGTGTGTGTGTGTGTGTGTGTGCGCGTGCGCGTGTGTTTTGCAGGAAGGATGGAATTTCAAGGGTGTGTGTGTGTGTGTGTGTGTGTGTTTTGCAGGAAGGATGGAATTTCAAGGGTGTGTGTGTAGGGTGTGTGTGTGTGTGTGTTTTGCAGGAAGGATGGAATTTCAGGGTTGGTTGTTTGTTTGATTTTGCAAGGGTGGGAAGGATGGAATTTCATGCATTTTTCTTTGTTTTGGAAAGGGTAGAATTTTGGGGAGTTTTGTCTTTTCTCTTTGGGAAGCCTCACACACACACACATACACACACACACACAGAACACACACACACACTCGCGCGCGCATACACGCACGCCTGTCCGCCGCCCGCACGCACACACACACACACACACACACACACACACACAGGCTGCATTCATCTGTACATGTGATCTGATTGGCTTCAGGGTGCTGGATTACGACACCTACAGTGCTCATGATGCCATAGGCAAGGTGTACATCGACCTGACCCTCTGCTGTCCAATGACCTGCCCTACGTGATCAGCGGCTGGTTTCCTATCTACGATACAATGCATGGTGGGTGACAGGCCCTGCGTGGGGCCAGCGGTCAAGCTTTCTTGACGGCGGCTCATTCTTTGCCCTGAAGATGGTGAACGGCAGCCTAAGTGCAGGGATTAGATTGACCTGTTTCATCTGACCGCAGATTTTACAGAAGAAAAGATTTTTAACACAATTTCTGGTGTGTTTTTAGGTGTATTTTAAAGGGTTGTGTGAATGAGGTGTGTTTGTTTTGTTTTGTTTTGCGTTTTTAATTTATTTGTTTTTTTTATACTTTTGGGTTGACTCTAACGCAGTGACAGCCCTGCTATGGCCCTTTGCAGTGGGCTGGGCTATAAGCAGCATGACATGACATGACATTAAGTGGAAGGGTTGAAATGGTCATAGGAGTACAGTCAGGAATATCACCAGTGGTGTACTTCAGAGTTTTAGCTAAAAGTACAGAAGAAAAGGAAATGGTAGGAGGGCTTTTTTTTTTTTTTTTTTTTTTGGAGGGGGGGGGGGGGGATAGAAGCTGATCTTTTTCCATATTTGCTGATTCATTTTTCTGAGATTGTCTACCTTGCAAATTTACACAATGTAAACACTGTTTAGAGTAGACACAATCTGTCGGTCCTGCAGAGTCCGTTTGCCTATATGTCTTTATCTAATGTACTTTTTAATTACACATACTATTCCGTGGCTCACTAATGCAATAAGCGGCAGCAATTTGCTATCCCTGCCTCGTATACAATAAAGTCCGTACGGACAACAAAACCCTTGAAAGGGCCTCGTGCCTTGCGCATGCTCAGAACCATCCTCTTTTCTCGGCAGCCATTTTCCCGTTGAGCCTCGTGTACACGAGCAGCTAAGTATATTTTGCTTTTCTCACGATCGCTCGATCGTTGTTGCTGTTCTTTGGTGTCCTTGCTTATGTTTTCACTTAAGGGAGAAACGTACGTGAAGCGATTGGGTGGTAAGGCGAGATTTACGAAGGTTTCGTCATTCGATTCCTGCGTCTCACCGGCAGGCTCTTAGCCTACTATGGCCGCGCCAAGCCGCCTCTCTCTTCAGCGTCACTTTCTCTCTTCTTCTTCTTCTTCTTCTTCTTTCTCCAAGGGTTCACTTCAACTCAGCTGCGGTTCTGTTGTTGTGACAGCGAGCTCTTTCTCGCAACCCTTAATTTGTGACGGTGATCGGCTCAGCTGCGGTTCTGTCGATCCCGTCCCCTTGCCCCTAACGGCAAACGACTCGGCTGCGGTTCTGTCGTTCCCTTTACTGCATCCTGTGTCCAGTTCAGCTGCGGTTCTACTGCACACAGTTCGATTCCCATGGCGGAATCAAAGATGCACGAGCCCTCTATGACGGAAGGCTCAGGGGTGGGGTAATGAGGCAGACTTCACGTCTACCTCTCCCTTTCGCTCGGTGTGCGACCCAAGGGAAGCAACTCCCTCTCAAGGGCTTGAATCTCGTTCGGCCCCAGTTGTTTCCCTTCCCCCACCTCATGTTTCTGCCTTTTTGGGCAGAACACTTGGGTTTCGCCCTCTTTTCAGGGCGTCCCTCGGGGGACTGGCGCATCAGGTCCCCCATTTTACTGGGTTGGGCCAGCAGCCACAGCACGATGATCGGCTCAGCTGCGGTTCTGTCGATCCCGTCCCTTGTCCCCTAACGGCGATCGACTCAGCTGCGGTTCTGTCGTTCCCGTTACTGCATCCTGTGTCCAGTTCAGCTGCGGTTCTACTGCACACAGTTCGATTACCATGGCAGAATCGAAGATGCACGAGCCCTCTACGACGGAGGCTCAGAGGTGGGGTAATGAGGCAGACTTCACGTCTACCTCTCCCTTTCGCTTGGTGGCGTCCCAAGGGAAGCAACTCCCTCTCAAGGGCTTGAATCTCGTTCGGCCCCAGTTGTTTCCCTTCCCCCACCTCATGTTTCGGCCCCCCTCTTGGGCAGAACACTTGGGTTTCGCCCTCATTTCAGGGCATCCTCAGGGGACTGGCGCATCAGGCCCCCCATTTACCGGGTTGGCCCAGCAGCCATGGCATCAGCCCCCCCTATCATGGGGTCAGGGCCACTTTGCCTTGGGCGCCATGGGCCCAACGGCAGTATCCCCCGACCATGGGCTTTCACAGCCCCTGCTCCGGGGTTTCCCTGGTGGCCGGGTTTTATGCCCAGCTCTCCACCAGTTCAGGCCTCTTCCTCCCAGGCCCCTTCGGCCCACCCGACGGCCGATCCCTCCCTAGGAGTGTCTGGGGGATCAGCCAGCCTGGGCTTGTCTGGACTTTCACAGCGCACCACTTTGCCAAGGGCTGTCCCCCCCCTCAGTCTGTGGCTCCGACCTGGTGGATTCGGAGTTGGAGGACGAGGGCCAGTCGCCTGGTTCTTATTCCTTCTGGGACTCGGTGGCCTTCCTGGCTTCTCTTGTCCCGGAGGCGGTGTCGTCCTCACGGGAGGTCAGGGCCCCCTGCCCTTCGGCAGCGGAACTCACCCTGGGGTCTCACCCACTGGCGGCTAACCCTCCTCTCTTTAAGGAAGTCGGTAATGGTAGCCGACTGTATGAGGAGGGCCCAAATAAGTCAGGGGCATTGAGGCTCAGGACATCACGCCTGGCTCCATCCCTGATTTGCCTGGAGTGCTGGCGTGCAGGGAATTTCTCAAGCCAGAGAGGCTTCCGTTTGCCAAGGAGGCCATCTTGGTAAATGACACCATTCTCTCATCCCAAGGGACGACGGTCATTTGGACCCGGGGGATCCTAGGCAAGCAACCCAGCAGGGGTCGGCCTCAGGCATGGCCGGCGGGTCCGAAAGCTCCCACGTCTCAGACGGCCCACCCCCAATGACTTGCCCTGACCTGGGTACTTCACCCCAGGGCGGTCCTGTGGGCAGGCTGTCCAGGCACCTCAGTGCCTGGGAGCGGCTTCCCGCAAGCCCTTGGGCTCTGCGGGTGATCAAGTCGGGGTTTCGTCTTCCTTGGGGTGCAGTAAAGGCTCCTCTCACTCCTTTCCTCCTCCTTTCGCTCCTCCTCGGGATCTAGCGGCCTCTCAGGCCTTAGACCAGGAGGTCCTTTCGCTGTTAGCCAAGGGAGCCACAGAGGAAGTCCTCTTCCATCCCTCTCCGGGCTTTTATGGCCGCATTTTTTGTGGTTCCCAAAGCTCCTGGAGGATGGAGACCGGTTCTAGACCTCTCGCCTTGAACAGGTTTCTTATCGTCCTCCGTTTTCGGATGGAAACCACCATGTCAATCCGCGATGCCATGCATCCGGCGACTGGGCGGTATCCATTGACCTGAAAGATGCGTACTTCCATCTCTTGATCCACCCAAGGGACAGGAAGTATCTCCGCTTCGTGTGGAGAAGCTGCATTTTTCAGTTCAGGGCTCTTCCCTTTGGGCTAGCCCCGGCCCCTTGGGTTTTCATGAAGGTGGCCCGGGAACTTTGCATGTTCGGGAGAAAGGAATTCGTCTGAAGGCCTATCTCGACGATTGGCTTCTTCTTGCCTCATCCAGCACTCTGTGCTCCCAGCAAGCCCTCCAGGTTTTAACCTCTGTCAGCAGCTGGGATTTGTTCGCAACGAAGAGAAGTCCGATCTCATCCTGTCGCAGCAGTTTCAGTTTCTGGGCATGTCCTTCCACACCACCAACTGGTTGGTCTCTCCAACCCCCAACGCCTGGTTCGCCTCCAGCACCTCTTGGCCCATCTCCTTTCCTTGGATCAGGCTCCAGCCAGAAAGCTGGCCTCTCTTCGGGGTCTGATGGAGTCCTTGGCCCCTTAGTGCCCCTCGGACGACTGCACAAACGCCGGTTTCAATGCCTCTTTCGCAAGCGTTGGTCTCAGGCGTTGCAGTCGTGGGACCTTCCGATCCTTCTCGGTTAGTGGTTCCAATCATCGGTGGCCCAATGGCACTCCCAGTCCTGGCTGGCTCATGGAGTCCCCATCACACCCCCTCCTCCACAGGAGGACCTGTTCACGGACGCGTCCCAGTCCGGGTGGGGTGCCCACGTCAGCTCTCTGACGGCGGCCGGGCAATGGTCCCCGGAGATGGGATCCTGGCATATCAATCGGCTGGAGCTGGAAGCCGTGTTCCAAGCCCTCAAGGAGTTTCTTCCCTTCCTGAAGGGAAAACACGTTCTCCTCAACACCGACATCACGACTGTGGCATGTTATATCAACAAGCAAGGGGGGGTGCGTTCTCACTCCCTGTCCCTGAAGGCGGAACAGCTTCTCCTTTGGTGCGAGACACAATCAATCCGGATCTCGGCCAAGCATGTTCCCGGGAAGATCAACATTCTCGCGGACTCCCTCAGCAGGTCGCACATGGTTCTTCCCTCAGAATGGACTCTCGTCCACTCTATCCTGGAACCTCTCCGGTCTGTATGGTTCAAACCACAGGTAGCCCTGTTCGCCACCGGTTCTACCACCGTCTCCAGCTGTATGTCTCCCCAGTTCCGGATCCGGCAGCGTGGGCTGTGGACGCCCTGTCCATCCCTTGGTCCGGACTGACGGGCTATGCCTTTCCCCCATTCCCCATTCTGGGAAAAGTTATCCGCAAAGCAAGGGAAGACGCAGCCACGCTTATTCTTGTGGCTCCACGCTGGCCGGCCCAAGCGTGGTTTCCAGAACTGTTACACCTGTCTCACGTGCCTCCGATACCGCTTGCCTTAAAAGCAAGTCCCTGCTTCAGCCACGGTCAGGCATTCCACACGGCAATCCAATCGTGCTGCATCTTCACGCCTGGCTACTGTGCGGGACACGCTGTCTGCACAAGGCGCCTCCCCAGCGGTAATCGGCCTTGTGGAACATGCCCACAGGCCAGGCACCCAAAGTGTCTACAGTGTCCACTGGAATGGCTGGCTCTCTTGGTGCTCCAACCACGCAGTATCACCTCATTCCCCCTCTCAATGCCAATTGGCGAACTACCTAGCTTTTCTTTCATCGAAGAAAAAACTTTCAGCCTCCTCTGTTGAGGTTCACAGGGCGGCTGTTTCCACCACTATGCGCCAATTAGGGGGCCCCTCCTTCGTGGACGACCCTCTTCTGCGGGATCTGGTCAGAGGAGCAGCCCTACAGGAGGCCTGATGCCCCACCGTACCCCGGCGTGGGATCTTTTCTTAGTCCTCTCCTCCCTCAGGCTCCCCCTTACGAGCCCATCCGGGAGTGTTCTCTGAAATTCCTTTCCTTCAAAACAGCCTTTCTCGTTTCCCTGGCCTCAGGGAGGCGCTGCAGTGAAGTCCATGCCCTTAGTGGCCTGCCTGGGGACGTCGCTTCCGAACGGGATGGCTCGATATCTCTTCGCCTCCTCCCAGAATTTTTAGCGAAAAACCAGTTGCCAGGTTCTCCTTCACCGACTATCTCCATTCTTCCTCTCACTTCTATTCTCGCCCCAGACGACGAAGACCGCACTCTCTGTCCGGTGCGCGCTCTGTGGGAGTATAGGAAACGCACGAAATCTTCTCGCTCCAAGCAGCGCCACCTGTTTCTCTCTTACAACGAAGGTTATAAGGAGGACATCAGGCGCTCTTCAATCTCTCGATGGCTGAGAGAAGTCATTAAAGCTGCGTACGCGAGACCTGAAGGAGATTTGGCTGTTTTCTCCCTAAGACCTCATGAGATTAGGGCATGGGTGTCTTCGCTGGCAGTAGCTCATAATGCCAGCATTCAGAGTGTGTTAGATGCCGCATATTGGCGTTCCCCTGGCACCTTCATCCAATTCTACCTGCGCGACGTTTCTCGTCTGCGCGATGATGGGTCTAGGGGCATCGCATCAGCTGTGGTGGCCCAACACTCCATCTCCGCCGCACGCTCCGGCTCTTCTCGCTCCTCCAGGAGGTAACCAGGTGAGCCCTCCTTCCAGGTAGTGCGACTCTGCATTAGTGAGCCACGGTATAGTATGTGTAATTAAAAGGAAATTTTTATTCTAAAATTACGTTTAATCTAACATACTTACTGTGGCTCACGCAGAGGCCCTCCCTACCTCCCCGCCTTCCTGGTTCCATCAGGAGTTCTCAGTCAGGGTTTGATATACCTCGAAAAGAGGATGGTTCTGAGCATGCGCAAGGCACGAGGCCCTTTCAAGGGTTTTGTTGTCCGTACGGACTTTATTGTATACGAGGCAGGGATAGCAAATTGCTGCCGCTTATTGCATTAGTGAGCCACGGTAAGTATGTTAGATTAAACGTAATTTTAGAATAAAAATTTCCTTTTTTTGCTACATTTAAATGTGAATATCTTTTTAGCTTACTTTAAATCTAAGGGTAATAAAGCAGAATGACGTCTTCGGCATGGCTTCATTTTTACTGTGACCTAAAGATGTTGGTAATTTAGCTACCATGGTATTGATTGATATGCACATTTTGTAGATAGGTTTGTTTTATTCTTGCTTTTTCCCTTTTCAGGGTGCGTGCATTCATACATGTGCATGTGTTTGCGTGAATTCTGTTTTTTCAGGTATACGAGGAGAGCTGAATATTCAGGTGAAGGTAGAACTGTTCAACGATCTAAACAAGTTTCGACAGTCATCTTGCGGAGTCCACTTCTTTTGCAGTGAGTAGTATGGGAACCGCCGATTTGTCACACACGCCAGTTTGTCGTACGTGCGACAAATCGGCGGTTCAGCCTCACGCTGCTTTGTCGCACATGTATAGGGTGGGTGTGGGTGTGTGTGTGTGTGTGTGTGTGAGTGAGAGAGAGAGTGCGTGGCGCCCAATATACTATAGGTTCCCACGGTCTCCTGAAAGCTATTTGCTATTTTTGCAAAATAATTAAAAGATTTTTCATTTCATTCATTTCATTTCGTTTCATTTTTCATTTCATTTTCATTTCATCTCTCTCTCTCTCTTTCTCTGTCTTTTCATCTCTCTCTCCCATTTACCACACACACAGACACACACAGACACACACAGACACAGACAGACAGACACAGACAGACAGACACAGACAGACAGACACAGACAGACAGACACACACAGACACACACACACAGACACACACACACAGACACACACACACAGACACACACACACACACACACACACACACACACACACACACACACCACACACCCCCCCCCATGCATGTGCGACAAAGCAGCGTGAGGCTGAACCGCCGATTTGTCGCATGTACGACAAATCGGCTTGTGCGACAGATCGGCGGTTCAGCACACCCTTTTTCTGCTGATTTGTCGCATGTGCGACAAATCGGCGTGTGCGACAAACCGGCGTGTGCGACAAATCGGCGGCTCTCAGCTGCCTGGGGATGCATGTGCAGCAGTCTTGTAAACACTGTTCTCCATTACATGTGATGTGCAGTATTTTCTTACACATTTACACACAAGCATGAATGCACAGACACACAGACACACAGCATCTCATGAGAAAGTGGGACTTGAACACCTGTACATATGTAAACAAACTCAGATTCTTACACTTGCAAGCATATACCAAAACATGTGCACATGTATGTATGCATACGCACACAAACACAGACACACGCGTGCACGCATGCACGCACGCACACACGCGCACACACACACACACACACGCATACACACACACACATACACACACACGATTCCAGACAAGAATATGTTGCCTGTTTTGTTGTTGTTGTTTTTTAATGTGAATACTGTTGTCTTTCAGCGGCTGCTGTACCATCTGGCTTCTGGCTTCAAGGTGTTCAGGGCTTCGTGGAGGAGCTCGTGGTCAATGATGACCCGGAATACCAGCTGATTGACAAGATCCGAACCTCCAGAGCCTCCAACGAGGCTAGGCAGAGGCTCTTTTCCAAACTGTCAGGTACATATGTGCATGTGCGTATTGATGTGTACTTGTGAAAAGGCATGCATGTGTGTGCACATATAGGGAGAAAAAGACAGAATCCTAGCAGCAATAACACTTTTGTTCTTAGATAAAAGGTTTTGGTGCAAAAAAGGTGGTAAGTTAGCATTGGAAAGTATGGTGAAGAAAACAAACTTACAAACAAACGCTCTAAACAAGAAACAAAATGATTGTGACAGGGACGTGTATGATAGACATATTTTGAAATTACAGGTTCGCTTAAGTATATTTGTATTTGAAAATACCCAGCTTGAGTAAAATGAATTTTCTGGCAATGTACTTTTTTTTTTACTCATTCCTTAACAAACAAGCAAAAAAAAATCACTTCCCAAGAGTTCTCTTGAAATATGGTGAGAAACTTTTTGCCCCACATATATACACCATGCGATACAGATGCAGAAGAAACAATCAAATAATAGTGAAGAAGAAAAAGCCTTGAGAATCTGAAAATGAAGTGCGGCTGAATTCTTCAGTTCAGGGTGACATCAGGCTGGGGTGTCACAGTGACACTACTGACCTGCTCAATGTTTTTAAAGTGTTTGAAATTGTGTGGAAAAATACATGAGACATGTACCTAAATTTCAAACCACAGCTGAACCAGCTTTAGCTCGAACATTTGTAAAGTGTTTGGAATGTGTTGAAAAATGCACAAGACATATGCCCTATCTTTTTAAAGACGTCTTGGCAAAAGTTATCGAGTGTCATAATGAGGTTCAAAATGGAAATGTTGGATCCTTTTGTGTTGATTGTGAGGAAAAAGTGGGCAAAGTCTGTTAAAAGACTGTTGAAAGAATGCCTGATTTCATCATAGGTTGGTAACACACTTCAGTCATTGGCCCCATGTATGGTTCACCAAACTGGGAAACTACAAAGCCCTGCAAAGACAATAATCATGATGAATATTTTTTTTTTTTTTTCAAATAGGTTTAAAGGTTCAAAGAAGTTTAATCCTTTTGTCCCATTTGAGGTTGAGAAATTCAACAAAAACAGACTGAATTGATTTACAGATAACAAATTAGGTTTTGAACTAAAAGTAAACAGAAACTAGTTCAAAGAATTCACAGTAATGAAATAGGATCAAACAAAATCCTGTGAAAGAACAATATCCTAAATAGAATTTTTTTAAAAAGTAAACGTGGAATGAATAGATATGTACATGAAGTGCTCGTAGAGAAGAGTCCAGTTTTTACAGCATTCCAAAGATTTATGTATTCCTTACATTTGAGTGTACTTTTTTTTCCAGGTTGAAATACATTTTGGAAATTGAACATTGACAAATGAGAAAGACAGGTAGTCTGTCTGTCTTTATGATACCATGCGCCTCAAGTCTCCAAGTCAATCTTAAATTGAGGAATGTTGTTGCATCACAGACTGTTGAAGAATTTGGTGGGGGTGGGGTACTGCCGTCATCCTTACCTTTCACACATCTGTTTCACCTCCTGAATTAGAAAAAACAACAACAACAACTAAATGTGACAGAAGAAAGCAATCCAGTAAATTCTCCAATCCTGCTGAGAGAAACTCCACTTAAGTCAAATCATGAGTCTTATTGCTAGAATTAAATTTACTGCTGAGAGAAACTCCACTTAAGTCAAATCATCAGTCTTATTGCTAGAATTAAACTTACTGCTGAGAGAAACTCCACTTAAGTCCAGTCATGAGTCTTATTGCTAGAATTAAATTTACTGCTGAGAGAAACTTCACTTAAGTCCAGTCATGAGTCTTATTGCTAGAATTAAACTTACTGCTGAGAGAAACTTCACTCAAGTCAAATCATGAGTCTTATTGCTAGAATTAAACTTACTGCAGAGAGAAACTTCACTTAAGTCCAGTCATGAGTCTTATTGCTAGAATTAAACTTACTGCTGAGAGAAACTTCACTTAAGTCAGATCATCAGTCTTATTGCTAGAATTAAACTTACTGCTGAGAGAAACTTCACTTAAGTCAGATCATCAGTCTTATTGCTAGAATTAAACTTACTGCTGAGAGAAACTTCACTTAAGTCAGATCATCAGTCTTATTGCTAGAATTAAACTTACTGCTGAGAGAAACTTCACTTAAGTAAAATCATCAGTCTTATTGCTAGAATTAAACTTACTGCTGAGAGAAACTCAAGCTGAAAATCGTACCAAGATGACCCCCAGCTCATTTCACCTGAACCCAATTCACTGAGTGGCATTGTATGTATTAGAGCTCGTCCAGTGACAGGTATGCAGAGGTAAAGTATCTGTCCTCTGATGTTTTTCTTGTTTCTTTCAATGGCAGGTGGCTTACAGCGGAAAATTGGTGTCAAGGTGCTTGAGATGGGTGGCAATGCGGTTCTTGGGTAAGTACACCAGCAGACGTCCGTCTACTGTCATTGTTATTATTTTCGTCAGTTTTTTTTCTCGTTGTTTGGAAAATGAGGTGTATCAGATTGTTAGTGAAGACAAAAATCTACAAGTCAGTAGTGACATCCGTCCTTGTGTATGGATGCAAGAGGGGGACGCTGACAGCAAATGTTGAGGAAAACAAATCCAGGCATTGTGAACAAAGACTTCAAATGGATGTTTAATGATCTAAACATGGAATTTCAAACCAGTGATGATGTGAGGTGGCAAGTCAGCACCTGAATGTTGCCGATGAGGACCTCGCCTCTCAGTCATCAAGCACTGTCAGCCTGCCTGCAACAGACAGACTCTGTGTCACCATGACTTGTGCCCACTACCGACCGCTCTTAGGGCACAGCGGAGAGGGGATATCTCACCGCTCTTAGGGCACAGCGGAGAGGGGATATCTCACCGCTCTTAGGGCACAGCAGAGAGGGGATATCTCGCCGCTCTTAGGGCACAGCGGAGAGGGGATATCTCACCGCTCTTAGGGCACAGCGGAGAGGGGATACAGCGGAGAGGGGATATCTCACCGCTCTTAGGGCACAGCGGAGAGGGGATATCTCACCGCTCTTAGGGCGCAGTGGAGAGGGGATATCTCACTGCTCTTAGGGCACAGCGGAGAGGGGATACAGCGGAGAGGGGATATCTCACCGCTCTTAGGGCACAGCGGAGAGGGGATACAGCGGAGAGGGGATATCTCGCCGCTCTTAGGGCACAGCGGAGAGGGGATACAGCGGAGAGGGGATATCTCACCGCTCTTAGGGCACAGCGGAGAGGGGATACAGCGGAGAGGGGATATCTCACCGCTCTTAGGGCACAGCGGAGAGGGGATATCTCACCGCTCTTAGGGCACAGCGGAGAGGGGATATCTCACCGCTCTTAGGGCACAGCGGAGAGGGGATATCTCACCGCTCTTAGGGCGCAGTGGAGAGGGGATATCTCACCGCTCTTAGGGCACAACGGAGAGGGGATGTCTCTGAGGCAATTCCTGGGTGGACAGCTTAGAGAATGGAGCGGTTTATATCTCTGAGAAAGGAAGGCTGCGGAGACTGTTAGCTGACCATGTGTTGGCTTCGGCACCCACCCCAGTCACGCACTGTCATGGAACAATGGAAGCAGTAAACCAAATGTTGATTTGAAATGAATAGGCACTGTAAACAACACCAAGCGCAGTTTTTGTGTTTTTACATAGGGACATTATTGCCTGCATCTTGTGGTAATGCATGTCTCTTTCCGGAACATGTTTGCTGATTTGGTAAAGAGAATTTACGCCTGAAACAGTCACCTGTACCTCTAGGCCTTGATTTGACAATTGGCATTCATCATATTTTTTGCTTCATTATGATTTTAGCCAAGTATTATTTGCATAAATGCAAGCTAGAGGGCAGCCTTCGGCAAGATACAAAATCAAAAAACATAATTCTCATCTAAACGTGAATTATGCTGATTTCAATTGTCAAGCATGGTTGGCATACGATCCACTGTTTTAACCTTGAATGACTGTGTCATGTAACTTGTAGCATATCACAGTTATGAGTGTAACTATTACCATGAGGTGCAGACTTTTTTCTTCAACACTTTTTGTTCATAGTATATGATATTCTTCGTATGCTGCTAAGACGACGGTTTCTTCTAATTTTGCAAAGTTATAGACTGTTGTTTCTTTTAATTTTGTAAAGTGATGTACGATACACACAAATCTTGTATTTCCAAGCGAAGCATCCTTACACACAACTCATTTTACCAGCCTGTGTGCCTCTCTTAAGTGTAATTATGTTTTCATATTTCCTGTCCCTGTCTCTTTCCAACCTTTTTACCCCCTATTGACCTACGTGTGTTTTGTAAATGGGAGTGTGTCTGTTTAATGTGTTGTTATACTTAGCTTCCCCCCAGGGCTTATGTCACCTTTGTGGTTTACTTTTTGTCTTTTTTCTCCTCGAAATATTCTGTAAAAAGCAAATGAAAACTGTAAAAAATGAAAGATGTAAACAGTTTTTTCATGTAGCTTTTATGTTTTAAAGCAGGATCGTTTTTATTCCCCAGAACATACATCTTATAATTATTTTCTGAAATTTAGTTAGTATCAAAGTAAGATTTTCTTGCTATTGCTGTCAAGTTCTGAAACAGGCTTACCTTTAACCTCCTGAACACAAATCCGAAGGCCTTTTTCTGAAACCTTGACACTCCTGTGTTATGCAGCTTATTTGCTCATAAATAGGGTCACTGTTAATCCCATGAAATCTTGAGTCTTCTTTTCTTTCTTTCTGCGTACGCAGGCTGATACTCCTGCGGACACTCCCTGTATAGCCAGGCAGTGGAGTTTTGTGTGTATGACCCTTTTTTATCCCGCCATTAAGGCAGCCATACTCCATCTTCGGGGAAAAATCTTGAGTCTCATAGTTGATAGTATTCATTATAAAATCAAAGACAGATTTGTTGATACAGTTTGTCATTTTATGAGTGTATTAATGCCTTGGAATCTTATTTTCATATATCGTTTTTAGTGTTGCACTGTGTGTGTGCATGCGTGCGTGCATGCGTGTGCGCACGTAGATGTGTGTGTGCAGATGTGTGAGCTTATCTAAACAAATTATGCGAGAGGGAGGGAGCGAGAGAGACGGCGAGTGAGTTTGGTTGGAAGAGTAGGTTCAAACAGGCATTAGGTATCTGTTCTTGCTAGGCACTGGTTCTCAAGAGATGCTGTTCACGGATTAAGAGATTTTCTTGACTGTCTATGATCAGTGCTGTACGGTGTGTACAGTCACTCAGGTCACCGAGGTCGCCGAGTGATCATGCTTGTCATGTTCAAAACCAGCAAACCAAACCACTAGCCTGATCACAACTGTTGAAAGTCAAGCGCAAGGACTTGGACTGTCCACTTTCCATTCACCACCATCTGGTTGCGTGAAAATGAAATTGATATGCAGTACAGGTGGCCCCGATTTTTGTCATCTGAACCAGTCATCTGCTGGTGATTACCAGTGAACTCAAACGCTGGACATTCTTATCGAGCATCCCACCTGTCTTACCCGACCTGCTAGCAGCCAATCAGCAATGTTAACTCTTTCCACCCCTCTGAGTTAACAGCCAGGGCAGCCTTTCTTTCCTGGCCACTTTGCGCTGACCTACATGAACAGGAGGATTATTTCATTTAAACTCTTAACATCTCAAAAATGATTTCAGCAAGGGGCTAATAAGTTCCTGTAGAATTTGTAGAATGTACAAAATTTCTGACTTACATGCTTGTTGTTGCAATGCTGACACTTATTCTGTCTGTGCAGGCATTTATCTTACAGTTTTCATACATATTCTGTCTGTGTATGCATTTATCTTACAGCTTTCATACATATTCTGTCTGTGCGTGGGTTTATCTTTACAGTTTCCATACATATTCTGTCTGTGCATGCATCTTTACAGTTTCCACACATATTCTGTCTGTGCATGCATTTAACTTTACAGTTTCTATGCATGTTCTGTCTGTGCTTGCATTTATCTGTACAGTTTCCATACATATTCTGTCTGTGCTTGCATTTCTCTTTACAGTTTCCACACATATTCTGTTTGTACATGCATTTATCTTTACAGTTTCTACATATATTCTGTCTGTACATGCATTTGTCTTAACAGTTTCCTTACATACTCGTTCTGTACATGCATTTATCTTTACAGTTTCCTCACATACTCGGTCTGTACATGCATTTATCTTTACAGTTTCCTTACATACTCGGCCTGTACATGCATTTATCTTTACAGTTTTCTTACATACTCAGTCTGTACATGCATTTATCTTTACAGTTTCCTTACATACTCGGTCTGTACATGCATTTATCTTTACAGTTTTCTTACATACTCAGTCTGTACATGCATTTATCTTTACAGTTTCCTTACATACTCGGTCTGTACATGCATTTATCTTTACAGTTTCCCTAAATATTTTGTCTGTGTATGCATTTATGTTAACAGTTTCCATACATATTCTGTCTGTGCATGCATTCATCTTTAGAGTATATTCTTTTATGTTTGTATTTATCTCTATAGTTTTCAAACATACTAAGTCTGTGCATGTGTATGTCTTCATAGTTGTCAGACATTGTCTTGCTTTACGTATTTATCTTCACAGTGTCGACACACATTCTGTCAGTGCTTGTTTTTATCTTAAGAGTCCATTCATATTCTTTCAGCATGTTTCAATCTTTGCAGTTTCCACACATAATTATTCTGTCCACCATGGTTTATCTTTACAGTTTCCATACATATTCTGTCTGTGCATGTATTTACTATTGCTGTTTCCATACATATTCTGTCTATGCATGTATTTGCTCTTGCAGTTTCCATACATATTCTGTCTGTGCATGTATTTACTGTTGCAGTTTCCACATACATTCTGTATATGCTTGGTTTTATCTTTGCACATATTCAGTTAGTGCACAAATTCATTTTTTACAGTTTCATTCATATTCCATCAATGCTTGTTTTTATCTTTGCAGTTTCCACAAATATTTTCATGCTTGTGCATCTTTGTAGTTTTCCATACATTTTCTGTGTGTGCATACATCATTTATTCGCAGTTTATAGATGTATTCTGCCAGTACATACCCATGTTTGCTTTTTTGACCCATTGTATCTGTTCAAGCATATATATATTTTTTTGGTGCAGTTTCCACATGTATTCAGTCTTGGCATTTGCCCTTTCCAGCCGCATTTTATCTGTGCTGCATGTGCTCAGTAGACAAACCAGGTTTGTCTGTGCGTGCATGCATTTGTAATTACCACGGATATATCGGGACTGTGCATGTGCATGCTCACTTGTAGCTTCCACATTTCTGTCTGTGCTGTCTGTTAGCTGTTTCTGGGCAGTTTTTCACCTTCTGTCTGTGCATCATGTGCATGCATTTTCTAAACAAACAAAAAAACCCATCTTCCTGTACTGGCTTCGCATGTATGCAGTTTTCCACTCGGGTTCAACCTGCCTTGTAAAGAGACAACAGACGTGTGGACGAAATAGGCCACCACTCTCTTTTCGTGCCTGGGCAGTGTAGCGTTTGAACAGTCGTATCATTGACACGCAGGTACACCCAGAAGTTTGACCTGGAGGGTGTGTGGTGTTTGAACAGTCGTGGTACTGACATGCAGGTACACCCAGAACTTTGACCTGGAGGGTGTGTAATTTTTTAACAGTCGTGTTACTGACGCGCAGGTACACCCAGAACTTTGACCTGGAGGGTGTGTGGTGTTTGAACAGTCGTGTTACTGACGCGCAGGTACACCCAGAACTTTGACCTGGAGGGTGTGTGGTGTTTGAACAGTCGTGTTTCTGATGCGCAGGTACACCCAGAACTTTGACCTGGAGGGTGTGTAATTTTTTAACAGTCGTGTTTCTGATGCGCAGGTACACCCAGAACTTTGACCTGGAGGGTGTGTAATTTTTTAACAGTCGTGTTTCTGATGCGCAGGTACACCCAGAACTTTGACCTGGAGGGTGTGTAATTTTTTAACAGTCGTGTTTCTGATGCGCAGGTACACCCAGAACTTTGACCTGGAGGGTGTGTGGTGTTTGAACAGTCGTGTTACTGACGTGCAGGTACACCCAGAACTTTGACCTGGAGGGTGTGTCATTTTTTAACAGTCGGGTTTCTGATGCGCAGGTACACCCAGAACTTTGACCTGGAGGGTGTGTCATTTTTTAACAGTCGTGTTTCTGATGCGCAGGTACACCCAGAACTTTGACCTGGAGGGTGAGTCGGGGATCGTGGTCCGCGCCATCGGAACGGCCGTCAACCTGGCAAGGAGCGTCATCGGCCAGTTCTCTCCCTCCAGTGCGTCCCCTAGCGTCTGCAAAGAGTAAGTCCGTCTTTGGGGATTTTGCTGTTAGCTCAGTGCCTGGGCATTTTCAGGGTGGTTCTCTCCTCTGTGTAAACAGGGCTGTTTTCAGAGCACTGGTCCCAACCCCATTCCGTACCATTGGTTTAGTTGTCTTTCTTTAGTTACCCTCTTTTTTTTTTCTTTTTTTTTCTTTTTGAGGAAATTGTGCAGTGGGATAAATACTATGATTGAGAAAAGAGGTTTTTTTTAATTTTTTTTTTTTTAAGGTTAATGTTTTTTCTTTTTTTTTCCCTTTTTTTTTAAACATAAGTTCAGACTCGAGGAGATGTATATGTGTGAATTATTGTAATTATTGGTATGTCTTTCATATTAAAGTTATCATCATGTTAATGACATTGTTTAGTTGTTATTATTATGATGTTGACAAAAAGCTTTCATACTAGGACCAAAAATTGTATGATGAATGCCCTATTGTACTTTTTTGTTTATCGTTCTCTTATTACTGGTGTGTGTATCTTTGTCTGTTGTGTTTATGTGTGTGTGTGGTATTTTAGCTAAACGTTGTAGTTAAGTGCACTAACTAAAGGCACATTTACAGAAGAAAAAAGATTTGATATGGTTTTGTGGTCTTGTTTGAGGCTTTGGGTCTAGAAATGTCTGGTTTCGGCACCAAGTGATGATGGCGGAGTCGTTTGCATTGTGTAGATTAACAAAGCTCTGAAGTTCATCCACTTTCTAGGGTATGATCTGTTAACCAGACACAGTGCGCAGGCTTTTAACAGGATTGGTACAGAGGCTTATTAATGTTTCGTTCATTTACTGATGTTTGTCCATGGATGTATGTGATTTGAGCTACTGCTCTTCGTCCTTGCTTCCTGACAAAGCTTTGGTATAATTCTAATTGCTGCCTTGATCAAGCATAAACCGTTTTGCTTGCATTTCTTTGGAGGCATGCTGCTGCTTCTCTTCGTTGCATTTTGATCTATCATCCATGTTTTTTTGTTTTTGTTTTGTTTTCGAGAAGAGTTATTGGCCTTTGACCCCTTGTTTGGGGCATGGAGGGTATAATTGGGTTAACATGTTTCAGTATATGAAACGTGTATTTTTTCCCTCATGCACTAAATTTTTTTTTTTTTTTTTTCCCCAAAAACTTGCCAGACTGCATTGTTCACTGGGAATGAGTGTTGATTTTACCGAACTAGAGACACAAAATTTATGATGATCACTCGGAGTTCTCCTCCCAACGTTTGGGTGAATTGCTTTTCCTTGAACGGGCCGGACTCTGAACACATTCTGTGTACTGCTTTGTTTGTTAAACCCTTTCTCTAATCAAGAAGTTAATATGTTACACAAACAGATCAAAGATAGAGAGATCGTTATGATCTCAGGGCACTTGCCTTGTTGGACAAGTTTTGTTCAGCTGAGCGGCCGGCCTTTTGTTTTTCCTTTGTTGGACATCATTATGAAATGTAAAAGGTGATAAAGGTTTCCAGTAGACAGAAGGTCAAGGTTTCTTTTGTATCATGTTGTGGGCATGCCATGGTGAAAGGTAAGTCGTCTGGAATGACCTTCATGTCACAGTCTCTACTGTGAGTGTACTGTCTGGGATTGCCTTCCATGCTGCCTACTTCAGTCTGGTGTCTGTGACATGCGTCACATCTCAGGCCAGCATAGGTTTCTGGGAATCTGCCAATGGAAGCGTGAAACCGCTGGACAAGATTGAGTTGTGGTTCTTGGTGTTGTGTGTCTGAAATTCGTTGCCTTGAGGTGTAAGGAACTCTTCTCTTCTTGTTGGTGAAGTTTTCTTTCGGGAGTATCATGTTCAGGCATAGTCCTCGAGCGGATCGGATTTGTGGAGGTGCATGTGTGTTTTATGGCTGTGGGTGGGTAGGGACCAGTTTGAGGCTGACTGATTTTGAGGTTGTTTTGCATAATATTGTGTGTGTGTGTGTGTGTGTGTGTGTGTGTGTGTGTGTGTGTGTGTGTGCTGCGCGAGTGCATGCATGTGTGTGTGTGTGTGCACATGTAAATGTGTGTGTGTGTGTGCACATGCGCGTGGGTGTGTGCGTGTGTATGTACAGTGTGCATGTGCACACTTGTATATGTGTGAGAGAGAGAGAGAGAGAGAGAGAGAGAGAGAGAGAGAGAGATTTGTAACTGGTATGTTTGTGTGTTCAGTTTTTGTTTAATTGTTTGTGAAATGGCTGGTTGAGAACATTTCCAAGCCATTAAACTATGTTCCATTTGGTGCATTTATTTCATTTTATTTTTTGCCATCCTTCCTGTCATCCTCTATGTTCATGGTTTTCCTTTGTTTTTGTGATGTTATTTGATCTGACCCAGAGCATCATGCTGACTGAATGATTTGGGGAAAAACTGGACAGGCCTGTTACAAAACCAACACGATAAAACCTTCGTCTCGTGTTGGCTGGTTCCAAAGACACTTGCCCCATAGGTGGAGGGCCAGAACAAACACAGACAAAAAAACAACAACAGACAGTTGGGTCTCTCTGATTATTGATTTGGTTCCAAGGGGTCGGTGATACTGGAAATTGTGGGTATTGTATCATGTAACCTGCCTTAATTCTTAGGCAACATACTAAAAAGAGAGTCATCGTAATCTTCTGAGGTCATCTTTTGGACATATTTAAAACAAGTTGACAGGTATGCACAAAAAGATTAAAGCATACAGGGTGCAACCAGTTTTAAAGTTTTATGTTATTTGCTTTTCAAGTATCTAGACAGTCTTTTTTTTATGAGTGCAGCTGGTAGATTTCTGTAATTAGAAAAAAAAAATGCATGTCTCAGAATTCTAATGTGGGGGAAAAACCGTGAAAGGTATTGCGTGCTTACTTTTTAATGTTTGATCTGTCCATCAGTAAATCATTTGCACTGGAAAGAATTAGATGATTTTCCCCTCAGAGCGATGCTTTCTTTGTTATTTTTGTAAACATGATGTTCAGAGTCCGATCCTAGCAGCGATCCTAGCAGCTGGCGCCCAAACATACCAGACTGGGTCGGTGGCTGTGTCAGGACTGAGAGGGTTAAGTGGAGAAGAAGAAACCCATCACTTGTGAAGAACCTTCTTTGAAACCATTAAAAAAAACCCGGCCTTTTCTAGCCATGATTTACACAGCACGTTCACAGGAGCTTGATTTCGTGTAGTTGTCTTCGGGGGTACATGTCTCAAATTTTTTGGAAAAAATTTTGTGTGTGGCAGATCTATGATTCGTCCTGAAGAGGTAAAATGTGTAAAGGCAGCAAAACAACAACAGCAGAAAAAAGAAAAAAAAAAGAACAAAACAAAGCAAAACAAAATGAACAACAAACCAGACAAACAGAAAATCAAAATTATTGCTTAGATGTTTACTTTTGGGGTGCTTTTTAAAAGAAATGATTTTTAGGGATGTAGTTAGTGCTTTAACTTTATGAATCATTTGTCCTTGAACATGTCAAAATTAGCCTCGGGAACTCCTTGATTGTGTTCGATCAGTGTGTATCTGAATCAAATATTATTACAATGAGGAAGCATAGAAGAAAAGAGCAATTTTTTTAGCTAAAAAGAAATGACCAGAAGGGCAGACACGATTGAAGGGAAAAGGATGTTTCCTTCATTGGTAGTGTGTTCCACCTCGTGAGCATGTCATAAAGGTGTGTAGTCCTTTTGCTGTTAGCGCTTGCTTTCACCGGAATATGCCTCGATGTACAATACAAACAGATCAGTATCCTGGCGTAATGTTTTCCATATTGTTAACGCTTTTTTGGGGCCCGAGTGGTGTCATGGATACACCCTTGTTCTCTGGAACCAGGCATTCCTGGTTCCATTCCTGCTTAAGACTGCCAGGGTAGAGGAGACTTTTTCCTTGAAGTCAACATCTGTGCTGACTCAGACCCGATCCCAGTCATTTACTTGAGAATTAATACTCCGGTCCCTTTAAACAAAACAAAACACACACACACACACACACACACACACACACACACACACACACACACACACACACACACACACACACATACAATGTGAACAAAAAACTTAACAGCCTTCCATGCATAAAAAGTTCCATTCCACCCTTTCAAGATGAGTAGGTCACTAGGTTACACACACACATGCACACACACACACACACACACACACACACACACACACAGAAACACAACATGCATACACGCATACTGGTGTTGTATGTGCACTTTGTCTCTAAGGATTGAAAGTGGATACCCAAGTGGTAGGATTAAAAAAATGCTGCAAATTTCTGCCAATGGTGACCCTCAGTCAAAGCAAAAGAAGAAGAATGCTTTCAGAATTCATGAGATAAATGTCGGTGATTGTTGTCGCATTTGGCATTTTTTCTTGATCACCACTAAGCTGACCCTATTGTGGCTGCGTTGCATGTCACAATGGGTTTATTAATAGGTCACTGTATGTATTTTTATTTTATATATACATATATATTTATGTATATTTGTCTCTGTGTCACAGTGGGCTGTGTGTTCAATATGTTCACCTAGTGATACAGTCGTCGAAGCCTTCACTGGCTTTCCACATGTACCGTGAAGGAGTAGATAGAATAACTTCAGATTTACTTAGTTGATTTATTTTATTTTTTTTCTTATTTGTGTTCTTTGACTTTGACATTTTCATTAAATCAAGATAATTGGGTTCAGACCATGAAAGGAAATCTGAAGTAAGGTGAGCAGAGGTGACAGTAAGTAATAGAGAGGTCACTTCTGCTCAGTTATAGGCCCATAACACCAATCTGTGGCTGCTGGAATGCCCATTCACCTTGTGCGCATATGGAAATGAGACCAAGAAGGAAACGTGCTGTTTATGTTCTGTGTGACAATGTTCGAGATCGAAAAAGCTAGAATCAGTCCTGACTATATGTTAATTTGTGTGTGTGTGTGTTTCTTTTGCATGAAAATAAATGTTGAAATACTTCTTCTTGAACACTCAGATTGTGCCAGTTGCCCGCACAAAGTTGGGCTGTGCTCTGAAGGTCCGCCAGGTCCCTGGACTAGAGCTTGGCCCTCAGAGCCACTGGCTCCGGCCATGTGTCCTGCCTGGCAGTAGCGTGGAGGTGACAGTTCTGTAGTATGTGCTCGGTGTCCATTTCGGCATCTCTGCATGGGCACATCGCAGACTCACCAATCTTGTACTTTTTGTACATGTGTGCATTCAGCCTGTTATGTCCAGTCAACAGTCTGAACAGGAGCACTTGATCTTCTCTGCTTAGGTGGTAGTAGCAGGTAGCCTGGTTGGAATTTGGGTGTTGCTGTTTCCGTTTCCTCCTGCAGAGTGTTTTAATGAATGTCTTCTCCTCAGAGTAGGAGACCTGTGTCGTATTGTTCCAGCTGTCCCCCTTCCCTGGTCAGTCTGTCCGCCTCCTGATTTCCATGGATACAACAGTGGATGGGGACCCACTGAAGGACAAGTTTAGCATTTTCACTGAGATTCTGCAGAGCTGTATCCAGTACTGTTGAGGTCCCTCCGGCGGTGATTTTGGAGTGCACTCAGGACAGAGAGAGCACCTGTGAAGACAAACACTTTAGGCTTGGTGCGTGTCAGGCTGACACTCGCTTCCTCTGCTGCTTGCCTGAGGGATTCTGTTTGTGCTCTAAAGCTGGAGGAGTGTTTTCCAGTGGCTATGGATATGTGTGCCTCTCGGTGGTCGTATCTGATGTACACTCCCCCTCCCCCAAGTACTGAGATGCCCAATGAATAGAACAAACTGTAAAGTAATGAGCCTTGGCCTGTTGGTCTTCTTCCGAGAAGACAAGGTCAGGCAAACAGTGAAGATAAGTAAATAACGGGGAAGAAACAAGCGCAGGTAAACGGTTTTTCAATCACTCTGACAATGATTCAACAAGGGTTTCGAAAGGGTTGGTTAGTGACAGATGGCACAGGAAGTGGATGAAAGTGATATAAAGAAATGAGTAGTGGAAAAAAAAGGTTAAGTATAAACATAAGGAATGAATAATCAAAATAACAGAATAATCATTTTTTAGCCTGTGCAAGAGGATCCACAGATCCAACACGAATAAAAGCAAAGTTACTCGGTTGCATGAAACAAGAGAGAACACAATAAACTTTCACTTTGAATGCCCTCTCCCCCTTCTCTCCCCATTTCTTTGGCAGTTGTTTCTTTGTGCAGGTGTCAGTGTGATTACACATGCAGGTTTAGATATTCCATTATCAGGGGCATTCTGTGTATGTGTTCTGGGTACCTCATCTCTGCATGTTTGTTAGGTGAACATGGAATTAGTTTGGAGGGTATGTCATTGTTTCACGATGGGAGTGAGAATTACCTTCCTTGCATCAATTGTTGGGTTAAAACAGGCTTTTGTTGTTTTGTGTTTTATTAATGTGTTGATGCATCGATCAGGGATGGCAGTGCAGAATGGGGAGGGAAACGGAGAATTGTTTAGGGCCTTTCTGAAATGCCGAAATGTGTCCAGAAGTCTTTTTAGTCCTAGTATTGTGTGTGCACATGCACGCACACACACAGAGTAACACACACACACATGCACACGCACACACGCATGCATGCATGCACGCAGACCGGAATTGGGAGACAGAAAGGGGTGAAAAGAGGGACAGATGTTTTTCTTTGAATGTTATTTCATTGTAAATTCATTTTATTGATTTTTTT
>CM031614.1:63535043-63622543 GCA_018398815.1 Conus ventricosus
TAAACACGCAGTTGGAGTGTATGCCTATGGTGGGCACTCTTTATCTGTGTGCACTAAAGGGACAGTACTAACTGTTGTGTTCCCCGTGCTCTGATTGGAAGCTGTATGTGTGTTTCTTGTGCGTCCTTCAGATAAGATAATAGAAGGAGGTTCTGGGTGCGACATGTACTTTTGAGCATGTAACAGAACCTTCGGCAACTGGAAGACAACTGCAAAAGTTGGTAGAAAAATTCTACATAGATGTGTTAAAATGAAAAAAAAAACAAATAGCAAACAAAACAAAACAAAATGGAAAACATTTTGGTGATGTTGAAGTATGGCAGCTTGAATTTCACACAGAAAGATCTGATAACGAAAATTGGGGTGTTTTTTTTTCTTCTCTTTTTTAAAAATTTCCCGCTGTGTTAAAATGTTTCTCTGTCGGTAACATTTTTCCAACCAAGTTCAGCTGGTGTCTGCCTACAAAGGCCAAAGTTCCAATCATGAAAATGACCTTCACTGGAAAACAACCCTGATGTAGAAATGATCACTGATTCTGTTTCCATGTGAAGTACATGTAGGATGACCATCAAGATTTCCAGTGTGCTTATTTATTTATAACAACATAATCTGACATGATGCACAAATGCAGTAGAGATGTACCTGATTACTGACATAATGTGCCTCTGGTTTGCATACCAAAACTATGAATTTTCATCGTTGTCGTCACCGTAATCTGAAATCTTTCCATTTTGATGATGCTGGCATGGTGTTTTGATCACTTTTTAAATTTTTCACGATTAGCTCAGAACATTAATGGTAACATCACTATCTCACACTAGAACACAAATTAAGAGAATATCAGCTTTACTTCATCTATCACTACTGAAGTTAAATGATTTCAAAGTTCCCGCTTTTGAACAATCACAGGTGTCCCCAAGTACGGTGAAAGTCCCCATAACTAAATGAAACAGGGAAAGCCATGAGGCCACATTTAGCACAGTGTAGAGGGGCCACAGCTAAACGAATAAATCAATAAGTGAATAAATATATGTATGAACAGATGCGGAAAGAGTTGCAAGAGGGCCCTCTGGGTTAGGCTCACCTGTAATAAGGCAGACTACCTTTGGTTAGGCTTAGACGATGCCCCGACTTACACAAGCTGGTCAGACAGCAGAGTGACTGTATGACAAGCCTCCCTGTTGGACTTTTGAACTGGTGGAGCATTTAGTGAGAAAGAGTGCTGCACTGTCTGCCTTCGCTCTGTGTGCTTACACTTTGTTGTCGCTGGCTTCCACCCATCACGCCGTAGTTTGCCTTCTCACGCCTTCCTCTACCAGCTGGCTGACTACGTTTGGCTTACGGAGATTCAGACAGAACAAACTCTTGCACTGAAAAATCTGTTAATTTAAGTAGGACGCACACTTGCACAGCAAATCTGGTAAGCAGGACGCACACTTGCGCAGCAAATCTGTAAAGTAGGACGCAGAGCGAATAATGCCAGCCAAATGAATATTCGCTTTCTTGGCAAAAGCTCAGTAAAATTATGAGTGCTTAGTGACTATGTGCTTTCTAGGAAAAACTTTTTAATATTTCATGATAAGTCGGTGATTATCTGGTGTCTAGGCAAATCTTCACAAGCTCTAGTACCTATCTTGGCGAAAGCTCCACGGTTTCATGATAACCTAGTATATTTTTGCTATCTTAGCAAAAGCTCCATATTTTAGATAGCTCTCTGAACAAAAGCACCAGTTTCGTGATAAATGAGTTAATCTTTGCTTTTGGGGCCAAATCTTAGCAGTTTATGAACATTGAGACAGGTGCAACGGAACAAATAAACAACATTGCATGCATTGGGAAGAGAGATGGTAACAGTAGGGTCTTGATTCCAACATCTGTAAGTGTACTCCATGGGGTATGCAAGTGATTATGGCTTAAGATTAGTGCATCTTTTAACTTGATGATTGTGATAATTATGATGAAAATGGTGGTGATTGCGAGGACAAAGATCATAATGGTGGTGTAGCGGTGAAGGTGACGGATGATGATAATTCAGTTATCTCATGTGTCACTATTAAGTATCGGACAAATATGTTTAATCACTTATCACATGTGTCAAGTATTAAGAGTCAGACAGGTATGTTTACTTTGATGACTGTGATGATGATGTTGGATATATTCTGGCATAAATTCCTCCATTGCTGTTATTTGTAGTTTCACATATCCACTATCATATAATAATATGTGTGATTTTTATCATAAAACTTACGAGAAGAAAGTGAAATTGGATTTTTTTTTTTTTGGGGGGGGGGAGGGGAGGGGGGGGAGAGTGTGGGGAGAAAGGGAGGGGGAGGAGGGAAAGAGGGGGGGGGGGGGGGGGCAAGGGGTCAGTAGGGGGATATATCTGTTTTAAATAAAATGTTTTATCTGTTACTCTGTGTAAGTCTGTTCAAAATTGATATTCTTATATGTATTATCAGCATGGTAAATTGAGCATCTTATTTCACACACTGGTGAAATGAACATTTTTTAATCATGGTGCACCAACAAACCTTATACCCCTGTTGGATTTGAAAACTCTATTTTAAAAGAAAAGGGCATAAAAGTTATCTGAAGCCATTTTTTTTTTAAGAATCGGAGTTGTGTATTTGTAAGTAAATCACAAGTGTAGGTTTTTTTCTTCTTCTTTAAATTGAAGAATATTGAAGATTTTACACAACATTCCTTTAAAAAGACCAAAGCAAAAGATATATGTATTTAGTGTTATCATTCGGTTTTTCTGTATTGTTTTCACCTTTGTCATTCATACTGAGGTTTGGTTGGTTAGGGAAACACACAAATACCCAGCATGCATCATGATACCTCGAGAAATGCTTCCTGCAAAACCTGTCCCTCTGCCCATTGAAATGCTCACATGAACACAACCTGGTTTTTGTACAAACCATGCAGTTTCATTTATTTTGGATGTGTGACTCTTTGCAGTGTTCTGCCTGTGTTGTGAATACAGACATTACTTTGATTGCTATTATGATGTCGTGTATGTAATAGTGTCATGTGTTTATTGTTTTATGAATACATACTCATGTCAAATATCATGACGTTATCGAAGTAAGAGTTGCTTTGTATCAAACAGCATGATATCATTAGAAGGAATAGTACTTCCTTCAGAAATATGGGTTAGTTTGTTTACAATAGCAGCATGTGTATGGATGCGTTATTTGCTTAGGGCAAATTCTGTTGAAATGGGCTTATGGAGTGGGAATGTGAAATGCGCATTTGTCACCCAGCCCCAGACCCTCATAAGCCCTTGACACAGCTGAAGACTTCATCATAATGAGGTTTTCAACTGACATTTCACCACAGCCATAGGCAGTCAGAGGTTATCTACAATAAAGTCATTGTGCAGCGTTTGTTGTTTGGGTTCCTTATTTTTCATTTTCTTCTGTCTTGGTCAAGGAGGTTATGTTTTCATCCTCCTCTGTGTCTTTCTAATAGCAAATTTTATGTATTAAAAAAAGGAAATGAAATAAGCATCTGAACTAATTTCAGTGAATACTAAATGGAGAGATTGAAGTTGGCCTAATAATGAACTTACTGAATTTCGCAGGGGATTCATTGTGCTGTGTTGGTCCCAGATCTTTTTAGCAAGATTAGACCAAAAGTAATGAGCCAAATGTAAAATAAAAATGGTTTACAGGTTTAGTACATCCGCAGATAATCCATTCAGTCTTCTGTGGTGCAGATCTTGATCAAAGGGTAGAACAGATCTTATCAAAGGGTAAAGCAGATCTTGATCAAAGGGTAGAACAGATCTTGATCAAAGGGCTCCGCAGGTCTTGATCAAAGGGTAAAGCAGATCTTGATCAAAGGGTAGAACAGATCTTGATCAAAGGGCACATCAGATCTTGATCAAAGGGTACAGCAGAACAGATCTTGATCAAAGGGTACAGCAGATTTTGATCAAAGGGTACAGCAGATCTTGATCAAAGGGTACAGCAGATCTTGATCAAAGGGTACAGCAGATCTTGATCAAAGGGTAGAACAGATCTTGATCAAAGGGTAGAACAGATCTTGACCAAAGGGTGAAACAGATCTTGATCAAAGGGTAGAACAGATCTTGATCAAAGGGGTAGAGCAGATCTTGATCAAAGGGCACAGCAGCTCTTGATCAGAGGGTAAAGCACACCTTGTTCAAAGGGCACATCAGACCTTGATCAAAGGGTAGAACAGATCTTGATCAAAGGGCACATCAGATCTTGATCAAAGGGTAGAACAGATCTTGATCAAAGGGCACATCAGATCTTGATCAGAGGGTAAAGCAGATCTTGATCAAAGGGTAAAGCAGATCTTGATCAAAGGGTAGAACAGATCTTGATCAAAGGGCACATCAGATCTTGATCAAAGGGTAGAACAGATCTTGATCAAAGGCCACATCAGCTCTTTATCAGAGGGTAAAGCAGATCATGATCAAAGGGTAAAGCAGATCTTAATCAAAGGGCACATCAGATCTTGATCAAAGGGTAGAACAGATCTTGATGAAAGGGCACATCAGATCTTGATCAAAGGGTAGAACAGATCTTGATCAAAGGGCTCCGCAGGTCTTGATCAAAGGGTAAAGCAGATCTTGATCAAAGGGTAGAACAGATCTTGATCAAAGGGCACATCAGATCTTGATCAAACGGTAGAACAGATCTTGATCATAGGGTAGAGCAGATCTTGATCAAAGGTAAAGCAGGTCCTGATCAAAGGGTAGAACAGATCTTGATCAAAGGGTAGAACAGATCTTGATCAAAGGGTAGAACAGATCTTGATCATAGGGCACAGGAGATCTTGATCAAAGGGCACAGCAGATCTTGATCAAAGGTAAAGCAGATCTTGATCAAAGGTAAAGCAGATCTTGATCAAAGGGCACAGCAGATCTTGATCAAAGGGTACAGCAGATCTTGATCAAAGAGTAAAACAGATCTTGATCAAAGGGTAGAGCAGATCTTGACCAAAGGGTGAAACGGATCTTGATCAAAGAGCACAGCAGATCTTGATCAAAGGGTAGAACAGATCTTGATCAAAGAGCACCGCAGATCTTGATCAAAGGGTAAAGCAGATCTTGATGAAAGGGCACAGCAGATCTTGATGAAAGGGCACAGCAGATCTTGATGAAAGGGTAAAGCAGATCTTGATCAAAGAGCACCACATATCTTGATCAAAGGGCACATCAGATCTTGATCAAAGGGCACAGCAGATCTTGATCAAAGGGCACAGCAGATCTTGATCAAAGGGGTAGAGCAGATCTTGATCAAAGGGCACAGCAGATCTTGATCAAAGGGTACAGCAGATCTTGATCAAAGGGTAAAGTAGATCTTGATCAAAGGGTACAGCAGATCTTGATCAAACGGTAAAGTAGATCTTGATAAATGAAGAGCAGATCTTGATCAAAGGGTAGAACAGATCTTGACCAAAGGGTATAACAGATCTTGATCAAAGGGTGGAACAGATCTTGATCAAAGGGTAAAGCAGATCTTGATCAAAGGGCACATCAGATCTTGATCAAAGAATAGAACAGATCATGATTAATAGTCAGCGGGGATACGGGCTTCCATGGTTGGCTGGGCTATAAACAACATAAATTGATTGATCAAAGAATGGATCCATGATGTACTCGACTGTGGCGGTTTGCACTGACTTGAGAGTGCCCTTTTCCTTTCTGAATTTCTGTGTTTGCCTCACTTTTTTTTTAACATGGAAAACAACATTGATCTGATTGTTAAGTGGGTTGTGAATGAATGGTTTGAGATGGGTGGTTTTAGTTCGCAGGATGGATGTGGTTGGAGGATTGGATTTTAGTGTGTGTGTGGTACTTCAGCTCTTATCTCGCTTGCAGTGTTGTGGGCCACGTTGTTGGATGGGTTGTAAACATTGTGATTAGAGGGTTTTCGTTTGTCGTTTTCTTTGTTTGTTTCTTTGTGAATATGTTATTGATTGATTATTCTTTGTTCGGTTTATTGATCCTTCATCCATCATCATTCTTCTGTCTGTCAGTCTGCCTGTCCATCTCGTGTACTGTCTGCTTTTGTAGCTCGCTCTTGCTCGCTCGCTCTCTCTCTCTCTCTCTCTCTCTCTCTCTCTCTCTCTCTCTCTCTCTCCCCTCTCTCTCTCTCTCTTTTTTCTCTTCCCTCCCATCTTCACCCCCACCCACCACCACGGTCTCTCCCTCCCCCTCTTCCTCTGTCTATCTCTCTATCTGCCTTACCTGTCTATCCATCTGTCATGTGGCCCCTTGCGTCGGCTGGGCTATAAGCAACATTATCTTATCTATCCATCTGTCTATCTACATACATCTGCCTTTTGAACAGCCCATCCATCTATTGAACCATTTCTTGATAATTTATTCCCGAACAATCTCTCCATCAGCCTGAATTACCTCATTGTCCATTTGTATCTACCTGTCTTACTGCCTGTCTGTCTCTTCTCCTGCAAGTCAGTCTGTCTGCCTGCCCAATCATCTCTGTCCGTCTGTCCGTCTGTCCATCTGTCCAATGGTCCTTTTGTTTTTCAGTCTGTCTGTGTATCCTCTGGCCTGCTTCTTTGATGGAGGATGGCTGTGGAAGTGTGCATCATTGGTTGTGGCTGCCAAGGCATGGTGTGACCGTGTCAAACTCTGTGTGCGCATGTGTGTGAGTGTGTGTGAACACGTGTGTGTGTGTGTGTGTGTGTGTGTGTGTGTGTGTGTGTGTGTGTGTGTAAACACGTGTGTGTGTGTGTGTGTGTGTGTGTGTGTGTGTGTGTGTTAACATGTGTGTGTGTGTGTTTGTGTGTGTGTGTGAACACTTTGTGTGTGTATGTGCACGTGTGTGTGTGTGTGTGTTGTGTGTGTGTGTGTGTGTGTGTGTGTGTGTGTGCACATGCGAGCGCATGTGTGTTCATGGTGTGTGTGTGTGTTTTGGTGTATGTGTGCATGTGCGTATGGTGTGTGTATGTTTGTGTCCTGTTTGTGTGTGTGTGTGTGTGTGTGTGTGTGGTGCACACGCTCGTGCACGTGTGTGTGTGTGTATTTGTGATATGTGTGTGTGTGTGTGTTTGTGGTGTGTGTTTGTGTGTGCGCGTGTGCGCATGTGCGTGCGTTTGCATGTATACATGGTGTGGTGTGTGTTTCATGTCATGTGTGTGTGTGAGTACATGTGTTTTAGTGTATGTGCTCTCCAATGTGCTATTTTTCCACGGAATGTCATGCACTTTGCTGTACAACTGTTTATATTCAGCTCCATTCAAGAATCGGTGTAGATTCTCTGCCTTTTGTATTTGTTTCTTTTCTTTCCTTTTTTTGTTGTTGAATCCTTGTGTAAATGAGGATTGTTGGGAAACGACACACATATGCTTGCTTACCTGGATGCACGTGTATATCTAGGTTAGAGGCATGCATGCACATGAGTACACATGCATGTATACATGCGTGCACACGCACACACACACACACACACACACACACACACACACACACACCACACACACACACACACAGAGTATTCTCACACAGTCACACACATAAGCCAACACACACACACACACACACACACACACACACACACACACACACACACACACACACATGATCTTGAAAACTTTTGGTCGTGTTTTGAGTTTGAAAGCCATTTCAGACATTATGTATGTTTACAGCACTGAAGTGGCTAACATTGAGCCATATTGTGGTTTTGACAACGGACGTGCATGTTCTGATAAATGTATTGATACTGATGAACAAAACTGTAAAACGTACACACTACACTGTAATGTGCAGATAAAACACATAGGAAAAAACCATGAATAACGTACTTGTTTGTTATCAGTATGATCCAGGTGTTTGTGTGCTTGCCTGCACTCTGTCTTTGCTTGAAGACGACCAGTCTGTATTCCGGTTCTGTTTCTTCTTTTTGCAGCTTGCATGGCTCCAGTCAGACTAACATCTCTCACCCTCACAACCACCACCACCACCACCACCCTTCCCACCACCCACCACCACCATCACCACCACCACCACCAGTCCCGCAGGAGACGCAACAGCCAGGGTCACCATCGCTCGATGACCGGCCTAGCCACTTCCCCACCTCTGACCTCCACCCTCCTGATAAGGAGTCTTGGCACGTCCCCTCCCCCGTCGGCCCCGCCCATGTTCTCGAGCAGCAGCCCTGGGTTTGTCTTTGGTAGCTTTGAGGACCGAGGGTTCTTAGGGTGCCAGGTTGCGGGTGAAGGTCAGAAGCAGGTTCAAGGTCGTGTGGTTAGGTCCGAGTCGGAAGAACAGGGTGTGGCTTTTCCTTCCAGTTCACCGTTTCCAGAGGACAGCGGGAATGCGGGATCCCCTCCCTTGATGGTGGCCCAGCGACACTCGGTGTCGCCGGTGAGGACCACGGGCGTCGCCAGTGCCAACAGCGGAAGCAACCGTCGTCTGTCCGAGTCGGAGACAGGATCACCTCCTGAAGGTTGGTTTGCTGCCTAGATGCCAGAAATCCTTTAACAGTTAAATGCTAGACGTTTCTGTATATAGTTTTTCTTTTTCTTTTCTTTTTCTTTCTGTTTCGCTGTAGACACAGAAAGTTAAATTTTCACTGGGCATGTAAAGGTGTATTCATGCTTGAAAATGTAAAAGATAGAAACAAATATTTGGAAATGAAGAAAATATCTTGTAGTTCATCGAAAGAAAAAAAAAAGTTTGCAGTAGAAGGGCATCTGGGAGTCATGACCTGGATGTGGCCCGGTCCCCTTAGAGTGTAAGGAGTTCAGGGCCGAAACACTTGTCTGAGGGGGGGTTTCTTCTCTGAAGACCTTCTGCTGTCAAGCTCTTCCTAGAGTTTCTTCCTGGACACATTGTTGGAGCATTGACTTCCGGGAATAGTTAGGAGGACGTCCGGGAAAGACTGGGCAACACTGGGAAAGACTATTCTTGCGGGCTCTGCGGGCTGGCTCCCTTCCTCGCCTTTGTCAAAATTGCTACTAATATGAAAAATGAAAGATGCTCCCAGGAGTCACTGAAAGGGGGAGAGAATGATGAATCCATCGACACCAACCTGATCACAACTGGAAATGCACAACGGACTATGAGTAATGAACAAGTGGAATTCCCTTGCGTCTGTGGAGGGAAATTCTCCGCTGACCGTGGCATGAAGATCCACAGAATGAAAAAGGGCTGCATGAAGACGCTGATGAAAGAACAGCAGCTCACTGCAAAGCAGATAAGATGTTGGGAAAACCAAGGCCAGGATGCCAGGATTCAACCATGGTGTCAAGGACATCCATGCAGATTATTCAGATAGGGATTTTGTACAGGCTCTTGATGCCAGAAACTCAGCTTGCCACCTGCAAGTGCTAAAGTGGAATGGGAGAAATTAGATGAAAAGACAGTCCAAAGACTGGATGTGCTGATAGGAAAGAGCACACTGGAGCAAACACTAGGTACATTTGGAGACATTGTATACAAAACCTGTAGGGACACCTACGGAGTGAAATGACCAAAACTGAAGACACTTTATCAAAAATCCGCCAGCTACAAAGACTGGCTCTTCAAAGGCCCCTTCCAGTTTATCAGGAAATAACATTTGAGCAGGCAAAATCTGGGACACTCACAGTGGACAAAGAAACTTGAACAGCATCACGGAAAAACATATTCCGACCCCCAGAGCGAAGCACCACTTGAAATACAGGGCTTGGTGCAGCCTGCAGTGCCAGAGAAAAAGTTCAGTGACAAACCACCAACACTGGATGAGGTAAAGAAAGTGGTTAAAAAAGCCACACCCACATGTTCACCTGGGCCAAATGGAGTACCATTATCTGTTGTTTAAGAAATGTCCCAGCATCCTTGAGTAGCTCCATAAAGTAAGATCAGCATGGAGGAACTTGAAGATCAGCGACCATTGGATGATAGCTGGTGGAGTGTACATTCCCAAAGAGCAACACTCTGTGACATCAGCCAGTTTAGACTGGTACCACTTCTGAAGGTCGAGGGAAAAAAAATTTCTTCTCTGTCATGACAGCCAGATTGACTAAATACCTGACACGAAATGAGTGCTTGGATTTGTCAGCCCAGAAGGCAGGCATCCCAGGCGTTTCTGGGTGTGTAGAACATGCCGCTATGATTTGGGAAGCAATCCAAAGAACTAGGGCGGAGAAACGGGACCTTGACATGGTGTGGCTCGATCTGGCAAATGCATATGGATCAGTTCTACACAAGATGATTCAACTGGCCCTGGAGATGTATCATGTCCCAAAGAATATCGGAGAAATGCTGACGAAGTACTTCCATGGTTTCTCAGTGAGGTTCTCCACAAAATGATACAAAACAGACTGGATCGATCTGGAAATGGGCATGGCAGCGGGCTGTGCAATTTCTCCAGTACTGTTTGTGTTGGCAGTGGAGGTCATCTTGAACGTTGCCATAAGCTGTACAGGTCTGGCATATCTTGGGAATGAATACCAAGTGCCCCCTCTAAAGGCCTTCATGGAACAGTGCTTTCCATCGGGGAAGATGAAGCAAGCAAAATACTGAAGCAGTTAGACCAGTTGGTTGCTTCACCCAGGATGAATTTGAAGCCAAAGAAATCACAAAGCCTCTCCCTGCTGAAAGGAAAAATAGCCAAAACAGTCAAGATGACCATGGCCAGCCAAGCCATTCCAACTGTAACAAGAACCAGTCAAGAGCCTTAGGAGTTGGTATGATGACTCCTTGAAGACACAAAGAGGGAAGAGGAAACCAAGCAAATGGCAGAAGAAAGCCTGCAGATAATAGACCAGTGTGGGCTTCCTGGCAAGTACAAGGTCTGGTGTTTGCAGTTCATGCTGATTCCAAAGCTTCTGTGGCCTCTTCTGATGTATGATATCAGCACTAGCACTATGGAATCAATGGAGGCCCAAATCAACAAATATACATGGAACTAGCTTTGTGTCCCATCAGGTTTCACTGATGTTGCACTCTACTGCTGCTACTAAAAAAAAAGACACAATCAGTGTTAGGTAGGCACTCAAGGTCTGACCAGGCGTTGGGGCTAATGCATAGGTCAGACATCTGGTAAGTCGTAGCTGCTAGACCCTCTTCTTCAACTCTCTCATCTTAGTTGTTATTTCATTTATCCATCATGTGCTGTGGGGTCTCAAAAATTAGCGGATGTGGTGTAGCATATATGGACTAGTCCGCACGCAGTGACGCCTCCTTGATGAAACTGAAACTGAAAGTGCTGCCAAGTGAAGCTGAAGCTTCCTCTAAAGTCCATCCTGGAGGAATACAACGTGGGTAAAGAGAGGTTACTGACCATGCTTGACGACTCTGAAGGCAAAGTTGTGACATCAGTCCGGCCAAAGCAAAATTAGACTGGCAGAAAATGGAAAGTTTGGGAGGCAGCAGACACGGCAAAGGAATGCCTCAAGATCAGAGAAAAAACAGGCCACACACAGACTAACAGACAGGGGCTGGGATCAACAGAAATGAAATGGTGGTCAAAAGCAAAAGGGACAGCAAAGAGAGCCATGGTAATAGAGGAGCTGAAGAAAGAAGAGAACGGCAAGAGAATCCAGAAGGCAGTCCAGCAAGGCCAACAAGGACTGGACTACGTGAAAAAACACACTCTGAAGTCTCACCTGGAATGATGTGTGGCACATGGCACTTCTCAGGATCTCTCCATCCTCAGATCTGTATATGACCTCCTGCCTTTGAAATCAAACCTGGTCGAATGGGGTAAATCAGATGACCCTACATGTTCACTTTGTCATTGCAAACAAACAGTGGAACATGACCTGAGCTCATGCGAAGCAGCTCTAACCCAGGGAAGGTACAGGTGGAGGCACAACCAAATGCTCAAGGAGATTGCACATGCGGTTAATACTGCTGGAGGAAGTTTTACGCCACCAGAAGCCCCAATCACGAAGTTCTACACGGCAGCAGGCCACAGATCATGGTCTGGAACAGCTGTGAAATCAAGAGCATGGAAGCAGGGTTTACTGGATGGAGCAGATGACTAAGAATGCACAGCAGACCTCGCAGAATGGGAGAACCATCCGGCGATCATCAGGAAGAGTGGCATGAGACCGGATATTGTTCTCCACTCAGGTTCATCAAAACAAATGATTCTGATCGAACTCACAGTGCCATATGAAAGCAGAATGGCGCAAACGCACCCTTGCAAGACTGAGAAGTATGCTAGTCTGTATTCATTCATTTGTGCATCAGTAAAATGCTATAAAAGTGAAAAAGACTGAAAAAGTGTTGACATCTTCCCACCTCTTTTTTAATTTCCTTTCCAATCAACGACACTACAGTTACTGAGAGCTCTGTCACAATATTCAATATTAGATGACTGTGGCTTAAGGTGTTGTCGCCATGTATATGTGTCGCCTTGGAGTATATGGGTTAGCATGAAATTTCTCTGCTCCGTGTCCCCCTTGTCTACATGTTTGCTCAGGGAGTGGGTTCTGCAGGCGGCATTGGTCTGGAGTCATGGGCATGCACCTGTTCCACCATTGGATTGAACTGTACCATTCCTGCTTTATTATCATATTTTTATATGTTTGGTTTCGTTCTGAATCTTTTGTATAGGAGCTGGTCTTAGGGTGTAATGTTTACATCAAGTGAATGGAGAAAAAAGTCTGATTAGTGTAAGGAAATACAATTTTTTAAATTAAAATTATTATTATTATTTATTTTTTTTGCGTGATAAGAAAGTGTGAAGCCCTGCAGTCACTGCCGCCATGTTGCCCTTTGCAGGTCTGAGTCTGGCTGACAGTGGTAGCGGCATCAACCTCACCACTGCCACCGCCACCACCACCACCGCCACCACTGCCACGGCCACCACGGCTGTTAGTGTGGCTGGGATTCGACTTACGCCTCCACGTTACAACATAAACCAGCAGAATATTAATTTTCTGGTAAGTGACTGCTACAACTAGGGTGATGATCAACTGTGACGAGCACATTATCCAAACGGTGAAGATTGGAGCCTTGGTGAGGCAGTGGATTTTTTTTTTTTTTTTTTTTTTGCTGAACTTTTCTTTCCTTTTCTTTTACTTACAAATTTCAAAAAGAAAGGGTACTAGTTCCGCCAGACGATACAGACAAACAGCAAAATGCCAAGCAACCACTTACCTCAGCGCAACCACTTATGTTTGGTGCAAAATGCCAAGCAACCATGAGCAACCACCTATCTCCTCATATTTGGTGCAAAAATGCAGCATTTTGCGCCGAATATGAGAAGATAAGTGGTTGCTTGGTCTTCATTCTCACTGTCCCAAATGTCGTTTGTTTTGCCTGAAGAAGACCCAAGAGGTTGAAATGCGTTGTGTCGTGTCCTGTAATCTGTTTGTCTGTATCGTCTGGCGGAACTAGTACCCTTTCTTTTTGAAATTTGTAAGTAAAAAGAAAAGGAAAGAACAGTTCAGCAAAAAATAAAAATAAAAAATAAAAAATCCACTCAGAGGAGAAGAAACTAAGAGGCAGTGGAAGCTGAGGAGCGCTAGCTGCGTTCACGTCTGGACACTGGAAAAATGAAAAGAGATCAGCGAAAGCTGTATGAACAATAGTTAGTTAGACCGAAAAGTGTATGATACACCGCTTGACTCTTTTATTTGGATCAGACTGTACCATTTTGAAAGCAGGTTTCAAAATTTATTTGTTGGAGGGAGGAGGGAGGGAGCATGTGACCCACCAAGCTCTCTCCTCCTTGGTTTTTGCTTTTCAGTGGTGGGAACCCAAATGCATGTGTATGACGGGAGGGGGAGGGAGGGGCAGTGTGTTTGAGATGACGCTTCCAGACTGTCCTCACCTAAGGGGTAGAGTTGCTTGTTTCCTGTGTACAAGCTTTCTGTCACTGTTGCAGTTACAATGATGACTATTTTACAATGTTGTGATGATAATTGTACAGTGATGATGACTGCTGCTGCAACACTGATTATTATAGTGTAATGATGGTGGTGCTACCTGCTGCTCCATCTGTAGTCACTTCATCAGCTACAACTATAATTTCTGTTGCTGCTGCAACTGCGACTGCAACTGCTACATCTGTGCCACGACTTCTGTTATAATTACAGTTAATACCCTTGTTGCAGTCTCTTTTGCTCAGTCTTTTCAGCTTGTTTCATGTTTTACCTCCTACCCCCTTCCCTTCTCATACACTTTGACAGGAGTTTCCGTTCTTCACGATGCGCTCATTCCCGTCCGGTTTCATCCTCAGTCTGGGCAGTATGGTGTCGGCCCGCTCCGTCAAACTGCTGGACAAGATTCATAACCTGGTGAGTGAGCCATGTATTGTCAGACGATAAACTGCAAGGATATTTGGGAGAGCGTGGACCTCTGCCACGCAAAATTGTTTTCTGCAAGGGGACATGACAGTTGGTGTCGGCCGAGAGAGCTACTTCTCATGTGCGTTTGTTTTGTAATTGTGAAAATATGAAATATAAACATTTATATTTTCCCAAAAGCTTTAAATATTCTGTGAACGTATTTCTTATAGATGTTACCCATTTTAAAAAAAAGCAGCTTCACAGTGATAACGTTCAGTGGAAAATGTGTAGGAATCTTGTTGAATAGTTTATTGGAAAGTGAGGCGACTGCAGGTGGAAATCTAAACAAATCTTTAAAACAATGTGAAATAAGTCCGCCGGAATTATCTTGCCTGAAGAAGACCTGAGAGGTTAAAAACATGTCATGTTTTGTCTTGTGATTTGTTTGTCCATGTCTGGTGGAGTTATTTCAGATAGAAATGATTTTTGACTGCCAATCTTCTGTCAACAATGCAAACTATCGTTGAGGATGCTCAGAAGATTTTTTCAATAGAAAAAAAAACAAAAACAAACAGAACAGAAATGAACAATAAACAAGTAGGGTAACTCTACTTGTTTGTTGTTTGTTGTTTACTGTTCCCTGCCTCATTTTATTTTCAACTTCAGAACAAAAATGTTCAACGTTTCAGTCATAGTCTGTCTTCAGGACTGACAACATAAAAATTTTATTTCAAATACTTTTTTTTAAGACTTGTTGAATAGGGTCATATGATCTACGTGTTAAAGACTTGTTGAACAGGTCATGTGATCTGCCTGTTCATTTTGTTCTGCCCCGTGGAGCCACACTAAGATTTGAAGGGGTTGTCGGTGGGCCCCAGTTTACCCTCCCATCAAGTGTGGTTCAGATCTGTTGTGTGGTTTTTGCTTGATCTTGCCGTTTGATCAGGATCCTCGTCGCAGATCTGCGCCAAAATTCAGTGGATTTCTCCCAGTGCCACACTCTGTCTTTCCATTTGGATTGATTGAGATGGGTTCAGCATTTCTTGCCTGTCTTGTCAACAGACAGCCACACCAGCCAACCAGCAAAATCCGTGTTAACAAAATGCCTCCGTGGTGGAGGTGATATGGATTACAGGGATGGGGAAGATGCATACAGTTTGCCTTTTCTGTTGAGCTTGTTGTCGTATGTTATCTTGGCAGGTTCTTGAGGCTGTAATCATAGCAGTGATGATAATGAATTAATGATTTTTTTTTTATTGTAATGGTAACAGTGACTGTAATAATGATAGTTGTGCTACTACTGAATGACTGTAGTAATGATAGTCGTGCTACTTCTGATGATGAATATGACAGTAGTTATGATAAAATGGAGAACAATAATGATCATGATATTAATGAAAAGTATGATGTATTAGGAGCATCGTTCTTGGAGTTGTTTCTCACACAGTCTTTTGTCTGTGTTTTTCTTTTTATCTTTCTCTCTCTCTCGCTGTCTTTCTCGGGAGGGCACACATGCACATACATGCACAAACACATTTACACACACACACTCACACAAATACATACACACACACGCGCGTGCGCACACAGACACACACAAACACACACGGAAACGCAAGCATGCATGCATGCACACATGCACGCACGCACGCACGCATGCACGCGCGCACACACACACACACACACACACACACACACACACACACACACACACACACACACACACACACACACACACACACACTAACACACACTAACACACACACACACACACACTCACGGACACACACTCTCTCTCTCTCTCTCTCTCTCTCTCTCTCTCTCTCTCTCTCTCTCCACACACACACACACACACACACACACACACACACACACAAACACTTTCCAGTGGTTGTTTTGATTCTGTTTTATCATTATAGCCAGGCAATCCCACACAGGGTCTTTTGAGGGCAGTCACCAAATGGAAGAGAAGGGGGAGCTGAAAAAAAGCAATCATAAACAACAAAAATTCCCTCAAAATATAGCTGTGAACTATGTAATATGTAGTTAAAAAAAAACAACAACAAAAAAACAAAGCCTACAACAACAATAAAACTTAACATCACCACCACCACCACCCTTTAAAAACAACACACACAAGCAGGCAGGCAGACAGGCAGGCATGTATGCATGTATGTATGCACGCATGCACACATGAAAACACCAACAACAAAGTAAGTCATCATTAAGATGAAAGGATGGTCATTGAAAATAGGGAAGGGCATGAAGACATGAGGAGAGAGAGGGGGGGGGAGGGGAAGGGGGATGGGGGAGGCGGTGGTGGTGTGAGAGAGGGATGGGGGAGGTGAGTGAGGGGGGGGGGCTGGCTGAGGGGGGGGGGGGTGGACGACCTGAAGTGTCTGTGTGTGGCTGTCTCGCTCACAGAGGAGCCAGAGACGAGAGACATGTGGTGGAGTGAGAGAGGGATGGGGAGGTGAGTGGGGGGGAGGGGGGGGGTGCGGATGGCTGAGGAGGTGGTGGACGACCTGAAATGTCTGTGTGTGCCTGTCTCCCTCACAGAGGAGCCAGAGACAAGAGACATGTGGTGGAGTGAGAGAGGGATGGGGGAGGTGAGTGGAGGGGGGGAATGGCTGAGGAGGTGGTGGACGACCTGAAATGTCTGTGTGTGGCTGTCTCCCTCACAGAGGAGCCAGAGACAAGAGACATGTGGTGGAGTGAGAGAGGGATGGGGGAGGTGAGTGGAGGGGGGGAATGGCTGAGGAGGTGGTGGACGACCTGAAATGTCTGTGTGTGGCTGTCTCCCTCACAGAGGAGCCAGAGACAAGAGACATGTGGTGGAGTGAGAGAGGGATGGGGGAGGTGAGTGGAGGGGGGGAATGGCTGAGGAGGTGGTGGACGACCTGAAATGTCTGTGTGTGGCTGTCTCCCTCACAGAGGAGCCAGAGACAAGAGACATGTGGTGGAGTGAGATCCGCACGGAGATCCGCTCCCACATGCGTTCCATGAACTGCCACGCCGTTCTGGGCTACGTGGAACAGACGTCCATCTGGTGAGTGGACACACTGAACAGTCTTTTTTTTTTTTTTTTTTTTTTTGCGTTGAGAATGAATGAAATTTTATGGGAAATTGATTATAATGATGATCAGTGATGATGATGATGGTACTAGCAATGATGATGTTAACCATTATGGAATACCGCTTTTGATTACACACTGTCAACGATTTGGGTTGAATTCTGTGTGTGTGTGTGTGTGTGTGTGTGTGTGGGGTGTGTGTGTGTGTGTGTGTGTGTGTGTTTACATGTGTGTGTGTGTTAGAGAGAGAGGGAGAGCAAGAGAGAGAGAGAGAAAAATGAGAATGACGGCAGAAGTAGCAACTTGAGAGAGAGAGAGAGAGAGAGAGAACATGAGAATGACTACAAAAGTAGCAGCTTGAGAGAGGGAGAGAGAGAGAGAGAATGACTGCAGAAAAATGACTTGACTCGGTCACGTTCATGTTACTGAAGAGGAGTTTTTGAAGCTTTGTAGTGGCGCGTATGCTTTTCAGTAGGGGACAGATTTACCAGTGGAAGAAAGGGTTTCAAAAGTTGAGGTTTTCCTGCGTTGTGCTCTGTGACTTTCCAGCTGAGCGCTCTCCTCAAGTCAGTTTGGGCTGAATCGGATTTTTTGGGTTTTTTTCCCCTCAGTTTTGTTATATTGTGTCTTTTTGGTTATCTGTACAGCATTTACATTGTGATTTAAAGTGAGTTCTTGTCAGTGACAGGGAAAAAGTAAACGAGAGAGAGAGTGTTTGTGTGTTGTGTGTGTGTGTGTGTGTGTGTGTGTGTGTGTGTGGTATGTGTGTGTGTTTGTGTGTGTGTGTGTGTACTTGTTTTTCCGACCCATTGAGGACACTTTGCGTTAAACATACGGTGTCAGCAGAAGGTCTCATGTCCTGAGATGGTTTGAAATTTAAAAAAAAACGAAAGAAAAAAAATAGAAAAGAAGAGCTTTTGAGACGTTGACGTTTTCTGCTATATTGCAACAAAATTGGATCAGTTAACACTATTTTCATATTCATGTTCGGGGGCCGGATAGCTCAGTTGGTTAGAGCGCCGACTCGTGATCCTGGGGTTGCGGGTTCGAATTTCGGTATAGGGGATTTTTCCCTCGGAGTTAACATTGTTCTGACTCCATTCCCCATATAGTCCTTCGAATGAGACTATAAACCGAGGTTCCGTGTGTGAACGCACGCATAACATCTTGCACACACGTAAAATCCCATCACCAACTTTCGGAAGAGAAGCCAGTTTGGCCGTTGGTATGGATGACACGTGACACATAGCATGCACCTTCCCCGAAGATGGAGTATGGCTGCCTTAATGGCGGGATAGAAAAGGGTCATACACACAAAACTCCACTGCCTGGCTATACAGGGAGTGTCCGCAGGGTATCAGCCTGCGTACGCAGAAAGAAAGAAAAGAAAATATTCATGTTCATTTCAGATACACAAATTGGATGTGTGCAGTGTTGGGTTTTCACAAAATTTGCCCCTGAAGGAAGTGTGTGTGTGTGTGTGTGTGTGTGTGTGTGTGTGTGTGTGTGTGTGTTTGTGTGTGTGAGAGAGAGAGACACACACACACACACACACACACACACACACACACACACACCACACACACACACACACACACAAACACACAGAGAAAAAGACACATTGAAGATGAACATCACTAGTCACATGTATTTTTCAAGCTGGATTTCCAGTGCTGTACTGTGGTCTGTTACACCATGACGTCCTGATTCCAGTGATGAAATCATCATCCTGTCAGCCAGCGGCACAGCTGCCAGAATCACATTCGACTGGGACCAGTCTTCTCAAGGGACACAACCTCCTCCCACACAGGTGCCTTCAGCTCAGTGGCGGGCCCTGGAGAGCCAGCAGCAGGTGGGGAGCGGGAGAAGGACAAGGAACGACGGCTGACGGTGGATATCGGGCTGGCCAATGAGATGGCTCAAGTCAAACTGAATCTGAATGCCGTAGCGGCGAACACTGAGGGGTATGTATTGGTTAGTTGTGGCTTGACATGTACAGATGTTGACTGTTCTTAACCCTCTGCCTACCGCATGACTTTTTTAGGACTATGTGAATACCATGCCAAGAGAGGTAACTCCGCAACACATACACACTTGCCATAAAGAAACCCAATTAAAAAATTTGTTTTTTACTTATCTATTCTATAAAAATAATGACAAAAATTCAAAGACATCACTCCATCCAAAACAGCCATGTTTTCCCATATGTAGTGAACTGGTACATAGGGAAAAAAAAACCAACAAACAGAGTAACTCTTCTTCAGTGTTCTCGGTGCTAAAACCATTTTCCCAAAATTCACTGTACCCACAGAATATCATGGATTAGGAGCACAGAGTGATTTTCCAAGTCTAAATAAAGTACTGAAACCTTCAGGAACAAAATAAAGTCATTCTGTATGGTCTGCACGCTAAATAATCAACTTTTGTTGTGAAGGAAAAAAAACACACCTAAACTTCAACAATTTTGTTAAACTGAAGGCACCACATACGAAAAGAATTGTCTTCTAACTACTGATGGGAATAAAATAACAAGAACAGATTACTGAATACTGGACTTTAGATTGTGATGGAATTCAGTAAAAATGTGCTTTTGCACAGGTGCACTGAGCAATCCTCCCCCCCCCCCCCCCCCCCCCCCCGTCTCCGACACACACACACATACACACACACACTATGGTGATGATGTACCTCTTGTCTGTCTCTTTGCTTTTTGATAGACTGGCAGTTTTTATTTTAGGCCAGAGTTTATGTTCATCCTTTTCTACTTGCTTTTGTGCAGCACATGAATTTGTTTCTCGTTAAAAGTCTGCCAAAATTCTTCTGAAATCAAAAGGCTAAAGGTGATGCTCCTACAGGCAAATCATGGGACACACCCACTGACTGACCCAGTTTCCTGGCTATCAAAGCAAGGGAAACTTTTTGGAGGCTTCACTTCTTGTAGCCAACCACTCTAGTCAACAGTTAAAGAATCTCTAGCAAGTTTTGTTTTTCGAATTTTCTTTTTTTTTAGGGCTGAGCCCAGCAGCAATGGGCTGTTTGACGTCATCATTATCATCGCCCAAATCATTATCAATTCCGGCCTCAAAATCAGTCACCAGTCGATCGTTATTTATAACTAGGTCAAGATCAACGTCTGAATCGTCTCGCTTCAAATCTGCTTCAAGAGTGTAGCCCGCAAATACGCTCTCTTCACCAGTATCACTTCAGAAAATGAATTCTGCAAGTTGCATAGTTACTTGATCCACCATTTTCCCAGAAAATCTTTGTGAAAAAAAAAAACGAACTTTGAAAATTCACAGCAGCAAAACTACTCCACCAAAACACATGCAACAGAAAATAAATTGGCGTCCAGATACTTTCGTACCGGAAGACTCTTCTGTCATGATTGCATTCTGGGATATGCGATGGTGAAAGAGACAGTCGTTGACCTAGTATTCAGCGGTCGATCTGGTATTCAGATAGAGGAAATCTTGCGGTTGATCTTGGTCGATCCGGTAGGCATTAGGTTAAGAAAAGATCTGATGAAGAATTAGGGTTGAAACTTAATGTTATGAAGAATCAGATTTGAAATTTAATTTGATCAAGAATTAGATTTGAAATTTGATTTTCACCGACCAGTGAATGGCACCTGCAAATCTTATTGGGAGGGATTCAGTTTACCATTCCAGTCAGCTGAGTGGAGATCTGAAAACTTCCTGAGTGGCAGAGACTCCATTCACTGTGCATGGATTGTTGCAACAAAGCACATGGGCGCCTGCCGTGTGAATCTGACATGCCAGGCAGGTGTAGTTGGCGTCAGATGCCATTTTGCATAGTCCAACACTGTGCTGGCATAATGAGTGACATGAGACTTACTTTAGTGTCATCGTTCACCTGTCAGTTTTCACAGCCAGACAGGTGGCATTTTTTTCTGAGCAAATTTTGTTAAATCTCCGGCCAGAAACTTCTGCTTTTCTGTTTGTGCTACTAAGCATAGTTTAGTTGAGGACTGAATTTCTTGTCAAAAGGATCGGGCGACTTGAAAGCATGGAGCTTCCTCAGTTTCCCAGGGCAGCAGCCCTGTTGGTGCTGCAGAATGGCTGGCAGAACCTTAGAATTCTAAGGCAGCTAACATTTGGTAGTAATTCTTCATTGTCTGTTGCATGAAATGTAAAGATGTTGATTTTTTTACCCCCAGATATTTGACAAGGAGACTGTCGCAGCCAAAATTAGGGTTGCTAAAAAAAAGTCTCAAATCCTGTGGCTCTTCATGCCCTGCTCTCATGGTGATGTCAGTTTCGATGTACTGTCTACGTCTGTGGTCTTGGTTTGATTCGGTCATGGTCACCGGTATTGGCGAATTCATGGGGGCTGTTGTTGGACGGATGTGGTAGCGCTCTCTGTGGGCAGAGTTCACTCACACTGGCTCTGAGACTAAGCAATTATTGTCATCAGTAGGGGGCTTAGGTGTTGTCCTGCGTATATTGGATCAGACCAGGCACCACTGAACGCCACCAAAGTGACTTGGCGGCAGTGCAGTGCCTCTTCCAGTGGGTTGCCTCTTGATGACTTGACATTGACTGTTCCCTGTGGATTGCCGGTGCCGGGGTTGCGGTGGGACGGGCCGGACTGTAGGTGTGGACAGGGGGTCAGAATGAGCAGCGTGGGTGCAATGCTACTGAGTTGGGCAGCAAAAAAAGAAAAAAAAAGGAAAATAAAGTAATAACTTATTGTTTTTGATGTGAAAACAAAAGATGCTATTTTGTTAAGAGAAAAAAAAAATTTGGAAGAGAAAAAGGCAACAGATTTCTTGTAGCTGAATGTGATGGTGGTGATGTTTAATGTCTTGCGAAGGTCGACCTTGAGGAAATCTTCATGGGTGTAATGTCAGTTGTGCTGCATGGCGGTTCACATGGGTGTAATGACAGTTGTGAGTCATGGCGGTTCACATGGGTGTAATGTCAGTTGTGAGCCATGGTGGTTCACATGGGTATAATGTCAGTTGTGAACCATGGTGGTTCATATGGGTGTAATGTCAGTTGTGAGCCATGGTGGTTCACATGGGTGTAATGTTAGTTGTGAGCCATGGCGGTTCACATGGGTGTAATGTCAGTTGTGAGCCATGGTGGTTCACATGGGTGTAATGTTAGTTGTGAGCCATGGTGGTTCACATGGGTGTAACAGACCTGTTTACCCCTACGGATTCACCGTAGTTTCTACGAAAATAGGTCCTCAGCTACGGTGCTACAATCACACAGGCTCAAACTACGGAGAAAAAAACAAACAAAATCAGCCACTAAAGCTGTCGGCGACGATCATAAACGAAAGTAAGTGAAGGGAGATAATTCTTATATTTTCCGATTTGCTTGCGCATGCGCGCTAGTTTCTTAAGTCTGCTCAGTCGATTCACGTGAAAATGTCAACAAAAATGGAAAAAGAAAAGGCCAGTGAATCAACTGACCCTTGCACCTCTCCACCAAAGAAAAAAGCCCGGCCGCCTCCTGCACAGCGTTTTCGAAAGGAGTATACACAGGAGTGGTCTTGTTTACAGGCATTGAAAAAGGGAGAAGTGTATGTGTGGTGCACTGTTTGTGACACGGACTTCAGCTGTGCGCATGGCGGAAAGAATGACTGTTTCAGACATGTTAAAAGTGCCAGACACGAACAATTCGAGAGAGCCAAGGGGAAACAATCCACTCTGCAAGGCTTCTTTACACAGCAGCGTGATGAGCTAGAGGTGACACGGTCAGAGGCTCTGATATGCGAATTCTTGGTGGAACATAATTTGCCATTCGCAGCAGCTGACACTCTCGGAAAGGCAATCAAACGCATATGCCCAGACTCAAAATTGCCAAAGAGATCAAATGCTGCAGAAGTAGTGGTGACTACTGACAGTTGCTCAGATTTGAGCCCAAACTACTGATACAGGTCATCATGACTACTGAAAGGTAATGTTGGGGGTAAACAGGTCTGGTGTAATGTCAGTTGTGAGCCATGGTGGTTCACATGGGTGTAATGTCAGTTGTCAGCCATGGCGGTTCACATGGGTGTAATGACAGTTGTGAGCCATGGTGGTTCACATGGGTGTAATGTCAGTTGTCAGCCATGGCGGTTCACATGGTTGTAATGACAGTTGTGAGCCATGGCGGTTCACATGGGTGTAATGTCAGTTGTGAGTCATGGTGGTTCACATGGGTGTAATGTCAGTTGTGAGTCATGGCGGTTCACATGGGTGTAATGTCAGTTGTGAGTCATGGCAGTTCACATGGGTGTAATGTCAGTTGTGAGTCATGGCGGTTCACATGGGTGTAATGTCAGTTGTGAGTCATGGCGGTTCACATGGGTGTAATGTCAGTTGTGAGTCATGGCAGTTCACATGGGTGTAATGTCAGTTGTGAGTCATGGCGGTTCACATGGGTGTAATGACAGTTGTGAGCCATGGCGGTTCACATGGGTGTAATGTCAGTTGTGAGCCATGGCGGTTCACATGTGGATTTTTTAATGAAGAAATATCAAGCAAAGAAAGAAATGACAGATCATTGATTTTTTAATATTACAGCTGTACGTTGTGTGTGTGTGTGCGCACGCCTGCGTGCTTTGTGTGTGTGTGTGTGTGTGTGTGTGTGTGTGTGTGTGTGTGTGTGTGTGTGTGTGTGTGTGTGTGTGTGTGTGCGTGCGTGCGTGCGTGCGTGCGTGCGTGCGTGCGTGCGTGCGTGCGTGCGTGCGTGCGTGCGTGCGTGTGTTGTAGGCCTCAGTGTGCATGCATTTGTTCTTCAGAGTAGTGTGTTTAATTAATCATGTAAGAGGGAAAAGGGAACAGGGTGATGTTGAACATGTAAGTGTACCTCTTTAAGTGTGACCTGTTTGGGGTATGTACGTGGCTCTGTGAAATGGCTGATGCAGATATTTGTAAGTGTACCTCTTTAAGTGTGACCTGTTTGGGGGTATGTACGTGGCTATGTGAAATGGCTGATGCAGATATTTGTAAGTGTACCTCTTTAAGTGTGACCTGTTTGGGGGTATGTACGTGGCTCTGTGAAATGGCTGATGCAGATATTTGTGCTTGTTTGCACATGAGCCTGTATGCAAACGTGTGTGTGTTTGTGTGTGTGTGTGTTCCAGAATTTTTTAAAAGTCAGTTGCAAAAATCTTAAGTGAGGCAGAGACCTTAATTTGTAAAGAATGAAAGTCCTGTGCATCTGTGACCATAATAAGTTGTCTTCCTTGTTAAAAGTGTCTTCATTACTAAGTAATAGAATAACATTCAAATGTGTGTGTGTGTATCTATGCACATGCGTGTGCACGAAAGCATGCATGCGTGGACGCGTGTGTGCATGTGTGTGTGTGTGTATGCGTGCGCATGTGTGTGTGTGTGTGTGTGTGTGTGTGTGTGTGTGTGTGTGTGTGTGTGTGTGTGGTGTGTGTGTGCACATACGCACATAGCAGTGAGGAGGCAGCAGACAAGTGTTCACTGTGTCACATTCCGTACCTGGCCAACAGTCTCCCCTTCACCGTCAACCTGACCAAGTGCGCCATGTGCAGGTCAGTGCCACTTCCCCCACCTTACTCTACCTGATCATTCTGATTTTCCATCCCACAGCTTATTTTAGGGTCACGGTGTATTACTGTAATTTGTGTGATCTCTTATCGTGGGTGGGAGAAGAGACGAGTGGGAAAAAGTTCAGTTCTTCATGATGTTGTACAAACTCATCTGGATCTGGTTCACACAGTCCTTGGCTGTGTTTGACTGCTGTGTCCTCTTTGTAATGCGCACACCATCTTGCTGGTCCTTGATGATAAAGAATCCAAGGTACCCATACTGCCAGCGTGAAGATGGCATTGCACCAGGAAGTCTCTTGCATCACTCTGACTGGATTGTCAAGAATAGCTTTGACTTTTGGTATAGCTGGAAATGATTTATCTCAACTTTGTGACATTTCCTGATTATTGTGAGACATTGTTCACCTGTCTTGTGATAATTCCCAATTATTGTGAGACATTGTTCACTTGTCTTGTGATAATTCCCAATTATTGTGAGACATTGTTCACCTGTCTTGTGATAATTCCCAATTATTGTGAGACATTGTTCACTTGTCTTGTGATAATTCCCAATTATTGTGAGACATTGTTCACCTGTCTTGTGATAATTCCCAATTATTGTGAGACATTGTTCACCTGTCTTGTGATGATTCCCAATTATTGTGAGACATTGTTCACTTGCCTTGTGTTAATTTCTGATTATTGGGAGACATTGTTCACTTGCTTTGTGACAATTCCTGATTATTGGGAGACATTGTTCACTTGCCTTGTGATAATTCTGGATTATTGGGATACATTGTTCACGTGTCTTGTGACAATTCCTGAGTATTGCGAGACATTGTTCACTTGCCTTGTGATAATTCCTGATTATTGTGAGACATTGTTCACGTGCCGTGTAACAATTCCTGATTATTGTGAGACATTGTTCACGTGCCGTGTAACAATTCCTGATTATTGTGAGACGGTGTTCACTTGCCTTGTGACAATTCATGATTATTGTGAGACAATGTTCACTTGCCTTGTAACAATTCATGATTATTGTGAGACCATGTTCACTTGCCTTGTAACAATTCATGATTATTGTGAGACCATGTTCACTTGCCTTGTGACAATTCCTGATGATTGTGAGACCATGTTCACTTGCCTTGTAACAATTCATGATTATTGTGAGACATTGTTCACTTGCCTTGTGACAATTCCTGAGTATTGTGAGACATTGTGCACTAGCCTTGTGACAATTCATGATTATTGTGAGACATTGTTCACTTGCCTTGTGACAATTCCTGAGTATTGTGAGACATTGTGCACTAGCCTTGTGACAATTCATGATTATTGTGAGACATTGTTCACTTGCCTTGTAACAATTCATGATTATTGTGAGACATTGTTCACTAGCCTTGTGACAATTCCTGATTATTGTGAGACATTGTTCACTTGCTTTGTGACAATTCCTGATTATTGTGAGACCTTGTTCACTTGCCTTGTGACAGTTCCTGAGTAATGTGAGACAGTGTTCGCTTGCCTTGAACTTGGTGATAATTCCTGTCGATTTCTCAGTCATTGTTGCTTTATCCATACCTTCGTGATAATTCCAGCCTTTGTTCAGTTATTGTTAGACACCTCACTCCATCTCTGTGAAGCATCATGACCATGTTCAGGTATTTTTGGATACTTCACTCCCGCCTTTGTTGTGATTCCTGACAAACTTCAAGACACCCTTGTTTTCCTCCCAACTCTGTGATAACTCCCTAACTCACGTTCATTCAATGTTTGTTGCTTTATTCCCGTCTTTGTTGTTACTCTTGAACACTGTTTAGTCATCTTTTATTGCCTTTGTCCCATCCTTGGGATGATTACTGACCCATGCTCAGTTGGTTTCAAAGTGAGGTGACTGCATGCGAAAATTGAAACAAATTTTTCAAAAGAGAAATTATGATTAATCCTCCAGACGAAGGGGACGAACAAATAACAAAAGAAAGCACGCCGCGTTTCGACCTCTTTGGTCTTCTTCAGGCAAGATAAACAACATTCAGGACAATGAAAACAAAGAACTCTCATTGTTCAGTCACATGACCAGGGTTTGGCCTGTGGTCGTGTGCACTGAACTCCAGTTCACCCAGTAGCAACACCACCGCTGATGAAGACGGACGGACGTCTGTCGAAAGCTGTAAGTCAGTGCTTATTTTCCAGCTGAGTGACCTGTCTAAATCCTGTAGTCGTTACGAAAACAATGAATGAGCAATCACTTATCTTCTCAAATCTAGGGCAGGGTGGGTGTTGAATGGAAATGTAGACATTTGGAAGAAGACAATGCGAGTTAGAATAATAATGATGATGGTAATGATAACGGTAACATTAATGATAATGATGATAAATGATGATGATAAAACATAAGAAAATAGTAAAGAGAGGACTACTACCACTTTTGGTAGTAACATGACTGTAATAGTTGTAGTGTTAATAGTGGCTATACACACAGAAGGGGAGAAAGCAGAGGGGTTACAGCATTGTCGAACAGCATGATTGCAGTGACAACAGTGTTAGTGGTGATGATGATGGTGATAATAATGGTAATGATGACAAAGATGATGATAATGATGATAATAATGATAATATTAATAATGTTCAGTTGTACGTCACCTTGCCCCAGACATTTGAACTGTTCGACTTTCCGGCAGAGTGTTCTTTCTTTATGTCTGCCATTCCTCTTTGATGCAAAAAGGGGATGAAAAAAAAACAAAATCGTGTTTTGTTTATTCTTCCTGATCACCTTCATGAAAAAGAAGGGGATAAAATAGAGACCAAAGGGGATGGTCTGGAGCTTGAACCTATCATCCCAGAAGAATCTCAGAGACACCAGAGATAAACTGAATGAGAATCTGAAAATAGACGCCCTGTAGGTCAGTGGAGTGTGACCATTCTCCTGCTGGAAGGAGTTTTGATCTGGGTTAAGAACTGATTTTGAACTTAAAATGTCCCCAAGAAGCGATTGAGTGGGGAGAGGTTGAGGATCGTCTACCACCCCCGGTATTCTTTTGGACGAGGAATGGCTGAGAGTAGAATATTGGAGTGGGATTTACCCTCTCTGAAACTGCTCCCTAGACATCTTGTATGTGTATCTTGTCTTAAACACCCCTCAAATTCTCTCCCATCCCTCCTTTTTTGTTGCTGCCTCCTTTATTCCCCTTTCCTCACAGCCCTTCTCTTGGGGGGGAGGGTGTGTGTGTGTGTGAATGCTGAAATGATAACAGTGTCACCCAGTGTGTTGTGGGGTGTGTGTGGTGGGCAGGAAGAAGAAGGTGCCTGACGTGCTGTTCACCACCATCGACCCTCCTCGACAGATTCCTCTCCTCAGTCACGGGGCTCTCATCCAGGCCAGGTACATGTCTCAATTACACACTTGATCGCACACACACACACACACACACATTCACATGCACATGCATGAATATGTAAATCCAGGTTCTCAGAATGTAGGTCATGCGCACAAACTATCCTGTGGGCAATGCGTGTTTCCTTGGGTAGACAAGTCTACTGTTACATACTAACTCTTTTAACGATCAGATTTGTTTGCATAACGCTCCTGTAACTACTAAGTTGTTTTTTTTAAATGTATCAAACGCAATTTTTTTAAAGAAAAGAGATTATGAAATCTGTATGCTTGAAAAAGATAAATACCTCCAAAATCTGAAACTCAGAATCATGATGAATGTAATATAAAACTCTGAAGTGGGTGTTGCTTGCTGTGCAAGTGCCTTTTGATGGTCATCACTGACCATTGGGTCACCTGCAGTTCCAGACAGTCCACTCTGTCCATACCATAGATGCTGAGTCCCACTGTCTTGGTCAGTTCTCTCACTGAAGTAAAGCATCATCACTGACCACTGTGGTCATCTGCAGTTCCAGACAGTCCTCTCTCTCCATACCATAGATGCTGAGTCCCATTGCCTTGGTCAGGTCACACACTGAAGTAAAGCATCATCACTGACCACTGTGGTCACCGGCAGTTCCAGACAGTCCACTCTGTCCATACCATAGATGCTGAGTCCCATTGCCTTGGTCAGGTCACACACTGAAGTAAAGCATCATCACTGACCACTGTGGTCACCTGCAGTTCCAGACAGTCCAGACTCTGTCCATACCATAGATGCTGAGTTCCATTGTCTTGGTCAGTTCTCTCACTGAGGTAAAGCTAGTGCAAATATCTGAGCAGTAGACTGGTTCCTGAGCCATTGTTGTCAACTCAGAGGCCGCAAAGCCACTACACTGTACACAGCTGTGTGGAATGGAAACTCACTTAGCACTTGCTCATAGGCACTCCAGACACGAGGTTAAAAATAGCAGTTTAAAACTTACAGGTATCAATTTGAAGAACTGTGCAACAGACGGTTACTTTCCTGACAGCAGACCTCCTCAAGTGGCATGCCCTTAGGCCCAAGGCTCCGCGCTCAAAAGACAGAATAGCGCAGAACAGAAGCAGTCTGGTAATGGCTACCAGGAGAAATAACACAGTGATCAGTCAGTTGTTTAGTACACCACATTACCAAAACATGTGACTGATATGTATGTGGAGTGTGTTCACAGTGTAATGCTCCAGACAGTTTCTCTTTGTTGACCCGTGTACAGTCACTGCTGTCGGTTTCAAAGTGGCCATGCTGGTGCAGTTATTCACGTCTATGCAGATCATCTTCAGATCTGAAGCCTTCAGCTGTACATGAAGCAACGTGTCAGTGCAGGAATGGTAAAGGGCAAAGAATTGTCTGGAACACACCTGTTTTCAGCAGAAGATTCATAGATGAAATATATATATATATATATATATACCCCATTAGGAAATTCATAGATGAGCTATATATATACACTTATAGGAAATTCCTGGAATGTAAGTGTGGCGACTCGGTTCTTTGTTTTGCCTTACACATTCTCAGGGTTCAGAATTTGTTTGAGCTTTCATTGCTTTTACATCTTTGATTTAGAACAGGTTTTCTTTCTTTTTTTTGTTTTAATGCCCAAGTCCCAAGTGTGTGTGTGTGTGTGTGTGTGTGTGTGTGTGTGTGTGTGTGTGCGTGCATGTTTTGGCAATTGCTTAATTTTGTATGTTTTTATATATAAAACTATGAATGGTATATGCTGGAAATCAATATTGGGATTAACAAACTGTGAAACAATTGTGTTCATTTTTTCCCCTTTCAGTTTTGTAGTTCATTGTTAAGTACTCGTAAGCAGCGATATTTCTGTATTAGATGAAATTGCGTATGGATATCTGATATATAACTTTGATAATAGTATATAGAATATGATACAAATTATTGATAATAATGATATTGGTAGCTGCTGCCTTGTTTGTGGGTTTCAGATGCATACAGTCCATGGAATATCATTTCCATCCTTTTTTTGTGGGTGTAAAACTTATATTCTGGATTGGATATTAAAAAATCTGTCTTTTATATTTCTTTCTTTCTTTTGTGTCCCTCACATTTACATGCACAGACAAATTTAACAAGACCTCACGTATTGCTTTTTCTTTGTTGTCTTGAGATGTCAAGGAGTCATTTGTTCCATGAGGGACAAAAAAGAAAGAAAGAAATATAAAAGACACAGATTTGTTATATATCCAATCTAGAATATAAGTTTTGCACCCACAATGCATGATTTGATGATTATGTCACAAGAAAGGGGAACCTGCTGTTACCTGTGTTCCTTGTGTGTCAGAGGCCACCGACTCAAAGATGTGCTACAGTGTCTTTAGGAGAAACAGCTCCATTCTCATAGTGTGGGATGGAAGGAAGAACTTCTGATACTGTACTGTGGTCTGGGGAAAAGGAAACTGTTGAGGATGTCTGCGTTGCTTGTGAGGTGGTGCTGGTTGAGGTGGTGCTTGTGAGGTGGTGCTGGTTGAGGTGGTGCTTGTGAGGTGGTGCTGGTTGAGGTGGGTTGGGGATCTGTGTAGCGCAGACCAGGTGGTGGTTGAATATGTGTCACATGACCAGGTGTGTTGTTTGTCGTCTGTCTCACAGACTGAGTCAGTTTAGTTCGTCCAGCATTTCATATGGACTTGTGGAGGTGTAAATGCTTCTAGATATCATTTTTTCTTGTCTTTTTGTGCTGTCGTTTAATTTCAAGTGATTACATTCTGTGTTTTTTTTCTTCTGCTGTGGTGTTTGTAATTGCAGTTGCTTAAAAGTAACCGCATCAGTTTTGTTGTTGTTGTTGTGGCATTTCCTTGTTTAGATCAGTTCTGAGTTCTGACATACCTCTTTTTGTATTTGTCTCAGGTCTGTGTAGTTCGTCGCCATGATGATGAATGACTGTGGCAAATCAGCATTAAAAAATTGCTGATTTACTGGGATGTGTTTATTGTACACAAAGGTTAGCTGTGCTACTGTTGCTGAAGTACGGTGGTGTCATTACTCACGTGTGCAATGTTTTTTGTGTGCAGGGTGTGTCGGTCGAAAAGCAAAGGAAAGGGGTCAGAGACGTCGGCTAGAGAAGTCAGCGATGTGAGTACGCATCATACAGTCAGATCTTTTGCCAAGGATGTGTCGTGTTACACTGACTACCTTGTGGTGTCTGGCATATGTGACTCAGAACTAAAGCATCTTTCACAGGAAATTTAGACAAACTAGTCACACACTGCAAATTTTGACAAACTGGTCACACACTGCAAATTTAGACAAACTGGTCACACACTGCAAATTTGGACAAAGTGGTCACACACTGCAAATTTGGACAAAGTGGTCATACACTGCAAATTTTGACAAACTGGTCGCACACTCCAAATTTGACAAACTGGTCACACACTGCAAATTTTGACATAGTGGTCACACTTACTTTGTACTCATTGTTACCTTTGAAAGAGAGGATACTCTATGGTGGGGGGGTTTACTTTAAACTCCTTTTAAGATTTTTTTCTGTTTCCGTCTGCGGTCACCCTACTTTGAAGCTAATGATTCATCAGTTTCCCAGACTTTGCTGAGTAGAGGGGCTAATGTGAAATCCACTGCATGAAACGGTGAAATACATCATTTATTACTAAGAATCTTCTGACAGGATTTTAGCAGACACAGGTCACTTGGTGAGAGCATTTGATCATAGAAAAAAAAATGGGGGGGGGGGGGGGGGGGGGGGATGTAACGGAAGGGATTTTAAGACTGTTATTTTTTTTAGATTTGATGACGACCTCAAAATGGCCCACTTTGATTGGTTGAGCTATTATAGAACTGAAAATGAGAACTGGTGTTTAAACTTAAAATCATATACACGTGTGTGTGTGTGTGTGTGTGTGTGTTACAGAGCTTGCCTTTCTTGGAATATGAACTGCACAGCCAGCTCCTCAACAAACTGAAAGTGAGAACTTATTTTGTGTGTATGTTGTGTGAGTGTGTGTGTGTGTGTGTGTGTGTGTGTGTGTGTGTGTGTGTGTGTGCATATGTTTGTGTGCATATGTGTTTTGTGTGTGTGTGTCTGTGATGAGTGCTTGCCTTTCTTGGAATATGAACTGCACAGTCATCTCCTCAACAAACTGAAAATGTGAACTTATTTTGTGTGCGTGTGTGTGATATGTATGTGTGTGATATGTGTGTGTGTGCCGTATGTGTGCATGCATGTGTGTGTGTGTGCGTGCATGCATGTGTGCATACATAATGTGTGCATATGTACATGTGTGTCTTTGATAACGGATCATCGACTACTTAATGTTTTGTTTCTGTCTGTCGCCTTACTTTTCAGACCTCAGTGCCAGCTAGTCTGTAGTTGTAACAACACACACACAAGTAAAACTGATGCACCCAGGGTGACTCTGTCTGGCACACTTCCTTTCCTGTTACAGCTGCGAGGGCTGAATGCCATTTTTGGCCTGAAGATCCAGGTCTGTCTTGGAGAGAACATGATCGCTGCCTTGGCGGTGAGTGTCTGCTGATTGCTACTGTTGTCATAGTAACATCAGAACATGCTGCACTGTGCTCATCTCCAGGGTTCGTATGGTCATTGAAGTTTCAAAGTATAACTACATTAGGTGGAAGTTCAGATGTGAAACTGAATGTTGAAATACTTAGCCATGAAATGATCATTACACATATTTGAATAGTCGAGGCTCGATATTTAAGTGTTTGTGACGTTCATTTGATGGTTCGGTGTTAATTTCTGATTGTTAAAACCTTGAAAAATTTTGGAGAAACTGATTTTCCCTTTCACAAATGTAAGTAAGTTTTTACAGAGTTTTCATGATCTTGAAAGTCTATAAACGCTGACTTGTTTTTTTTTTCGTTTTTTTTTTTAATAAGTTGTGAATTCAGTATTGTCCCACAAAGAAAGAATGTTTGCCCTTGTTGCATGTGGATTAATTTTCCAGCATAGATATCAAGACTAATTACTGGAACTTTTCAGTTCTTTTGGAAACACTTGGGGGAAATTGGACCCTACCAGTATCAGCATCGTAATGAGTAAATTCTGTTTTCGTCAATCAAAACAGACAGCTCCTACTCTGAAATAAAGCTAATGTTATGTATAAGAGTTCGTATTTAGTGTGACTTACCAACAGTCTGGTATATATTAAGCTTGGAAATTCAGCCTAACTATGTCTTGAAAAAAAATTGTAAAAGGTTTGTAAGGTTGGTGTCCTTTTTTGAGTACGAATCTTGTAAATCTGTCGCTTTTGCTATCTGCTTTTGGCACCAGTCAACCAAACACAGTGCAGTGAATGGCCAGTGTAGCTACTATGTATTGCTGGAAATGGCCTGTCCAAGTGGCGTGCCGAGTCATCATCGGGTGCTATGACAAGCTTTTGATCAGGAACTACTCAACCACTCTTCATTATTCTTAGATGACGGAACTGTGAACCTAGCTGTGATGTCATATATTATTTTGTGTGTTTTGAGAAATACAGTCCGCTTAGTTAAAATATTACACAATGTTTTGTAATTCATTTCTGCTGGGACCTGTGTTACTGCTGACAAAAATTCACAGACTTACACAAGTAAACAATGAAACAAGAAAAAAAGAAAGCAAACAAGAGGAAAAGACTTCGAGCGATGAAGCAGAAATGCACACAAAATAGCAGATCGGAAGGTGAATTGTTACAACAACAAAAAGAGGGGGGGGGGGGGGGGGGGGTCTGGAAGAAGTCTTTAAAGGGAGGGAATCGTTATTGGGAGGTAGATCTAGTACGCACAGCTGCCAACCATCCCGCTTTTGGCAGAATGTATAATGCTCAAACGGATGTTATTCCGCTTGACATAAAAAAAAATTCTGCTAGCAAAAAAAAGAAAAAAACTTTATTCACAGAGTTTGTATGGCCAAAGAGCTATTTGAAAACTTATTTCGGGTGCAGCTTGTTCAGCTGCTGTCATATTGAAACGACCTGCCGGACCGATTAACCCTGACACGGCGTTCCCACTGTCGGAGTGAAAGTTGTGCGTGAAAGTTCTGAGTGATCGTGGATCACTCAGGAGTGAAGCGACAAAGGGCCGTTTCACTCCAAAATAGTGGGAATACATTTGGGTGATCGGTGTGAGTGATCTATTTGGGGAGCTGACCCAAGCATTTCCTGTGGGCCACGCTCGCCTCGCCTCGCCTCGCCTCAGACTGTGGCTGGCAAGGCTCGCATGCAACCGAAAATTTTCCCGCGGTATGCAAATTGGACACGATGAATGCAGTAGGTGCCACTTGTGTTTAAACATGTTTGAACACAAATCTCGACCACGGAGTGATCTGACCGTGCACAATCACTCAAAGCTGGCTAGGAGTGAAAGGGTCTGGTAGTGGGAATGCTACCTGCATTCATCGAGAACTTTAACGAATTTAGGCCCAAAAACACGATCACTCCGTCATTTCGCTCATAGTGGGAAGGGGGTTTGAGGTAGAAAAGGAGAAAAAGAAATGAGAAGTGCAGATTCAGGTTGCTTTCTGCTGTCATGATGGGAGTGCTGCTGATCCCAGTCAGCAGTTCGGCCTGTGAAAGTGTTCAGCCTTGTCAGGAAGAACCTTACAGCTTGTCCTCCCTTTATGTACTGAATACTTACTTATGCATGGAATAGGGGTCAAATGTGTTGGATTTGAACGTTGGCAGTTACATGCGTTTGTACGCATCTGACCAAAGTTCAGAAGCAGGGTGGAAGTCTTTTTGGGTGAGGAGGTAAATTTAGAATACACAAAGGGGATAATTCTAAGTCATTGAAGGGAGGGAGTCTGTGGTCGTAGGTTTGTGTGCACTGCATTCTGACAATTTTCTGTTTCCAGACTGGGACAGCCGTCTTCTTGACGCCAATGCCACAGCCTCCTGTGCCTAAACTGTCCACTCAGGTCAGTGCTTTGACAGGAGTGGCATGGTATCAGGGTGAAAACAGCGTGTTGTATCTGCTTGTTTTGTTTGTTTTTCTGTCGCGTCTTTGTTACCCCCCTTTCAGTAAGATTTCTCCCTAGCCACTCATATCTGCCTTGCACCATATCTGGCTGTCCGCAGCCAACTTTCAGTCGGTGTTGACAGAGTTGGTGACTGTACAATGGCTGTTGACAGAGTTGGTGACAGTACAATGGCTGTTGACAGAGTTGGTGACAGTACAATGGCTGTTGACAGAGTTGGTGACTGTACAATGGCTGTTGACAGAGTTGGTGACTGTACAATGGCTGTTGACAGAGTTGGTGACAGTACAATGGCTGTTGACAGAGTTGGTGACTGTACAATGGCTGTTGACAGAGTTGGTGACTGTACAATGGCTGTTGACAGAGTTGGTGACTGTACAATGGCTGTTGACAGAGTTGGTGACTGTACAATGGCTGTTGACAGAGTTGGTGACCGTACAATGGCTGTTGACAGAGTTGGTGACTGTACAATGGCTGTTGACAGAGTTGGTGACTGTACAATGGCTGTTGACAGAGTTGGTGACTGTACAATGGCTGTTGACAGAGTTGGTGACAGTACAATGGCTGTTGACAGAGTTGGTGACCGTACAATGGCTGTTGACAGAGTTGGTGACAGTACAATGGCTGTTGACAGAGTTGGTGACTGTACAATGGCTGTTGACAGAGTTGGTGACAGTACAATGGCCTTGCATCAGCTAGTGCACGGCACAAACCTTTACACCAGCAAGGCTGCCTCTTTCTCCTTATCTGATTGCGCATGTGGCATGGTACGCACAGGCCAAGTGATAACACATTGCCTAATTAACATGGGCCCGCCACGCTACAGTGTTAAATGCTCAAAATGATAAATTGTCTACTTATAAAAGGCATGTGATGTATTTCATGCACATGAAAGCCAGATAATTAAACTTTCTTCAGATACTAAGCACAACAGGGAAAATGTTCACATGCAAAGACAAAGAAAGGATGAACATGTGGACTAGAAAGTGCATTAGCATTTTACTAAGGTGGATTTCAACTTACTGCTACAGAGTCAAAATTATGGCAGACGCATTTTCACATGCAAAACAAGATGTTGGAAAGTGAAGCATCTGAAAGCTTTGTAAGATTCTGAAAACTTGAGTTTTTCTAACCTTGTAACAGTGCAGTCAACCGGAACAGTTTCCATGGTGACAGGTGCAGCTGGCCAGTGAGGAGGAGACGAGAGACCTGGCGGATCTACAGGCACGCATCACGGGCATCGTGCAGCAGCATCGCGAGAGGCTCCACACTGAGATGGCGGGAGTGGTGAGTTGGCTGTGTTAGCATGTTCTTTGATGGAGGTTTTCTGTGTGAGAGCTCACCTTCAGTGAGAGTGACCCCAGCCGTTCTCATAGAACAGAGGGCGCTGTTGTCCACGCCCAAAGCAACTGTGCCCTATTAGTCAGTTTAACAGTTCAATCAGAGACAGAAAATGGCAAAGCATGGGTGTGAAAGGTGCGCCTGGCATGCGGACGGTCGATATCCCCATCGTTATCCTGGCTAGCGCTTCAGATATTTGACTCTCCAGATCTTGATTGCTGGCATGGGCTTTCCTTGCCTGTCTCTTTTGTTGCTCTGCGGCTGTCCTCCATTCTTCACATGGGTTAGCGCCTTTATTGATAGAGTGGCACCATCTAGCTCGATCCATAGCAGTTTGTTCCCGTGTATCAAGGTTGACGTTGAACACTTTCACGGATGTTTTGAGAGTGTCTTTCAAGTGATATAAAATGATAGTGATAATAGTATGATAATGATGATAGTAGTGATGATAATGAATGTATATGCGAGAAACTGAAAAGCTGTGAATGGGCAGGTGCCTGTTGACATCATGTCAGTGTAAACGTTAAGATTTGGTGCCTGTGAGTAGGAATAGAGCGGTGTGACAGAGAAGTGAGAACGTGTTTGAGAAAGTGACTGCACAAGGGACCAGAGAGAGAGAGAGAGAGAGGAAGGGGGGGGGGGCACAGCTGGTGGAGTGAGGGATTGGTTTGCAGCGAGCAGTTCAGGAGAAGAGAGTGTGTGTTGCAGCGTGGTCTGGATAGAACAAGCGTGAAGAGCAGGAAGTAAATGTGATCTCTTGACGAGCAGCTCAGTCTTGGTCTGTGTTGGTATGGCTGGTTCAGGCTTGCTACGATTACTTGACTGCATTGCCAAGAAGAAGAATAAGAACATAATGATAATACAAATAAAAATGATAATGACAGCAATATTTATTTTAATGATAATGATGACAGTAATGATAGAATACAAGAGAGAGAAAAATTACATGACAATAATTATAATTTTGATAATAACAATAATGATAATGGAAAGCATTTGTTGGGCACAGTGGTTATATATATATGTTATGTACAAAAGGTGTTCATTATCAAATGTACAGGTTTACGTACATACAGTCTATTTAGATGCATATAATGTCCATATGCATTCACACACTTCAACATTTGGATATCATTAAACAAATGGGTTCTTGGCTTTGATGACTTAGGAAGACTAAGTGGAACAAGTAAATGAACACTGTAATTAAGAAAAGGAGAAGTCATTTATTTTGTAGACTCACATCCATGACCTATTTCTGCCACCCCAACCAGTCACAGACACAAACTCACGCCTTCCCCCTCAGTAACTTGCACACAAAACTGAAGAACTGACACATGAATGTAAAGCTGGTGGGGTTTTCATGACACAGCATGTATGTGGGAACTGATACATGAATGTAAAGCTGGTGGGGTTTTCATGACACAGCATGTATGTGGGAACTGACACATGAATGTAAAGCTGGTGGGGTTTTCATGACACAGCATGTATGTGGGAACTGACATATGAATGTAAAGCTGGTGAGGTTTTTATGACACAGCATGTATGTGGGAACTGACATATGAATGTAAAGCTGGTGGGGTTTTCATGACACAGCATGTATGTGGGAACTGACATATGAATGTAAAGCTGGTGGGGTTTTCATGACACAGCATGTATGTGGGAACTGACATATGAATGTAAAGCTGGTGGGGTTTTCATGACACAGCATGTATGTGGGAACTGACACATGAATGTAAAGCTGGTGGGGTTTTCATGACACAGCATGTATGTGGTCTGTAGCCTCCGCCAGGAATGATTGGCTGAATAATCAGTATGAATTTGTACACATCCAGTTCATTCATGATTGGCAGCATTTCTTTCTTTTTTTCTTCTTTTTTTCTAAATCCCAGTTTAGCTACTTTAGGCAGTGGATGACACTCACGGAAATCCTCATAGAGCTTGGTTTTAAACGTCATGGAATTCCAGAAGAATATCGTGTTGATATTGGGATGTATTGACATACAGACGTCTGTGATGACCAGATTTTGGGAAACGACTCTCGAAAATGTTGACAACATGTATACCATGAGGAACTCTGCTCTTCTGATGGATTTGCATGCATTTGTTTATGACTAACGAATGCAGATTTGTGTGTGTGTTGTGACCTGCATATACTCAAGATGTTCATTTGTTAAAACTTCTGAAGCGCACCGTAGCCTACGTTGTTAGGATGGGCGCTATATTATTATCATGATTTCACCCTCCATCCCTCCCCACCCTCCTCTTCCCCTCCAAGCCTTGGACACCTCCTCTTCCTCCCCACCCCAGCTCATTTCTTCTTGTTGCCCATCAGCCTGTCAAAGACGTTCATCTCCATGCGCTGCTTGTGTTCGTCAGAGAACCCCAGCCCGTGGTTGATCTTGACCTTTTTCGACTTCACGACCGACTTCTTCCACAGGTGCTTGGCTGTTCTCGGGTCAGATTGACTCTTCTTCTTCCTTGTCCTCTTCTCTGGCCAGTCCTCGTCCTCTTGGGTCTCGTTGTCATCGCTGTTTGAGGTGGGGTGGGAAGGAGGGTGAGGGTGCGCGTCGTCCTCACAGTGTGTGCAGTGCTTGTCGTGGTCTGCGAACAGTTGGTGGATGTCGGGGTCTGTGGTGTAGAACTTGGGAGGTTTTCCTATCTGGAAAGAAGAGGAACCAAGTAGAATGACGTTTGGTGATGTGTGTGTGTGTGTGCGTGCGTGTGTGCTTTTATGTTTGTTTGTGTTGTATACCTTTCTATTAGATTACACAGATTATTTTTTGGCTGTATGTTAAAATGCGTCTGTGTGTATATATACTATGGTATGCCCGCTTGCATGTATTCAGACACATATATACGCATTTCGATGCAGACACCAACACACATCTCTCTCTCTCTCTCTCTCTCTCTCTCTCTCTCTCTCTCTCTCTCTTTCTCATGTATGTGTGTGTATACAGACCTGCCTACCGTCCCGGAGTATCCGTATTTGTCCCCCGAAATAATAAAATCATGCAGCCTGTCCCTGGAATCCACTTTTTTATTCGATGTCCCGAAAAAAAAAAAATCCGGGAGGAAAAAAAAAAAAAAAAAAAACGAAGTCGAGTTCGTTAGCCGATCACCGACTGACCGACTTTGGTCGTGGCCATCCCGACCAAATCCGTCGAAAAGACCCGAACATTGCCGAACTGATCAATGCGCATGCGCATACACCGTCTTCCCGAGTTTTGAAAGCGAGAAAAATGGACGCGAAACAGGGAAAACGAAAAAATGCCGATGGCGATCTCGACAATGGGGCTACTGTCAAGAAGCAGACGTTCCTGTCGAAATATACGGAAACCTGGCCGTTCAAGCGTGGCAAGATCGAGACATACGCGTCGTGTGAAATTTGTGCGTGTGAGTTCTCCATCGGATCTGGAGGTAGGGACGAAATAACCCGTCACGTCGCTACTGAGAAGCACAAGAAGAACACAAAAATCCGTGAGAGCGAGAAATCTTGCAACATTAGGGGATTCTTTCAACGTGCTCAGACGTCAACCAGTCAGGAAACTTTTGACGTCATATGAGCTGAAACGTTGATGGTTGACCTTGCAGCTGAACTGAATTTGCCGATGGCCGCGTTGGACAAGTTAAACAAAGGAGTTAAATTGATGTTTCCTGACTCAGACATCGCAAAGAAATTTCAGTGCGCTAGAAGCAAAGGCACGGCGATTTTGAAAGAAAATGCTGCCCAAGTTACCCTTACTCTCGGGGATAGAATGAAAAAACAGCCTTTCACAATTTCAACAGATGGAAGCAATGACAAAGGAGGACAGAAACTTTTTCCACTGATTGTGAGGACTGTTGATCCAGACACTATGGAGGTGCGATCGGATGCACTAGCTGTGCCAGTGATTGAAGGATCAGCAACAGGTTAGTAACTTTTCTTCAGATTTGTTTAGGACTGAGGGTTTTTTTTAATTTTTTTATTTTTTAAGTGAGCAATACTTTAGTTTAAAAAAAGGGTGGGCTATATATATATATATATATATATATATATATATATATATAAATACATATATATATATAGGCCTATATATATATATATATATATATATATATATATATATTGAATTATAAACAAAGCTTGCTCTTATGTCTTAGATTGAAGAAATAGGGGGAGATAAGCATTCATATCTGCAGTGGTAGATGATTCTGCCTAACTAACAGTATGTGCTTGAGTGGGTGAATGGGGGGAAAAAAATGCTTCTCACAATGAACCTTCAGCAAGCTTATAGTCTCCAAGGGGGAGACACCCTCCAATAGGGAGGGAAACTCACTAACATATAACTCCTGGTCATATACCGATATTTCGAAACTTGGTGGTTTCTCCTCAGTGACCGCGGAAAGTGGTAATTTGACTCCTCTGCCTTTTCAGTTTTAAGAAGACTGCAATCCCAGAAGAGGCTGGTGTGCAATACCGTAGTATGTTTGTTGAGTTTTCAAAAAACCAACCAAAGGTGCCACCTAAGAAGCAAAAGAAAATGATGAAAGAGCAAAACAAGCTACATTTTCTTGTGAAAAGTAGAAAATATAAAAAGATATCCTCTTAAGACACAAGTGCTGAGGGCCAGTTCTTGGAATGAATCCGCAAGGGACTAAAATACAACAAACTAATAAATTCCAAGGATAAGTACCGAGCACCGTTCCAGCAACTTACAGAGCAGCTTGGTGTTGCAATGACTGCAAGAAATATTGAATTATAAACAAAGCTTGCTCTTATGTCTTAGATTGAAGAAATAGACATAAGAGCAAGCTTTGTTTATAATTCAATATTTCTTGCAGTCATTGCAACACCAAGCTGCTCTGTAAGTTGCTGGAACGGTGCTCGGTACTTATCCTTGGAATTTATTAGTTTGTTGTATTTTAGTCCCTTGCGGATTCATTCCAAGAACTGGCCCTCAGCACTTGTGTCTTAAGAGGATATCTTTTTATATTTTCTACTTTTCACAAGAAAATGTAGCTTGTTTTGCTCTTTCATCATTTTCTTTTGCTTCTTAGGTGGCACCTTTGGTTGGTTTTTTGAAAACTCAACAAACATACTACGGTATTGCACACCAGCCTCTTCTGGGATTGCAGTCTTCTTAAAACTGAAAAGGCAGAGGAGTCAAATTACCACTTTCCGCGGTCACTGAGGAGAAACCACCAAGTTTCGAAATATCGGTATATGACCAGGAGTTATATGTTAGTGAGTTTCCCTCCCTATTGGAGGGTGTCTCCCCCTTGGAGACTATAAGCTTGCTGAAGGTTCATTGTGAGAAGCTTTTTTTTTCCCCCCATTCACCCACTCAAGCACATACTGTTAGTTAGGCAGAATCATCTACCACTGCAGATATGAATGCTTATCTCCCCTATTTCTTCAATCTAAGACATAAGAGCAAGCTTTGTTTATAATTCAATATTTCTTGCAGTCATTGCAACACCAAGCTGCTCTGTAAGTTGCTGGAACGGTGCTCGGTACTTATCCTTGGAATTTATTAGTTTGTTGTATATATATATATATGTATAATATAATATGTTGTTTTAACTAAAGTATTGCTCACTTTAAAAACAACAACAACAAGAAAACACGTTTAAGCTGTTTATCTGCTGTCTCATAATTTCGTTATTCATCACTTATAATTTCGTTTATTTTTTTTACACTTCTTTTTGCACATGTTTGTGCTTATAATAAATATGTCTTATTTCTAATTTTTAAGTACATCTGCTGGGGTGTGCTGTTATATTAATGTTTTCTGAAAGATTAGCCAGTCTGCAGTGTTAATTTAGCCATTTTTGCATATAAATCTAAATGGGTGTGTGTACAGTTTCTCTCTCTCTCTCTCTCTCTCTCTCTCTCTCTTCTGTGATGTAGTGTTTTACCACATATATATTAAGCAATATAAGTTTTTCATCCCACTCCATATATTCCAGCTCAGTTTCCTCTGGTACAAATTAATGCGCTATATAAGATGTAATGAATTAACCTAATGATTAGTGGTCATGATAGTGGTGGTACTATACCATACCATACATTATTACACACCATATGTATTCCCAACTCTGTTTTTTCTAGCACAAATGTGCTGTATAAGATATAATGAATTATTAACCTAATGATTAGTGGTCATGATAGTGGTGGTAGTTGAAGTAGCAGCAGTGGTAGTAGCAATATAGTAATTTTTTATTTTGTGTTTCATCTGAAGACAAGAGCCACAAATTTTAAGTCATAACTTCTCTCTCTCTCTCTCTCTCTCTCTCTCTCTCTCTCTCTCTCTCTCTCTCTCTCTCTCATATTCTGGGGTATTGAATTTGGTTTGGGTCTTGGCTGTTTTCAGGTGTGAAGATTTTTGACCTCATCAGGAAGGAGTTTGAAGTCCACAGCATTCCATGGGAAAACTGTCTGGCCCTTGGATGTGACAATGCCAATGTCATGGTGGGGACAGACAAAGGGGTCTTTGGCTGCATGCTAAAGGAGCACAAGAACTTGTACGTCTCAGGCTGTGTGTGCCACCTCATCCACATTTCTGCAGAGAAAGGTCATTTTAATCATTTTTTTTAACCTGCTCTCTCTCTCTCTCTCTCTCTCTCTCTTCTCTCTCTCTCTCTCTCTCTCTCTCTCTCTCTCTCTCTCCTCTTTCTCTATGTCTTTCTGTTTTATTGAATGTATGTGTGTGTGTGTGTGTGTGTGTGTGTGTGTGTGTGTGTGTGTGTGTGTGTGTGTGTGTGCTCACTCTCTCTCTCTCTCTCTCTCTCTGGTATTTGAAAGGTAACTATTTGTTTTTATATGCCGCTCGCCCTCCCCATCTCTCTTTTTCTCTGTTTTACTGAGTGTGTGTGTGTGTGTGTGTGTGTGTGTGTGTTTGCAGGTGCAAACTGTTTGCCTCTGGATGTTAGCCGACTTCTTCTTGATGTCTACTACTACCTGGACAAAAGTAGTAAGCGTCAGGCAGCATTCAAATGCATGCAAGTCCTACACAGTTTGAGGGAATCCAAGATTCTGAAACATGTCAACACCAGGTGGCTCAGTATTGGCAAGTGTCTTCCAAGACTCATTGATAACTGGGAGGGCTTGTATGATTTTTTCAAAGCTGAGGAGGAATCTGCCACAGAATCAGATGTGAAGAAGAAGTCTGGGGATCTGAAGAGAAAGTTCCAGTCTCCAACCAATAAGCTCTACTGCATGTTTCTGGCTGATGTGACCAAAGTGTTTGATGAAGTCAACACAACCCTTCAGGCTGAGGAGCCAAAGATTCATGTTTTGAGAAAAACCCTGCATGCTTTTCTAAAATCATTAATGCTTAGGTTTGTGAAACCATCGGCTATGAAGTTCACATCTGTGACAGAGGTTAACTTCAAGGCAAAATACAACATCTGCCAGAACAGTGATACCATCATAGGAGATGAGGCAAGTGTGTTTATTGCTCATGCTGAGAAAAACCACTTGAGGCCAGAAAAAATAGAGGAGTTCTACAACAGTGTCCAGGAGTTCTACAAGACAAGCTGTTCCTATATTGTAAAGAAACTGCCACTGTCAGATGAACTCCTCCAGCATGCAGAGGTAGTAGATCCCCGGAAGCAAGGGGACACCAGTTTTTCTTCTGTGGCCTACTTTCTTAATCGGTTCCCAAAGCTGAAACACCCTGATGCTACAGAGACTGAAATCCGCTTGGAGTTTAAAAGGTATCAGTGTGCAGACATTAGGCAGTGCATTGCAGATACCAAGAGGGTGGATGAAACCTGGAGAGAAATCAGCAAGCTGAAGGAAGACGGAGAACTTTCTTTTAAATACCTCCCAACAGTGATGCTGACCATCCTCACAATACCCCATTCCTCGGCTCATTGTGAGCGCATCTTTTCAGTTGTGAGGAAAATCAGACTGCTTTCAGAGGCAGTATGGGATGTGAGACACTGGAGGCCTGGTGGTGGCCAAAAGCAGACCTGGATCAGCCCTGGACAGGAACTACAGCCCAAAACAGCTGCAGGATTTGAAGAGTGCCTATTACCGTTCTCTTCAGCCTGCAGTGCAGGACCTGAATTAACCAAAAGCCATGGTAGAAGTTGTACATAGTGTAAATAAAGGTAAGCATTCACTTTAATGTTGATGTGGTTGTGATATGTGCTACCGCTGCATGTGTCCCTGGAAATCAGTCTGTGTCCCTGGTTTTGAAAATGTATGTCCCTGAAAGTGGCGGAAGGGGGTAGGCAGCCCTGTGTATATATATATATATATATATAACAATAAGACAAAGAAAAGAGACTTGGTTTTTGCTTCTGTGGATTTATAGCTGAATTCAAAATGTGTATACGTGTGTGTGTGTATGTGTGTGTGTATATGATAAGTTATGTGTATAATAAATGAACATGGACGTGTGGTGATAATATACTATAGAGAAGGTTGAATCATGAATTTAACTCGGAAGGTGTTTCTGGGTATGGATAGTAACATGAATACCTGAATGAGCATGAAATTGTGATTGGGGTGTCGATATAAACAGATTTACGAAAGAGATGTTATATGAACACAAATAAGATTATGCAAATGTATCCACAGGTGTGAAGCGTGACAAAGTCCATGTACATATTATATGCATGATGGAAAGATTATTATATAAAAGTGGATACCAGGGTGTAATAAGAGGGAACATGAATGTAATATAATATGAAGGAATGGAATTATGGAAATGAATATGTTTTGAGGAATATATGTGAAATGAATGAATATGAATGGTATTGTACAAATGTGAATGTAATAAGGGAGAATGAGGCCGTTATAAATGGATGATGGAGTAGGAATTCTCATATGAACATGATCAAGGTTGTAAATGTACACATATACATATATATATGTGTATTTGTGTGCATGTGTGTGTACATGTATGGCTAACACCATATGGGAATAATAATGTATACATGTATATATATATATATATATATATATATATATATATATATATATATATATATATATATATATATGTGTGTGTGTGTGTGTGTGTGAGAAATTGAGAGGGATTGAGCCTGATTGGATTAAGAGGTGTAGTAGAATTGAATGTAAAACCAATAATATGCAGACTCAGTTATGCAAGAGTATAGACAATTAAGGTAAACAAGAGGAATAAGTGTAATTATAACCTAAATTGAATCAAGAATGCACGACCAAGTAAATAGGAATAGGGAGGGAGGGGTCATGGAGGAAGCAACTGCAGAGACTGGCTAACACCATATGGGAATAAACGTGGACATGGGGGGTTAGGCTAGGAATTATGAATGGTCTAAGTCAAATGAGTATGTTAAATGTGTATATAATTCTCAAAAAAAAAAAAAAAATCAAGTAGAATATAAGGAAACATGTTTGGAAGAGGAAGGTTTGAATAAGTAATGAATCCGGTATTTACATACACATGTAAAACTACGAAATGATTACAAAGGGAAACACAGACAAATAATTGACCACATAGTGATGAAGTATACAAATAAGGTAAACCAGGAAATAAAGGTAGGAAAAGGATTTAGTTCAGTAGGTCAACATGTAAATCAGCTGACAGCATGAAGTCGCGTGACCCACACGGCAGCACACACACAGTCCCTCTCGCGAGCTCGCGCGTTCCTTCGTTCTCTCTCGCTCTCTGCTTAGAGAAGGGAGGGGGGAGCGGAGCGTGAGGTGGACGGGAAGGAGGATGGATCGTCTGCTAAGAAATGGCTGCCCCGTAGATCATAATTATGTGTGGTTTTGACCTTTGCACGGTAGAGGGCGCATGCGTAAACATAGTAAACATAAGATGCTTAAAAATAGCACGGCCTTCCGGAGAGTTATACGACGCAGATGTAGTAAGGTCACTGTATACAAACGAAAATATGATAAGGGAAATGTAATTGATAACATGTGTTTTGTATGCTAGTATCAACAGCATTCACATCATGAGTTTTAAAATAATTAATATATATACCTATATTATGTTTAAAAGGAAGAACATACTAAGAAGCATTTGTGTACAATTAAGATGAATTTTGCATGTACATACTGTCATGGAAGAATGTTTTGTTGCAGTCATGGTACATTTTGTTCTAATTATATAAAATTGTTTTTTCTTGTTGCGTACTCATGTGAATAGGCTGATGGCCTCACATTAAAGTCACGAGTCACGAGTCTCTCTCTTTCTCACACACATACACACACACACACACACACACACACACACACACACACACACACACACACACACACACACACACACACACACACACACACACACTCTCTCATCAAACAAACAACACGTATCGACACACTTATATTATAAGCAGATATACATACTTATGTACATTCAAACGTTGAATGGAGTATTTGTTCTGCCAACAGACAGAATCTGGAGATGTGTTCCATGCACATATCAAGGAAGTGGTAAGGGTACATTTTGTGCAATGAGTATTTTTTTTTCATGTGGTTTTGTTTGTTGTTGTCTGCCTCATTGTTGTACTAATTTGTTAGGGATCCTGTATTCAACAAATTTATGACAGTGACAGATTGGTTTGTTGTTATGTGCTGTGGATCCGCTGTTCCTTCAACTTGTTTTTGCGGAGTTTTCTGGCTTTGTGGTATAGGGAGTTACTTCCCTTGGCCCAGTTTGCAGTGAATGGACACAACTAGCTGAAAGTCAGGAGAGTGTGGCAGGAGAGGAGGTAACAGGAGACTGACCGTGTCCAGAATGTTGCACACAGCTCCACCCTCCAGCAGGGCGGCAACTACCTGGGTGCTGCCGTGTTGACACGCTAGGTGCAGAGCTGTCATCTCACTGTACTGAACACACACACGTACACATGCACCTAAATGCACATACACTCATACAGAGTTGCACGTAGGCTCATAACTTCACACCCATGCATGGACATATGCACAGGCTGATCTCCTTGAGTGCAAGAGGTACTTCATTCATGCTGTGATACACATCTGATAAACTGTTTAACCAAGATGCAATCTCGTGTGCTTATGCAGAACGATTCAGTGTCAACATTTCTTGAAAAATTGAAAATTTCATGTAATATCATGGGCTTACCGACATTCAATGCTTTGACAAACTCAAACATTATTCTGTTATATGCAGAACTGCAGTTTTGAATGTAAGCATTAAAAAAAAGTAATGATTTGAAGTACTCAGTGAAATTTTAGTATGCCGATGAGAGAAGAAGTTTTGTGCAACTTTTCTTTCTTTCTTAGTGAAATGCACAAACATTAGCTGATGAACTGGTTTCAGTAAACAGGTGACTTTGCCTTAACACTGTGTGGAGCCTGGTGAGAATGATGTACACTGGCGCCCGGATTGAATGAGTTAATGGTGTCACAGTGTGCACACTGCAAACACAAGCTCTGATACCAATGTTTCCAGTAAACAGGATTTTTGCACTGCAAACACAGGACCAAATTGAAGTGCAGATTTTCCAACAAATAGTTCAGAAGTTATGAGCCATCTACTATATTTACCTGAGGTGTCAGTGTATTAACTCTGAATAACCAACTATCAGCTGTTGGTTACTCCCATCGGGTTTGTTCACACGGATCCTCTTGAAGGAAGTACCTGTTGTTCGTGTGCTCTAGTCTGCGTGTGTGCTTGTGAATGGCACAGCGATACTGTCACAGTCCCAGGTTCTTTCACATCAACAAATGCACCTGCTATTGTACAAAAAATGTTTTCATGTACATACTTTTTGCCCTTGAGCTGACTCATTAACTGTCATCCATCTCACGAGTCTCAGATTTCGGCATCGTCAGTAAGCAAGTTTAAACCTTTTTGTTTCCTGTACATTGTTGATACACTAGAACAACATTCACACTGGTGTTACAATTCAATGATACAGTTTAATACACTACAATACTATATATCATAAAACAGCACAGGACAGTCAGCTTTGCACAGCACAGCACACACCACCCACACACACCACACCACACCACACTGCACTGTATCACTACCACACTATGCACACTACACACCACACCACACACACTGCACTGTATCACTCCACACTATGCCACACTACACACCCACACCACACCACACTGCACTGTATCACTCCACACTATGCCACACTACACCACCCACACCACACCACACTGCACTGTATCACTCCACACTATGCCACACTACACCACACCACACCACACCACATGCACTGTATCACTCCACACTATGCCACACTACACCACCCCACACCACACCACACTGCACTGTATCACTCCACACTATGCCACACTACACCACCCACACCACACTGCACTGTATCACTCCACACTATGCCACACTACACCACCCCACACCACACCACACTGCACTGTATCACTCCACACTATGCACACTACACCACCCACACCACACCACACTGCACTGTATCACTCCACACTATGCCACACTACACCACCCCACACCACACTGCACTGTATCACTCCACACTATGCCACACTACACACCCCACACCACACCACACTGCACTGTATCACTCCACACTATGCCACACTACACCACCCCACACCACACTGCACTGTATCACTCCACACTATGCCACACTACACCACCCACACCACACTGCACTGTATCACTCCACACTATGCCACACTACACCACCCACACCACACACACATCGCACTGATACACTCCACAACTATGCCCACTACACTACACCACCCACACCACACCACACTGCACTGTATCACTCCACACTATGCCACACGACACCACACCACACCACACTGCACTGTATCACTCCACACTATGCCACACTACACCACACACCACACTGCACTGTATCACTCCACACTATGCCACACTACACCACACCACACTGCACTGTATCACTCACACACACTATCCACACTACACCACCACCCAACACCACACTGCACTGTATCACTCCACACTATGCCACACTACACCACCCACACCACACCACACTGCACTGTATCACTCCACACTATGCCACACTACACCACCCACACCACACTGCACTGTATCACTCCACACTATGCCACACTACACCACCCCACACCACACCACACTGCACTGTATCACTCCACACTATGCCACACTACACCACCACACCACACCACACTGCACTGTATCACTCCACACTATGCCACACTACACCACCCCACACCACACTGCACTGTATCACTCCACACTATGCCACACTACACCACCCCACACCACACCACACTGCACTGTATCACTCCACACTATGCCACACTACACCACCCCACACCACACTGCACTGTATCACTCCACACTATGCCACACTACACCACACCACACTGCACTGTATCACTCCACACTATGCCACACTACACCACCCACACCACACTGCACTGTATCACTCCACACTATGCCACACTACACCACCCACACCACACCACACTGCACTGTATCACTCCACACTATGCCACACTACACCACACCACACTGCACTGTATCACTCCACACTATGCCACACTACACCACACCACACTGCACTGTATCACTCCACACTATGCCACACTACACCACACCACACTGCACTGTATCACTCCACACTATGCCACACTACACCACACCACACTGCACTGTATCACTCCACACTATGCCACACTACACCACCCACACCACACCACACTGCACTGTATCACTCCACACTATGCCACACTACACCACCCCACCACACTGCACTGTATCACTCCACACTATGCCACACTACACCACCCACACCACACTGCACTGTATCACTCCACACTATGCCACACTACACCACCCACACCACACCACACTGCACTGTATCACTCCACACTATGCCACACTACACCACCCACACCACACCACATTGCACTGTATCACTCCACACTATGCCACACTACACCACCCACACCACACTGCACTGTATCACTCCACACTATGCCACACTACAACCACCCACACCACACTGCACTGTATCACTCCACACTATGCCACACTACACCACCCCACACCACACCACACTGCACTGTATCACTCCACACTATGCCACACTACACCACCTCACACCACACCACACTGCACTGTATCACTCCACACTATGCCACACTACACCACACCACCCCACCCCACACCACACTGCACTGTATCACTCCACACTATGCCACACTACACCACACCACACTGCACTGTATCACTCCACACTATGCCACACTACACCACACCATGCCACACTGCACTGTATCACTCCACACTATGCCACACTACACCACACCACACCACACTGCACGGTATCACTCCACACTATGCCACACTACACCACACCACCCCACACTGCACTGTATCGCTCCACACTATGCCACCCCACACCACACTGTATCACTCCACACTATGCCACACTACACCACGCCACACCACACCACACCACACCACTCCACACCACACTGTATCACTCCACACTATGCCACACTACACCACACCACGCCACACCACACCACACCACTCCACACTGCACTGTATCACTCCACACTATGCCACCCCCACACCACACTATCACTCCACACTATGCCACACTACACCACACCACGCCACACCACACCACTCCACACTGCACTGTATCACTCCACACTATGCCACACCACACCACCCCACACCACACTGCACTGTATCATGCCACACCACGCCACACCACACCACACTGCACTGTATCACTCCACACTATACCACACCACCCCACACCACACTGCACTGTATCACTCCACACTATACCACACCACCCCACACTGCACTGTATCACTCCACACTATACCACACCACCCCACACCACACTGCACTGTATCACTCCACACTATGCCACACTACACCACACCACCCTACACTGCACTGTATCATTCCACATAATGCCACACTACACCGCACCACACCACACTGTACTGTATCGTTCCACACTATGCCACACTACACCACACCACACCACACTGCACTGTATCGCTCCACACTATGCCACACTACACCACACCACGCCACACTGCACTGTATCGCTCCACACTATGCCACACTACACCACACCACACCACACTGCACTGTATCGCTCCACACTATGCCACACTACACACCACACCACACTGCACTGTATCACTCCACACTATGCCACACTACACCACACCACGCCACACTGCACTGTATCGCTCCACACTATGCCACACTACACCACCCCACACCACACCACACTGCACTGTATCACTCCACACTATGCCACACTACACCACACCACGCCACACTGCACTGTATCGCTCCACACTGTGCCACACTACACCACACCACACTGCACTGTATCACTCCACACTATGCCACACTACACCACACCACACCACACTGCACTGTATCACTCCACACTATGCCACACTACACCACACCACGCCACACTGCACTGTATCGCTCCACACAATGCCACACTACACCACGCCACACTGCACTGTATCACTCCACACTATGCCACACTACACCACACTGCATCAAACCGCTCTACACCACACCACACACTTTTTAGACTTCCCAGTAACACTCACGCTGTCACCCACTCTCACACACACTTAGAGACAAGATCTGTAGTCACACACTCACACACCCATGTACGCCCACTGCCACAGACAGTACCTTGGTTTTGTGTTCAAGCTGGCAGTCAGCCTCAAGGAGGAGATGAATGACACTGAGGTGACCTTTCATGGCTGCCAGGTGTAAGGGCGTCTGGTGGTTCTGGAAGCAGACGGTTAGAACTAAACACCGTTTGAAAGAGGACGGAGGTCACTGAAATACACGTATTAGAGATCATGTAGTTCATGCTGGTGTTTGGTAGTTCTAGAGTGGAAATATGCTGAACACAAACCATAACTAAGCCGAACCTTCTAACTTTTAGAATGGTGGAGCCATTAATTTGTCAATTTTTTTGTAAGCAGCAGGTGCTTCACTGGAGTACTTGTTCACTGACATTGGTCTTTGACTCCCAAGGAACTGTAGAGCGCGGGTGATGGTTCTCCAGAGGAATCAGCTCTGGGTTGTCCTCCGTGTTTCTGTTCCAGGAGATTCCCTATCTCTTCAGCTCTACCTCGGTGCTTTTCGTCCACCTCTTTCTGGGTTGCCTCCCTTCTTCTTTATTCTATGGGGGTTCCAGTTCAGAGCTTGTTGGGTGGTGTTGGAGGCTGGTTTGCTGAGGGTAAGATAAGATAAGATAATGTTGCTTATAGCCCAGCCGACCGCAAAGGGCCACATCAGGGCTGTTTGCTGAGGGTCTGTCTTGTCCAGGTCCATGTCCTTCTCAGTGTCTGCATGATGATTGGCTCTTGTGCCGCCCGTGGCCATAACCAGACCTGTCTACCATAGGATTCTTTAGCGTATTTTACAAAATTTGAACAGAAAATACGATAATACGCAGCATACGACAAAAATACGAAAATCGGCAACATTGGCTAAAAAAAAAAAAAAGTACTATTTTCCTATTTGAAGACGCAAGTTATTGTCTCTTGTTGCAGTTTGTGCGTACTCGCTTACACCATTTTCGGCCATCTTTCATAATGAGCGACTGACACAGATATTTACGAAGAGAATGCTGCCACCAGCGAAATTACACGTTCATGAGAGTGATGAAGAGCTAGATGTTGAAAAGAAAATTGCCAAAAGGAGGGAGCAAACTTTCCTGAATGCATACCATGCAAACTTGGAAGTGCTTAGTCCCCCGCTCAAAAAAGGTCCAACTTTCGTATGGTGCACTTTGTGCGAAACGTGTTTTAGTTGTGCTCATGGAGGGTGCAACGACTGGACAAAACATGTTTCATAAAAATGGCATAAAAAACTATCAGAAGTGGTGAAAAAGGCCGAGGCAAAGTCTAGTGGGGAACCTGGAGCAGCAGGTGACTAACACCGAGATGATGATCATGATGTGTAGGCTGGTGGCTGACGCGAATCTGTCCCTGTCAATGACCGATCATCTTGTTCCCTAGTCAGGAAGATGTTTCCTGGCACTAGTGACAGCAAAATTGCTGAATCTGTGTCTGTCATTAATTAGCTCCACTCCTCCAGCCCACATAAGATCAGGTGTGCCTGGTACAGATCATGTAATCCATGTCGGCGTTCGGTGATTCATGGAAGCATGAAGATACCCAGGATGCACCAAGAGACATGGAGAGGAGATGGACGTGATCCTACCTTCTTTTGTTGCCCACCGAAATGACCTGATGAACTCACACACGTAGAAAAATAGCATCAGCGTCGTTGTTGATGCAACTGATGGACTCACACACGTAGAAAAATAGCATCAATGTCGTTGATGCGACTAATAAACTCACACACGTAGAAAAATAGCATCAGCATCGTTGTTGATGCGACTGATAAATTCACTCACATAGAAAAATAGCATCAGCGTCGTTGTTGATGTGACTGATGAACTCATACACGTATAAAAATAGCATCAACATCGTCGTTGTTGATACGACTGATAAACTCACGCACGTAGACAAATAGCATCAACGTCGTTGTTGATGCGACTGATGAACTCACACACATAGAAAAATAGCATCAGCATCGTTGTTGATGCGTCTGATGAACTCGCACACGTAGAAAAATAGCATCAACGTCGTCATTGTTGAAAATAGCATCAGCGTCATTGTTGACGCGACTCATAAACTCACACACGTAGAAAAATAGCATCAGCGTCGTTGACGCGACTGATGAACTCGCACACCTAGAAAAATGGCATCAACATCGTTGTTGATGCGACTGATGAACTGACACTCGTAGAAAAATGACATCAACATCGTTGTTGATGCGACTGATGAACTCACACACGTAGAAAAATAGCATCAACGTTGTTGTTGATGCGACTGATTTTCATATCTATGACCTATGGTTTTTTTTTTTTGTTTTTTTTTTTTAGATAGTGAGAAGAAAGAAATAGGTAAAATTTTAGATTTTTAAGCTGTATATTATATTTCTAACAGCTGGAACACATGTTGTGTTGATTGATTCAATTATTTTGGGGTAATGTTCCTTGTCGGAAAAAAATGGCTAAATTGATTTAAAATTACAGTACCAAAAAATGCCTGGATGCTTACTATTTATGTTGAGTATAGATCAGTACCAGTAATTGTTCTTTTGCCTTTGATTTTCAAAGTTCGTTGTTCAGATGCTTAGAAAAAAATTGAAAAGTGGCTTCATATTCTGTGTCTCTTTCTCTTTAGCTCCTTGAGGTGAATTTTTAAAAATCCAACAGAACATACTTTGCAGTTTCCTTTTTTATTGTACAAGCAGTTGAAAAAATTGTCTTGTGTTTCACTTTGGTTGTTCCTCTTTTCAAGTTATAGGTCGTATTTCTGAGTCAGATGAACATCATTTGAAAGAGAGAAGAGAACATTCTGTTGATATTGATGGCTGGTCAGGGTTTTAAATTAAACTGAACTTTGAACTTTGTCATGTTCATAATTAAAATCTGAAAGAGGAAAAAAGCAAAGGCCACCCAGACTGGAATTGGTTGCAAACCAGATGACATAACAGCATTCCAGATAGTGATTGCATCTCTGGTTGTTGCTCAAGTATCCAGACCAACAGTGCAGGTGTCTGTACCTCTCAGGCCTGGTTCATGTTTAGACAGATTGAAAGGAAGCTCCAAGTACAGCTCTGTTATGTAGTCTCAGTTCAGAATGGAACTGTGTGTCATCATCTTCATCATCCTTGTTGATAGCATGTTTAAAGATCTGTCAGAAATCCTGAGGCCTTTTATATTCTGCTGTTGTGATGGCCACAGTTTCATTTTCCTCTCCATGCTCACGTCTGTGGCAAGTGAGCGTCAAAGTCTTGAACATCTGCACGTTCACAGGGACTGTCTGTGGAGGGATGTGATGTTGCCTTCTGGAGGGAGACACACACTCATTCTGGTTCTGCTAACTAAGCTGACATTGCCAGGAGAAGGGGGCTTGACAGGCATGTGTCCTGTGCATGTTGGATTGAAACAGTTGGCACTGAACAGCATTGAAAGGACTCGGTGTCTCCTCCGACGGGGTGCCTCCTGGCATGCTGAAACATGGACCAGCATTGCTGAGATTGAGACAAGACAGACTTGTGTGTGGGCCTATTTGGGAGCCAGGACTAGCAAGTGGGAGTTATACCACACGACGTTTTTTGAAGATGAGGCAATGACGGGGGAAAAAAACAACAACAAACGCACAACATTGGTTTCCTGTCAACTTACATGGTTGTGAACATCGGGACTGAGGTGATCCAGCAGAATGTTGAGGACCTCAGAGTTGTCTGACCTGGCGGCCATGTGCAGCACCGTTTCTCCGTTCTGTCAACACCAGCACAGACCACTGATAGTGAAAACTTTGACGGCGCTTCAACCAATCAGAGGAGTTAGTAGCAAAGCGAGGTGACTGCAGGCAGAAATCTAAACAAATTTAAAAATAGCGAGGTGACTGCAGGCAGAAATCTAAACAAATTTAAAAATAGCGAGGTGACTGCAGGCAGAAATCTAAACAAATTTAAAAATAGCGAGGTGACTGCAGGCAGAAATCTAAACAAATTTAAAAATAGCGAGGTGACTGCAGGCAGAAATCTAAACAAATTTAAAAATAGCGAGGTGACTGCAGGCAGAAATCTAAACAAATTTAAAAATAGCGAGGTGACTGCAGGCAGAAATCTAAACAAATTTAAAAATAGCGAGGTGACTGCAGGCAGAAATCTAAACAAATTTTAATAGCGAGGTGACTGCAGGCAGAAATCTAAACAAATTTAAAAATAGCGAGGTGACTGCAGGCAGAAATCTAAACAAATTTAAAAATTTGTTGATAAAGCTTTGCTAAAAAACGTAGACAAACGAATCACAAGACAAAACATGATGCGTTTTGACCTCATAGGTCTTCTTCAGGAAGAAACACAACATTCAGGACAACGAAAATGAACGAGCAGTCACTCATCGTCATCCAATTTGGTGCAAGATGAGCGTTCAATACATCATGTTTTGTCTTGTAATTCACTTGTATACATACTTTGGCGGAGCTTTATGAACATTTTTTTTCATTCAATCGGATAATTTTTTGTTGTTGTTGTGTGCATTGGAATAAAAAACTGGTTGACAGTAACAAAAACAATACTTTTTGACCAGTGCCTTGCCGACAATGAAACAGGAGTTTCAAACAGAAAGAAGCTGAATCAGAAACGAGATCGTTTAAGCTGCTGCTTTTTCATTTCAGTCTTTTTAAAATTTATGAATGAATTAATTTACATGCTGGACTACTTGATTCCCCAAATTCTGTAGTCTTCCTTGCGATTGGTGGGAAGAACCCTTGGAATTCACAAGAACCCTTGGAATTCACCAGTCACATTGACACGTGCCACAGAACGGAAATACCATGGGCTGAAAGGAACTGATGCGCTCTCAGTTCTGTTGGGGTGTATGGCTCCTGTCCAGTGACAGAGGTGGTGCTGTCTTGGGGTGGGAGGTAGTGTGTCATTTTGTCAACTCAAACATCATCATCAACACAAACTTTGGAGTTTTATATCATGTGAATTGTATCCGTTGCCAGTTTGAGTTTGCTGCCTGGCTCAGTGATTCGGTGGTTTCTTCGTGTTGAGGGTATTGGTTCCAGAGAAGAACAATGTGTAAATGGCATGTCTGTGTTTGGTCAAGGGAATGAGTAGTTCGTGGATTTTTTGTATTTGCTTTTTGTTTTTTTAAGGTCTGTGTGTGTGTGTGTGTGTGTGTGTGTGTGTGTGTGTGTGTATGTTAAATATGACTTGTTCAGAGAAGGTTCTATATCAAGAATGATCTAAGAAGAAAATTGGACACTGTGTGTGTGCGTGCGTGCGTGCGTGCGTGCGTGCGTGCGTGCGTGTGTGTGTGTGTGTGTGTGTGCAGGGCTCCCACTTGTCCATGATTTCACAGCTTTTAATAAAAAGTTGAAAAAGGACTCTATGGGGAAAATAAAGTAAAAGAGGAAAAGGAAAAAAAGTGTCAAACGTGCCAGTGGACTCCACGGCATGCTGGTCGCATTTTTGATATGCGTGAAAATGCAGCAGCTGCTGTGGACCAGTGAGATGAGGTCACTATTTTTGGTGCAAGGGGACAACAGTAGGTGCTGAATATCATTAGAATGGGATTTCCCTTTTGACCTTTCGACCTTAAAGGCAACATTTGGCTTGTTTGTGTCGAAGATTATTAAACAGATTTTGAAAAGAACAGAAGCTGAATTAGAAACAAGATTGCCTGGGCATCCTCTCTGGTTTTGAAACTAGATTGTCAAGCCATGCTCTCTGTTGTTGTTGTTTTTTTTAATCTCTGTGTCCTTTTTATTGAAGAAAATAGGTGCTGGGCAGCATAATTTGTCCAGTTTCGTAGAAAACATCTTTTGAGAGCTGAAATCACTTTGTTCCTCCAGCCGCTACCTTCCACCCCCATCACTGGCTGTCGCATTGAATGAAAGAAGGACAAAGAAACTGTGGCTGTCTTGGTGTGTTTAGTTTACAAGGCACCAACACCAGAGCCTTGCACATATGTGTGCGTGTGCATGCGCGGACATACGCCCACACACATTCATGCATGCACGCCTGCTCGCACACACGCAGACACAGACAGACAGACACACACACACACACACACACACACACACACACACATACACACACACAGGCATGCGTGTATGCATGCATACATGCTTGCTAGCTCACATACTTGTATGTATACACATCAAAGCACATGCATGCTTGCAGATGCGCACACACACACACACACACACACACACACGCACATACAGTATACACACCCCACACCACCACCACCACCACCACTACCCGCCTTCCAAGCCCCCTCGGTTCCCCTCTTATCTGTCCCTCACCAACCACCTGTGATCACTATAGCTCCTCATGTCTGTTTCCTATACTCGGACACTCACTCTGTCTCTCTGGCAGAAGTCAACGTCGTCCTCTATCAGCTCCTGCACCATGTCCGTGTTCCCGTGTAGCAGGCTCTCCACAGTTGCAGCACGTTGGTGTCTTCCCCCATCTTCACACAGAATCAGACCCCAGTGCAGCTGTGTTCCTTGCGCACAGATTCAGGAGCTTGAGTTCAGGTTGCATGCACAACAGGCAGCAGGGAACCACATTGTATTGGGGATTCTGTGATAAACTTGTTTCTTTCCCGAAATATTCCATTTGATGTGATTTTATACTCTTTTTTTTCTCTGAACTTTGCCGTGTTGCCTGGGCTCAACATGACCCTGAGACAATAAACCCATTTTGTCTCTTGAACTTCTCAGAATATTCCAAGACGATTTCTGGAATTTGTTAAAGAACTTGATGGTCTGTTTATCACCTGGTTTTGTTATTTCTGAGTGGGAAAATTTGAAAAAAAATAAGCAGTTACACAATTTGAACCACACATTTCATCGGGGTAGGTCCTACACTGTATTCTGTGTGGGATGATTGGCTCGTGACTATTGGGCCCTGACAGTGCAGGTCCTTCGCAACCCGTACATTTCACACAGGCTTTATCATCTCTCACGCTCTGTCCGATGGCGCAGGTCAAGACCCCATACTCTTTCAAGACTGTGTTAAATGTATGGGTCGTGAAGAACTTGCATCATGGGATGCGTGAAGCGGAAAGCGGTGTCCAATGAGAAGAGATCTGTATTTTTCATGTGATCAGACAGAAAACTCAGATGCCTCCTTTAGGATCAGGAATCAACAGGACTCCAGACTGTTGTCTGGGCATTTTGAATTGCACCATTGCGTTTTTAACTGGGCTGGGCTGTAAACAACAAGCACCTGAGCATCATCTCTTACATAGCGACCAAGTGGATGCGTGTTCTCCAGGGAAGTGAGACTTTCTCAGTTCTGTGCTTTGAGTCTTATATGGGATGAGTTTGTTTTGTTGTTTGTGTTTATTTGTTGTTGGTGGTGGTTTTTCTCATGCTTTTGACCAGACCTTAAGCAGTATTAAGTGATGATCTTCGTTCTTGTCTTTGGGATCAGGTGATGTTTGCAGCATGTGTTTCGACCAGGTGAAAGAGCCCCTAATAGTGAGTTGATCCTGGCAGAATCCCTATTCATAGGTGAAGAGCCCTCTGTGGTCGGCTGGGCTATAAGCAACATTACCTTACCTTACCTAGGTGAAGAAACAACAGAAGCAGGCAGGACACTGGAGGTGTTTTTGGGGCCATGCTGGGCCATAGTGATAGGCCTTTGCTGTGGAGGGACACTGGGTTTCCACAGAGAGGTCTGATATGATGATCAGACTGCCCTGTGCTATAGCAGATCATGTCATGCTGGACTATGCCATGCAATAGGATACAGTACAATGCAATGCAATATCTATCATTAGCAACTACCATGCTGTACAGTGCCATGCCAAGCCATACCATACTATGCCATGCCACACCATACCATACCATGCCACGCCACGCCATGCCATCCAATGCCATGCCATACCATACCCTACCCTACCATGTCATGCCATGCCACACCACACCACACTCTCTGATGCCATGCCATGCCATGCAAAACCATACCACACCATCCAATCCCATGCCATGCCACACTATGCCATGCCATGCCACACCATACCACACCATCCAATCCCATGCCAAGCCATGCCACACCACACCACATCACACCACACCACACCACACCATGCCACACCACACCATGCCACACCATACCACACCATCCAATCCCATGCCAAGCCACACCACACCACACCACACCACACCACACCACACCACACCAGCCCTGATGTGGCCCTTTGCGGTCGGCTGGGCTATAAGCAACATTATCTTATCTTACCACACCACACCATCCAATCCCATGCCATGCCATGCCAAGGCATACCCTACCATACTATACCATACCATACCATACTACACTGTGCCATACCATACCATGCCATGCCATGCCTTGCCATACCAGACCACACCAGACCACACCATACCAGACCATACCATACCATATCATATCAGTCAACATAGTACAGTGCAATGCTATACCGTACCGTACCGTACCGTACCGTACCATACCATACCATTGCAACACAGAGCAGTACAACACAAAATACAGTACTTTCCAGTTCAACATGTGGAATCAAATAATGTATGTTGTGGAATTTCTCACTGTGTGTGGCATTCACATGGTGATTCATTGTTGTGTGCCGGTGAAACGCACACATGATGTAAATTTGCATGTACAGGCATGTTACACAGTCTACGGACTTAGATGCATGTTTGTTTGTATTCACAGAAGGGCAGTGAAGTGTAAGTGTTAAACACTTCACTGACAGCACAGGAGAACCCGTGAAATTCAGTCTCGTGATTGAGACAGAGGGAGAGAGAGAGAGACAGAGACATAGCCTGACAGAGAGAAAGAGGGAGACAGAGACAGGCTGACAAAGAAGGGAAAGAAATGGATAGAAAGATGGAAAGAGAGACAGCATAATCTTTGGACGTAATGACCATTTGAACCGAAGGAAGAAAGAAAGGTGAAAGAATCCCATTGTACTGGCATTCCAGTTGTCTTTGTTCGGCAGTACAACAGCTGCTCTTTGGGTCTGATCTGTTCAGTCCAAGTCAAGCTTTGAAGTATTGGAAGCACATTTTGTGGCTGTGAAAATGAAAGAGCTCATTCATCTGATATGGGCTTGGGGTATTTGCAGGTGGCCTGAGAGCTAGAGAGAGAGAGAGAGAGAGAGAGAGAGAGAGAGAGAGAGAGAGAGAGAATAAGAATGTCTGTGAGAGAGAGATTGAGAGAGAGAGAGAGAGAGAGAGAGAGAGAGAGAGAGAGAGAGAATAAGAATGAATGCCTGTGTGAGAGAGAGAGATTGAGAGAGAGAGAGTGTGTGTGTGTAAGGAGAGAATTCTATACAATTTGAAAATGCAGACATGTACACACATCAAGTCTAGAACTCCTTTTCCTTCTTTTTCTACTTCTTTTTCTTCGTTTTTCTGTCTTTCTTGTTTGTGAGATTTTTGTGTACATTTGTCCAAAACACTAGCAAGAACAAAACGTAAACATGTGCGCAAGCACATTTGTGCAGGTACATAACTATGATAGGCATGCAGAGAGAGACAGAGACAGACAGAGAGATAGGCATGCAGAGAGAGACAGAGAGAGAAACAGAGAGAGAGTTGGACTCTAATACCTTTCACATCCCATGTGCTGGAACAATCTCCCTTCTGCACTCCGAAACTCAAACAGTCTTTCTTCTTTCAAGCCCTCCCTCAAAACAACTCTCTTCAAAACATAATTTTTCTGCTCCTTCGCTGGTGTGTGGGTGTGTGCGTGTGTGTGTGTGTGTGTGTGTGTGTGTGTGTGTTTGTGTGTGTGTGTGTGTGTGTGTGTGTGTGTGTGTGTGTTTGTGTGTTAGGGCTTATTGCTGTAAGCGCTTAGGGCTTTTGTTTAAGATTAAGCGCACTAAATGTTCCTTATTATTATTATTATTATGTTACGGGGTAATTGGTTTTGTGTTTTATCATTCAAGGATAAAGATTTTAGGCAGTGCTTTGTCATTCGGTCTGTTAACATGTTCTACTGAAGACACAGTATATCAAGACTCTTGCAACAGAAAGAATAATGATGATTGTTGAAGTATACATCGTAAACCAACAAACAATTTATGTAGAGATCAGTGTTATGTGAATGATGGGCAAGACATGAAAATGAAGCCAGTGGCCATCTCTCTCTCTGTCTGTCTGTGAGTGTGTGTGTCTCTCTCTCTGTCTCTGTCTCTGTCTGTCTGTCTTTCTCTCTGTCTCTCTCTCTCTCTGTCTGTCTCTGCACCTTGCCCTACTCCAACTACACCCCTGTTTCTCTCTCTTTCTCTTTCAAGTAACAATTTCTTTGCATAATATTTTTTAAATCTTCTGTTTGTTCATTGATGCTTGCATCAATCTTGGCATGATGTTCACACACCCTCTGGGTTTGTTTTTTTTTTTTTTGTTGTTTTTTTTTGGTGGGGGGGCTAAGGCCTATTAACTGTCCAGATGCATCTCTCTGTCTGTCTGTCTCTGTCTCTGTCTTTGTCTTTGTCTTTCTCTCTGTCTCTGTCTGTCTCTCTCTCTCTCTCTCTCTCTCTCTCTCTCTCTCTCTCTCTCTCTCTCTCTCTCTCTTCTCTCTCTCTCTCTCTCTCTCTCTTCTTTTCTTGTTTTCCCCCATGGTAGAGAAAGACAGAGGCTGGTTAAGCTATGCCTTCACATGTTTATTAATTGCCATGCGTTTCCCACGTTACGAGGGGGGATGGGGATAGGGCGAATGGGGATAGGGGGGTGGGGGGGAGACTCAGGATATGTGGAGAATGGGGGAGGTAATGTGGGGATGGCTAGGGCTGGGGTGGGTGGGAGTTCCATGTGTCTGGCCAAAAATTAACGAAAAAAATATCGGTCCTTTTTGCAGACTCCCCCTTTACCTCTCCCCCCCACCTCATCCTCACCTCTTGTTCCCCTCCACCCTCCCGCCTTTCCCCATCCCTCCAAAGCACCCCCCCCCCCCTCCACATATGCTGTCCCCTAATTCTAACATTCTTTGTCGTGATAAGGAACTTTGAAAATGATATGGAAGCAATGAAAAATACAACATAATGATCAATGATGTGAAACCAGTACAAAAGCAACATAATGACCAGTGAAAGCAATAGAAATGCAACATGGTGGTCAAATGATATGAAAACAATAGGAAGACATGCAATGACCAAATGATCTTGAAACCAAAAGAACTGCGATATAATGACTGAAAGAATATGTAAATAAATGAATAAATGTAGTATGTGTGTGTGTGTGTGTGTGTGTGTGTGTGTGTGTGTGTGTGTGTGTGTGAATAACTAAGTGTAATGTGTAAACATTGTGTGTGTGTGTGTGTGTGTGTGTGTGTGTGTGTGTGTGTGTGTGTGTGTGTGTGTGTAAATAAATTAATGTTATGTGTAAACATTGTGTGTGTGTGTGTGTGTGTGTGTGTGTGTAAAAACATTATAACCAAACAACAGGAGAAAACAATAAAATGCAATGCATGAACTAGTAATAAAATAACAGGGAGAGCGACATAAATACAGCAAGATGACCAATCAGCAGGAAAAAAAACCCAACACAGAATATAATTCAATCAATCAGATAACAGAAAAAGCATGATAAACATACCGTAACCACCTAACAACCCGGAATGTAGCACTGACCGAATATACCACAACACTCAACAACTGCTGCTCATCAGGGAAAAAGTGGCTAAGAGGAAGGACACACACACACACACACACACACACACACACACACGCACACATTAGAGGCCTCGGCTAATCTCAGTCATTGACTCTTTAATTCCTTCCTCCTTACCTCGGGCAACAGCAGCGACGGCGCCTCGCCCACAGTTCTAAGGCAGGGAATGATTAATCTGTTCTCCCGGTACTGTCAACCTGCCTGTCTGTCTGTCTGTGTGTCTGTTACACTGTCTGTCACAAAGCCACCACTATGTATGTGCCACTGGAGAAAAGAAGTGGTCTGACGTCACTGGTGTTCTTTTCAGGGAGGTAGGAAACCACTGAAGTGAGGGGACACAGCAGAAAGAGAAACGATTGCTGGGGGCTGGAGGGGTGTGTGTATTGGGGGAACGGCTGTGTGTGTGTGTGTGGTGGGGGGGGGGGGGGGGGGGGGTGAAGAGGGGGAAGGGAGGACTAGGGTGTACTGAGGAACTCATAATCTTCAGTCGAACCTCAGAGATCAGCGTTGTATAATGGGGGAGTGGGTGCATTTCTAGGATTTGCCTTTGCTGGGATATACCAATACTTCACTGATTCAGAGATTCAGATTTTAAAAAGAATTTTTGGTGAATCCGCCAGACAGCAGGGACAAACAAACCACAAGACAGCGTGCTAGTCCCTGTTGTCTGGCAGATTTACTGTAAATGTTTAGCTTTCTTTTACAGGAATATCAATGACTGCCCCCAAAAGGTTAAAGACGACTGCTACAAAACACTGGTTAGACCAGTACTGGAATATGGTTGCTCAGTTTGGGATCCTTACCATCGAAAAGATTCAGAAGAGAGCAGCGCGGTTCGTAACAGGGAACCACATCAGAGAAAAGGGGAATACTAGGAAGAACATGAGGAGATTAGAATGGAAACCCTTAGAAGAGAGAAGAGCTTTTATCAAACTTAACATCTTCTTCAAAGGCAGAGCTAAAGTAATTGATATTCCAATGGAACAACTAGTATTGAATAAAAGTAGCACCAGGAGTGGCGGTCAATGTTATACCATACCTGCATCAAATATTGACAGCCACTTACATTCTTTTTATCCCAGTTCTGTACGGCTGTGGAACTCGCTGCCGGGTGCCATCAAGATTGCCACAAATGCAATCTCATTTAAAAAACAAATTGATTCGACAGTTTTGAGATCTGCATATTGACGATTTTCTATTTTAACTTCCCCAGATATTTTACTATTACCTGGGCCTGAATTTGGCCATTGCTTTTAACTTCTTGAATATCGAGTGCGACCCCTTGTTGCCAAATTTGCTCCAGGGGCCAACAGTCTAAGTCGCACTGTTTTATGTTATTTTATTTTACTTTTTAACATGCGCGCTGGTGACCTACTCGTTTTTGAGTGAACCAGTGTTTTAGGAAGAAGAAGAAGAAGAAATTCTGTTTAAATTTGTGTCCATTTCCGCCTGCAGTCACCTCCCTTTAAAGCTAACTCTGGTTCACAGAACGATATTCCGACAGAAAAGCTGGCCGAGTTCTGGTGATAGGTAAGGTAATGCTGCTTATAGCCCAGCCGACAGCAAAGGGCCACATCAGGGCTGTCACCCTGTTAAAATCAACTCACAAGTCACTCATTCACACAACTGTTTGAAATACATCTTCTAAAAACCCATCCGAAATTCTGTTAAAAATCTTTCCACTATAAAATCTCGGATCCCATGAAAAATATCTCTTTCAAGAATTAAAAGATCGTGTCAGGTAGAACATCTCTGAACAAGGTTTTCATGGAATCTGCTGTAAAATGTTTGTGTCTCATGGAAAAGTAGATCTGTGTACTTGCTGCCAATGACTTTTACTGATTGATATGACCAGTTTTCTTGTGTTGAGTTGGCATAGCAGTTTGAAAAAAAAAAAGAGAACAATCACGGTCAGTGGGTTTGAGGAGAGAGGGATGGGGTGAAGGTAGGAATGGACAGAAGGATGGAAAGAAGAAAAGAGGAATTTCTGGTAGAGTCCATTTATTTTTTTTTTTTTTACATCCTCTTGTCTCAGGGTTTTGTCCTTTACTTTTTGCTCCCTCTGTTTCCATTTTTTTTTTGTGTTTTTTTTTGGTCTGTTTCCCCCTTTCTCCTCCGTCACCTCCTTCCCTCGCTTCTTTCATTCATTTTCTCTTTCAGGGTTGGTTTTTTTTTTTTTTTTTTTTTTTGCATGCTGACCAATCCTGTTTTTCCCCTTTGTTTTTTTTTCTGTCTTTGTTCCTTCTCATTTCTTTGTTTCTTTTCTTTGTTCTGTGTTTCTTCACGTCTGTCTTTCACCCATTTTTCTCTCTTTCTCAGTTATCTTTTCCTTTAACTAGTCCGTTCCATTGTTCTTTGTTGTTCTTTGTTTTGTGTGTTCTTTCTTTCTCTTTTATTGTTTGTTTCTCAGCCACGAAGCGTTCCTTCCGGAAGTTTTGATGAAAATAAAGAAAAGAAAATATATATTGAGAGCATCTGTCCTGACTTTTCCTCCTCTCCTCTTCCCCTTCCCACCCTCTTCCCCTTCCCACCCTCTTCCCCTTCCCACTCTCTTCCCCTTCCCACCCTCTTCCCCTTCCCACTCTCTTCCCCTTCCCACCCTCTTCCCCTTCCCACTCTCTTCCCCTTCCCACTCTCTTCCCCTTCCCACCCTCTTCCCCTTCCCACCCTCTTCCCTTCCCACCCTCTTCCCCTTCCCACCCTCTTCCCCTTCCCACTCTCTTCCCCTTCCCACCCTCTTTCCCTTCCCACCCTCTTCCCCTTCCCACCCTCTTCCCCTTCCCACCCTCTTCCCCTTCCCACCCTCTTCCCCTTCCCACCCTCTTCCCCTTCCCACTCTCTTCCCCTTCCCACTCTCTTCCCCTTCCCACTCTCTTCCCCTTCCCACCCTCCTCCTCTTCCCACCCTCCTCTTACCTAGTACTCCCCTCTGCACCCCACTGCTTCCGCTACACTACAACCCCCCCCCCCCACCCCCCACCTCCCACCCACTCCCCCCCCAAAAAAACCCCCTGTGGTCTGTTAACTTGTGTTGACTCTAGACCTCAGTCTGTGGGCATGCAGACTGGTAACCCAGTTGCGCTGCTCTGTGTGTGTGTGTGTGGTGGGGGGGGGGGGGGGGGGGGGGGGAAGATTCGGTATGACAATGTTTGGGTTTGGGGGTGGTCAAGCGTTGGCTTAAGGGTAGGGGTTTGAGAACAAGGGGGGGAGAGAGTGACCACTGGGTGGCATGGGATGGTGGTGTTTGTTTTTTTTTGTGTTGTGGATATGGAGAGAGGTTAGGTCTTGAGGGGAATGCATGCTTTGACGCATAGAAGCCTACATATGACACGTGTATGTGCATGCACATGAGCGTACACCCGTCCATCCCCACCCCCCCACCCCTGCCCTCCCCCCTCCCATCTTCCACATCTTTGTTCTACCTCTCCTCTCTCTCTCTCTCACACACACACACACACACACACACACACACACACACACACACACACACACACACACCCTTCCATATCTCTGTTCCACCTCCCATCACACACACACACACACACACACACACACACACACACACACACACACACACATGCGCACACACACGCACACACACACGCGCACACACACACACACACACACACACACACACACACACACACACACACACACACACATTCACACACACTCTCTCACACACACACACACGCGCACACACACACACACACACACACACACACACACACACACACACACACACACACACATACACACACACACTATACCCTCACATCTATGCTTTTAACACTGATGCACATACTGATACATGAGGAATATACTCAAATACACACAAAAAAAACACATGCTTACACACATACATACACACGCACGCACGCACGCACGCACACATTGCTTTCACACTGACAAGTACACTCAGACCCAGATTGTGGTTGGTTGGTTGGTTGGTTGGTTTTCAGCCCAAACAGATGATAACATAAAGCATAAAGACACATTGTCACACAGAGTGAAATCTTATTTGCGTTTCAGTGAGACATAACGACACATTGTCACGCGGAGTGAAATCTCATAAAGCATAACAACAGATTGTAATGCGGAGTGAAATCTTATTTTCATTTCAGTCTCTGTGTATGTCACTGATTTTGCATATTACACGGTCAGTATTTGAAGCAATGAAATAACTGACCGCCTTGCCAAAAATCCCAAAGTGAAAAGATGTCTAAATCCTCCATTCTTTACACAGATCTAAAACCCGAACCACAGACTTGCAGGGAAAAAAAAACCTCTGGCAAGAGGACGGGAACAACCGGACAGAACTAAACCTTTTCCTTCCACTGCTCATGGGAATTTCAGTGAAGAGGCCAGTGTTTTTGCAGATTACACATGGTTCGCGCATCTTACGCTCGCTGATACTTCTTGAAAAAGATGCAGATGCTCTGTGATGCGTACCATGTGATGAGCCACACAGCATTTTCCACCTTCTCATGGAATGCTGGGGTTTGCATGACATGAGACAAAAGCATTGTACAGCGGACTGTGCCATGTTGTTCCTGTGGATGTGGGTTAGAAGTTTTGAAAGTGATCAGTGTTATCATCATAAGTAATTAAGGATGAATGAACTTAGGTTTTTTGTTTGTTTTTGTTTTGCTTTTGGTTATGTTTTGTTGAGTAGAGCTGAATGATGGTTTCGCTGTGATCAACATGTATTAAATTGAACGTTCTAATTGCAAAGCTACAGTCAACACAAATGACGTTGAACTGACTGACTGGCTCAGGTGTCGTCACCAAAAGTCAAATTGAACAGGCTGCCAGCTTAGCTATAGTGAACACAAATTCAAGTAAACAGACTGATGGTTTTTAAACAGACTGCTTTAGTTAAAATAGCTGTCAAATGCTCTGTAACAATCAGACCACATGGCCACATGTGTTGAGCGTCCTGAATCCCTCCTACTTAATGTTCTGGCTGTTTTCATTGTTGTGGTACACCTTTTCTATCGTTGTTTTTCAGCTTATATTTTCTCAATAAATGCTGTTAGTGTCGGAATTGCCATGTTTGAGTAGTTATTCTTATGATGTCTGAATGCAAAAGAGAGAGGAGATGTCTCAGCTTTTATTTTCCAGTGTAGAAACTGTGGAGAACGAAGATGTTTCACACAGCCACCGGTTTTTGGTAGACTGTTCAGATCTTGGTTGAAAGATACTCCCGTCAGTGAATTCTGAGTGCATACTCTGATTTCATTTTTGATAGAAACTTTAGGGGGGGTGTTTTTGGGGTGTGTGCGTGTGCGTGTGCGTGCGTGTATGCATGTGTGCATGCATGTGTGCATGCTGTATGTGATCAAGCATGCGCACGTCATGTGCCACTCACAATGAAACATGTTCTTTTAGAGTGTTGGGACTTGCACGATGTGAGACACAAACATTTTACGGCGGATTCCATGAAAACCTTGTTCAGAGATGTCCGACCTGACGCGATCTTTGAGTTCTTGAAAGAGATTAACATTTTTCATCAGATCTGAGATTTTACAGTGGAAAGATTTTTAACAAACTTTCAGATGGTTTTTCGATGTATTTTATAGAATTGTGTGAATGACTGACTTGTGAGTTGATTTTAACGTGGTGACAGCCCTGATGTGGCCCTTTGCGGTCGGCTGGGCTATAAGCAACATTATCTTATCTTATCCAAGCATGCGAACGTACATGCACTTCTGATTTTAACAAACTGTCGGCCCTGATGCGGCCACTGTGGTCAGCTTAGCTGTAAACAACATGAACTAACATGAAAGTTCTTGTTTCAGGATGAGACGCCACAGGATCGCAGTCCCTTCGGGATCCCCACTGACGACAGTGACGAGGATCCCTCGGACGGTGAGACCTTCTTCAGCAACAAGGACACGTTTGTTCTAGAGGTAATTGAAGTCCTTGCATGCAAGCATATGACCATTAATGAGCCATAACTGTTCCTATCACCTTGTCTATCACCTATCCCAGAGTTTTGAAGACCGTTGGGGCGCCACAGAAGACTTTGCAACCAGCTTCCTCCACTCCTCCCGGTTCTCAGACGCTCTTAGGCAGTTGCTGAGTGTGAGGCCAGTCCAGGCACTGATGTTGTCCTCCCAGCTCTTTCTCCGTCTTCCTCTCCTTCTGCCTCCTCGCACTGTTCCTTGTAGAATGGTTTTGGCAAGTCCTGTTGATCTTGATACATGACCATACCATCTCATTGTCCTTCTTTTCACTCTGGACAACAGGTCTGTGTATTGTCCAGTGGCTTGCCTTGCTCTGGTCTCAGCCCTGATGTGGCCCTTTGCGGTCGGCTGGGCTATAAGCAACATTATCTTATCTTATCTTATCTTGCTCTGGTCTGAATCTCGGATTACATTTACTTAAACATTTATAGGTTGCAGTTGTGAGGGTTTTTTTGTGTTGTAATGTGTTGATTTTTTTTTTTTTTTGTGATATGGTATGATTGTTCCCTAACCAAGAGAGAGATTGAGACTTTGAAAAATGTGCAGTTCAAATGAAAAAAGAAAAGCCCTTTGTCATGTTTTCAGTGCCTTGTCTATTTTTTTCTTTTTTTCTTTTTCGCTCCCTAGTGGCTGGTATCCTTAGCACAGCCTCAGCATAACTGCCCTTATCAGTTAGCAAGATACTTTGTTACGTATCAAGTTAGGAACGAATTTGTTGTGCAGGTCACCTTTTTTTTTTTCTCTCCAGGACACATGGTTTCTGTTAAAAGCCTTAGACATGTCCTAGACTGTTGTTCTGTGTGAGGTGACAGCCCTGAAATGGACCCAGGTCAGCTGGCGTGAAAAGTAAGGGAGCCTTCACATTCAAATTAATGGAGAAAATTTTTTTATTTGATTGAATGATAGGTAAGGTAGGTAACGTTGCTTATAGGCCAGCCGACCACAAAGGGCCACATCAGGGCTGCAAATTGATGGAATGGTGAAAGGACCTGTACCACGCTGTTCAGAAGAGTGTGGAACATTATAGAAGTGGGTATGACTTTCCTGTAATACTAGCCTTCAGAAATCCTTACTATAAAAAAAAGACAAAAAAAGACAAAAGAAAAGGTGTAGAACAAAGGGGTAAAGTCTAATGAATCATAGGGAAAATAGACCGTTAGCGGTTCACCATGTCTAGGATACAGCATTAGGGATAATGGACCATTAGTGGGTCACCATGTCTAGGATACAGCATTAGGGATAATGGACAGTTAATGGGTCACCATGTCTAGGATACAGCATTAGGATAATGGACCGTTAGTGCGTCACCATGTCTGGGATACAGCATTAGGGATAATGGACCGTTAGTGGGTCACCATGTCTGGGATACAGCATCAGGGATAATGGACTGTTAGTGGGTGACCATGTCTGGGATACAGCATTAGGGATAATGGACCGTTAGTGGGTGACCATGTCTGGGATACAGCATTAGGGATAATGGACCGTTTGTGGTGACCATGTCTGGGATACAGCATTAGGGATAATGGACCGTTAGTGGGTCACCATGTCTGGGATACAGCATTAGGGATAATGGACCGTTAGTGGGTCACCATGTCTGGGATACAGCATTAGGGATAATGGACTGTTAGTGGGTGACCATGTCTAGAAAACAGCATTAGGGATAATGGACCATTAGTGGGTCACCATGTCTAGGATACAGCATTAGGGATAATGGACCGTTAGTGGGTCACCATGTCTGGGATACAGCATTAGGATAATGGACTGTTAGTGGGTGACCATGTCTGGGATACAGCATTAGGGATAATGGACCGTTAGTGGGTGACCATGTCTGGGATACAGCATTAGGGATAATGGACTGTTAGTGGGTCACCATGTCTGGGATACAGCATTAGGGATAATGGACTGTTAGTGGGTGACCATGTCTGGGATACAGCATTAGGGATAATGGACTGTTAGTGGGTGACCATGTCTGGGATACAGCATTAGGGATAATGGACCGTTAGTGGGTCACCATGTCTGGGATACAGCATTAGGGATAATGGACTGTTAGTCTTTGTGACCATGTCTAGGAAACAGCATTAGGGATAATGGACAGTTAATGGGTCACCATGTCTAGGATACAGCATTAGGGATAATGGACTGTTAGTGGGTCACCATGTCTGGGATACAGCATTAGGGATAATGGACTGTTAGTGGTCACCATGTCTAGGATACAGCATTAGGGATAATGGACAGTTAATGGGTCACCATGTCTAGGATACAGCATTAGGGATAATGGACCATTAGTGGGTCACCATGTCTGGGATACAGCATTAGGGATAATGGACCGTTAGTGGTCACCTTGTCTAGGATACAGCATTAGGGATAATGGACTGTTAGTCTTTGTGACCATGTCTAGGAAACAGCATTAGGGATAATGGACAGTTAATGGGTCACCATGTCTAGGATACAGCATTAGGGATAATGGACCGTTAATGGGTCACCATGTCTGGGATACAGCATTAGGATGATGGACCGTTTGTGGGTGACAATGTCTGGATACAGCATTAGGGATAATGGACCCTTAGTGGGTCACCATGTCTGGGATACAGCATTAGGGATAATGGACTGTTAGTGGGTGACCATGTCTGGGATACAGCATTAGGGATAATGGACCGTTAGTGGGTGACCATGTCTGGGATACAGCATAGGGATAATGGACCGTTAGTGGGTCACCATATCTGGGAAACAGCATTAGGATAATGGACTGTTAGTGGATGACCATGTCTGGGATACAGCATGAAGTGTGATGCAGACCAGTCCTCTTTTTCTGCTGCCTTCCAGAGTCTTTATTCCTGCAGTCTTGATCCAGAAGTTTCCCTTCTTCAGCGGTCTTTGTTTGGCCATGGCAGATTGATGACCCCAAAGACGAGATCCTGTCGTTGATACTGCGGGACCCGGTGCCGCCGGAGGGTTTCGAGATGTGCAACACCCAGCTGCCCCCTGGTATTCCATCGGCGCGGATCACCCGTCATACGCAGGTGGGGAGAACTCTGTCGGTTCAGTTTAAATGAATGAAAAGTGAATTGTACGTTTTTAAACATGAGTGAAGGTATTGCATTCTGTTTTGGCTTGATAAGAAGATATATTACCAGGATTTGTCCTTCTTCAAATAATGAATATGTTTTAGTATATTTCTCGCTGTCTCTCTCTCTTTCTCTCTCTCTCTCTCTCTCTCTCTCTCTCTCTCTCTCTCTTTATATGTATTGCGTTAATTTGATCTTTAATTTATTTTCTCTCCTTTTGCCCTCCGGGGGGTTGCGACCTTGTCGTGGTCGGAGGGTTTGCGTGGTCCAGTGATCCCTTAGGCTTTGCTGGCGGGGCATCAATACTCGAAGATAGGCTGTTTTTTTCACACTGCTTCTAGGCCTGAGAGTGCAGATGCTGTTTGGCCTAAGCGTAACGTGGTAAGGAGTTGATGCCCCTGGTAGGGCTTCCCATGTCAGATAGGCTAAGGTGAGGATCCTGACTAAGAGTAACCCGCCTTTCTCCTTTTCTTGTTTTCTGCCTCCCTTATTTGGCCCTTTTCTATCTTCGTCTCCCCTTCAAGTCTTCTTTTCCACACTCCTTTTCTCTCTGTGGTCTCCTTAAGATCCGCCGCGTTTGCCGTGCGGTGCGACCTGTGTCGGAGGGGAATGAGATCCTGGTGATTGAGAGGGCCAGCGCTCTCAACACATCACTTTGGCTCGGACCTCTCCTAGACAGGGAGTACACTTTGGCCCGGGTGTACTAATCGGCTCCCCTTCTGGGGTTGGGTCAAGACGGGCAGTTCCCCAGCTGGCCAAGTAAACCCCTGCAGTGCTCAGCTCTCTGTTCCCGGGAGTTGAGCATGATCAGGGGGATAGGGTTGGTTGCTTCTGCTTGTCGTATGTCTCTCCCGAAGCCTGGAAGGGGTCAAGACATTGGTTTCTTGGCCCTGGCCCCTTAGTTGGACTCCAAGGTGGGTGGGTAAGGGAGGGATGAAATATACTAAAATACACATGGCTTTTTCAAAACACATCCCCCCAAAAAAGAGGAAGGCAGCATCCCCTATTTCAGGGGATTTCGATTCTGACAGCGATTCGGATATGGAGATACGACAGAAGACAGGTTTCTGGGCTTCCTGGCTCGTTATGGAAGGAACGGAGCAAGAAAGACCCCTTCAGCTTTGAGCCCATTTGCTATCCAAAAGGGCTTTCAAGGTATAGCAGGTGACCCTCGGTCCATCAAGAGGTTGAGGAATGGTTCATTTCTTATTCAATGCAAGTCACACAAACAATCTGAACAGCTGCTGAAAGCAACTAAACTAGTGGACAGGGAGATCAGGGTAACTCCCCACAAACAGTTAAATTCATCTAAAGGCGTGATTCGCTGCCGGGATTTATCAGGAGTCTCAGAGGCAGAAATCAAAACGGAGCTGGCATCCCAGGGTGTGACGGAGGTGCGCAGGGTGACTGTCAAGAAGGGTGCAGAAAGAGTGGCCACCAACACCCTCTTTCTGACATTCTGCAACCCTGTGCTGCCTCCGGTCATCAAAGTCGGCTACCTGATTGTCCGGTTCAGTTGTACGTTCCGTCCCCGTTGAGGTGCTTCCGATGCCAGAAGTTTGGCCATGTCAGAGACCGTTGTTCTGGGCAGGAGGTGTGTGGTATTTGCTGCAAGGCAACCCATGATGGGCCGTGTAAAGATCCGGCACATTGTGCAAACTGCGGTGGCGACCATCCCTCCTCTTCACGGAATTGTCCTCTGTGGATTCAGGAATCTGCAATACAAAGGATTAAGACAGAAAAGAAGATCTTTTTTGAAGCCCGCAAGCAGGTTGTGGGCAGTCAGTCGCCAACAGCTTCTTCGTATGCTTCGGCCGTAAAGAAAGTTCCAACAGTTCCAACTCGGTCAGTCTGCTGTCAGACTGATAACTTTACGTTTTCGAAGACATTGCAAGGAAAAACTGTCAGCTCTGGTGGAAGCAGGTCCACCACCTCTCAACCCAAAATGAGTGCCCCTGGTGGAGGCCAAAAATCCGCCACCCCTCGGACTGCCCAGCAGTCTACAACATCTGCTGCTGGGCAGATTAAAAAGCCAGCAGTCCCGCCTCGAACTCCACTGTCCAATGCCCGTGCGGGCAAGGGAGTTCAACCCAGTGTGGAGATGGTGGAGTTGAGGAAGAAACCTCCACCATCTCCCAAATCCAGACCTCCACCATCTCCAAACTCCAGGCCTTTGTCACCTGCGGGCAAGTCTGCCAGCAGGTCCAAAGACCAACACAGTCCAGTGAAACTAACCAATAAATTCGCTCCATTAGAAACGGACGTTGAAGAGGAGATGACCTGATTTCTCTCCTTTTCGCCTCTGCACCATGGATAGTACCATATTCCATTGGAATATCCGTGGATTAAATTCCAACTTTGGGGAGCTTCAGCTTCTGTGTCAGTCTATAAAACCTTCTGTCGTGGCTCTTCAGGAAACTCAAATTCAAAGCCAGAAGACCTTTACTCTTTCTGGCTTTAATATTCTTTCAAAACCTGCACAACCATCCATGTTGGGACTGTCGGGCGGTGTTGCCCTTCTCCTACACAAAACTTTGCTGTATAGTCCTGTCGCTCTGTCTACCTCGCTTCAGGCTGTAGCTGCGAGAGTCACTCTCCACAAGACTGTGACAATCTGTTCTCTTTATCTACCTCCTCCTGTCCCGGTTTGTCGTCAGGACCTTGTCAGTCTGATAGGAGAACTTCCTCGACCTTTTTTGCTGTTGGGTGACTTTAACGGTCACAATCCTCTTTGGGGTAGTGTCAGTACGTCATCCAGAGGTCTGCTAATTGAGGATGTCCTTTCGGATTTAGATTTGTGTTGTCTGAACGACGGATCTGCAACTTTACCTCCACTCTTCCACAGGTTCACTTTCGTGTTTAGATTTGTCGGTTTGTGACCCCTCGCTGGTCCTGGACTATGAGTGGTCTGTCCATGACGATCTGCACGGAAGTGACCATTTCCCTGTCCTTCTACAACCTGTAATAACTGAACACGTCTCTGTCTCTCAACATCTAAATTATAAGAAAGCAAACTGGGATCTATTTGCAGCCACTATTTCTAAAGAGTTCCAGGACACTGACTTTCTTCAGAGTCCGGACCCAGCAGAATCACTGACTAACACTATAATCAAATGTGCTAAAGCCTGTATTCCAGTGTCTTCCGATAAACTTCAAATGCCCAAAACACCCTGGTTCGATTCAGAATGCCAACAAATTTCCAAAGTTAGAAAACGGGCTCAGCGTCAGGTATACCAACGACCTTCGGGTCCCAACGCTCGAGCCCATCAGAAACTCCGTGCTAAATCAAGACACACTTTTAAAATCAGTAAACGTCGGTCCTGGAGAAGCTTCTGCTCCAGGCTGACATCAAAAACTTCTAAGAAAAAAGTGTGGAACATCATTAAGAAAATCAAAGGGAAGAACACCTGTCCCACTGTGAACCATCTCAAGTTTTCGGATTCTTTAATAACAGAAAAGAAAGCAGTTGCTAATCTGCTTGCTTCAACCATTGAAAAGAATTCCTCCTCTTCTAATAAATCAGTCACTTTTGTCAAACACAAAGCCCTAAAAGAAAAATCTCCCTGCAACTTTTCATCCGACAACATGGAAGACTACAATCTTCCTTTTACATTAAACGAGCTGAAATCTGCCTTACTCTCTTGCAGCGATTCCTCTCCAGGTATAGATGACATACATTATCAACTATTGAAACATCTTCCGCAAGAAGGTCTGAACATCCTGTTACAGGTATACAACCACGTGTGGACTACAGGTTGCTTTCCACCCTCTTGGCGGACAGCCCTCATTATTCCCATCCCCAAACCTGGAAAAGATCTTTCTAATCCATCTAACTACCGTCCCATAGCTTTGACCAGCTGTGTCTGTAAATTGATGGAAAAAATGGTCAATGCTAGGCTCATGTGGAAACTCGAAACCGATGGCCTTTTGGCGAAAGAACAGTGTGGTTTCCGCAAACATCGTAGTACAGTTGACCATTTGATTCGTCTGGAATCTACACTTAGGAACGCTTTTTAAACAGACAGCATGCAGTGGCAATTTTCTTTGACTTGGAGAAGGCCTACGATACCACCTGGAAGTCGGGGATACTTCATGATCTCCACGATCTGGGTTTTCGAGGTCATCTTCCGCTTTTTATTCAAAATTTTTTGGCAGAACGACAGTTTCAGGTCCGGGTTGGCACCACTCTCTCTGATGTCCACGAGCAGGAGTTGGGTGTTCCACAGGGGAGCATACTATCTCCTGCCCTCTTTAGTATTAAGATCAACAACATTGTTCAATCAGTTCAGCAGGGTTCAGACTGCTCATTGTTTGTGATGATTTTGCTGTCTACGCAACTGGAAGCCTGTACCCGAGTGTCCAGCGCAGGCTCCAGCTTTGCGTAGATAAAATCCATCGGTGGGGCGGATGAAAAACGGTTTCACCTTTTCTGCTACAAAAACCCAGTGTATTCACTTCCATAATTTCCGTCAGTTTTTTCCAGATCCGGAACTTCAAGTAGGGAAATCTCCCTTCCAGCTGTTAAAGAGGCCAAATTTCTGGGAGTCATTTTTGACCAAAAACTTAACTTTCTCAGCCATATTAAAAACCTCAAAACTGCTTGCCAAAAGGCACTGAATATTCTGCGGGTCGTAGCACACCACCGACTGGGGCGCTGATAAGAAAACTTTGTTGCACCTCTACAGAGCCCTGGTCCGTTCCAAACTGGACTACGGTTGTGCTGTGTACGGCTCCGCAAGATCATCTTACCTAAAACTCTTGGACCCTATCCACCATCAAGGGCTTCGTCTCTGTCTTGGAGCGTTCCGCACCACCCCTGTGTACAGCCTGTACGCAGAGGCAGGTGAACCTTCACTGTCCAACCGCAGGCTGAAACTGTCTTTGAATTATTACATCCGACTGTTCTCAGAACCCGCAGAATCCTGCCTATGACTGTGTTTTTGACCCTCCGTTCCAAAGTAAGTTTGAAACAAACCCGAAATGTATTCCGCCGTTTGGGCTTCGTATGCAGCCTCATGTGCGGAATGCAGGTATAGACCTGGGAGTAGTTTCCGATTTTTTCCAAGTTTTCCGAGATCAACCTCCATGACCTTCTTCACACCAGAGATTCGTTTTGATCTTGCAGCTTTTCGCAAAGAGTCTACCAGCTCTCTGGCGTACAAGGCATTGTATGCTGAGCTCTGTTTGAAATTCCCATCCTGTCAAAAAGTTTTTACCGACGGTTCCAAATCTGAAGATGGAGTGGCCTGTGCAGCCTACTGCCCTGGGGCTCCTTCTCAGATACTGTTGGAACATATTCATTCCGATGCTTCTGTCTATTCTGCTGAACTTACTGCTCTGGTTTTGGCTTTGAAGATAATCTCACATTCTTCAAAGAGGGACTTTCTGGTTCTGTCGGATTCGCTGTCGGCTTTGGAAGCCATAGCTGGCCGCAACCTTCAGCATCCAGAACTTTTGCATTTCTTTGAACTTTTTAGCAAGTTGAAAGCGGACGGTTACAACATTACTCTTGTTTGGGTTCCTGGTCATGTTGGCATCGGCGGGAACGAAATGGTTGATCGTTTAGCCAAGAACGCCACAAGAGAGCAACTGTCCAACATTTATATCCCCTGCTCAGATGTGAAACCTAAAATTAACGATTATGTGAGAGACCTCTGGCAGGAGGATTGGAACACACAGCCGAATAACAAACTCTTTCAGATCCGTCCAAACCTTAAGGAGTTCCTCCCATCCACGTCGGGAGGTCGTAAAGAGGAAACGGTTCTGTGCCGGCTGCACACCGGCCATTCGTATTTTACCCATGCTTACCTTTTAAAGAGTGAAGAAGCTCCGTGGTGCATTCCATGTCATGCGCCACTCACAATGAAACATGTTCTTTTAGAGTGTTGGGACTTGCACGATGTGAGACACAAACATTTTACAGCAGAGTCCATGAAGATCCTGTTCAGGGATGTCCCGCCTGATGTGATCCTTGAGTTTTTGAGAGAGATTGACATTTTTCATCTGATTTAAGATTTTACGGAAGAAAGATTTTTAACAAAGTTTCTGGTGCGTTTCTAGACGATGTCATTTAACGAGATGTATGAAAGTTTTTTTTTTTTTTTTTTTTTTTTTTTTTTTTTTTTTTTTTATGACTGGTGAGTTGATTTTAACATGGTGACAGCCCTGATGTGGCCCTCTGCGGTCGGCTGGGCTATAAGCAACATTATCTTATCTTATCTTATCTCTCCTTTTGCCCCAGGACTGGTGAATAAAAACATTTGTATTGCTTATCTCATTACCCTGGTAAAATAAAATTTCGTTCGTTCGTTTGTCCATTCTCCCTCTCTCTCTTGGTTTTTTTTTTTTTTTAATATAAAAAGAACCTGTAACTCACCCATATAGAGAGGTGCACGGCTAATTTTGAGACTGTTTGAAATGAAGTCGCCAAGGCTGCTTGGCCGAGCAGCATTAAGAGTGAAGTCCTGTACGCTCGTGCCTTGTGTTGTGTTTTGTGGTGAGCACGGTCCTGTGGTTTCAGATGTTCACTCAGATGGCCCAGCTCCGCTTCCTGCCCCACATCAACACCAAGCTGGAGTTTGCCGACATCTTCGACATGCTGCTCAGGGTGAGGGAATGGTCGTTGGGTCTGTCGCTAGCTACTGTTCTGATGCTGGGTTTGGGGCTGGTGTTGTGACGCTGTGCTGCAGCTGTTGGGTTCAGGTGGCTGCCGTTGTCATGGTGCATGGCTGTGTGGTGTCAGGTTGTTGTCACAAAACTGCACTGTGGTTGTCATGACAAGCGTACTGTACTGGTGTTTGGTTTAATGTCATCGTTAGGTTTATCTGTATGACTGTTTGGTTAACTTTTTTTTTCTTTTTTCATGATGATGTACTGCTGTTTGGTTTACTGTTGTATGTTCAACTGTACTGTTGATTGGTTTATTGCTCTTAGGTCCAGCTGTACTGCTGTTTGTTGGTGTGTTTTTTTTATTTCCGTTAGGTCCAACTGTATTATTGTCTGGTTTATTGCTGTTAGATCCAAACTGTACTGCTGTTGGTTTACTGTTGTAAGATCCAAACTGTACTGCTGTTTGGTTTGCTGTTGGTCCAAGTGTACTGCTGTTTGTTTTACTGTTGGTCCAACTGTACTGCTGTTTGTTACTCTATTAGTCCAAGCGTACTGCTGTTTGGTTTACTGTTAGTCCAAGTGTACTGCTGTTTGTTTTACTGTTGGTCCAACTGTACTGTTGTTTGTTACACTGTTAGTCCAAGCATACTGCTGTTTGGTTTACTGTTAGTCCAGGTGTACTGCTGTTTGTCTTACTGTTAGTGGCTTACTGTTAGTCCAAGTATACTGCTGTTTGGCTTACCATTGGTCCATGTGTACTGCTGTTTGGTTGACTGTTAGTCCAAGTGTATTGCTGTTTGGTTTTCTGTTCGTACAAGTGTGTGCTGTGTGTTTTACTGTTAGTCCAACTGTACTGCTGTTTGGTTTACTGTTAGTCCAAGTGTACTGCTGTTTGTTTTACTGTTAGTCCAGCTCTGCTGCTGTTTAGTTTGCTGTTAGTCCAAGTGTACAGCTGTTTGTTTAACTGTTAGTTCAACTGTACTGCTGTTTGGTTTGTTGTTGTCGGGTACAAACTGCACTGCAGTATGGTGTACTCAACCTTCAGTCTGCTACAACCAGGGTCCCCGTTTTTACTGAAATACAGAGAGCCCTTTCAACTCCTTTACCTCTTGAGAGTGCCAGAGGAGAGGAGAGAAACCCCACTATTGACCGTGATAGACAACAGTCAGAGAGAACAAAAGATTGATTATGCTGTTATAATATGGAAACCCCACTATTGACCATAATATACAACGGTCAAAGAAAAAAAACAACAAGACTGATCTTGCTGTTTTTATACAACTGAATCCTAGGCACAGCTAGTGAACTTGGTCATGCAGTTTTGGAAGTTCAGAGGCACACTGTGTCGCTCATCGTCAGTGGCATCGTCACTTATTTTTCAGGCTGTCTCTGCATTTTCCTGATAAATTCCAAAGCATTCTGGCAGAGGTGAGTTTGCACTTTGTGATGACCCTGGACCTCAGCTCAGCTGCGTGTGCAGTTGACTGGGCTGCGAGTCGTGTTGGAAGTTTTTGCCGGTGATGGGTGTAACTGTCTTGAACAGCCCTGAAGATTTTCAGTGTTTGTTCACCAAAGTCTGCCACAACTTGCCCTGTCAGAGTTCTGCAGTCTTTTTGGTGTTAGTTCAAGTGTGCCAAGAATGTGGCAGTAGTGTTGTGAAGTCTTTTCAGGATTAGTTCAATCAGTAGAATGCCCCAGTAGTGTTGTGCAGTCTTTTCAGGATAAGTTCAATCGGTAGGATGCGGCAGTAGTGTTGTGCAGTCTTTTCAGGATTAGTTCAATCGGTAGGATGCCCCAGTAGTGTTTTGCAGTCTTTTCAGGATTAGTTCAATCAGTAGAATGCCCCAGTAGTGTTGTGCATTCTTTTCAGGACTAGTTCAATCAGTAGAATGCCCCAGTAGTGTTCTGCAGTCTTTCCTTGGTTAGTTCTGTGAAGTTTGCCAAGACATGCCCCAACAGAGTTCTGCTGTCTCTTCAGGATTAGTTCAGTCAGTTTTGCTGAGGGATGCTCCATGAGTGTCTTACATGGATTTTTTTTTTGGTGTCAGTTCAATTAAGTTTGCACAGTTACGCTGCCATAGTGTTCAGTTGTCTTTTCAGTGTTTGGTCAAGTTTTCCACAGCATGTTGTAGCAGTGTGCTGCAGTCTTTTCAGAGAGGTCAAGTCAAGTTTGCTGAGGCTTGCTCTGTAGAGTTCTACAGTCATTTCAATGTCTGGTCAAAGTGTCCATTCATGCCCCTTGGCTGTAGTTTTCAGTCTTTCATCTTGCTTCGCTTGTACAGATAGACACCAGGGCTTAAAACGTTCCGCGTCTGGGCGGAATTCCGTGATTAAGGTTTGTAAAAAAAAAAAAAAAAAAAAAAACCGACAGGAGCAAGGTATCCGTGATCGGCTTGCAAGCGTTCATAGCAACTGCGCGCAAGTTATGGCCCCTGATTATTCTTGGAAGAAGTTTCCGGTCGGACTTCCGGAAAAAACAAAATGGCGGAGCGCGCAGACATTGTTCATGCGGGTCGATCTTTTGACGAATCTGCAATTAAAAACAAGTGGAAATGGGAGTGGACGCTTCAGAAAGTTGACGAAGAAGTCATTGGAGACTTTCTTCGCAAAGTTATTGCACCAGGTTTAGCTTGGTGCAAACTGTGCTTAAGGGAAGTGTTACGGTGGTCGCGGGAATAAAGCTCTTGAGGATCACATTCGTTCAGCGAACGTCAAGGCGCTGAGTGGAACTACAAGAAAGGTCACTGAAGACACTTTAGCAGCAGTAAAACGTGCCAGGATAGAACATTGCAATCCTGTGGGGAAAAAAGGGTGATACAGAAAATGTGGAGAGTGCAAGCCAGGCAGGAGGCAGCAAGGAAAAAGAGAGGGTTCAAACTAATCAAAGTCAAGCTGTCAGCAAGAAGGTGGATGAGAATGAAATAAAAATTGTAGAGTGTGAAAGCCAGACAGGAGAAAGCAAGGAAACGGCAGACAAAGATAGGGTTGAAATTCAAGTAAGCAAGAAGGTGGATGGCAAAGACAGTGCAGACAATGCAAGCAGCAAGAAGAAACAGAGTTCCTTGCTATGTTTCTTTGATGCCTCCACCACCCAAACACCCAAATGTCAAAGCTGTGTGTGTGTGTGTGTGTGTGTCCTTGTGAAATCCTGTATTTCAGTGTTTATTATAATTTAGGAACTTCAAAATTTGACTTTCAGTATGTGCTGATTCCACAAGTTTCTCATTTATAAATCAAAATTTGGATATTGTGACTTTCAAAATGTGCTGATTCCACAAGTTGATCTCTGTTATATATGAGACTGAACTTTAAAGTGTTTGATGCAGTTACTGACTTTGTGTGCACCAACTTCAAACTTGATATTGTGGGATCATTTCAACCTGAAAAGTGAAACTTATTGAGCAACCCCAGAAGTGAGATTTCATCCAAAGACTATAGTTGGTGAACACCTGTAAAACACTCAAGTTAAAGGGGGAGTGTTCATTTTATTATGTGTTTAACCCCTTCTCCCCTTGTCCCAAATATATCTTCCTGTAATAATTATGTGTTTACAGCAGTTTTTATGCACTAAATAACTCTTGAAATTATGTCCAGAAAGCGTGAAATGGCATAGATTTACACTCGGTTAAAAAAAAAAATTTTCCCGGGGGAGCGTGCCCCCGGACCCCCTAGCTTCAGTGGTTTTTTCCTCCTCCTGTTTTAAGCCCTGAGACACTGGTGACTGTGAACTCGGGAGAAATGACAACAGGTAGACTAAGCGCTGACAGTGTTTTATAGCTTTTTGTGCAGCTTCTCTTGGTGTTTACATTTTCAGCCCACCAGTGAATCATGAGTTAGTGGAAGTGCAGAGTTGAACAGTTTTATGACTACAGGATCTGCATCCAACTGCTGTTTGTTCTGTGTTTAGTACTGAACACTGAAAGCGTGTTTTGGACTGTGATGAACTGTTCTTTGAAAGATGTCTGTAAGCAGGGGTCAAACAATCCATATAAATTTTCCTCAAGATTCATTTCTGTGTTATTGTCATTGTGGTTTGTGGTGGTAGTTGCCTCTTTTATTTACAGTGGAGTCCATCTATATGTCGGCATGCATATATGTCGGCGTCCGCTTATATGTCGGGAGACCCCCTTGGACGGAATCCGTCCCTTCTTTGTATGACTAAAAACTCGGGACGCTATATGTCGGGTCTGATGGCGGCAAGCACGCTTATGTGGCGGGTCAGCTGAGATCAAGTGGCAACTTTGACAACTAATCAACCCGCCACAGTGAGTGCAGCAACGCCGCGGGAGGGTGAGACAAGTGTTCACAGGCTAGACTCCTTCACTCTCACAAGTGTGAGACAGTCATTCCTTGCTCAAACGCTGCCAACATGGCCACACCAAAGAAAAGGATCAACCTCTCTGTAGCTGACAAGTTGAAAATGCTTGACAGAATAAAGGCCGGAGAACCGAGACAAAAACTTGTTGCAGAGATGGGGATTTCGATGAGAACACTCGAGAGGATCGTAGCAAATGAAGCAGAAATTCGTGACACCGCTGCCGCCATCCCAGACAAGTCGCGAAAACGAAAACGAACCGGCAAAAACGAGGATGTTGAGTCGGCCCTTGGCTTGTGGTTTTCGGCAGTTAGAAACAAAAAACAGACTGTCACAGGCCCTATGCTAATGGAGAAATCTAAAGATTTTGCAGAGCGCTTGGGCTCAGACTTTACCCCAAGCACTGGCTGGTTGGCTAGATGGAAGAACCAGATGGGCATAAAGTTTAAGCGGGCTCACGGAGAAAAAAGCTCTTCTGATGAAGCAGCTGCAGAAAACTGGTTGATGCACAAGCTTCCCCAACTCTTGGAAGAATTTCCAGAGACTGACATTTTTAATGCAGATGAGACCGGTCTTTTTTATAGAGCGACACCAGATTCCAGTCTCTGCTTTGCAACAGAGCAGCTGTCTGGGTCAAAGAAGGCACTGGACAGAATCACTGTTCTGGTTTGTGCAAACATGTCAGGCACAGAAAAGAAGAAGCTCTTAGTGATAGGAAAGAGCAAGAACCCCAGATGTTTCAAGGGGGTTGACGTTGGAAAACTTCCTGTGACTTGCACGTCGAACACAAAAGCGTGGATGACTCGCGTCATCTTCACGTATATGTCGGGTCCGCTTATATGTCGGGTCAAATGGCTGGACAAACACCCGTCATATATCCGGACTCCACTGTATCATCATCCTCATAAACAGAGTAACTTAAGTCATATTTATAGTGGTTGTGACAATTGAATTGCTGTTCTTGAACTCATTATCTTTATCCTCCTCATTATGATAATCACTGTCACTGCCACCACCATTGTCATCATCATCATCATCTTCATCATGTTGGCGATGTTGGCAGTGTGTGGTGTGTGTGTGACAGAGGATCTGTTTCAAGCTTCGGCGCCTGGCCCCCTGCTGTCTGACGGACCTCAACTTCAGCATGGAGATACCTGACGAGGACGAAGTGCAGGTACTTCACCATATCAGTGGTCAACAGGCTTGTATTTTGTGAAAAGAAAATGAATGCCTCGTAACTCGCAGCATTACTGAGAAATGTCTGAAAACAATTGAAAATTGCTTGTACCTGGATGAGAAGATGTTTGAGGAGGAGCGTGTGATGATGATAGTTACGAAGCATTTATAAGTAGGTCAGCACAGTGAACCTCAGTTCATGGCCTCTAGGTAATGGACTGCAGCCTACCTGTGAAATCAGGTGCATTACTGTTCCACTGTACACATGGCATTTACTGTTTGTTGACCATCACATTGGGGTGTAGATTTTTCTTTTTTTTTTCTTTTGTTGTTGTTGACTGCCATGTGTGGGTGTGACTTCAGGTGGCGGTGACGGGCTGCTGCCTGTCGCTGGGAGAAGCCCCGTCCCACTCCAGCACTCTGCTGGCGCTGCCGTCGTCTGCCACCCCCTCCTCTGGACGTCTGTCCCCAGACTGACTGGTCAGTCGCTGTTCTTGTTGTCCAGGTCAAGTTGACCTGGTGCTTGCTGGATGGGTGGAAATAGGGGGGGGGGGGGGGGACTGATGAGGTTGCAGGGGTGGGGGGTGGGGGGTGGCGCTGGTGAAGGGATGGGAGATGGATGGTAGAGTTGGAAAATGACTGGAGAATGATGAAGGCCTGGTAGGTTCTTGGATTACTGTGAATGAAAAGTCCTGGTGTGTTGAAAGCTGGCCTTTGTACAGCATTGTTAATGATATGTGGTGAGAAGGAACACTGGAGCTGTTTTACCCTCACGTCAAAAGATCAGTCCTGGATAGTTTGACAGAGAGAATTATAATACTGTAGAAAATATAAGAGCGTTTGAATAGAAAGTGAAAACACAACGTCAATTGTATGCATACTGTGCAGACTCGGGCACATGTATATGCATAACCGTGTTCTAGAAAAGCAGCCGTTTCTCCTCATAAATGGTTATCAAAAGTCCTTTAGAAGTCCTTGAAAGGCTCTTTGAGGTATGTGGGTACTCTGATGTAGTCCTTTCAGTGTCTTTGTGAGCCTGTGTGTTGGTCTGTCTGCAAGAAAACTCAGAAACCATGAGCTGGATGGTTGTTGACTTGGGTAGTGCTGTTTGGTGGATCATTTTGAGGTCTCTAGGTGTCAAAGGGAATGGATACTGAAGAAAATCATGGTTGTAAGCAAATAGAAATCGAGTTGAAGAAAGGGAGGCAATTTTCATTTGAACACGGATGGGTGTACTTGGTTTGTTTCCCGTTTGGGGATTTTTTTTTTCATCATGATATTCAGTTTGTTCATTTCTGTTTCATTGATTTTTTTTTTCATTTTTGTAATGTTATTTTATTTCAATTATTATCAATTTTAGTATTTTTTCTTTTTCTTTTTATGTTACATTAAACCATGCAATTTTACTCGATTTGTATTATTTTTGTTAGATTTCAATTCTCTTTTTTGCGTTTATTTATAGTTTATCCAATTATATTGATCAAAATTTTGTTTTGATTTAATCTGTCTGTTTTATTTGATGTTTTGTACATTTAATTTCAAACGTCAGTTTAATTTTTATTTCATTCCGTTTCGGCCATTTTTGTTTCATGTTTATTTCATTTCTTCTGATTAGTATCAGTCAGTCAGTTTTATTTTCCTCCCACTCCTTTCTTATTCTTTTTTCCACAGTGGGAGGAGGAAGTGGAGGCACAGGCAGTGAGGACATGATGTTCCCCATGGATGTTGAAGGAGAAAAAGACATCCCTTCAGCAGCTGCCAGCCGCTCTCAGCTGGGTCAGCCACCTGCCCCAGGTAAAATTCTCTCTCTCTCTTTTTCTCTTTCTCACCCTCTCTGTGCTTTCTCTCTCTCTCTCTGTCTAGTAGTAAATTCTTATCAATATCTAGGCATCCTCTTTTCCACCAGACTTGAGTTTTAAGCTTACCTGCCAATATTTAGCAAGTAAAGGGAAACGAGGTGCCATTAGCAATATTTGCAAGGTGTGTCAAACAATTAATAACTCCTTAAAATTGTTTTACGAAGCTTTTTGATTCTCAGATTCAGCCCATATGGTGCTGAGATTGGGGTCTAAAAGGTGCTTCATCTGTTATTGAAGGTGTTCATTTATTTGTTGTAAAGAAGTATCTAGGGGTTGGTATTAAAACACCAAACAGCTTTGTGTAAGGTGAACTGAATCAAAGGCTAATCGACTGCCACTGACAGTACTAAATTATCATTTCAGTAGCAGTGACAGATCTACAGACTACAGGAAAATCGAGACATCACATGATCAAGAGCCATACTTACTTTTGGGTTGGACAGATTTATCAGATACATTCTACCAAGATTTAGATGTGGAATATCTGATTTATCAGTGCATAGTTCAAGATACAGAAGGAATGATGAGTATGGAATAAAATGCCCGTCATGCAGATCTGCCCCTGATGATGGAATTCGCTTTGATTTTTGTTGTCCTGTGTTTGATGATTTGAGACACAGTTTAATCCATCCAAAATATTATGATAATCCCAGTGATTTCAGATTAACATTACTTTTGGCATCACAAAACACACAGGTCATTAGAAATTTTGCTGTATATCTTCATAAAGACTTCAGGTGAAGAGAAATGGTTACGTCTTGAAT